>OZ012704.1:60420737-61060737 GCA_963942595.1 Cylloceria caligata | reverse complement strand
CGAGTTTTCGTATGTTTCCGGAGAATTCTTTCTTGTAATCGGAATTTTTTTTCATCCCCGGATTCATCTTGCTTGTCCAGGACTTCCATCATTTCACCTAGGTCCTTCTGGTTCCTCCGATGTACCGCGAATTTTTAAATTTCTTTTATTAGGTCTTTCGAGGCTATACGTGCTAGTGCTGCTGCGATCACCCCTAATCCTTTTGTTATGCGCTTGTTTCCTTCCATTCGGCTCAGAGCGTCAGCGACAGTATTTTTCTTTGCTTCGAAGTGTTCTACCAGATGTACAAGTATGCAATGCGGATTTTTTTTCTAAAAAAACGTGTTAAATTCGGAAGAATGATAAAAAGTGCTTTATTCAAAGTATGCTCCATCGCTTGTTATACATTTTTCCCATCTTTCGGGCAATTTATGAGTACCACGCCAGTAAAAATCTTCCTCTTTAGCTGCGAACCATTCATCGAGCCATTTTTTCATATCTCCGTACGAACCAAAGCGCTGCTCAGCAAGTGCCTGAACCGTCAATGTAAACAAGTGGTAATCGGAAGGAGCCAAGTCTGGTGTGTAAGCCGCATGGGGTAGAACTTCCCAGCTGAGTGCTTCCAGCGTGTCGCGAACCGGTTTTGCCGTATGTGATGGAGCATTGTTATGAAGAAAAATGACTTCGTATTGCCTCTTTCGGTATTCTGGCCTTTTTTCAAGCAGCGAACGGCTGAAATCGGTCAATTGTTGTTGGTAATGTTTAGTATTAACCGTTTCCCCAGGTTTTAACAGCTCATAATAGACCATGCCCCTCTGGTCCCACAAAACACAGAGCATCGTCTTTCTGCCAAAGCTATTCAGTCTTGCGGTCGATGTGGATGGTGCGCCTGGGTCTACCCATGATTTTTTATGCTTGGTATTCTCAAAATAAATCCACTTTTCATCCCCTGTAATTATACGACTTCCTTTTGTACCGAGCAAGCAAAATGTCACATGTGTTTTTGCACTTTTCCATTTACTTGTCGTTCAACTCATGTGGCACCCATCTACCGGTCTTCTGAATCTTTCCCATCTCTCGTAGCCGATTGGAAACAGCTTGTTGACTAACGCCCAATTGCTCGGTGAGTTGTTTTTCTGTTTGCGAATCATCTTCGTGCAACAATGCTTGCAATTCCACATCTTCGGATTTTTTTGGCGGCTTTCCACGTTCCTTGTCTGCAATATCGAAGTTTCCACTTTTGAAACTCCGAAACCATCGTTCACACGTATCTTGCGATGGAGCATATTCACCATAAGCTTCTCGAAGTAATTGGTATGATTCAGCAGCAGTTTTCTTCAAATGAAAACAAAAAATTAATGCTGTCCTCGAATGCTCTTTGTTCGGTATAAATTTCCACATATTGAACACAACAACACAACACTATGCACACACTTTTCCAATTTATGACTCGTGCGCGTCTGACACTTGTTGATGACACAACAAAATGAGTCAGTGTCAAATTTTTATAGCACCAACTGCATTCGTGCGCCATCTGTTGTCTGAAATCCGCATTTTATGCTTGTACACCTGGTATATTCAGATTGTAATCCTGAATTGATAGAACCCACCGCATTAATCTCTGTGTCGTAAATCGACACGTTTTGAGAAATATCAATGCCTTGTGGTCTGTCTTTATTTGTATCTGAGCACCTCGGAAATAAGTCCTAAATTTTTCTAAAGCCCATACTATCGCTAATAACTCTTTCTCGGTCATGTAGCCGTGTTCTGCCTCTTTAAGAGTCCGGCTTGCGAATGATATTACTTTGCTTTCCCCTTGCTCATTCTTCTGTAATAAGATGACTCCGAGCGCGTACCCACTTGCATCAGTTGTTAGTATGTATGGTTTTTTTACGTCAAGGAAACGAAGGATTACAGCTTCGCAGAATCAATCCTTAACTTGGTTAAAGGCTCCTCGTTGTGTTGTTTCCCATTTCCACCTCACTCTTTTTCTCAGCAATTCCAGAAGTGGAGCGGTCTCATGTGCGTGGCGATTAGTGAATTTCGTGTAGAAATTTATCAAACCCAGAAATCCCCCAAACTCTTTCAGGTTCTTTGGTGCCGGATATTCCTTGATTGCCCTTATCTTCTCAGGATCAGGTCCTTCTGTCGTGAGAATATGACTCGTGTTCCTTAAAACGTTGAAAGAGAATCTCGACATGTATGAGATGCTCCTCATGATTTCTAGATAATACCAGCAAATCGTCAACAAAATTTATGACGAAGTCCAACTCGTCTAATACTACGTCAAGTGCTCGAATTAAACTTGCCGTGCTCGTTTTTAGTCCGAAAGGCGTGACGGTAAACTCATAGCCTTTTCCATTGTGTTGGAATGCCGTGCATTTCCTGGAATCTGGATGTAAAGGGATTTGCCAGAAACTACTTGTGAGGTCCAAGGTTGAAATGATCGATTTTCCTCTACATCTCTGGAAGCTCTCTTCGATAGGAGGTGCGTTATTATATTCGTTTACCAAGTAATTATTTAATTCCCTGGCATCCAAATACAGTCGCACAGTGTCGTCATCTTTGGTTACCGGCATCAATGGGTTGATGTAGGTACTTTCAGATTTTTGTATCACCCCATAATCGAGCATCCTTCCGATTTCTTGTTGTACTCGATCTCGCTGTGCCAAAGCCACTGGATATTAACGGTGAAAATAAGGTTTCGGATCCTTCAGTGTCAAACGGTGTACGCATTTAGACATTCTCCCAGGCCTTTTGTGAACACTCAAGGAGTGATACTTCTCCACAATGGCCTTAAAGTGATTCTTTACTCCTGGTCCAAGTACGTGACACTCCTCTATTTTCTCTTCGAATTCCATCTCCAATAACTGGATTTCGGGAAATGTTCGAGGCACATCTTCTTGTATGGCGCAAACCTCACCAATCTCCTCTCTCAGTTCCGACTTCGGATCCACCAAGTGCCATAGCCCATTTATTAGTTTAGCCACTACCTTGTCCCGGACCGCGACACATCTGCTGCGAGCGTCGACGGAAATTTGTAGGCTTATTATTCCGCCGATGCCGATCAGAATAGGCCATAGCTATTTCAGGACAACTAATAGCTGGATCTCCCCTTGGATCTATACGTATCTGCCTCGACCATAATTTGTCTTTTCACCATTTCTCCTTCTTCTCTGAATGTTCCTACAACTTTTGTTGAAGATACTAGTAGTGTGGGGTATTTCTCAAACTCCTCCTGGTATTGGTGAAAAAACTCTTCTAAAATGCAGCTCACTACACTACCGCTGTCGATCAGGTTCTTCACAGCCACCCCCTCGATCTCCACAGGAATTTCAGGACAACAGGGACATACATCGTCGTACCATTTTTCCTCTCTCCTCGATTCCTCTTGTTAAAATTCGCGTGAATTTTCGGTAACTGTGAAAACCGGGTACTTTCTCACGTTTCGGTCATTGCTGCTCCTTTGTTTCGCCTCTACCTTGGACGTCTCTCGCCGATCATCAGCGTCACTCGGGGTAGCGATCCCCTGTTCCCGCGCAGATGATTGCGGCATCCCGATATCCATTGGAATGACTTGACTAGTGAATGGCTCACTTGCGATTTTCCCCTTGTCTGTCTTCGATTTTTCTTCTTCCTTTACGTTTCTTATTATTCTCCGTTCTTTCCTCTTGATGTTTTCTATGGGCAACGTCTATGCGTTTCCCGGATTGGTGGTCTGGGAGACGGTCTGTTGCGCTCGCATCGCCGCCGTAATCGTGCTTTCGATAAATGGTCCAGGGGGATACCCGTTGATCACGCTGATGTCTCAGTAGGCCATCTGCTGTGGTGGATTCCCACTCTAGTGATCGCTCTAACAACGACGTACTAAGCTCTTGGCTTGCATCTACAATTGCCCGCTGTACTAATCGATTTGCAAATGTGGATTCGAAGCGCATAATTTTTCTACTTCGCACCCACCATCAGCCTATCTTTCCTATGCTTGAGCCCCTGTTCGGGCGTCAAATGTAACGGTATTTAGCGTTAACATTAAATTTAATTACCCTGAAGGGGTTTGGTTTGGGCTCGAGGAGGGAAAAAATGAATGTAGGGTTCAATAGTAGGTAGAAGTAGGGTTTATTTCAGAAACCATACTATTAATTGTTTCGGTACATGAGAAAAAAAAAGAATATTAAACTTAGTTGTTCTACTTCGATATTTCGTTCTAGTATTTCTGATTACCACGCGCCTTACAAATGGTTATTTCCGGGCTCTTGCATGCCTCTATAATCGTGTACGCTGAGATGGAGAATTAAAAAATGTGTTATAATACGATTCGCTTCAGACTGAAATTATGAGTGTTGGTCGATAATTCGGATAAATTGCCATGTTCGCGAGATAACTTAACCGAGCACGCGTACTATCGGTAAGCTGCCGGTACCTGCTCATGAAGCTCTGACTGTCCTCAGATCTTTACTTATTGTTAGTCGATCGATATACGCTTTCCACGTCACAGGGGCCCGTTGGTGGGAGTAGAGCTTTCGCCTGGGATCCCCCTGGTGGCCTACCCGCTCGCTCACCTAACCGACGCTGCAATCCAGCGTCAGTGAGATGAACTCGAAGTGCATGCGCAGAGGTTGCACATATCAGGGCCGAGCCTCGTAGAATTTAATATAATATAATTCTATATTTTCCCTTAGATACCGTATTTGTCTATCCTACTTATTATCCTCTATCCATACGCTATCATGGTATATATTATGTTGGTCATTTTAAATGTACGATTTGCTGTCTTCTCTTGGTTTCGCCGGATATAATAACTTGCCGGATCGTCTATCCTCGGCTAGCAAAGTCAGTCCGCTTTGTTGTTGTTTTAGCGGCTTGGCTAGACTCGGAGCGCAGCATAGACTCAGCTTCTATCCGTCTAGTGTGAGTCTGACGTCACAGCTGGGTCTCGTGTATACTAGTGCGGCTGCAGACTATCGATGGCTCATCTGGTCTTCCTTCTTAGTAGCTGGCATCTGCATCGGCGGGATCTGTGAAGAAAACAGCTCCCCGAATGCTAAATTTCCGGTGGTTTTATACCGGCATCCCCTCCGTTCACCCTATGTTTTCGATATTGCTATATCTGGTGGCGGTCTTTCAGCCCATCTCCCGTAGCCCATTGATAGCCTTGGTCCTTTTTAAAATTCGTCGTTGGTCTTTAACGATGGTCTTTAATTCTCACTGGTCTCAGATGGCGCTTCCCTAGTCGTGCTTTTCTAACCGAATAACAAGAACTTACCTCCGACGTGCCGGCCTACATGGTGTGAGTGACGCGCGATAGCGGTGCTTCGTTGTGTGCACCGCGCGTTATTAGACGATCAGTACGTTACAATACTCACACATATATACAGTACATTTAGATAACTTTTTCCGCCGATGAGAAAAAGGCCTGGAAGCAACAATATGGTTAGTGACAAGTTAGGCGGACCCACGTGGCTCATGGTAAATTGTACCGATCGTATGTACGCTTTATTTGTAATGGATCTGCGACTTCCACTAATTGAACGGCATTTGGTCCGAATAACGGGTTCACACGATAAGGACCTACATATAAGTGAAAGAATTTGGTCGTTACCCGATCAGAAGCACTGGATGATTACGGTTGTCAGAATAATACGTGATCGCCTTTCCTGAGTAATACTGTCTTTTTTGTGCTTTTCTACGATTTACGTAATTACGATCAAGTTTCTCACTCGCGATAACAATTTGTTATGCACGAGATATCGGTATGGAGCGTGGAAAGTCCACGATTTCCTGGATTTCATCGTAGGGACGCGCACCCGTTTGTAACTCCAACGGAGTAAAGCCTGTACTCGCATGAGTTGTCAGATTGAAAATGCTCTCAATTTTCGGGACGATCCTTGCCCAGCGTGAATGAGTAGCCGCATAATATGTCCGAAACAACCGACCTAATGCGGGAGGCATTACCCTCTCGGTCGAATTGATCTGCGGATGCCTTATTGAACAATATCGCACTTTGATTGATTGTTCTTTGAGATCCCGAGATCATTTTGGTGAGGTGAATTGCGTACCATTGTCTGCCAAAATGGCTTGCGGTTTCCCGAACGTTGGTAAATAGTGTTTGTATAACTTAGTTAAAATAATATGCGTCGTCGTCTTTTGGAGAGGATACAGTTTGACGTATTTATTTTATTTTAGGTCCGTAAAAATCAACGGTAACAAGTTGCCCTGGAGCAATAGAGTGAATCCGTTGGTATAAACCTTCCATGGAGTAGTTCAAGCTTTTTACCCTCTGACATAAATCACAATGGCGTATATAAGCTGCAATACTTCGAGTCATCTTCTTCCAATAAAAGAACGTCCTTAAGTGTGACAATGTCTTCGCTATCCCTGGTTGTCCCAATCTTCGGTGCATAAATGCAATCCCTTCGGTAGTCATAGTGGCAGGAAGGATCAATAGCCATCGCTCAGGCGAGTAAAATTTACTGAACCAAATGCCATGATGACGTTGGTAAAATTTCTGACAGCGGTGGTCTTTGATCTTGTTAATTAACTGTTGGACGTCCTTGTCCTGATTTTGCAAGGTGTGTATATCCAATAGACGTTTTTTTAGTTCGTCCGGCAGTTGTTCGACGTCCCGAACTGACTGATTCCCCAATGTTGATTCCTCCTGGGTATATTGATTGCACTCAACAATCCCCTGATGGTTAGTGAGTTGGGTTCGTCGTCTTGGAATTTTCCAGCCGGATGCTGATTAAAAAATTCAGCGACCAGATTATCGCGTTCTGCGCAGTAAAATACATCGAAGGTATAATGTTGTAGAGTGGTGCTCCAACTTTTCAAGCGGAGGGTGTGATACATGGTCGTATTTAGGAAACTTAGTTCCTTGTTATCGGTGATGATTTGGAAACGACTACCAAATAGGTACTTCTGACATTTAAGTACCGCATAAATTATGACTAACAGCTCCTTTTTCGTGGTGCTGTAGTTCTTTTCAGCAACATTCAAGCATCGGCTAACCAGCGAGATAATTAACTAATTTCCTTCAGTATCCGCTTGATACAACACACCACTGATGCCACGGTCAGAGGCATCTGTAATATGAAGACTGTATCCAGTAAAACGAGATGCAACGGTTCCGCATTAGCGAAATTATTTTTTAAACGTTCGTACGCTTGACTATGTTGCGGGCTCCATACCCATAAAGATTTGCTCTTGAGCAACGGCCTAAAAGGTTCGAGGTGGTTTGCATGAATTGCCTGTAATACATGCAAATTCCTAAAAACTGTTGAAGCTGTTTCCGGTTTCGCAGTTCTTCAAAATTTCGGATAATCTCAAGCTTATCCGGGTTAGGCGAATCCCCTCGAGGGTAAGTATAAATCCTATGAAGTGGAGTCACTCGCGACAGAAGAAAGATTTATCGAGCCTGAAAGTTAAATTATGGTCTTGTTATCGAGTAAAGATGAGATTAATCTGTTCAAGGTATTCCTTGAACGACCGCGATGTCACTAACCTGTTAACCGGGCGGGACGTATAAATACGTCAAACTTAAACGATATCGGGGGAATTCCCCCGGTTAACAGGTTAAGAGATTATCAATGTACAATGTGAGAAATTCTGCGAATGTTATATCTAAAACTTGACTGACCGCACGAATAAAACCGCTACCGGCTGTTTTCAGTCTGAATGGTATGCGGCAGAACTGGTACAATGTAGACCCATATAAAAAAGCGGTATATTGACGAGAAGTCTTCTCTAGTGAGATCTGCCAATAACCATAGGCCAGATCGGAGGTGGTCATAAACTTTACTCCGTGGTAGTTTTGTAGCAGTTCATCGATCCGAGGTGGAGACTCTTGATCCGAGTCGATTAAGCAATTTATAAAGCGTGCATCTAAGCAAATCCTTAATCGCCCGTTTTTCTGTACTATTCGTAGCGGACTGCAATACGCGCCAGTTGATCTCTCGGTTATGCCGTTGCGTAGCAATACGATGTTCATATGATCCAGCTCCAGCTTCCTTTAGTGTAATTAATGTCTGATAGCGCAAGAGGGTGGAGTTCATTTCTTCTCGCTCAGTTGCTGATAAATTGGGTATTTCCGAAACGATGCGGTACATATCATCGAAAAAATGTTGATCCTCGCCTTGCACGTATAGATGATATAATAATTGTCTATCGACGGCGTCAAATGATTTTTTTTCCAAATTCAGATTATCCAGGTCGTCGTTGTTAGCATGTCGTTGTTGGCTTCGATTTTTCGTCGATAGTCACGAGTTCCAAGGGTATAACGTTTAACTTCGGGTAACATTCGTAGATTTGGTTATTTTCCACCTGATTCCTGGACATCTTCACAGTGTTTATACAGGAAGGCTTATCGACATCATTTTCCCAGTGAGAGAATGTAGACTGTTGTACATTGGACTTGCCCAAAGGTGTATCCTATACGACTTTTGTGTCGGTTCTGAAGTTCCCAGTAAGCAGTGTCGGTATCTATGCTGAATCAATCACTTGGATGCAAGTAACTCCATCTTTTTGATGAGAATGTATTCGGTCAACTAGCGCGCGGTCAAATAATATGAATTCCTTCGGCACTTGATAACCATTAATCGTGAAAGTCTTACTATCGTAATCAATGATGGCCCTATTGTGGTGAAACTAATCATTACTCAAGATTACTCGCGACGTTAAATAAGGCATAATGAGAAAGGTTGCTTTAAGCTGGCGTTCACCTACTCGGATGTCGATTTGATACTATCGATGAACCTTTGCGACTTTTTTGCCTACTACTGTAGTAATGGCCAGATTAGTCACTGGCAATTCAGGCGTCGCAAAATACTTTCGCAGGTAAAAATAATATTCCTCCGATACACATGTGACCTGGCTACTAGTGTCAATCAAGGCGGCCACGAGGACCTTATCCGTTTGAACTATGAGTTGTGGACATTTACAAAATCTAGAGGTACCAGTTTCATTCACGGGATCTGCAATTACGTCTGCATTTAGGTCCTCGAAGAGATCGAATGGGCTATTTGTCGTTTAAGGAACCTGGCACAATGTGCCTATCACAAGTTTAAAGAACCGGTTGGTCCAGACGATGGTGGTTGGGTAACGATGGGTGATGGTGGTATCACATACTGTTACATATGACCCAAATTACTACCTGGTGTAATATCCACGACATTCGGTTGAATATAATTTTCTCCCCTCATGGTTGATGCTCGGGGTGGAAACTATGCGTTGCCGTTTGACGTTACCTCTCGTGAAAATGTCGGACGATTGTACTGTCGTATTCGATACGTGTCGTGGTATGTAGTTACGCCCACCTCGGCTATCTTGACCTAAATACTCTCGATTTCCGTGAGATTTGGCCGGTCTATTTCGGTCTCGATCTTCGTTGACCACGTCTAACCATGATAGTGCATTCGACACTGCATTTGTATCGGCAAATGGAGTATTCGCCATCGATTCACGTACCCGAACGGAAAATTGCTGGGCAATCGCGTAATTTATTTCATATTCTTTCATTTGTGGTAAAAGATACTGAGCCTCACTCACTTGTTTTAAGAAGTAGCTCTCTAAACTTTTAGATTGTCGAGTATATTGGCGAGTTACCCATTGGGTTTTGAGTCGGACACGAACGACGACAGAGTAAAATTTATCTAAGATCGTGAGACTAGACGCTATATAATTTGGGCAACTTCGCCTATTCGCTTGATACCAAATTCAGGCTAATCCCTCCAAACAATTACCAACAACGAGTACTTTCGCTTCTTCTTCGACCCTTTTTATTGAAAAATATTCCTTTAATCTTTCTAAAAATTCCTGAGGGTTCTGCTTCTGTTCTTTGCCGAACTTAGGCAATCGAATCGTTGGTGGTTCCAGAGGCATTTCCCTAGCCGCAGTTTATAATGCATCAATGGCTTCCTGTTGTCTTTCCGTGACGAGCCGCAATCGCCGAATTCCGTCGTTTAATTACCGTTCTATTGATAGCTCATTACGAAGCCTTCCAAGCTCAGCTCTCTCTCTCTTTCTAGCCAGTAATTCTCTCTCCTCACGCAATCGATCTCGTTCCGTGTCATCCATCATACCTGTTGAGCGGTTAAATTGCTTATGAAAACGTTCAAAATGTTGTGCAGGCGCCGTCTGGCACTTATCGAGATCACTATATCCTATGCCCGATGCTAATTTTTCATTTTCATATTCTAAACTAGCATTCAAATTCTTTGGAATGGCTCCAGTTTAATAAGATTTCGCAAACCGGGGCTTAATTTTAACAGTGTCCTTCTTTGGACTATTTTGACTCGGTGACTTTTCACCGACTTGTGTCAGTGGAGGAGTAGGAGACAATGCCATGAACTAGAATTTGAAATTAGCATTGAACCGTTTTAGACTATAGCGCAAGTTCAAAATATCTGCACAACTTTAAATTCTCGAGCCCGACGTTGGGCGCCAATTGTAATAAATGACTTTAGATTTATTTGAATTTTTCCTCGTTGGCGGGGTCAGTTCCAAATCTGAAAACATACCAAGCCGAAGAGCTGTTTACTTATTCAAGGGGACTTCCCGAGGGTGGCAAATAGAATGAACTTTATTCTGATAGTGTTCTGATAAAGTGTTCAACGGTGCCATCAACAGCACCGCATTTGTATTTTATTGCTAGGTAATCATAGAGTTAAATCCCAGGTGGGATTGCGATAAATCACATATATTGGGCCTGGGAAAAAGTTCGAGGCGTTTTTTTTAGTAAAATTCAACTGGTTTTCTTATAGTGTGAAAATGAATTTATTTAAAACAAATAAGCTCCATTATTATCGATAATGTTTCGTTATTTTTCGGGTAGAGCCATGATGCCATCGGTGACGAACTTCTGTGGTTTCTGGTTGAAAAACTAAATCAAGTGGTTTTCACAGGCTTCTTTTGAAAGCAGCTTAATTCCATTGAGAGAGTTCTGCAGAGATCGGAATAAGTGATAGTCAGAGGAAAAAATACATACTTACGTTCCAGGACGCTCTTACGAAGTATAGCGCAGCAATCCCCCTGCCGAACCAGGAGGCTTCCACAGTAGCAAAGGCGCTGGTTGAAGAATTAATTTGTCAGCACGGAACGCCGGAAACGATACTGTCGGACTAGGACACCAACTTCCTCAGCTCGACCTTCAAAGAGATGTGTCGACTACTGAAAATTAAAAAGATACAAACGACGGCCTACCATCCGGAATCGAACGGCGCCCTGGAAAGATCGCATCGCACCCTCGCCGAATATCTGAAAAATTTCATAAGGGAGGATCAAGGAGATTGGGACGAGTGGCTGCCATACGGAATGTTTACGTACAGCACGGCTCCACATACGGGGACCGGACTGTCTCCCCACGTGCTGGTATGCAGACGCGAAGCTGAATTACCGACAGCCGTAAGGCAGGAGCCCCGCAGCACCTATGCCTACGACGATTACGTTCACGAGTTATGCGAGCGATTATGCGCCACATGGACTGTAGCACGCGACAACCTGGAGAACGCGAAAAGACGGTCGAAGAATACGTACGACCACGGCGCACAAGTGCACTGCAGGCGCAGGGGGCGGTTAGCCAAGCTGACCCCGAAGTTGACGGGACCTCACGAAATAGTACAGAAGAGGTCCCCCTTAATTACGTAATCCGGAAGGGACGGAAAACTCAGGCGGTGCATGCAAACCGCCTGAAGCTCTTGATCGAGCACTAATAGGTCCGAAATATATAAGAATTACCTATAGCTAATTAACAGATTAATTAAAGCTAAGATTAAAAATGGGTAAGGAGAGCTCAAGGTGAGGAACTCCAATAAGAGAAACAAGGTAGAATGAAAACTTGTTTAATTAACAGAGCACGAAACACGATCTTGAACGTCTCCAATCCCTATTCCAGATTGATCACAGCAACCGGCGGAACAACGGCGACCACGCTACACCCGCCAGATTACAGCATCAGCACCTTCGACAGCAACCCAGGCATCTACTTCGAGGATATCGGAAGCCGCGCGGTAGTCCAATCCACCTGGTGGCTGGCTGTCAGGTTAGATGTCACTTCATTAATGTATCGAGAAGCCGACGCAAGCAAAAACCTGGAACGTCTGCTGGAACTATACAACCACGACGTCCACGGAAACGATTTATGCTCCGTCATTGCCGACTCGGTCCGGAGAATGCAAAGAAGGATTGACATGGGGGTGGTGACTATATTCGACCTCCTCGGTACACACCCCCTCAGGGAGCGTAGAGGACTGATTGATGGCCCGGGAAGCATCGTCAAGATCATAACCAGAAACATGGATGTAGAGGATGCGCAGCAGTTGCACGAGGAAATCACCCGCCTGCAAGCCTCGCAACAGACTATCCGAGAAGGACTGAAAAATCAGATATAAGAGGTAAGGACTACCCTGAGTATGTTCAACGAGAGCTCGCATCATATCCAGGCCAACGAGCAAGCCCTGCTGATTCAGGTTATGCGCATCAACGACACACTCAATGACCAGCTGTACGGCGTGGTGAGACGCCAACGCCTGGACGAATGCCTGACCGCAATCAGCATAGCCGTGGATGCGTTACTAAGCGATGTTTGAGACTTGATGCACTTGGTAACAAAGATAGCCGAAGGCAATGCAGGAGGAATGCTCCTGCCACCGTCAGCACTTATGCGACTGGCTGACCTAAAGGCCTACAGCGAAGGTGACGCAATTGTACTCGTACTCGACTTACCGTTGATCAGGCAACAACAGTATAGTGTACAGAAGGCCTACTCCACACCGACGCAAGTGAGTAATGGAAAATATTACTACCTGGAAACAACGGGAAATCCAGTCCACAATTATCTGCAAATGACTAAGGAAAACCTGCAAAATTGCAAGACCATTAATAAATTATACATTGGTCCGTCGAAATACCCTTCCATTTTGCTCTTGGAAGATACCCCCTGCGAAGTGCTGATTAACGACAATATCGCCCAGGACAACGCCGAGAGCTGCGCCAAACGAGGAGTCCAGCTAATTCGCACCCTCCTGATCCCCCTGCAACAGCCGGAGCGATGGATATACATCACGCCGACCTCAGTGGCCATCGGAATCACTTGCGGCGAAAAACCCATTTAACATGAAATTCTCAGTAAAACTGTAATGCTGGCTTTGATAGGCCTATGTATTGCAACCGCCCTAAATTTCAGCGTGAAAACAACGGGGCGAACATCTCAAATCATCCGAAAAAATGACCTTCCTCCGTACCACCTGATTTTGAGGGAAATAGAGGCTCAGACGCCTCCTACCCAGACAACAGAGGAAATTACACTAGCAAGCGTACTGCAAAATCCGAAGTAGCTGCAAAAGCTCGAAGATGAAGCAGAAAGGACTTTAGAAACTCTCGACATCACCGGAGGCGGGACGCAGCATCCCCACATAATAAGCCTCTACTCGCTGAGTACAATAGCACCGATAGCCTTGGTCGGCTTCCTTCTGTTTAAATGTTATAGGAACATTAAATTAAATGTTATAGGTACAAATGGAACCGGACACCGATAAGTACAACCGAGGCAACGACCCCGGCAGCAGCCGAGGTAAATATTAATCTCGAGCCACTCGGACGACAACAGCCACAGGAGCGATTGCGATCCGAGTGGGTCAGGGCGTGGGAAACTCGCCCCCTCAACCGAGTGCAATGGCTAGATCGACAATGAAGAAAAAACGAATATATAGCAAAATTGTGAAAAAAATATGAAAAAATGATATTGCCTGGTATATATGAGATACGGGAAACCAACCAAAGAGAACATTTTTTGAGAATTTTTTTTTTTTTTAAGGGGGGAGGGATGTTGTGTCGCGAATTAATTAAGTGTACATTATTTCGCCATTGTTCCTTCTTCGCGTGAGGCCACTCACCGAAGTAGAAAAAATGTGCAAACATAAGCAACGAGTTGTGAGCAATGACCGCCACGAGCTCGAGCAACGACTTGCTGGAATTCGCAACCAATGATTATCGTGAAATTCATTTTGACACTCGATTTCGGTCAAAGGAGTGAATAATTGCCTTGCCGAAATCATTCTATTAGTAGATTCAAACGCGAGAGGTCGGTACCTCGTGACAGGCTCGAAACAACAGAATTATTGTATATTCTTTTATTGACTTTTAAATAGACAACGGAAAGTTACCGTTGCCTATAATAAATACTACCGTTTTATATAAATTCACGTTTACACCAATCACTCGAGATCTATTTCCTAATCGGTAAACGATCTCAAAAATAATAACTTTTTAATAAAAGGTGGTTAAATTTTAAGGGCCGATGTTGAATGTGAACCACACCTAAACGTCAAGTTTTTTTCTGCATTTCATTTGACATTTCTCAATTTCAGACTAACTCAATTTGAACCATGGAAAGATACACAATCGAGCAACGCGTTAAAGTTATTCAGGCTTATTATGAAAATGGGCGTTCAAATCAAAATGCATATCGTGCACTTCGTGATTTTTTCGGTCAATTTAATCGTCCAAATGTGCGTACAATCGGAAAAATCGTGCAAAAATTTGAGCAAACCGGGTCTGTAGGAGATATTAAAACACCAGTGCATGCTCGTACAGCTCGTACTGCAGAAAATATTGCTGCTGTTCGCGATAGTGTGGCTGAAGAGCCGTCCACCTCAACTCGTCGTCGTGCCCAACAATTGCACCTCTCACGCTCGTCGTTGATGAACATTATGCATAAAGACTTGCATTTACACGCTTATAAGGTGCAATTGACTCAAGAACTAAAGCCTCTTGACCATTCCAAACGTCGTCAATGATCAGAATGGTGGCAAGAAATGGCAACAGTGGATGATCAATTTTCGAAGAAAATCATCTTCAGTGATGAGGCACATTTTCACCTCAGTGGATTCGTCAATAAGCAGAATTGCCGCATTTGGGCGAATCATAATCCAAGAGTGATTGTCGAAAAACCAAGAGTGACTGTTTGGTGCGGTTTATGGGCTGGCGGCATCATCGGGCCGTATTTTTTCCAAAATGAGGCCGGTCAGGCAGTTACTGTGAATGGTGTTCGCTATCGTGAGATGATAACGAACTTTTTATGGCCCGAATTGGAAGATATGGATGTGGGCGATATGTGGTTTCAACAGGACGGTGCCACTTGCCACACAGCTAACGAAACAATGGCTCTTTTGCGCGACAAATTCAATGGCCGTGTTATCTCACGTGGTGGCGATGTCAATTGGCCGCCAAGATCATGTGATTTGACACCGTTGGACTTCTTTCTTTGGGGTTATTTGAAAGAAAAGGTGTACGTCGATAAGCCAGCAACAATTCAAGAGCTAAAGGATGAGATAATTCGGCACATTAACGGCATAGAACCTCAATTATGCCTAAGCGTCATCGAAAATTTGGACCATCGGATGGAGGTGTGCCGCCGAGGTCGCGGCGGCCATTTGGCCGATATTTTGTTCCATACATAATTGAACCATACCATATTATCATTATAAAAAGAATTGACAATAATTTCCTAAATAATTTGTATTTTATTCAAAATCAACATCGGCCCCTAAAATTGAACCACCCTTTATTATACCGAATATCGAATAATCCAATTACGTGATACCGGCAGAACATGGGAAACCCAGAGATATTTTACGGTACATTTCTTTCTATTCTTTTCATTGTTATATTTTTCCAGGCAAGGATCTACTTAAATTGAATACATAATTCGCCTCATTGGCGTATTTGTAAGCCTCGTAGTGACTGTATTAATTGTACAATCCTTGGTATTACTAATAACGGCTACTTACACCACATATATTTAATTGTACAATAGTTTGAAATATGCGGCTATGCATCGGCCATCTCCCAGAAATTCAAGAGGAATGAAATTCTTTGTAACATAGTTACACTCTCTAGCCTACTTTATTATGTCAAACGGTATAAAGAGCCGAGGGATGCGCAGAAACACCTGCAAAATTAGACTCGGTACAGGCGTACCGAGGTTCGCGGGCGATAGGCCATCGCCCCTGGTATAAAAACTAGAGCTCTCGCCGCTCCAGAATTCCCTCGCTGACATACAGCAGGACAGCGACCAGCTGGCCTTGCTGGGCGGCGAGGGGAAGGCGGTGAGCGCGGCAGCGGCAGATCGCAAAAGCCGAAAAGATGCGTTAGATTTTTAAATTACGATGAAAAATAGGCAGAGGGGAATGAGGCGAGGGGAGGCCTATAAAAGTCCGCTGCGCGGGGAGAGGAGCTTTCTTGGCCTCTTAGCGTGGATAGAAGGCGTGTTAAAAGACAAGTCGAAAAATCTGAACATTCTAAAAATTACGAGAGAAAAGTTAAGCATTATCAACGAATAGATTCTGAATAAATTCGGGTCCAGTGCATAACGGAACATCGAATTAGTGAGAATGGAAGACAGCAGAACAATGAGAGGCAGGCGAGTGGTTTAAATAATATAAAGAATTGGTTTTAGTGAAGTTAAAAAGAAACTAGTAATAAATTAGGATATGGATAGGTTCAGGAGAATAGAATTAAGAGAATAAGTGTGTGTGCGAATAGATCTAAGTAAAATTAAGTGCATAGGATTAATTAATACGTTTAAGCGAGTAGTGTATCCGGAAATAGAATTAAATAGTGTGGACTTTAAATCGGAAGTATAAACGGGAATCGCCCGCCTGGATGAGTGGAAGAGAGAAAGCGAGAAAGTGAAACGAGAGTAAAAGAGAAAGAATCGTAAACAGAGTTAATACACTCTGTCGAAGGAGCGAGTGCGAGGCGAATGACTGGTAGTGTGAGTATGTCTGTGCACCGAGCACACAGCAATACCACTGTACAAGAAGAATAATAAACCTCCGAGGGTACCGAGAATTTATGCACGAATAAGACGAAATAATAATAAAATAATCGCCGGAATTTTCGAATCTGAATGCACCATTCTATATAATAGAAGCCGAAAACTGTAAAATAACTTGTTATAAGCTTATTCATTCTGTAAATAAACCCTACTCTCACGCACTTTGAAGTCTAACATTAATTAGTTTTGTGTTCGAGCCGGAACTCCCACGAAAAATAAAAATAATTGTTAACGATAAAAAAAAAATTACCGTTACATCTTATTTTACGTTTCGGTCCAGTGTGCAGTCCATCTTCAGAAATTTTTATTAAAACCAACATGTTTGTTTATCGACTGGCTGTAAACTCATGGATAATATGACTTTCTCCAATCAAATTCTCCAATTATATGGTATCATTGTCTGCACTGCCTTCAAGAGATGAAAAAGGGACAGCTCTACCAGAAATGGTTGGTTTCAATAAAAATTTCAATTTCTTTATTATTCGAATTCTGTGAAACTTTGGTTTATATAATTAAAAGCAATATGTAGTAACTCAGTCGCTTCCTCAATAATTTCCACCTTTCCAAGAAAGCTTCTTCTATGATGTCAACATTAATCACTATACTTCCTCAGCCTAGAGGTATCTTTATAAAAGGTAGAAAATAACAAGAAAGTAATGTTCAAGGTTGCAATCCTTGTTTGATAGTTTTTTAGGAATATATGACTTGGATTTCTAAAATTACCATTTTTAGCCGCCGTTTTGTTCATCTTAATTTTAGTTTTTCAGTCTTGGATTTAGTTTATACAGGACGTTTATACAACCAAGACGGCGCTAAGAAAATGCCACGATTCTCACTGTTTTTCTCGGAGTCGTGGCAACAAGTGATTTTCATTGCTTTTTTTATAAACCGTTATAATCTCGGTATTTATAAACATTTGTTAAATTTTCACCATTTTTTAATACTTAAGAATGTAGTAAAAATAGCCAGAAAAGAAATATGGTGTACGTTTATTCATGATTCCATAATCCACCTTCGAATTTTATCCAATTTTCGACTATTTACACTTTACAATCCCCTTAACAATTACATTTCGTCAATACTTTTCATGAAATACATTTGTATGAAATTTACATTCATTTTAATTTGTATTATACAGCTTTGTAAGACATTTGTCACGAGGATGAAGCACGATAAATGCTATGACTTCGTTGAAAGGATGAGAAATATTCGACTAAATCTGTATTGAAGGTTCTTTTCAGATCGAATTACTGTGATTGATTCTTAAAGTCGAGCAATAATAAAATTCATAAAGATTAATTTATTCAACTCATTTTTGTTCATTGAAGAAAATGTCAATCTTTTCATCCCTTTTAAATAAATACTCTTAGTTATTTGAACCGAAAAGTATTTTGAATAAGTTTTCATTCGAATATTAATCATCCTTATTTCATTGGCATATTCTTTCCGTCCTATTTTCAGTTCATCTGCTTACTGTATTCAACGTATTACAGAGAAAACTTCCGTGGTATGAAAGATCAACTCCTCTCCCATCGGAGACCCTCGTCAACTGTGGAATGGTCACCATTTCACTGTACTCGGTGGTAAAATCGTCGATGCTGCCGGAAATACAAACAGTAAGTTGCGATCATGACATTTCGATAGCAATTACTAATAAGTGGTATATTCTTCTACAAGAAAAAAAAACAACAACTGAGTTAAAGTATTAATTAATTACTCGTAATTTATCTCTTTTTTAAATTTACTTGTGAAAAAATATTTGATTCAAGGGCAAAGATGAGTTCACGGATGACGAGAAACGTTACTCCAAGTCTCTGATTCTTCAAGTACTGTTAAATGAACCAAACGTCTACATTTCTGAACTGCATGGAATGAAGAAAATGCAGGTGGGAGATGATAATTATGCTACTTTTTCTGTACAATACTTTTTATAGATGTTTAATACGATTGTTTAAATCTTTTGAATCACATCCATAGATATCGTGCTTCGATGCTGGTGTATTACTCGGCAATCTCAAGCAATGTTCTCCAGTTGCGGATGAAAAGGGAAGTAAGTTATGGCTAATTCAATCGAAAAGTGGTGATTCTCATCCAATGACCGGTATTCCACCGTCATTCGTCGCTGTAAAATGCAAAAAGAGTGTCAATACGAGTATGCAATTATTTGTCGACATGGGACGGCCTACCAAGATCAATTGCTCCGTTCCGGCTCTCAAACATATTGAATATATAAAAAATGAGGTATGAGCAAATCCAATAATGTTAGATAAAACACTATAAATAGATTAACAAATCATAGCAATAAATCAATAGATCTAGAATTGAACAGATGAATGGATCTAGGTATCAATATGTCAGTAGATATAGAAATCAATAAATCAATACATAACTTAACATAAACCGATCAATATAGATCATTGTATGACGGACTATGCATTGCATATACAGTAGCGGACAAAAGTTTAAGACTGAGAGGAAAAAAAAAGTAATCGTTGATTTTTTTATGAAAAGAATTGACTCAGTGGATTTTTTTTTGTATTAGCTAATTAATCATTAATTCATATATTTATTACATAAATTCAATTTTGCGCGTAACAACATTAGATACAATAAACAAAGAAAACATAAATTTGTTTGATATCTTCGGGGACAAAAGTTTAAGACTATACGTAAAAAAATATTTTTTGGTAGAAAATATACAGATATTTTCCTCCCCTCAATACTTTGTCCACAGTCCATTATTTTTTATCACATCAGCACATCTTTGAGGCATTGAATCAATTAATTTTTTGCTGTCGTCCACAGTTGTTTCATTCCACGTTTTTTCAACCAAAGAGTACAAATCGTCAAAATTTTTTGGTTTATTTCTTTGAACCCTTCTTTTTATGGTACACCATAAGTTTTCAATTGGATTTAAATCTGGCGACTGCGACGGCCACGGTAATAAAGTGATTTTTTCATCTTGAAAAAAACTTTTCACTACCCGAGCCGTATGCTTTGGGTCATTATCTTGTTGATAAATAAAATTATCACCCATATTTTCGTAGGCATACGGTAACATAGTATTTTTCAATATATCCAAGTATTGAAAACGGTCCATGATTCCATTAATTCGGCGTATTGGTTCAGGACCATTGCGAGAAAAACATGCCCACACCATTACGTTACCACCTCCATGCTTAACTGTCGGTAAAACACATCGAGGATTTAAATCTTCGCCAATTCGACGTCTTACATACAGTATCCCGTCAGAACAAATTCGGTTGAATTTGGATTCGTCCGAAAATAGCACATTTTGCCAATCCTCACTTGTCCAATGCCGATGAGCCTTAGCAAATTGCAGTCGTAATTTTTTATTCTTTTTACTGAGCATCGGCTTCTTCCGTTGCTTTCGTGCTTTCAAATTGAATTCGTCTAATCGTCTTCGGACAGTTCTTACACTAATTTGTGCATTATTATTACTGGATATTTCAGCTCTGATATCGATTGCTGAACGAAAACGATCTCTCTCGCTTAATCGATGAATCCGACGATCAGCGTTCGCGTGGTTTTCCGCGGTCTACCGTTTTTTGGTCGATCAAAATAGTCCCCAGTCTTCACAAACTTGTACCACGCTTGCTTACAAGAAGTTTCTGATCGATTCATTTGAGTTGCAATTGAAGAAAATGTCTCATTTTGCTTCCGTAGAGACACGATTAGTTTTCGTTCAGTTGATGACAAATTACGGGCTTTACCCATACTCTTTTCGTACGTAATTAAACTTAAGACACTGGATGATACACCACAAACTATTTACAGTATTAATATATCAAATTATTGCGTGGATCGACTACGGGTATCTTGTTCGACAGATCGTCTCAAACTAATGTCCGCTGTTTACAGATGGTTGGAAGAAAAAAAAAATTGTATAATCTATCAGGAGTACAAATTGAAAATGCGGGATTTTTTTCTATTTTTGAACGTTTATTCTGAAAAAATGGTAACAAATGAATTATTCAAAGTATTGTCCATCGCTAGCCACAACTTTTTCCCATCTTTCTGGCAATTTACGGATACCGTCGCGAAAAAATTCGGCCGGCTTGGCTGCTATCCAGTCATCGACCCATTTTTGGGCTTCTTCGTAAGAATGGAAGCGCTGGTCAGCTAGGCCATGTGTCATCGATCGGAAAAGGTGGTAATCGGAAGGAGCAATATCTGGGCTATACGGCGGGTGGGGTAAGACTTCCCATTTCAGCGTTTGTAGGTATGTTTTGACCGGCGCTGCAACATGTGGCCGAGCGTTGTCATGTTGCAAAATTACTTTGTCGTGTCTTTGCTCGTATTGTGGCCGTTTTTCTTTGAGTGCGCGGCTCAAACGCATCAATTGAGTTCGGTATAGTGCTCCTGTGATGGTTTCGTTCGATTTCAATAGCTCATAATACACCACACCCAGCTGGTCCCACCAAATACAGAGCATGAGCTTGGCGCCGTGAATATTTGGTTTGGCCGTCGATGATGATGCATGGCCGGGGTAACCATATGATTTTTTGCGCTTCGGTTTATCGTAATGGATCCACTTTTCATCACCAGTGACAATGCGATGCAAAAAACCCTTCCGTTTTTGCCGTTCGAGCAGCAGTTCGCATGCAAAAAAACGGCGCTCGACGTCTCTCGGCTTCAGCTCATACGGCACCCAATGTCCTTGCTTTTGGATCATTCCGAGGGCTTTTATACGATGGGAAATGGCTTGTTGTGTCACTCCCAATGAATCTGCGAGCTCTTGTTGAGTTTGACACGAGTCTTCATTGAGTATTGCCTCCAATTCAGCATTCTCAAACTTTTTCACTTGGCCCGGCCGCTCTTTGTCCTCAACGTCAAAATCACCACTTCTAAACCGCACAAACCATCTCTCGCACGTTGAAACCGATGGAACATGACTCGGATAAGCCTCGGAGACCAATCGATGTGCTTCAGCAGCACTTTTCTTCAAATTAAAGAAGTAAATTAAAACTTCCCGCAAATGCTGTTTTGTTGGCACGAAACTCGACATATTGAGAGCTCAAAAAAACTATGAATTTGACACTGCGACAAATTGACACATACTGAAAATTAAAGCTATAAGACGTAGCTTTGACATGAACATAGTCACAGTACTGCCTGATGCGTATAGCGTTAGTAACGCCATCTGTTATCAAACCCGCATTTTCAATTTGTACCCCTGATATATTGTTTACATTTGACGACCGAGACTTCTACATTATGAAGGTCAAACGTACACATGTCTTGTAAAAAAACAACAAGCCAAAAGAAACGTTAGTACTTGTATGACAGATCTATAAACCAAATTGTAATTCATCGTCTTAAACTTTTGTCCGCTACTGTAAGTAGACGATTCAAATGAATGAAACATATAGGTGACATTAGCGCAGTGGTTAGCGCTTTTACTCACAATCAGTATCTAATCAAACCGGGTTCCTTCCCCTGTAAACACCATACCTTTACTCTCTTTTATAGGCAGATAATCATCACTACCAATCTATACACTTTTCTAACACGGTCCGCTCACAAATTGCAATTGAAAGAACAAGAGAATTAATAGACAGCATTAACCTTTATTTACATTTCGTGCTTTTTAGTCTAAAGCATACCATTTGACTTTTAGATAGCAGCCTGTTTCATTGATCATGTCGTCCCAGAATTTTACCGCAAGAAGCCTCTTCAAGCGAACACGATATCTTCAAGAAACGAAGCACTGAGACAAAGCAATAGATTTGAATTACCCGATCTGAGTTTTACGGCCAAGCAGATCGTGATTTCATTGATGACGAATTCTGGTTCGAAGATACTGACAAGTGTTGCGAGTTCGTCCGGCAACACGTCGAGAACCACGAAACCTGAAAGGATGATCGGAAATCTATCATTAAATTCGCTCGTGATATCCGTCGAAGAAACGGCCGAGATGAACGTTTTTTTAAATCCGTGTTGCTGTCACGTCGTGGCCTACCTTTTCCGGGAAACGTGGCAGGACGAGCACGCTGATCCACAGGTTCAAATTCAAGCGGACTGTGAGAGTATGTACTTTAAGTTCGGGCCCCGACAGATGACGATCCTCGAGAGTGTTATAGAGGACTATTACAGTATAGTTGATTACTTGGGTCTAAGTTCACCATTGCAAGAAGATAGAAATACAATGAGAATCGCAATAGCGGAGCAGTATTACAAGGACGACCTTAAGGCTGGTGCATTCCAGTTTGTGGAAGGACACATCGACGAATTGCCCTTACCGTATCAGGTTCGTTACCCTTTATTCATTACAACGGTATTGAATCCATTTAATAGATAATATCATTTATTCATTACCAAAGGTAAACGATATATGGCTTCTTGCATATTTCAATTTCCATAATTTATTCATTCGAATGTAATTGATAAATTATTGAATTTAGACCACATTTTTATATTTAAGACTACGTCACATTGTGCTTGAGACAAGTTTCTTACTTTGGCTTGTTTTGTATTTTCTCTTTGACTTCTTGCTATCGTTTGAAATATGTGTCAGTTTTCTTTCTCATAGAGAAAGCGTTGTTTATGTGTGAAGAAGAAATTCAACATTTTCATATCAGGATACTCAAAATGGCCAAAGCATCGAGAAAAGTAGTTTAGAATGAAATGTCTGGATGGATGTATGTGGGTGTGTGTATGTGTATTGAAACGTTTCGCGATTTTGATCGCTTTATTTTATCCCTTTTTTGCGCGGCTGCTAAGCGGCTTCGTGAAATCGCGTAGTTTTTATTTTATTTCGAGCGAGATTTTTCCTAGATCGTAGGGAGAGGACTGGTCGCTCGAAACAGGTTCGTGCTCTGGGCTGGATGGGACGAGAAGTTGTGTCTATTGTTTTATAAGTTTTATAATTGATTGATTCTATTGTTATTTCTCTTTTTGTTGTTTTTGTTGTGAGACCTCAGTTTATGTTTGTTGATTCGCATATGTCCGTGGTGGACACGCGGTTTGTTACCCTTTCATCATTGGTCTTTGTGTTGGTAGGGTAATTCTCTTATTTTTGTTGTGCTGAAGGCACCGATTGTTGGTTAATGTTTGTGAAGAGGATGGAGGGAAGTTCGTGGTCGCGTAGGATGATCTGGTCGTTCGTACGGGTTTTTAACCTTCGCTTACGTTCGATTGCTTATACGATACTTTTCCTTACAATTACGTATGCGGAATTGCTTCCGGTATTCTAGGTTATTGACTCGATTGTTCGTATGGCGATGAGATATCGCCTATACGGAGCTTAACACTCAATTTTTCTACTAGGGTTGTCGCGTTCGCTTCTCCGCGATTCTTATAATTACATATGCGGATTTATTTCCGGTTATTTTCGGGTTATGACTCGATTGTTCGTATGGTGATGAGGTATCGCCTATACGGAGCTTAACACTCAATTGATCTATTTTGGTTTATCGCGTTTGTTTTTACACGATTCTTATAATTATAGATGCGGATTGATTTCCGGTTATGTTTGGATTATGACTCGATCATTCGTATGGCGATGAGATTTCGTCCATACGGAGCTTAACACTCAATTTGACCACTTGGGTTATCGCGCTAGTTCTTACGCGATTTTCTAAGACTACGTACGCGGAGTTATTTCCGATTGTTTCGGGTTGGGACTCTATTATTCGTATGGCGATGAGATATCGCCTATACGGAGCTTAACACTCAATTTTTCTACTTGGGTTATCGCGTTTGTTTCTACACGATTTATTACATTATAGTACATATGCGGATTTATATAGGCTTCAGTTGATTAACCGTGTGCGTTCAGGATATATTCTGTGCGGAGTTATCTTTCTTCCATTGGTGTATTGGTTTCCTCACGCGTCTATTTGATTACAGGTGGTGCGGCCTGCTCGGTTCTTACTGCCTATGCTTGTCCTCATATTGGGGCATTCCGTGGTACCGTCGTAAGACGTACTGGTCGGCCTTGTTTGAATCATCGGACGTTTAACTGGTGATTTACTATTTTGATATTTTATTGTTGGGAGTGAGCGTGTGGTTGGCCTTTCGAGGCTCCGCCCTACTGATGTTTACGCGGTAAGCTTATAGTGGGATCGCGAGTGTCGTACTGTGAGGTAGAGTGTGTGAATTTACCTACCTATCTTACTCGTCTTTGTTATTGTTTGGGTCCCTAGCTTTAGCTCGCTGTTCGCACAAGACACCGGTTTCGCAGCTATGACCAGCTTACTCTTCCTGTGCCGCGGATACTGAGGCCCTTATTCACGATCAATTAAGCCACCGTATCGTGCCATTAAGAGGCTTACGATTCGGTTTTTTAATGATTGTGTACAGCCGAGGTATCCGTAAGTGTCAGGTGGTAGCTGGTGCTGGCCCTGACGTGGTCCCACCCACGCAGGTACACCCTACGAATCTAGTGCGTGGTGCACTTAGCCGGGATGCCACTCCCTTGACCTTGTGTCACTCGTGCTCCTTCACACTCCAAGAGACGGATAGCCACGACGCCGTGCGCGGCAACCCGTTAGTGGAGTGTGCCCTGACGCTGTGAGTAGGGGCGGCCAAGCGCAATGCAGGGGAATCAGTTGAGAAAAAGAACACTGATTCTATCATGGTGTGTCCCAAACTGTTAGTTCTTGTTGTTTATCGGTTCCTTCGGTCAAACGACGGCCAAGCGCAATGCAGGGGAATCGATTGATCGGAAGAACACTTATCCTTTACATGTGGATTTTACGAATGATCTTATAGCTAGGTAGGCTGTCGAGCAGCACTTCGTCTTGACGTATGAATTTTGACAAGAGCCCCGAGGCTTGTCCTGTCGCGGTTTATATAGGTTAGTGGATGGACCCCGGGGGGGGGGGGTGATTTGTGATAGATCACGTGATGTTTGTCGCACTTCAATCACTAGGTGAGGGAGGTGCGCGGTGGCGTGTAGGTGTGCCGTTATGTCTTAAATTTCTATATTTAGCCGGGCTTTGTCTTTTCGGACCTTGAACCGAGGTTCCAGCGAGGTTGAATTCTGTTGGTTGCTGGTAATTTCCTACCTGCTGGAGGTTCAAACTTCTTTTTGAGGTTTTTGGTAGTTTGATCAATGTGTTTTACTAATTTTGTCACATGTGGTTTTTTTAATGCTTTGTATGTTTTTGCCTGTCTGATTTCTTGTTCGAAATTTGCCGGAATTGATTAATTATTGCCAATTTTGTTTTTCCTAATGTGTTTTTTTTATGCGAATGTATGTTCCTCCCTAATTTTTATGTTGTTCTAGCTTTCGTGTGTTTATCAGTGTAGGGCTTGCCCTGATCTCAATTTGTTAATTGAGTTTTGTGAGAGATTGGCTTGTTTTATGCTATTATTCTATTGTTAATATTTTATCCGTGAGTGGGGGTGTGTGGTGTGGCTTCATGTGAAGACACCCTGTTGTTTCCTCTTGAGAATTTGTGGAATTTCAAGAGTTCCACAAATTTTTTTCTCTCTTCTCCGTACTGTGGCGTTCCTGGCGCGTCGCTATCTGAGTAGCCTGGCCTATTGGGGGTAGGACCGACGGTGTTCTCTTCTGCCTGGTTAAGTGTTTGGCTTTGCGCGTGGTTCCGCCCGCTCTTCTGTAGGCGGGGGTTATTATGCTGGGGTCCAGTATGCAGCGCGTGGTATTGCTATTCGTCCTGCCTTTTGTCTCGCTCGCTTCTTGCGGGCTGTCTTTGTTTTGGTGGTGGTCTTAGAGTTTAGGTGGGGCCTACCGTTGACGCCATGCTGTTTAGGGTGGGCACTCGCGGTTGCTTGTGTGTACCTACTGTTCTATTATGTTTTCCTAGTCTGATGGGTGCGTATTTGCCCCGTTTTTGCACGTATTGCTATAGATAATCGCTTTTTGGTGACTTCTTTGTTTTGATCGTTGTTTGTAGTCTGTGTTTGTTGGTGTGAGTTTGGTTGTTTGGTTAAATTGAGGTTTTTTAACTCTAGTAGCGGATCGCTGTAGTTGCGTTCCGTTACAGTATATTTACTATTCTGACTTGCAATTTTATTATAGCTTTTGCAATTTTTTTAGATACCAGGCTTGAATTTGGTTTACATGTGGATGTCGTTAAATATGGTTTGGGATTGAACCTGATGCGAATCGATCGGGGGTTCGAATTTTATCGCATTTTCATTTTCTCCAAAAATGTCTTGTCGCGTTCTAGCTCGCAATAATTTTGCGATATTGAGTAGAAATTTTGTATACAAATGGACTAATAGTGATAAAAAATTAGAATATAATTTAGTGGGAATCGATCGAGTTATTCAAATGTAATAAAAAAATTAATTTTTTGAACCATGTCTGTAAACATTTTAATTTTTGCAAAGTCTGATTGTGAGTTATCTGGCTTAAATTTTCTATACAAATATACGATAGTTGATTGTCAAAGATGAATTGGGTCCAAGGAGTGCCAGGTCTCCTGGTAAATTTTGATTTTGCTTTCGCATAAAAAAAACATTCGACATTTGTTGAGAATTCCTTATGCTGTTGTTGAATTGGATCTGAAATATATTGAGAAAGAATAAGTTTTCACTCACGACAGGTGTGAAATAACCAGACCAAAGATGTTGAAAGAGAAAGTGGTTTTTATTTTTACCATCGACTAACACACTACACAAAAAATAAATGAAAAATAGCACAAATAAATTTAGAGTCAATTTTGGGTGAGAAGCTCATACAATTGTATTAATTGTGTGCTGAAATTTGTCAGGTGAACGTGGTGCAGCCTGCGCTGCAGAGCACGTCACGAGATGAGACTTATGAGAATGCACAAATGAGATTTCTCCACCTCACCAACATTGAATTTAGATAAATTATGAAGGTGTACTCTTACCGTTTATTTTGAGTCCAGTTGAGCACGCATATGATGGTGAAAAAGTCCGAGTTGCGAGCAGAGGAATGTGCTGTCCAAGCTGTTTTTCCAAAAAATCTAAATTTCTCAAGATGGCTGCGTAGTATAAAAGCGTCGTTGTGCGACGCTGAAGTCAAGCGAGAGAGACAGCCTCTCGCTTGAGCAGCATGCCTCCGAGGCGCTGCCTTGGCTTTACGACAGCCGAGCGCAGCACATCACCCAGCAGCAACAGGTCGACGCACGGCAAATATCGATCGTAGTGCGTCAGCTGATTTTTAAACATTTCCTCCCGCCATCAGCAACGGGGTTGATGATTAATTTTCATGATGGTGTTCGCTGGGTGAAATAAGCAAGACAGCTAATTTTGAGATCAGCCTGGTGAGAGTAGTGGTAGCAGTCCGGAGTGTCACCACCCATTTTTGTCTGGATGCGACGTTGTGACCTGTGCGAGTGGCCACTTGCACGGGGGAATGCGCTCATCCGTGAGCAGAACCAATGAACCGATTTTGATGATGTTGTTAGGGTGATGCCACTTTGAAATTGACTATTGTCGTTGTAAATAATGAGCAGACCATTGACGCCAAAATTGTTGCACCTTTTGCTGCAACAATTGCCATCTTGAGAGTCGTGAGATCGCCAAATCCTCTAGAGTTGGCTCTGAGGATGTTGTGAGTGCTTCACCGATGAGAAAATGTCCAGATGTGAGAGCTGATGAGTCATCAGGATCATCGCTCAGTGGTTCCAAAAGGCCGTGAGTTAAGTATAGCCTCGATTTGAGCCAGCAGTGCGGTGAGCTCCTCAAATGTAAGTGCTGTATCGCCCACTGTTCGTCGCACATGAAATTTCACAGATTTTACTGCGGCTTCCCAATTGCCACCCATCTGTGGAGCATCAGGAGGATTAAACTTCCAAGCAATTTGGTGATTTGCGAGTGAAGATGCGATGACGTGATGCTCTTGAGAGGATTTCCTGAACAACTTACGTATGGCTTTGTGAGCGCCAACAAAATTGGTGCCACAGTCAGAGTACAGGATATGAGGAATGCTGCACCGAGATGAGAAACGCCTGAACATTGAGAGAAAGCCATCCGTTGAGTAGTCACTGACTACCTCGAGATGAAGAGCTGAAGTGACGAGACACACAAAGACACAGACCCAGTCTTTGTCCGTTTTGTTTTCTCGCCCCTTCCAAGTTTTGAGTGTGAGAGGGCTGGCGTAGTCAACTCCAGCGTGAGTGAATGCACGCGTTGGTGTGACTCGTGACAGAGGTAGCTGACCCATCAATTGTTAAGCCCGAATTCCTCTCTTCCGAACACACACAACGCCATGTAAAGTATGAATTTTCACAGGAGCTCTTCCACCGATGATCCAATGAGTTAGCCGTATTTGAGCTAATGTGAGCTGAGTGCCTGCGCGAAGAGTCCGCAGATGAGGTTGAACAATAATGAGAGCTGAGAGCCGAGAGTGACGAGGTAGAATGGCAGGATGTCTTCCTTCATATGTAAGTGCTGATTGACCAAGACGACCTCCTACTCTGAGTACATCTTCCTGGTTGATGAAAGCTGTTAGTCGACTGAAGGGGTGAGAGGATGGGAGAAAAGAACCTGACTGCAGCACTTGTAATTCGCGTTTAAAAAATACGGCTTGTGTTGCTTTCGTCCAGAAGACGTTGGCTGCAGCCATCTCTTTTGCTGTGAGTGGAGCTGTTCCTGCCGATTCTAACTTCCTCCTCATTCTGGTCACTACCCTGACACAAAATGAGGTGAGATGACAGTTTTATAAGTGATAAGCACCGATGAATGAGATTCCAATGGTACTCAGGCGTCAGAGTTGCAGCGAGGAGAGCTACCCCCGGTCGGGCTTCTAAAATGCTCAAATCATCATGTGCAGAGGATGTTGTTGGCCAAAATTCAGCAGATTTCACCATTCATGATGGACCTGACCACCACAACTGATGAGAAGACAGTTGAGATGTTGAGATACCCCGTGAGGCAGAATCCGCTGGATTGTTTGTGCCTGACACGTGACGCTATTGAGTATTAGGAGTGAGTTCCTGAATTTGAACTACTCTGTTTCGGACATCGTCTTTCCATTGAGCTGGATGAGATTTGATCCACGTGAGAGTTACCGATGAGTCCGTTTCATAGGCGAGTTGATGAAATTTCGACCTTGAGTGTGGCTTGAACGTACGCAACCAATTTTGCAAGTAACAGCGCAGCTGTTAGTTCAAGCCGTGGTATGGTGAGCTTCTTGAGCGGTGCCACCCGGGTTTTTGAGCAGACAAGTGATGCTACCTTTCTTGTGGATGATGAGTTAACAGTAATATAAATCACTGCAGTCATGGCTAGTTGAGATGCATCAGAGGAACCATGCAATTCCACTGTTGAGTTGCTCTATGTGTTAAAGCACTGAGAAATTGAGATTCTGGCCGAATAAGTAAGATCTCTGATTGCAATCCATCGTGATGAGACCTGGGATGGCAGTGGATCATCCCAGTTGATTGTAAAGCCAGAGCTCTTGTAGATGTATTTTGGCTCTGATCACAACCGGTGAGATGAAATCAAGCGGATCAAAGATTTGAGCCACCTCGGAAAAAACGAGGCGTTTAGTGAAAATTTCCTGAGTTGAGTTGAACCCTGATGCGAATGTGAACTTGTCTTCGCGAGGAACCCAAGTCAAACCAAGATTTTTTGTCTCGCAGTCGTCCATTGAGATAGCTGAGTTTGACGGTGATGATGAGATACTAGCAAGGACCTTAAGGTCCGACGAGTGCCTCTTGGCGAGTGGAAACCCGCCTGCCATGCACAAGTCCTTGAGTTGTTGAGCAATTTCAATGAGTTGATGAGTAGTATCCGCCCCTCCGAAGATTTCATCTACGTACCTGCCAAACGTTAAAGCTGGCACAGCAAGTGGAAATCGATGACCTTCATCCTTGGTGAGCTGCATGAGAGTTCTGACTGCCAAGATAGGAGCAGCCTTCGTACTATATAGTATGTCACAGTTGTTAAGTGGTATGACACTGGGTTGAGTTGAGTATCCTTTCATAATATTCGTTGAAGATTCCAGTCTTCATGATGAATTTGAATTTGTCGATACATTTTCGTGACGTCAGTGGCAAAGATGTGTCTGTGATGACGGATCCAAATGAGCACGTCTGAAATATTGAGCAACAGATTAGGTCCAGTGTGCATGATGTCATTAAGAGACTTTCCAGATGATGTGGAGCTAGAGACATTAAATACCACTCGTAATTTGGTGGTGACTCTATCTGGCTTGAGAACACCGTGGTGAGGCAGATAATATTATATTTCTCTTGAAGATGATGTTGAAGCCTTTACCATGTGACCAAGTTGTTCATATTCATCCATGAATTGTGAGTAGAGCTGACCGTATTCAGCATCCTTTAACATTTTCCGTATAATATGCTGCAGACACCAATGTGCTTTTGAGTATGAGTTTCCCAGATTTGCAGGCGAAGAAGTGAGAGGAAGTCGAACAATGTACCAGCCAGTAGTAACACGCTGATGCGTGTTGCGAAAATGATCCTCGCAAGCCTGCTCCTCTGGTGTCAGTTGATCGACCTTGTCCTTTGGTTGCTCTTCTTGAACCCAGAATTTTGTGAGCACGTTTTGTAATTCTTGATCATCGTGTTGCACGACATCATGATGAACATTGAGTGCTCAGGTTGGCATGAGTTAATTGGTCCAATGATAAGCCATCCAAATATTGATAATTGTGCAATAGGCGATGATGGTGTGTCCTTGATGATGTTAGGCTTGATAACCTATCCATTGTAACGGTAATTTTTCTTGTTAACATTAAATTTATTTTCCCAGGGGATATTCGAGCTCGATCACAGGTATAATTAGTTGTAGACTTATAGGTAGGTGAGAGTGAGGTTTATTTATGCAATTAATAAAGAACAGAATGTTGACGTTCGGTTTTTCTGGTACCGATGACCAATACAATTCGTTTAAATTTTGTAATTCCTATGGTTATTTTTACAATTCTTTTTGGCTATTTCGTGTACATAGGCTCTCGGTGCACTCGACTCGATAGTCTGTTATTGTTTTACGAGTTAGTAATGACCCAGTTACTCTACACGCACACACGCAGTTAAACGCGTCGATAACTCACTCTTCGGGCCGATGTCGCTATTGTATCTATACCTCTCTCTTTCTATCTCTTATTTCACTTTATCACTATCTCCTTTAGACTCGCACGTTTATACACCTCTCGCTATCCTACAGGTTTAAATACCTCGCGACTTAATTCTATTCGCCTAAAATTACTCGCTTAATTCTATTTAATTAACTCTATACAAATTAATCCTATCCACTTAAAACCTATCTTACTCTCGATTAATGTCAATTGACTCAATATGTCACTAAGAATTTCGATATAATTTTAATGACTCGCCTGTCCTTTCTTTTCTTTCGTTTTCGCTGTTCCACGCTCACTGACACGATTATTTTTATCTTGCAAAATCACGTATTCCACTCAAATACTAGGATGAATATATTTTTATAACTCAAGAAAAATGCACAACTTTGTCTTTAAATCGCTTCCAACTTGGTAATCTGGGTCAGAAGGGTAAAGAACGTAAGAGAGCTTTTCCCTTCGCACAGGCTCTTTTATAGCCTGCCCCCCAATCTGGTACCCTCCTACGTCATTATCGGCTTCGATTTTTAAATCTACCGAGATTTAATAATTTCTCGGCTTGCCGTTACTGCGCTACCCGTCTTCCCCTCACCACCGAGCGAGGCCAGCTGGTCGCTGACCTGCTGTTTTCGGCAGCGAGGGAATTCCAGAGCTCTGACGTAGCTAGTTTTTCTTACATGTCCGGGTGCGATGGCCTAGTGCCCGCTGTACTCGGTGCTTCCGAAATAATAAAGTAGGCTCTTATAGCCGTTTGAAATAATAAAAGAGCCCAGTGAGTGTAACTACGTTACACCATAAACTTCTGTTCCAATTATGATGTCAATCGACCGTGGTGTGAGAAAGTCCGGATCCGCCAGGTTCAGTTTCACTATGTGAGACCATGTCCGAGCTGGTGACTCAAATGATGGCAAATGAGTAATGATTGTGTTGAGAATGTGCGCCAGTACCGTGACTTTTTCCTTGGTGTGAGTAGAGCATATGGTAAGTGGAATCGAGCCACGTGTCTACGTTGAGTGTCTTCCGCCGATCCCCGTGATCGAAATTGATGAGTGCTTGCGTGGTGTGTTGAGTTTCCGGAAGAGCTCTTCCGTAATGAAAGTCAATTCCGACCCTGGATCGATGAGAAGACGTGCCTGGTGAGTCAATGCCGATGAGTGAATGTGTGCGAGTGCGGTACCTAGTCTTGTTGAGCCTTTACGTGTGAGTTGAACTGATGAGAGAACGACTGCATCAACACCCTAGTGTGTTGACGACTGTGTATCGATTGGTTGAGCGTCAGTCGGTGTTGCAGGCGTCATTGTGTGGTCTGTTCTTGCCGTCGCATGGTGCACAGTCGATCAGTGAGTTCCGACTTTCGCAGGAGCAAGATTCACTGACGACGACTGTGTTGAGCTGGTTGATTGCGTTGGAGTGGCCTCCACCATCTCCAATGCTCGTATTTCCATTTTAACAAACTCGTTGATCATGGCGAAGGTTGGAAATTTCGATGAACGCCCCACAGATGTTTTCCAATCTTCTCGTGTGGTTCGGTTCAGCTGACTGCTCAGCTGCCTTACCAACGTGTAGTCCCAAAGTTGATCCTTTGTGGTCAGCGAAGTCAAAACCTTGATGGCTTCAGACACGTTTGTCACCAATGATGCGAGCGACTTCGCATCTCCCACGACGGGTGTCATGCCGAAGAATATGTCCAATTGAGATCGAGGTGGAGTTGGTACTGGTGCAGGTTGCGGTGGTTGCGCTAGCCTTTCCATCACTTGCCTTACTGCATTCTTGGACCTCGTCTATCTGCTCGATCAGCGTGTCGAGCATCGCCAGCGTGGTTGGTTGAGCTTCGTCAGCTAGCGTAGTGTAGATGTGGCGGAGCGCTTCAATCCGGTTGTGCTGAGACTGGACCTTCTGCACCAACTCGGTTGCCAGGCGAGCTAGTGATCGGGTTCGTTTCGCCATGGTGATGACATCGAGGACCAACAATGCCTTTTTCTAATCAGGATCACCGGGTGCCACCCCGGTGTCTGATGAGTTGCGTTCAGACATTGTCGTCCTGACAACCTCCTTGAACAGATAAAAAACAACGAAGCTTCTCCGCAGAGCTCTACATTACCAAATCTGCTTGGCTGACGAGTACAAGGATGAGCCGATGAGATGAGGTTGCGAGGAATATCCACAACAAAGTCCCACGTCGAGATGAGCCGGGATGTGTGCCGAAGGTAGATAAGCTCTGGTCTCTCCTGCGCGTAAGTCGAAATCCAGGTCGAAGGACCAAAATGTTGAAAATTCCTTGTGCTGTTGTTGAATTGGATCTAAAATATATTGAGGAAGAATGAGTTTCCACTCCCGACAGGTGTGAAATAACCAGACCAAAGATGTTGAAAGAGAAAGTGGTTTTTATTTTTACCATTAACTAACACACTACAAAAAATATATATAAAAAATAGCACAAATAAGTTTAGAGTGAATTTTGGGTGTGAAGCACATACAATTATATTAATTGTGTGCTGACATTTGTGAGGTGAACGTGGTGCAGTCCGCGCTGCAGAGCATGTCACGAGATGAGACTTATGAGGATGCACAAATTGAGATTTCCTCACCTCACCGACATTGAATTTAGTTAAATTATGACGGTGCACGCTTACCGAGTATTTTAAGTCCTGTTGAGCACTTCTTGGTTAAGTAGATCCGGAAAAATGTAGTGAAAATGTCCGAGGTGAGAGCAGAGGTAGATGCTGTCTATGCGGTTTTCATGAGAGTGTAAAAAATTTCAAGATGGCTGAGCTGTATGAAAGCGTCGTTGTGGGACGCCGCAGTCAGCTTTTGAGTGGTGCCTTTATTTGAGTTCGTGTACAACTGTTTGGGCGAGGAAGTCTTCGCTGAGGAAGATGGGTGAGCTGGAGCCTTCTCAATAATTTCCAAAGCTTTCACTCTTTTATCGGTGAACTCCTCTAGTTATGAAAACGTAGGGAATTCTTGAGCACGTCCTACGACGGTTCCCACGCCTCGCGAGTTGTTCTATCCAATTGGTTGCCGATGTGACGAACCAGCATACAATCCCAGAGGTGTTTTTTCGAGTTCAAAGACTTGAGAACTTTGTTTGACTCTGACACTGTAGCTATGAGTGTTGTTAGTGATTTAACATCACCACCGGCTGGTGGGGTGTTAAAGATGGTATCCCATGAAAGTTGGAATGAGTCCCCTGTGAGAGCGAAGCTGGATATGAGCTTGGAAGCCGAGTTGCCAATACAGCCGCAGAGATACATCAGCCTCTCGACATCGGGGAGTCGTTGGTTGGCAATCACGAGTGATCCAAATAAATCTCGAAGGGTTGGCCAGCTGACGTACTCTCCTTTGAACGATGGCAGCTTGATACCCTGCAACTTGGATTGTGAGTACAATGTTGAGTGCTGAACGGCTGCAGGGTGTTGATTGGTTCCCAACTGCTCTCGAGAAGTCTTCAGAGCAATCTTTGTATTAAGGGTAAGCTTGGCTTCCTCCATCTGCAGGTTGTTGGAGAAGTATTCGTGGTCAATAAAGTTGATAGGCTACGTCCTTTCGAAGTATACGTGCTCCTTACGCAAATCATTATGAAGGTCGTCTACCCGCTCCGTCAAGATATCGAGTATTGCAGTTGAGATCTCAAGAGAGTCGTCGGAGAGCTTTTGATGGAGTCCTCTAATTGACTCCATTCTGCGACGTTGCGATTGGACCTTGAATACTGGCTTGGTGGACAGTCGAGCTGGTGATCGGCTCTTCTTGAGAGGCAGGCCCTGTGATGTTGGATCTGGCACTTGCAGTCACAGCTTGTCATCAGGGTCGCCTGATCTATTCCTGTTGTCTAGCAAATTACGCTCAAACATGGTGCGCAAGGGTGTCGCTGAGAAACAGTATCGGTACAAGTAAGAACGAAGATAGCTCTGCAGAGTTATATTTACCAGTACTGATGAAACAGGCGACGAGTTAAACCGACGAAGTGAGTGCTACGCAGACGAATTGAATAGAAGCACCACGACTGCTGTTGAGCTGAGGTGAACTGCGAAGTCCGATGAGTTGATCCCATGAAGAGCTGTGCCGATGATTGGCGAAGTTCAGTGAGTGAACCAGGCCCTTTTGCCTACTCCTGCACAGGAATCCACGATCAGGTACGGAGGACCAAATGTTTGAGACAGTCTCTGCTGTGTCGAGGTAGTTAATTGCAATGTATTAAAAATAAATGAGACGTGACTCGTGACAGGTGGAAAAATAAAGTAGGCAGTTGTAATCGACAGAAAAGGTCTATATTTACTATTTACATGATACAAAATTATAGAAATAAAACTGAACACTGAATTTATATTGTATGATAGGTACAGACTTATATTAATTGAGTGCCTTACGAAGTTTATTGTCCAGAGAGGGTGTGAGCAACACGAGCTACAAAGCACGTAATGAGATGAGCCAAAATGTAGATGCACTTGAGTGAGCATTACCGTTCGCGCACCGAGGAAATTTGTTTAAATTATCATTGCGTCACATTACCAGATAAAATTGAGTCCAGTGAACACAAATTGATGCTGAGAAGATCCAAGTTGAGGTGAGAAAATATTCGAGACGAGTAGATTGCATTTGTTGTACGCTTAGGGTTCCGGAAAATAGTCAAGATGTCTGCGCGTTCAAATGTACAGTTAAGAGACGCTACTGCCTATCTAGAGTGCGATCATCGAGCTACTGCACAACGATCATTGTCGCCGCATGCCAGCTGATTTCTCAACAACTACCTAACATTAAATCCCGTTACATAAACATATCTGAGACAAAATCAGATAAAATAAAAAGTATATATCCTTAAATTTGGGTACCCCATTTAAACATGTGTTGGAAAATCAGCTGACGCACGGCGATTGATATTCACCGTGCGTCGACCTGTTGCTACTAGGTGATGTGTGGCGCTCGGCTGTCGCGAAGATATCCGCAGCAGCTCCTCGCAAACATGTTACTTAAGCGAAAGGCTGTCTCTCTTGTTTGACTTCAGCGTCTCACAACGACGCTTTCGTACTACTCAGCTATCTTGAAGATTTTGACACTTCTCGTGAAAACCGCTTGGACAGCTCCAACACACTGCTTTCATCTCGGACAATTTTCACCGATTTCTCAGGATCTACTCAACCCAGAAGTGCTCAACTGGACTTAAAATACACGGTAAGAGTGCACCGTCACAATTTACATAAATTCAATAACGGTGAGGTGGGGAAATCTCAATTGTGCATCTTCATAAGCCTCATCTCGTAATGTGCTCTGAAGCGTGGGCTGCACCACGTTCACCTTACAAATTTTAGCACACAATTAATATAATTGTATGTGCTTCAAACCTAAATTCACTCTAAATATATTTGTGCAATTTTTTAATATATATTTTTTGTAGTTTGCTAGTCAACGGTAGAATAAACCACTTTCTCTACCTACATCTTTTGGTCTGGTTATTTCACACCTGCCTTGAGTGAAAACTCATTCCTTTTCGATATCTTGCAGGTTCAATTTAACAATACATCAGGAATTCTCTACAACATGAAACTTCAATATAACACTCAAATTTCTCAAGATACTACTGAAAAGAATGACCAGATCTCTAAAGTGTCGGCGTTTCTGTTCTGAAGCAGTTTGTGTTACAATAAACTTGCGGCCGTTTCAGGGTGACACGATTATTTAAAACATCAGCCATCTCTTTTCGATAGTGCTGTTTTGATGGTTTGGTCAATAAAACGGTCAACCGTCAAATGATCGTTTATAGCAGACCAACGACTTTTTAATACTCGGCAGTTGGTTCAAAGCCAATAAGTTAGCACTCGTTAGTGAATGCAGTGATAATTTCTTTTATGTGAGGTTTCATATGCAATTCTTCTCATAAACCCTGAATCATGTTATCCAATGCACACGAGTTTGAAAACGAGTGCAGCTGCTTTCCGGATTCGATAACCTGAATTATCTTTTATTTAATTAATTTTATAATAACGACAACATATTTTTAGAAATACCTCGAACATTGAGACCGGTGAACTGTTTCATGATTGGGATATGAAATCACTGGACGATGGTGTCGCGAGATCACTTGTTGAGGATATTTGGACGTGACACTGTCTATTATAATTATTGCTTTTACTGTAGGTTGTATTTCAAACAAATCCTGTGATGGCAATGGCATGGAGATACCCACAGCCTAGGGTCATCACGGGACTTCAGGTGGCGCCTATACCATTCGAAGTAACTATTACATCAATATTGCCAAATTATTATCATTATTGAAACAAATAAGACCATTCGGATTGCTTTAGAGTGTACTTTGAGAGAATATTATGTCTTTACACAGTGAATTTCATAAATCTTATGTAACTCGAAAAACTAAAAAAATTTGATAGATTTTATACATAAAACTTTATAAATTGTATACATTTCATTAGATTTACATTTAAATATTCAAGATTTCGGAGGATGTTGATCTCGAGGACAACCCAGTGTGCTGCATCCTCGAGTACTGGAGCGAGAATCACATGGCCTACCGGCGATACGTCGAGTTTCACCTCTCAGAAACCGAGAATGACCTTCCAAATCTTCCGTCAAGTCCACCCGCGCAAACAGTAGCATCCGTGTGGCGCGTGGTACTATCTCCAACCGGAAATCCGCGATATTCCACCTCAATATCGCCCCAAGTACTTGTGGCGTGCCTACGAATCGACTCGTACTTCAACGCTTCCATAGTCCCAAATTGTCAGGCCGCACTGAACATCGGCGCTATTCACGTTTCATTCCTCAATCACTTGAAATACTCGGTCTGTGCCAATCTCCCGCATCCACTGATCAATTTCCATCTCCGGGGTCTCATTCCTCAGGAGCAATGTTTCGCGCAGGCGATACAACGCGAAAGTTCGATCGTCTACAACAGATGGTCTTCCGGTTCTTCCCTGATCGACGTAAACGGAACTCTGAGCTTCAAAGTCTTGGATTATAGTTTTCTACGTATGCATGAGTTACTCGATCATTTCGAGACAAAAATACAGATTTCTCTGTCTAACGAAACTACCGTCTCAATGGAATGTAATCCCTTCACGGTTAAACTCGGACCTTCAATTGCTCATACTCTAGCGATTTCGACGAATCTCTGGCTCTCGGCGCTGAATAAAGAAGAGAATAAGAACGTCGCGATACTGACGCGAGTCGTTGTCGCCAACGATAGTAACATCGAAATTCGCTTTGGCCAAAGCGTTTCCACCGACAATATTTCGCTGCAAAGTCGACAATGCTACTTTTATTATTGGCGACATACGGGCAATCGAATGATGCGCGTGGCAGTCGAGAGCACCGTTTGGATCTGGAGCCAACCATTTTCTGTAAAGAAAAATGGCAGGCAGCTTGTGACCTTCGGGAATTCATCGGTAAATCCGGTGATCTGCGTGAGTGTTGTTTCGCTCTCGGCGACGCAGAAGCTTGTCACTTTCTCGGGTTTACTGGTGCTGACGAACCAATTGCTCCAGAGTTTTGAGATGAAGCTCGTCAAATATTTGCAGGTTTCAGGGAGCAAACCGATCGTTTCAGGCGAGCTGCACTCCATCAGAAGTAGTAAGCGATCTCCGTCGATTGTATTGGAAAGTAACGCGAATATGGCAATGCGTTTGCGATTCGCTATGTCCACGCATTTATCATGGACGGGTGATATACCGCTCAAGCCGAATTCCAAGTGGGGACAGCCGTGGCTCGTTAAAGGTAAGCTTTTCAGTTTTTTGTTTCCTCACAGAGAAAACTTTGTTTTCGTGAAAAAAAAAATTCTCGAGATTTTATTGCCAGATTACTTAAAATGTTCCAAAACGTCGCGTAATCATATTTAGAAAACAAGTATTTGCGCGCGCGCGTGTGTGTGTATTTGATGAGATCGCAAAATAGAAATGGCTATGTCTCGAGAACGAGTTATTAGATCTTTCTGAAACTCTGCACACTAATCGGGTCGTAAACCCCCTCTGTTTGCTGCCATTTTCAGCCAAACTGTTAACGGGGGTCTCACTTTCGAAAACTTTGAGCTATTGTGTTTAAATTTTGTACAAGACTAGACCAGGCGATCAGATTGTTCGGTATTGAGTTCGGCATTAATCGATCATGGCGGTCAGATTTTAATGAAAAAAAATGTTTGCTCTAACTTTCGTAAATTTTTATCTATCAAACGGAAATTTGGCACACAAATTGGCTAGGAGATAAGGATACTTGGTCTTAAATTAGGTGAGAATCGATCAAGGAGTTTAAACTTTATGAAAGTTGCAATTTTACTAAATTTTGAATTTTATTGAAAACTTTAATACCACTTCCTCTATGAGAAAACCACAGTTGAGATAACGATTTCCCGTAGAGGAGGATCTGTGGATCAGGGACAATCACGAGGAAGGAATGTACAAATTTCAAATTTGCGCGCTTTATTTGTTTTTTCATAGAGAAATAATGGAAAATTAAGATCTAACCATAAACGGATCAAAAAATCAACTCAGTCTCAGGTTAACTCAGTCCACGGAGGATTTCCTGTCTTTTTAATCTTTCGACAGTTCAAGGGCTCAAATGATTCATATTTTTGATTTCACCTTACAATAAAAATCTTATCTACTCGAACACTGTCTACTGATTAAAATCTGATTGAGTTTTCATGAAAATCTACCACGTAATGGAAACAAGATAAATCGAAGAAATAATATTTCTTGAGGGTTCTCAGATGCAAACTTAGAAGTTCCCAGAAATCAGTACATTAATGTAGATTGTAGAGAAATAAAAAGTATAATTTTTATAAGATATAAGATGGATATAGATAAAATATGGTTCACTAAAATTGAAGCAAAGTTAATCAACATATGCTCCTTTATTTACAGTTCCCTTGCAGGAGAGAGGCCAATTTTTGAGTATATGGGTCCGAATTGTGACGGAACCAATACATGGAATGACCAAAGTTCTCGTGAGTATTAAAAAAATATAGTGAAATCGCCAGATGCCTAGTATCTGTTTGTTAGCACCGTTCAAATCCATTTTTGTACACAATTTAGAACTCGGTACAATTTGTATCAGAAATCTATTTTCGCAGCTATTTTACTCAGCTCTAGCACCATTTGCAAAACTATAAGATTTGCGGATGTCACATCCGGAATGGACTGAAGTGTTCAGATAAATTAGTAAATATGTAATTCAGGTGCAAATGCTATATTGACGGGTTCTCCTGATTTAGCCCAGAATATGCCGACCAGGGATTAGAGACTGACAAAATTCGTGATGAAGAGAAAAATGAATAGAGGCGTTAATTTGCAGAGGTATTCAATAAGTGACGTTCGTAATATTCCTAAAACATCGGGTCTCGGATGTCAATGCCGGCAAAGGGAGAAGTTTATGATTCAAATAGAACGGAATGCAACTTACACTCCCGATTGAGAACGACGTATTTGTCCACTAGATTTTCATTACTAATTACTGGAAGGGTTGAATCACTGACTGAGGCTCCTGCTGTAATTGATGGAACTTGAACTCTTTCAGAATCGCGTTTGAATTGTGACGATAATTTTTGGAGTTGGAATTTTTTACCCGCTTGACGAGCTCTTGGCATTGGTTATGAAGATGAGTACTAACTGAGAAGTTGGCGCAAGGGTGGGATGAAAAGAAGCCAAGCGTGCAAACCTTTGCAACACCGTTCTTGCTGGGGTGTGTAGGAAGTGAGCGTGCAAACCTTTGCAGCACCGTTCTTGCTGGGGTGGGTAGGAAGTGAGCGTGTAAACCTCTGTAGCACCGTTTTCGTTAGAGTAAGTAGGGTGAAAAGCAGCGGTCGTAAAATGAGAGCAACTATGCTTGGTTTAAATTTAACAAATGACAATGTGATTTATTCAGTAATAGGATAGATGAGAGCGCCGTAACGAAAATACATTGTTACGGTATTTTTACGTTATCATTAATTTTTATCTTCCGAGGGGAAGAATTCGGGCTCGAACACGAAGAAAATTGGTAATAGACTTCTGAATGAGGTATTAGTAGGGTTTATTTAACAATAAATACGAAATATGCGGTGTTCGGCTTGTTGGCGCCGTTAGCCGTACAATTAGTTTTCGACGTAATAGTAGGTGTAAAGGCTCCTTGCTCTTCTTTATCCGCGACGATATTTGGACTTCTACTCTTGCGCTCTCAAAATCAGCGGCGAACTCTACAACTATGCGGAATCGAGCTCGTCCGTCTCGATATGCGCCCTCCTGGCTGCTGAAATGTGCTGTCTGCTATGCTTGGAGACCTGTTGCTGGCGCGTGTGTCAGCTGTTGTAGACGTTGAGTCTGTGCTCGCGTCGCCTCGGTTTTGAAAAGATGGGAATATTTTGGTTTGCACACTATTTCCCGTCCGGATCTTCTGTTTGTGATATTTGTGCCATCTCCGGGGATCTTCCGTATATCTTTTCGTGGCGATAATCTTTTCGAATCGCGATTGATGTTTCTTTTGGGCCGTGATGTGGTCACTTTGGATTATGGTTTTCCGTGATTTTATTTATTCGTCTGGACATTCTATTAAGATCCATGGTAGATGAGATGGTTCGACTTCCAGGATGGTTCCCGTTGGACTTCTAAATAGGTGAGTTGTTCTTTTGTTTTCTCTTCTTTCTTCGTATTGTCCTGGGAAGCGGTGTCGCTCTGGTCCGATGCGCTTAACAGAACTAGTAGACTTGTTTTCCTCCTTTTTGTTGTTCTACTGGCTTCTAATTTCCTAATTTCTTTTCCTTGGCTTCTGTTGGATGGTGAGCCTCAAATTTCCCTCACTAACCGATTTTTCTTAATCTTTTTCCAAAATTTACTCTAAAAGTCTCTCTTTCCTTGGTGCGGAGACTTATTTCTGTATTTTTGAGTCCACCGTACCTTTAATTGTTGCTGTAATTTTCTTGGATGTTGTATATCTCCCTTCCTTCTTTTTCTGCAATCCACTGCTGTTTCCTTTCGCCAAATTCTGATACGTACCCCCTGGGTTCTAGTAGATGGTCTGATGCATTTACCGATACGTTGCGCTAACAATGTTCCTTACTTACTATTATCCTACTTATTTCTAATTATTCTACTAAAATTTTCCTTAGTGGATTTTCCTTCGTCCTCTTAAACTAACTCTATTCCGATGGTTGAGAATTCCTACTTTCTGTTTTCTGCTTGGCTTTTTAGATTTATTTTCCTTATTTTCTACCGTCCGCTCTCTATCTTATCTTACTGTTAATTTTATGCTCGTATCTCCACCCACTCGAACTGAATTTCTTTGACTCTTTGTAAATGTTTTAACAAAATTATGGGCTAATTCACACAATTTTATACCCTGATCCCTCACTTTCTATGTAAAATCTCAAATTCCTCAAAGTTTCACTGTTACGCACAAGAGAGTATTGTATCGGATGGTAGTTCGACCGGAGAAGAGATGGCTCTCAGCTCGCAATCTCTTTTATATCCCCCATATTTTCTTTCCCACTTTCTTGTTTTGTATATTGCTATTTCAACTTCTGATGCAATTTCATCTTGTTACAGATTCCCGCTTTGGAGACCTGGCGTTTCCTTCGCTACTGAAGCGGGGTCAGCTGATCGCTGTTTTCGACAGCGAGGGAACATTCCATAGCTGTGACGTCCTCCATGTCCGGACCGCGGCTTTGGTTCCGGAGATCCGCAGCGTTTTATTGCTGCTATAGAGCCTGATTCTTTTATATCTTATAAATTTTCCTCTCCACTTCCTCGGCCTCGCTGTCGGGTCCCTCCTCCACCGTTGCTTCCGGGAACTCGTCAATGAGGGACGCGAGTTTCCGGAGCAGCTCCTCCATGTTGCCATTTGGGGTTGTGCTGTTGTTCTCCGATGTACTGGCGTTGTTCCTTGTAGTTCGCCTGCCCGCTCTCCACTCTCTTCCTATCTCCTTGCGATGATGTTTGCCGTGGTGCCCACCGTCCCAGCCGTAATCGAATGCCGGGTTATTGGGCACCCTTCTAGCGTATCCGCTGCGTTGCAGTTGTTGCGCCACATTGTACCCCTTGTTGCCGAGGCTGGCATGGATAGAGACCTATACCACCTCAACAACAGGGTCTAGCTCTTCGATATACATGTCGATGGTTTGGCCGTATGTTAGTGCGATGAAGCGGTCACGTGCTGCCCTGCTCCAGTCCCGGCCGATTGGTGCCAAGCTGTGCAGGGCGCACATGACTGCGAAGTACGGCTCTCCCAGATATCGTAGTGGGACCGTATATAGCGTGTCCATTTCTGTGTCTATACTCGTGGTCAAGTCCCCCATCCAAATGGTATATTTTCCATCCGCTATTTTTTTATCACCGTACCCCGGAAAAACGAGTACTTTTGCTCTTCCTCCTCGTCCTGTAACAGAAACAGTACCGCCCTTCCGGGCTACGCCTCCTTCTCTAGTATTCGGTTGACCTCGTGGTGGGCCCGGCTGGTCGTCGCCACCGTTTTCATGAAAGTTTTGCTCCGTTGTCGGTCCTGTCCGAGCTACACGTTAAAACGACTCGGACTTTTCCCGGTCAGCACCTCGGCCTCATGAGGTTCTCCAGGAACCAAGTACTCCACACCGTAATTGATAAATCGTTGCACTTGCATTTTCGGTTCGTTTTTTTTTAATTAAAAAAAACTTGTTTTTTTTTGTTTCGCACGGAATTTTCTCTTTCTTTGATTTGATGATTTTGTAGGCCGCTCCTGGTTTGTTGGTCCCTTTTATAGACATCTTCCCTGCTTGTTATCATATCTATATCTATAAATTTTATTTTTGACCAATGTAAATTCGTTATCTTGGATTTCCGGGTTATTCGCGTATTTTCGGCCTATTTTTGTACCGGCCTTGGCCTTAGCACCAATTACTCGTCTTCCGAAACCCTTTCTCCTCTTCCATTTTTCGACTTTCGACCTATTATCCAATCGTGAAATCGTTGTCCAATACACGGAATTCGTGTCATTCTCGGTTGACGTTCTGCTTTCTCCGATTTTTGGTGTGAGTCAGGCCTATCCGGTTACGTATATGTTGCGCCTATTTTCTAGACCAACCGCAACCCGTTAGATATATAGATTTTTGTATATCGATCTCTTGTTGATTTGACTATATGCTCGGTGCGTTGACCGCCGGTTCCTTTGTTCGCATTGTGCCTGTAGCCTCCGAGTGCAGGCCCTGTTGTTTCGTTCTTGGACTCTGCCCCCTTGCTGTCTCTCTCTCTTTCCCGTGGTAGCTGGACTCGTAGTGTCTTCTTTCTTCTCATCTGTCTTTTCTGTCTCTGTCCTGTACCTCTTGAACATATTCGCATGGAATCTACCTCGCTTTTTCTTACTGTCTATGTCTATCACTAAATATGTCGCTATCCCTACGCATTTCTTAATTCTAAACGGCTCTTCATATAAAGGCATAAATTTCGATGTTATTTATTTCAGCGGTTCTGAAACATTTAACGCTTTAATTAATACTAAGTCCCCCTTTTCAAAGCTCGTTAGCAGATGTGTAGCATCAATTTTTTCCGCCTGGCGCCGCCCCTTTTTCGCAATTCTTTCTCTTGCGATCTCGATCTTCATTTCATATGTGATCGCATCTTCTTCGTCTTTTCTTGGACCCATTTGCTTGTTCCATTCTCTGATCGGCTTCTTTTGGCGTTGCAGCTCGATTGGAGTGAATTCGGTTGTTTCATGGTGGGACTCATTAACGCAATCGTGGATCACTTTTACCCATTTAAACCAGCCTGCGTGATTTTCGGTCAGAAAAGTCCGAAAAAACCTCCCAAGGTCACGGTTAACTCGTTCGACGATATTTCCTTGAGGATGACGTATTGATGAAAATACTACGAAGATGTCCTCGTCCTTGAGTTCTTGTAACCAATTTTTGGCGGTGAATTGTGTACCGTGGTCGAACTGTATTCTGCGCGGCTTTCCGTACTTGGGGATTGTTGTGATTATCGAAAGGAAAGAGGGGCGATAGGGTTAGTGAGAAAGATAAGTTTAGGTATAAGTACACTTTATTAGTCTTATGAAAACAAAGGACTTCTTATTGCTCACGTCTCGTGGGCAATGGTCACGGACCAACTAACGAAGAATTACCGGTAACGCAATAAGTGCGCTCCGGCGCCTTAATACTAAGTTTAGCTCACGCATGCGCAGTGACCTTATCGACGTACGATAACTTTTACTTCTCAACAGGGATATAGTCGTCGAATATTCTTTTTATCACAGTTGACGTGTTTGCTTTCTTCATGGGATATAATACAACAAATTTACTGAATGCATCCAATGTCACGAGGATGTGTTTTACCCCGCCCACCGATACTGGCAATGGTCCATAGAAATCAATTGATACTAAATCCCCTGGTTTTTCCGGTATAATCGTTTGCATCGCTGCATAACTCGTTTGTATCGCTATTTTATTTCTTGGATACGTCAATTCTCCACGTGGATTCTTCACGTGGATACGTGAAATCTTCCTTCAACATCCGTGAACATTTTCTTGCGCCAAGATGGCCATATATGGCATGGCAGGATTTAATTAACTCTTTAATCAGGCTCTTGGCACCATCACGGGCCAAATGCCATTCTTTGATTTTTTTTTTAGAATGCCTTTTTCTACTCGGAATTTCCGTTCTTCCTCTTCTTCTTTTTCCTCAATGAGGAAATCTATCATAACCCACAGATGCTCTTGTTCTCGCTGTATCTTTCCCATGCATTTGAGTTTTTGCGCTAGTTCTTGCGGAAGTTTCTCTGCTAGCATCCCCGCGATGACGACGATTCCTTTCTTATCGGTCGACGATAACGCCTCGTCTCCTTTTACTCTGCTCAGGGCATCGGCTACCCACATTTGCTTTTCCCGCCACGTGTTCTATCTGCAAGTCGTAGTCTTAAATTGACAATACCCATCTCATGAGCCTTTCAGCCGTAAATCGATGTCTTTAAAAAATCAATGCCTTGTGGTTGGTTTTTATGTATATTTGTGCTCCTTTTAAATACTTCCGGAACTGCTGGAGCGCTCACAAGATCGCTAGTAGCTCCTTCTCGGTAGTCATATAGCGGATCAGTGCCCCTTTTCGAGTCCGACTCGCAAACGTTACCACATCGCTCTCATTAGTTCCGTTTTCTTGCGACAGGATCGCTCCTATCGTGCGTATCGACTTGCATGCGTGGTGAGTGTATACGGTTTACGGGTATCTGAAAACCGGAGTATTATTTCTTCGCAGAATAATTTTTTTTATTTTCTCAAACGTTTTTTCCATTTCCTCATCCCTCTTCCAGCGGATACCCTTTCTTAGGAGATTTAGCAATAGCGCGGTTTCGTGCGCATCACGGTTCATAAACTTTGTATAAAAATTAATTAATCCTAAAAACCCCCTTAATTGTTTTATCGTCCGGGGTCGTGAAGACTCCTGGATCGCTCTGATTTTCTCAGGATCAGGTTTTAAACGTTCCGTCGTGAGGATGTGTCCAAGGAATATCACTTCTTGGCGGAAGAAATGCGATTTGCTGAATTTCAGCGTCATCCCATGCTCGAGAAATCTTTCAAATAACGTTCGTAAATGGTTTAGATGTTCTTGGTGTGATGTCGACATAATTGAAAGATCGTCTACGAAGTTTATCACGAAGTCTAGTACCTCGAGGACCACGTCGAGTGCTCTTATTAAAGTCGCAGTACTCGTTTTCAACCCAAATTATGTTGAATGTTTTAAACCAGTTATACTGAAATGCAGTATATTTCCTTGCGTCTGGATGAAGCGGTTTTTGCCAAAAACTACTAGTTAAATCCAGCGTCGACATCACAGTTTTCCCCCCACACCGCTGGAAAATCTCCTCGATCGGTGGCGCATTATTGTAGTCATTTACCAGATAATTATATTATTCTCGGGCATCAAGACATAAACGTACTGAATCGTCATTCTTTGTTACTGGCATCAGTGGATTTATATAGATGCTTTCTGACTTTTGTATCACACCGATTTTCAGCATTCTCTCGATCTCTTTCTGCACCCTCTCCCGCTGCACCAATGAAACCGGATATAAGCGGTGAAAATATGGCTTCGGATCTTTTATAAGGAGTCGATGTTCGTGCTTCGTCATCCGTGCCGGAACTTTATCGAAGGTCTCTTGTCTGCTCTCGACAATCCTTTTGAACTTCTGCCTTATTTCCGGTCTTACACCTTTACATTCGGCCATTTTGTCGTTAAACTCCTCCTCAGTCAGGCTGATACTCGTCTCTCCCTCGGAGTTATCCTTTGTCTCTACGGCGACACACACTTCACTTGGTTTAATCGCACAAAATTCCTTTGGATTCACATGTTGCCACACCCCATCACTCAATTTCGCGATTATTTTATCTCCGACTACTAATATTCGCTGCTGGGCGTCTATCGAAATTTTTAACGTTAACATCCCATCGATCCCAATTATTACTAGCCTTACCAACTTTAGCACAACCAGCACCTGTAATACCCCTGTTGAGCCATACATTTCTGCGTCTACCATTATCTGTTTCTTCACTCGTTCTGTCTCTGCGCCAAACGCTCCGACGACTCGTGTCGACGTGACCGGTAGCATCGGGCAGCCTTCAAAATCTCTTCGTTCTGACGGAAAAACTCCTCTGAGATGCAAGACACTTCGCTTTCGCTATCTATTAGACTTACTTCCGACATTCCTGCTATTCCTACCGGTATTTCCGGACATCTCGGATATCTCTTATCATACCACTTGCTCGGTACTTTCTCCACCTTCTCCTATAAGTACTCTCGAGGATTTTCCATCAACACCGAACATACCACCTGGTCCCCTCCCATTTCGTCCATCTTCCTTTGTGCTTACCGTCTGATGTCCGGTACTCCCTGAACTCTGGCAACGATTTACGGCCGCCTACCTTTTGTTGTATTAAGTGCGCCTTTATCGTCTTCCTGAACTCTTCTTTCCCTTGACTCAGCCTGCCCTCGCCATTCGGTGCTCTCTTCTCCATCCTTCTTCATTGTCTGTTTACTACTTCTATCTTTTTTCTCTTTCCTTCGCTGGTCTCTCACTCTCGTATTTTCCCTCTTCCTTGCGTTCATCCTCTGTCGTGTACTCTTCTTTCCTCCATGTTATTCCGTTACGCTCTGCTCTTCTTTCTTATTATCGATATTCTGGCTTTCTTCGGGCGCAACGACTAAACGTTTCCCGAGTTCGTGTTTCCCAACTGTGAGCACTCCGGTATTTTCTCCCTCGGGATCGTATGTGCCACGAATGGACCTTGTGGAGCACGATTTATATGGTTTACCTGATTACCTGGCGGTTTCCCGTGCTTGGTAGTGTTAGTTCTCCGGATTGGCTGTTTTCCGGTCCTTGGACATCTCTTGGTCGGTTCTCCTGTCATGGTGGCCTCTGTTGCCCTGACCCATTTTCCCATGGTGGATTTGTTGGAGGCCATGGGCCGTTGTTCTGCCATTGCGGTCTTTCTCCTCTGCCATTCTGACGTCCTGATGACGAGGGAAACCTATTTCCGCCATTATTAGGAGGAATTTCCCGATTTTCGTATCTCGGGTATGGCCGTGCCATCTGCTCGCGAACTGATCCCGACCAACATACGCCTGTCCTTCCTGTGACGCGTACCTACCTGTTCGGCCTGTCCGTCTCTTGTGGTTCAGTGGTTCAGCCACGTCCGTGCTCTCGAGCAACTCTAAAAACTCGTCGATCTCGTTTATCTGTCGGACTCTCACCGCACTTGGCACTTCTTCGTCGAAATGTTTTGCAACTCGACGGATTATGTCTTCATCACTTAATTTCTTACTCAGATCGCACGCGTTCCCTAACACACGAGTTGCGTATTCTGCTCGCGTCAAGGTCTGGCCCTCGGTATAAAAAGATCCGAATTCTAAATTTTTCTTTACCTTATCCTGCATATCCCGAGCCCAGTATCTTGAACGAATTTTCCCTTCGAACGTGTGTAAATCGTGCACCGCTCCGTTTACAACCAACCATCAATCGTTCGCTACACCTTTCAACGCGGATCCGATGGTGTGTCGGATTTCCATGTCCTCGGTTCTTCCCGCGATACAGAATTCTTGGAACTCCTTTAAAAACCTCATGGGTCTCTCCTTTCCATCGCCGTTATATGTAGGAGGTTTCTGTGCTGTTGTATACAAACGAGTGACATTTAGCCCTCCTCTGATGGTTTGACCAAAATTTATCGAAGCACTGATCCTTTGTGTAGTTTCTTCCAATTTTTCCATCCTTTTTGTGTGCTCCTCAGTAATTTCTCGTGCCGCTTGGATTTCGGCCATTATTTCTTGTGTTCTTCTTTCAAGCTTTTCCATGGTCACCCTCTGGCCAGCAACCTGCTGTTGAACGTAATTGTTCATGACCTCCTGACCCTCCCGCACATTTTTTTGTGCCTCTTCAATTTTCCGATCCGTCCGGCCCTCTACTGCAGCAACCTTCGAGAGCCTCTTTAGTGGATTCCCGTAGTACACCGATTCCGGTCAGACACTCGCCTCTCATCTCCTGCTGAGACCGGATTACCTCGGCGAATTTCCCGTCGCTCTTTTCCTTCATCCTCCGGAGGAAATACATTATCTCACCTACTTTAACCGGATTTGGTAGGACTGTAGTAGTAGTCCTGTCAGTAGGTCGCGGTGTACTCTCGTTTCCACCGACATCTCCACCCGTATTATTCGCGAACTCTGCCGATACATCTCCCCCCTTCGCTATCGGTGTAATTTCGGACAATCGGTTGATATTCCTCCGATCCCTCTGCCTCTGGTCGTCCAACAGATGATCCGCGGTCGTAGATTCCCAGAGATAGGTCGTGTCCCCTCCTGCCTACGATGCTCCTCCATGCTTTCCATCATGCGTATTTCCTCGAGCTCAACAGAGATATTCTGATCTGCGTCAGTAGTCTGTGTTCGAGTCCCCGTTTCGGGCGCCAAATGTAACGGTATTTTTACGTTATCATTCATTTTTATCTTCCGAGGGGAAGAATTCGGGCTCGAACACGAAGAAAATTGGTAATAGACTTCTAAATGAGGTATAAGTAGGGTTTATTTAACAATAAATACGAAATATGCGGTGTTCGGCTTGTTGGCGCCGTTGGCCGTACAATTAGTTTTCGACGTAATAGTAGGTGTAAAGGCTCCTTGCTCTTCTTTATCCGCGACGATATTTGGACTTCTACTCGTGCGCTCTCAAAATCGGCTGCGAACTCCACAACTATGCGGAATCGAGCTCGTCCGTCTCGATATGCGACCTCCTGGCTGCTGAAATGTGCTGTCTGCTGTACTTGGAGACCTGTTGCTGGCGCGTATGTCAGCTGTTGTAGACGTTGAGTCCGTGCTCGCGTCGCCTCGGTTTTAAAAAGATGGGAATATTTTGGTTTGCACACTATTTCCCGTCCGGATCTTCCGTTTGTGATATTTGTGCCGTCTCCGGGGATCTTCCGTGTATCTTTTCGTGACGATAATCTGTTCGAATCGCGAGTGATGTTTCTTTTGGGCCGTGAGGTGGTCGCTTTGGATTATGGTTTTCCGTGATTTTATTTATTCGCCTGGACATTCTATTAAGATCCATGGTAGATGAGACGGTTCGACTTCCAGGATGGTTTCCTTGGCTTCTGTTGGATGGTGAGCCTCAAATTTCCCTCACTAACTGATTTTCCTTAATCTTTTTCCAAAATTTACTCTAAAAGTCTCTCTTTCCTTGGTGCGGAGACTTATTTCTGTTTTTTGGAATCCACCGTACCTTTAATTGTTGCTGTAATTTTCTTGGATGTTGTAAATCTCCCTTCCTTCTTTTTCTGCAATCCACTGCTGTTTCCTTTCGCCAAATTCTGATACGTACCCCCTGGGTTCTAGTAGATGATCTGATGTATTGACCTATACGTTGCGCCAACAATTTTCCTTACTTACTATTATCCTACTTATTTCTAATTATTCTACTAAAATTTTCCTCAGTCCTCCTAAACTAACCCTATTCCGACGGTTGAGAATTCCTTCTTTTTGTTTTCTGCTTGGCTTTTTAGAATTATTTTCTTTACTTTCTACCGTCTGCTCTCTATCTTATCTTACTGTTAATTTTATGCTCGTATCTCCACCTACTTGAACTGAATTTCTTTGACTCTTTGTAAATGTTTTAACAAAATTATGGGCTAATTCACACTCTTTTATACCCTGATCCTTCACTCTCTATGTTTCTCAATCTGTATGTAAATCTCAAATTCCTCAAAGTTTCACTGTTGCGCACAAGAGAGTACTGTCTCGGATGGTAGTTCAACCGGAGAAGAGACTGCTCTCTGCTCGCAGTCTCTTGTATATCCCCCACACTTTTTTTCCCACTCTCTTGTTTTGTATATTCCTATTTCAACTTTTGATGCAATTTCGTCTTGTTACAGATTCCCGCTTTGGAGGCCTGGTGTTTCCCTCGCTACCGAAGCGGGGTCAGCTGGTCGCTGACCCGCTGTTTTCGACAGCGAGGGAACATTCCATAGCTGTGACGTCCTCCGTGTACGGACCGCAGCTTTGGTTCCGGAGATCCGCAGCGTTTTATTGTTGCTATGGAGCCTAATTCGTTTATATTTTGTAAATTAAAAAAATAAAATCTTTTTTTTTCGATATCAATCTTGTATCTTATTATTTCCTTGTTCTTCATGGTATGTGACTACCGAGGAAGGATAGTTTGGTGTCCCCCTCCGATTTTGATGAAACTTACGTATGTTGTAGAGCATCGAAAACTAAAAGACACGTATTTTTTTTTATCGACGGAAAAACATTTCTAAGGGGTGAAATCGCCCGTCAAAGTTAGGCATGTTGAGGGGTGATTATGCAATTTTACCCAGAAGGCGTCAACCGATTTTAATGAAACAAAAACCAAAATACTCCTCATTGAAGACAATAAAAATTTCACGTGAAGTTGAAGAAAAAAATTCATTTGCAGGGGTGAAACTGCATAATCACCCCTAACTTTGAAGGGCGATTGTAGTAGCGCTGAATAGTTGGGCGTATTCCTGTTGATGAGGTTTTGAATGTGCTAGCGAATGAGTTCCTCTGTATGAGAGAGATAATTTGGTATCTAGTAGGGAGAGTCGCGAGGGTCCATGCCCTAGTAATAAGCACGGTGTCTGGATTTTACTTAATAAATGGTATGATCAATGTGTATTGGTTAAATTAATTTCAGATTATTTAGGGAGTGTTCCTGGGGGTTGTACGTATTTCTGTTGCGATATACGAATTGATCGCGGACGTAACACCCCCCCCCCCCGCCACCCCCGCCACCCCATTAAGTCAGAACCTGCAGTGAGCTACGGCTTTCGAAGAGGCTGGTACAGTCTTGAAGAGAATTTAGGGTCGGTCTCCGATGGTCCCTGGGCTGAAGATTCAGTGATGGGATGTTTCTGATCCGACGTAGGGATTCTGGTGGTGGATCCAATACGACCAACGCTGCCTTGTTGATTCTCAGTTGTTGGTGGCGTCATGTTGCCTTGTATAGTAGGAACTGGGTAACGCAGTTTCACAAAGCTTTTAAAAGGTTCATGCTCCAGCCGTATATCGTATGCAGTATATAGCCATGGATGCATGTGTCGCTGATGGGTTTGATTAGTCGAAGAATCAGAAATTTTGCAATCACGCTTGCCAATTCTTCCTCCGGCTGTTGGCTGATTCGACCCTCCATGAGCAAAATTATTTAGTAGTGCTGCTTTTTCGGACAGAATCATGATGCGATCTCGTAGCTTGGTTATATCTTCTTGAGAGTAGATTCCGCCGGTTCCAAGTGTTTTGGGATGCCGTATCGCCAAGTTGGTGAAGTGATTGGGTGAAGTTCCGGTGGTGGGGCTACTTTGATCGGTTGTGGTGGGAAGTTGTACCTGGTATCGTCCATATTCTAGAGTGTTGGCAGTAGAAGTTTGCAATCCACGATATGTGCATGCATAGTTGACTTGGGTGTCAGGAGGAGTGATCGGTTGTTGTGAGTTATTGGTAGTTCTTGGTGACATTGCTCGGTGCAACGGAGGTTGACAGTAACTGGTATGCATATTACGATGTGAACTGCTTCTCCAGCGATAACTGCTTGATATCCTGGTTCTCTCGTGAGAGTATACGCGAATTAGTCAAGTATGAGTGGTGCTAAATTTAAAGTTTGTGACAGAGTATGTCGTTCTATGTTGCAGCGTTCAACGATCACATCTCTGTAAAGGATTTTCACTTGAGTGCAGACGTGTCTCTTTATGTAGATAAACTTCAAGTTTAGGTAAATAAAAAGATCTATGTTGTTCGCGTTAATTTTCCTTCCTGAAGACTCATCCAACTCAGCCTTCAACTGCCACATCTTTTGCATCATGCATTTTGCATTAATTATTACAGGACCTAAAAGGCCCAACGGGTCGAATATCTGTGCGATCTAAGAAAGCACGACTTGTTTAATGATCTTCGATATCTCCTCAATCTTCACGGTGTATTGCATCTATCAGAATTCGAATCCCAGAGCAGCTCGAGCGTTTTCAATGGGCCCTTCTTTTCAATGATTAGTAGACTGTATGCTTTGCGATCCTTGATATATGTTCAAGGATCCGCCAATCGCTCGCACGCCATTTCCTTAGTTGAAATTGACCTTTTCGTAGTAGCGCATCCAACTATCGCTGCAAAGCTATCGTGTTTTCGATTGTTTTCTCTCCAGTGATTAAACTTTGCGCGTGTAAACTTTGTTTCTTCTTACCATAGGTCACCGTGTTGAGGTGATACATTCGAATTGGCTGAGTTTCATTTGTTTTCCATAAAATCTTTTGAAGGTCTCTGTCTTCTTCTCTGACAACGATTTGTCGAAACATTGCAGCTATATATGCCGTAATGACGAATTCGTGCGATCGGAATCTTAGGATGATGTTGAACAGATGATTTTGCAGGTTCGGTCCAACCATCAACTTGTGGTATAATGTTGTACCAAGAGAGGTCTTTGCCGAAGTGTCAGAAACGACTCTTAGTTTCGTTGTGATGGTATCCGGCCCTATCACTGGTTCATGTGGCATAACGAACGAATCATTAGATCTGAAATGCGCGGTGTCTGGTACAAGCGACATATGTTTCTGCTCTTGATAATCATTCATGAATTTCACATACTCCGTTTTGACTTCTGGATGGGCTTGGAAACGTCTCTCGAGTAATAAGAAGCGTCGAACCGCCTGCTTCTCTAATTCCCTCAAGACATATTGCGGTTTCTGCGGTAGGGCTACTATGAACCTTCCTGTGAGATCTGTTCGTACTGTTTTCAAGAAGTGTTGCTCACATTTCCGTTTATCTTTGGTCATTTATCTCGCCCCCAACGATTCACCCTAGCAACTTATTTTGCAACCTTCGAATGCCTTTTGGTCGTTGAATTGCATCTGGATACATGAATGTCCAAAATAGTTCAGGTCCGACGAGTAGATGAATTGAGCCTGGCTCATGGAAATTCGGTTCGGCTAATTGCAATCCGTCCGGCAACAATATGAGTTTTTTTGTTGATTTTTACCTGTGGTGAACGTTCTGTGATGCTTGGCAGTATCAAACACTCGATAGTCTCGAATTTTGCGTGCATCACCTGTATCTTGACTGTCGTGTGTGCGATACTAGTTTGTTATTTGTTAATACCACTGATAAACTCGTCGTGATTTTTACAATGTAGCTTGAGCCTACGCTCTTCCGTTATAATGTTCGACTGTGAGTCCGGATCTAAGAGCAGTCGATAAATGTGTCGATTTCTATTGGCATCTTCGATCTCAACGCGAGTTGTTGACAGTATTACATGCAATGATGGTTTTTTTTACGAAGCTTGCATTCGGAATAACTTTTTCGTCTTGTTGACTGTCATATCGTGCGCAATGTGTCAGGACGGATTTCTTCTATGATGACTCGATGGTCGATTTTCCCTCTATTGTCGACTTGTCTTCTAGATTCAAGTGCAGCAACGTGTTGTGCTATATGCTACATTGTTGGCACGTCAATTTTTCACGCAAGAGGTTTTGTAGTGTCTTGTTTGTTTTTTCCTTTAACTATCATTTCGAAAGTCCGACATCGCTCGTCTAAAAATGGTAAATATTCTTCCAGCTTCGGACGTCCATCCCTATCGCTAAATGTTTTTTCTTCCCAATCTTTTTGTGTATGGAAATCCATTTTATTGTTTTGTAGATGAATGAGAAGCTCATCCCATTGGTCGACTGGGTGTTCCAGTACTTTCAAAGCTTTCAAGTGTGTTCGTATGTGAACGATCAGCTGCCTTATCGACGAAGTTTTGTCCTTGGCTATAGCTGGAAAGTCGAGCAGCTCATTGAGATGCGTGTTGATTAAATACTTCTTATTCTCGTCATTTTTCTCCAGTAATTCCCATGTGCTCTCGTAATTTGCGGAAGTTGTTGTGAGTCCTCCGATGACCTGCAACGCCTCGTCGCTCACCGCGCTCCGCAAGTACTGGGATTTTTTAATTACTGATATAACTGTATTTTCATGTATCATTGATCTGAACGTATCTTTGAACAGAAGCCACTGTTTATAATCGCCACTAAATGCTGACAATTGTAAAGTCGGGGGCTTGACGTCTATTCGCCGAACTCCGTGCTCTCGACCCTTATATTCGACATTATTGCGATTAAATTGTCTGCTACCTGCGCTGTGGCGTTCGCTTGTTCTAAAGCTTGAGCGTTTCCTTGCGGTATGTCGATAATTGATTGAACTTTTGTTGCTGCTTGAAAATAATTTCTTTCAAATACTTCACGTTTTGCATCCAAATCGGCCTGAACTGCTTCCTCTTCTGCTGTTTCTATCTTAAGACAGTCAATCGCATCTTGAACTTCTTCAAACATTTTCCAAAAATCCTCAATTTTGAAAACCTTGATCTTGGCCTTGGACAACTCAGTTGTTGGCTCCATTGCATTGTCTATACGCGTGAGCTATTTCTAGATAGACGCTCGTGTTTATTGCAATCTCTTTAATTCTGCCAGTAAGCTTTTTTGAATTGGATATAGAAAAGGAATCGTAGAGGACACACTCAGCTGCCTTTCTGTTGCGACCGGTGATGCCTTCAACGATGTGTATTCATTTGACGACTATGAGATGATCTCTACTTATTGCTCGATGCGATGATGTTGGCTGTGACGACTGTCACCAATCAGCTGATGCTCTGGTACAGCCCCACGTTGGGCGCCAAACTTATGTTTGGGATGATATACATGTAATTTTCTTGAAGTACTTAACAGCCTTTATTTACGTTACATCTTCTTTCTCGCTATCTTTCCTTTTTCTACTCCCTTTTCTCACGAGAGGCGCTCGCCGACAACTACGACCGAAAGATAAACCCATTATCCTTCCAACCTGGTGACCAAGTGTTCCTCTTGAAGGAACCAACCCAAGGAAAATTGAGTGATCAATAGATCGGACCAGACACGGTCATAGAAATTCTCTCAAGCGGCAATATAAAGATAGTAGTAAATGACAAAACGCGGATTGTACACGCTAATGAGTTAAAACATTCACGTTCTGGACCAATTGTGGAAAAAAGTCCAGAATCATGTTGCAAATGCTTATCCTATTTCTTCTATGGTTGCTCAGACCGAGTTCGGGACTAGTGGGATACGATTGCAGCGACGAAATCAGGAACGTGACCACTCTATCAAGATTAGGAATCGCCAGGTGCGACGTTCCATCGAACGAGCTAACATCAGAGGAGATACTACTGTGTTCAAAAAGTAAGGTGAATTTTGTTTTAAAATAAATTTTTTAAATTTATTCTTCCAAATCGATTTCGTCCTCCTCAAAATAATCCCCCCTAGCTACAATACACTCATGCCAACGTTTTTTCCAATCTTTGAAGCATGCTAAAAAGTCGTCCTCAGGTATAGCCTTCAATGCGCGTAGCGATTCACGTTTGATCTTTTCAATCGACTCAAAACGATTTCCCCGGAGTGGTCTCTTGAGCTTTGGGAAGAGCCAGAAGTCACACGGTGCTAAATCAGGCGAATACAGTGGTTGTGGAGCGACATGAGTGGAGTTTTTGGCGAAAAACTCACGAAGAACCAAACGCGAGTTTTGGCACCAAACGCGATTTGACTCTTCTGAGGCACAAATGATCCTTCAAAATTGCTTGCACTGATCCAGTTGATATTGCAAGCATGTCGGCAAGGTCTCGAATTGTTAATCGACGATTTTCGAGCACCAATTCCTTGATTTTCTTTATGTGTTGCTCATCAATTGACGTCGATGGTCGTCCAGAGCGTTCCAAATCATCAACACGTTCTCTGCCTTCTTTAAAGTCTTTGTACCACTTGTAAACATTTTTCTGTGACATAGTCTCGTCATTCGTAACATTCGATACGTTTCAGCGGCGGAAATTTCATTCCGCAAGCAAAATTTGATAGCACTTCTTTGCTCAACAAAATTCGACATCGTAAAAATCGCCAAATTCACTTTTCTTTGTTCACAAAACCAAGCGTAAACTAAAAACTAATGATTATATTGACATGTAATTTGTCACAGATGTCACTAACAGTCCTACCAACTTGAAAAAAATTCATTTGTCCGATTCGGTTAACGCGGGAAGTTTAAATTAAAAATTCACCTTACTTTTTGAACACAGTAGTATGTAGCTTCTGCAACTCTCGGATTACGATCTTACCAGCACCATCCAATGTAAAATCGAGATGGACCGAACCATGTATTACTGCTGCGTGCACTCACATACCTTCATTGTCCAGGGTGGACGAAGAGAATGCCTACTACCAATCATACATCAATAATGTAAACAAGTACACGCAGCTGGATTATCCTGCTGGGAACTAATGGCGAAATTACTGAGCTCAAGCACAATATTACGAACATTCGTAGTATCACCCTCGTAGGTTCATCAATAATCAGCGGAAAATATAGTGGGACCCAATGCAGCGATATATACGGCACTTGGAAAAATGTTGTTGTCCAAGTGTCAATACGCATTTCAGTCACAATATACCAAGCTACGGTGAATATGGACCAAAGCAAGGTTATCCTATGGTTCGGCACTCGTTGTCCTCTCGAGGATGGCACATGCATAGATTCGACAGGAGGCACTGCCTTTTAAAACCTCTTGCAATTTAACCATTACAACATACTTTACGAAGGCCTGACCATTCACCTGAAAGACGAGGAATCCTCGCCAGTGAGCTTCACGCTCATTACAAAAGATATCACATTCGATCTGTCCAAAACTAACGACCATTCAGTTTACGGTCACACACTATTTCGCACGGAATACCCAAAATTATTCATTTTCCAAACTACTAAGGAAAGAAAATTTTCCGTTCGAAGGAAAATTAACGCGAACAACATAGATCTTTTTATTTACCTAAACTTGAAGTTTATCTACATAAAGAGACACGTCTGCACTCAAGTGAAAATCCTTTACAGAGATGTGATCGTTGAACGCTGCAACATAGAACGACATACTCTGTCACAAACTTTAAATTTAGCACCACTCATACTTGACTAATTCGCGTATACTCTCACGAGAGAACCAGGATATCAAGCAGTTATCGCTGGAGAAGCAGTTCACATCGTAATATGCATACCAGTTACTGTCAACCTCCGTTGCACCGAGCAATGTCACCAAGAACTACCAATAACTCACAACAACCGATCACTCCTCCTGACACCCAAGTAAACTGAATGGTCGTTAGTTTTGGACAGATCGAATGTGATATCTTTTGTAATGAGCGTGAAGCTCACTGGCGAGGATTCCTCGTCTTTCAGGTGAATGGTCAGGCCTTCGTAAAGTATGTTGTAATGGTTAAATTGCAAGAGGTTTTAAAAGGCAGTGCCTCCTGTCGAATCTATGCATGTGCCATCCTCGAGAGGACAACGAGTGCCGAACCATAGGATAACCTTGCTTTGGTCCATATTCACCGTAGCTTGGTATATTGTGACTGAAATGCGTATTGACACTTGGACAACAACATTTTTCCAAGTGCCGTATATATCGCTGCATTGGGTCCCACTATATTTTCCGCTGATTATTGATGAACCTACGAGGGTGATACTACGAATGTTCGTAATATTGTGCTTGAGCTCAGTAATTTCGCCATTAGTTCCCAGCAGGATAATCCAGCTGCGTGTACTTGTTTACATTATTGATGTATGATTGGTAGTAGGCATTCTCTTCGTCCACCCTGGACAATGAAGGTATGTGAGTGCACGCAGCAGTAATACATGGTTCGGTCCATCTCGATTTTACATTGGATGGTGCTGGTAAGATCGTAATCCGAGAGTTGCAGAAGCTACATACTACTGTGTTCAAAAAGTAAGGTGAATTTTTAATTTAAACTTCCCGCGTTAACCGAATCGGACAAATGAATTTTTTTCAAGTTGGTAGGACTGTTAGTGACATCTGTGACAAATTACATGTCAATATAATCATTAGTTTTTAGTTTACGCTTGGTTTTGTGAACAAAGAAAAGTGAATTTGGCGATTTTTACGATGTCGAATTTTGTTGAGCAAAGAAGTGCTATCAAATTTTGCTTGCGGAATGAAATTTCCGCCGCTGAAACGTATCGAATGTTACGAATGACGAGACTATGTCACAGAAAAATGTTTACAAGTGGTACAAAGACTTTAAAGAAGGCAGAGAACGTGTTGATGATTTGGAACGCTCTGGACGACCATCGACGTCAATTGATGAGCAACACATAAAGAAAATCAAGGAATTGGTGCTCGAAAATCGTCGATTAACAATTCGAGACCTTGCCGACATGCTTGCAATATCAACTGGATCAGTGCAAGCAATTTTGAAGGATCATTTGTGCCTCAGAAGAGTCAAATCGCGTTTGGTGCCAAAACTCGCGTTTGGTTCTTCGTGAGTTTTTCGCCAAAAACTCCACTCATGTCGCTCCACAACCACTGTATTCGCCTGATTTAGCACCGTGTGACTTCTGGCTCTTCCCAAAGCTCAAGAGACCACTCCGGGGAAATCGTTTTGAGTCGATTGAAAAGATCAAACGTGAATCGCTACGCGCATTGAAGGCTATACCTGAGGACGACTTTTTAGCATGCTTCAAAGATTGGAAAAAACGTTGGCATGAGTGTATTGTAGCTAGGGGGGATTATTTTGAGGAGGACGAAATCGATTTGGAAGAATAAATTTAAAAAATTTATTTTAAAACAAAATTCACCTTACTTTTTGAACACAGTAGTATCTCCTCTGATGTTAGCTCGTTCGATGGAACGTCGCACCTGGCGATTCCTAATCTTGATAGAGTGGTCACGTTCCTGATTTCGTCGCTGCAATCGTATCCCACTAGTCCCGAACTCGGTCTGAGCAACCATAGAAGAAATAGGATAAGCATTTGCAACATGATTCTGGACTTTTTTCCACAATTGGTCCAGAACGTGAATGTTTTAACTCATTAGCGTGTACAATCCGCGTTTTGTCATTTACTACTATCTTTATATTGCCGCTTGAGAGAATTTCTATGACCGTGTCTGGTCCGATCTATTGATCACTCAATTTTCCTTGGGTTGGTTCCTTCAAGAGGAACACTTGGTCACCAGGTTGGAAGGATAATGGGTTTATCTTTCGGTCGTAGTTGTCGGCGAGCGCCTCTCGTGAGAAAAGGGAGTAGAAAAAGGAAAGATAGCGAGAAAGAAGATGTAACGTAAATAAAGGCTGTTAAGTACTTCAAGAAAATTACATGTATATCATCCCAAACATAAGTTTGGCGCCCAACGTGGGGCTGTACCAGAGCATCAGCTGATTGGTGACAGTCGTCACAGCCAACATCATCGCATCGAGCAATAAGTAGAGATCATCTCATAGTCGTCAAATGAATACACATCGTTGAAGGCATCACCGGTCGCAACAGAAAGGCAGCTGAGTGTGTCCTCTACGATTCCTTTTCTATATCCAATTCAAAAAAGCTTACTGGCAGAATTAAAGAGATTGCAATAAACACGAGCGTCTATCTAGAAATAGCTCACGCGTATAGACAATGCAATGGAGCCAACAACTGAGTTGTCCAAGGCCAAGATCAAGGTTTTCAAAATTGAGGATTTTTGGAAAATGTTTGAAGAAGTTCAAGATGCGATTGACTGTCTTAAGATAGAAACAGCAGAAGAGGAAGCAGTTCAGGCCGATTTGGATGCAAAACGTGAAGTATTTGAAAGAAATTATTTTCAAGCAGCAACAAAAGTTCAATCAATTATCGACATACCGCAAGGAAACGCTCAAGCTTTAGAACAAGCGAACGCCACAGCGCAGGTAGCAGACAATTTAATCGCAATAATGTCGAATATAAGGGTCGAGAGCACGGAGTTCGGCGAATAGACGTCAAGCCCCCGACTTTACAATTGTCAGCATTTAGTGGCGATTATAAACAGTGGCTTCTGTTCAAAGATACGTTCAGATCAATGATACATGAAAATACAGTTATATCAGTAATTAAAAAATCCCAGTACTTGCGGAGCGCGGTGAGCGACGAGGCGTTGCAGGTCATCGGAGGACTCACAACAACTTCCGCAAATTACGAGAGCACATGGGAATTACTGGAGAAAAATGACGAGAATAAGAAGTATTTAATCAACACGCATCTCAATGAGCTGCTCGACTTTCCAGCTATAGCCAAGGACAAAACTTCGTCGATAAGGCAGCTGATCGTTCACATACGAACACACTTGAAAGCTTTGAAAGTACTGGAACACCCAGTCGACCAATGGGATGAGCTTCTCATTCATCTACAAAACAATAAAATGGATTTCCATACACAAAAAGATTGGGAAGAAAAAACATTTAGCGATAGGGATGGACGTCCGAAGCTGGAAGAATATTTACCATTTTTAGACGAGCGATGTCGGACTTTCGAAATGATAGTTAAAGGAAAAAACAAACAAGACACTACAAAACCTCTTGCGTGAAAAATTGACGTGCCAACAATGTAGCATATAGCACAACACGTTGCTGCACTTGAATCTAGAAGACAAGTCGACAATAGAGGGAAAATCGACCATCGAGTCATCATAGAAGAAATCCGTCCTGACACATTGCGCACGATATGACAGTCAACAAGACGAAAAAGTTATTCCGAATGCAAGCTTCGTAAAAAAAACCATCATTGCATGTAATACTGTCAACAACTCGCGTTGAGATCGAAGATGCCAATAGAAATCGACACATTTATCGACTGCTCTTAGATCCGGACTCACAGTCGAACATTATAACGGAAGAGCGTAGGCTCAAGCTACATTGTAAAAATCACGACGAGTTTATCAGTGGTATTAACAAATAACAAACTAGTATCGCACACACGACAGTCAAGATACAGGTGATGCACGCAAAATTCGAGACTATCGAGTGTTTGATACTGCCAAGCATCACAGAACGTTCACCACAGGTAAAAATCAACAAAAAAACTCATATTGTTGCCGGACGGATTGCAATTAGCCGAACCGAATTTCCATGAGCCAGGCTCAATTCATCTACTCGTCGGACCTGAACTATTTTGGACATTCATGTATCCAGATGCAATTCAACGACCAAAAGGCATTCGAAGGTTGCAAAATAAGTTGCTAGGGTGAATCGTTGGGGGCGAGATAAATGACCAAAGATAAACGGAAATGTGAGCAACACTTCTTGAAAACAGTACGAACAGATCTCACAGGAAGGTTCATAGTAGCCCTACCGCAGAAACCGCAATATGTCTTGAGGGAATTAGAGAAGCAGGCGGTTCGACGCTTCTTATTACTCGAGAGACGTTTCCAAGCCCATCCAGAAGTCAAAACGGAGTATGTGAAATTCATGAATGATTATCAAGAGCAGAAACATATGTCGCTTGTACCAGACACCGCGCATTTCAGATCTAATGATTCGTTCGTTATGCCACATGAACCAGTATAGGGCCGGATACCATCACAACGAAACTAAGAGTCGTTTCTGACACTTCGGCAAAGACCTCTCTTGGTACAACATTATACCACAAGTTGATGGTTGGACCGAACCTGCAAAATTATCTGTTCAACATCATCCTAAGATTCCGATCGCACGAATTCGTCATTACGGCATATATAGCTGCAATGTTTCGACAAATCGTTGTCAGAGAAGAAGACAGAGACCTTCAAAAGATTTTATGGAAAACAAATGAAACTCAGCCAATTCGAATGTATCACCTCAACACGGTGACCTATGGTAAGAAGAAACAAAGTTTACACGCGCAAAGTTTAATCACTGGAGAGAAAACAATCGAAAACACGATAGCTTTGCAGCGATAGTTGGATGCGCTACTACGAAAAGGTCAATTTCAACTAAGGAAATGGCGTGCGAGCGATTGGCGGATCCTTGAACATATATCAAGGATCGCAAAGCATACAGTCTACTAATCATTGAAAAGAAGGGCCCATTGAAAACGCTCGAGCTGCTCTGGGATTCGAATTCTGATAGATGCAATACACCGTGAAGATTGAGGAGATATCGAAGATCATTAAACAAGTCGTGCTTTCTTAGATCGCACAGATATTCGACCCGTTGGGCCTTTTAGGTCCTGTAATAATTAATGCAAAATGCATGATGCAAAAGATGTGGCAGTTGAAGGCTGAGTTGGATGAGTCTTCAGATATCCAGGATACATGGATGGAGTACTACAGTCTTTAGCATAAATCAACGACGTTTAAATAAAAAGGAACGTAAATCCGCAAAACGCGAAAGAAACCTTTGACCTTGTGGGCTCCCGCGACGCCTTGGAAATATCATATGGAGCGTATCTCTACGCAGTTTCAGAAAACTCGAAGGGCAATAAACAATCATATCTCATCGGACCAAAAAGCAGAGTCGCACCGCTCAAAACCATATCTCTCCCAAGATTAGAATTGAATGCTGCGCTGTTGCTGGTGGAGTTTTATGATGTGATACTTCAAGCATAAGGGATCAAGATCCGCAAGGTCTTCCTCTGAAGTGACTCCACAATCGTCCTCAGTTGGATTTCAACGTCATCGATTATACGGAAAAGGTACGTGGTAAATAGAGTCACGAAGATCTAAGAATTGTCGCGGGATGTGGTCTGGCAACACGTGTCTTCTAAAGATAACCCCGCGGATTTATTGTCAAGAGGAATCGCGGTTGTATAATGCAAACACAGCAATCTATAATGGCATAGCCCCTAGTGGCTCCGGTCCGGAAAATGGCCCGAAAGAAAGGAAATCAAAATTGATATGACAGAGACAAAATCGTCAGCTGTTCTAGTAAGCATAAGACGTTTGAAGTGCTGCGAAAATTTTCCTCGTTCGTCAAAATACAGTGAATGATAGCCTTTGTTTTCAGATTCAAAGCAAATGCGTTCGGAGAAAAGAAAAATGGCATTGGTTATTTTGCTTGACGTTACGCGGTCGAGACAGATAGCCACAGAGTATTTCGTGAGAAGGTCTTGGATTGTTAATACAGGGTGTCCGCCGGGAAGGTATACTACTTTGTTTTGCAGCCATTTTGGTAAACGTTAGTCTTGACAGTTCATATTTGGCAGTCGTGAAGTAGACACGTGGCAAATTTATTATGGAAAAATATTCGATAAACCAACGTGTTTTAATCGTTAAAACATTTTATCAAAATCGATCATCGATTACTGTGACGATGAGAAAGTTACGTGAAATTTTTGGGAGAAACAAATGGATATGTGAATAAACAGAATAGTCGGTTCTGGGCAATGGAAAACCCTCAAATTATTCATCAGTCACCTTTACATCCATTAAAAGTGACAGTCTGGTGTGCAATTTGGTCAGGAGGAATCATTGGACCTTACTTCTTTGAAAATCAAAACGGCGTAACGGTAACTGTGAATGGGGAGCGATATCGTGATATGATTGAAAACTTTTTAACGCCACAACTGCATGCTTTGGGCTTGATTAACATGTGGTATCAACAAGACGGTGCCACATCGCATACAGCCAGGATTACAATGGAATTACTGCGAGACCTCTTTCCACAACAAGTTATTTAAAAAAATGGTGATGTTGATTGGCCTCCACGGTCGCCTGATTTGACTGCTTCGGACTTCTTTTTGTGGGGATATCTAAAAAGCAAGGCTTATGCAAACAAACCAGAAACGCTTGAGCAACTCAAACAAAATATTCGTGATGAAATTAATGAAATACCGCGTGAAATGTGTGAGAATGTAATGAAAAATGTGCTCAAAAGGGCTCGCATTTGTGAGGCTAACAGAGGCGGACATTTATCTGATATTGTATTCCATACATAATTGCCGACATTAAATAAAACATTTATCAATATAAGATCCATTCTCTTTCATTTAATCAAAAATTATAAACAAACAAAGTAGTATACCTTCCCGGCGGACACCCTGTATATAGGTGTTTCCATGCTCTGTCACTGGCAGGGATCCTACGATTTCAATCGATATTTTTTCGAATGCGGTACTTGTGGTGTCTATAATTACCATAGGTTGCTTAGTTTTTACGCGCACTAGTTTTTTCAATTGGCAAGGTCTGCATCGTTGGATGAAATCTTGGACCTGCGTCTTCATGCCTTCCCAGTTGTAATTCTGTTGAATCCGATGAAAGGTTTTGGTTACTCCTTTATGACCATTGGTAGCAGATGAATGAGCTTCTTTAATAATGTCTTGACGTAAATCTTCGGCTGAGTGATAATTGATTGGCTGCAGATGATAATGCTTGTTGAGAGGTCCTTGCAGGTTTCCTGGAGGTGGGTCTCAAATCATGTCCAGGAAATGTTGTCCAGTTTTGGCATTTTAGCGATTCTGATTGTTTGCATGGCTAGTTCATTGGCTACTCGGATTAGGCTTGACTCCACTTTCGGTTATCACGTGTCCAAGGTATGCTACTTTGCGTAAAAACTCGAATTTGTCGGATTATATTTTGAGGTTCGCTTGTCGTGGGTGCGTTGCCAGTTTCTGAAATTTGATTTCGTGTTCGTCCAAAGATCCTGCGTACAAAAGAATGTCATCTTAATATACGAATAATTCTAAGCCTTATAACCCCGATAATACTTTATCGATTAAGCGTTGTTTTGGCGTACGTATTAGGCGTACGTATGGTTTTTTCGTTAATTGTTATACAGTCTATTACAATACGCCAGCGTTTGTTGCCTTTTGAATCGGCCTTTTTGGAAACTATCCACAAGGGTGAATTATAAAGCGACTCAGAAGGGGCGATTATGTATTCTTTTTCAGGTCTCCAACCTGTTTAGTGATTTCATATTTGTAGATAGGAGCGAATGTATATTGCTTCGTGTGTACCAGTTGATCGTCGGTCGTGGTAATTGAATGTTCGGTAGCTGTCGTTGAACCTAATTGTTCATCAGGGAGATTGAACAGGTCGTCGTTTTTGTTAATAATATTATCTATTCATGTCTCTTCTTAGTTGAGGTGCTCGAATCGAAGAAGCGATTTGACCGCCCAGATTCTATTTGCTTTGTTATTCCCATCGATGCGATGAATTAAAAGTATTGGGTGGCACCTGCTCCTTAGTTTTACTCTGAATTTTACAAAATGCTGTGTTTCCGTTGTACTCTGGATGTTCGAGAATTCAGTATGATGGAGAGAAAGTGGACTGTAATATAAAAGGTTGAATTAAAACGCTGTAGTACACTGATGTTAATTATAATAGCATTTATTGCTCCACCTGTCATGTGCGGCGGACACAAATACAAATAAACAAGTAAAATAGCAAATAATATATTTAAATGAGCACAAATAGATAGAGAATAAAGTTAGAATCAAATGTGGTGAGCTAATTACCGCACACGATTGTATTAATCGTGTGCAAGTGATGAGAAGATCTGTCACGACCAGACCTTGCGGTGAAGCTGACGCCAGGTGCATGACAAGATGAGCCAAATGTTGATGTACTGGTGTGCCGACGTCGATATATCACTGCTGATATGATGGCTGAGTTGTAGGGACTGTAGGTCGGCCGAGTTGAACGATGAGAACTTTAATTAAGATACACAGAACTTTGATGAGCACGCACGAACACGGTGACGGTGTAAACCGTGCAAGAGCAAAACGCAAGATGGCTGCGTTATACGAAGCAGCCGTTGTCAAACCAACCAGTCGTAGAGCGCTTGCGCGCAGCGACCTGTTGCTCGGCACGCAGCCCTAGTGCGAGATTTACAGCTTCTGCGTGGTGCTGCCGCTGAGTGGCAGCAGCAAGCAGTTGCCCATGCTAGCCTGCAGTGCGCAGTCTAGCTATGTGTAGCAGAATCAAGCATTCTCAAACACTGGAGGATTTACACCACTCGGTGGTATTTGAGATTTTTCCCTTTCGAGGGGATTGGAGGTATCAAACCGTATAAGGTTGACGACAGGTACCGAAAGTTCAGAGTCTTCTGCTGTCGTATTATAAACTCGGATGTACGCCTCGGCCATTTGAATTTGTAACAGCGTATTCACCTACGTGAATTTCATCTATTGCTTTTAAACGTGGGATGTAGCCTTCTTTTACACCTGGGTTCCCTAATCGAACATAGTAGATCGCGGAGCTATAGCAAGGTACAGGGATCAACTCCGGTTTTTCACATGGGATTTGTTTTCCTTCTCATTCAAGTGTCCTTACTTTATAACTTAAGCCGGCCTTATTATCGGCATTGGCTGATAGGATATGAATTTGAAACGAAGTGAAACTTTGTCGGTGTACCCTAGAGGTCGACACTTGTAGAGCCCAAGGTGGGGGCTGGTTGGTCAGCGATTCCTACTAGATTGAGTGTATTTTACGTATCGATAAGAGCTGGATATACTAGTATTGCATTTGTTTTTAGTAAATTTGGATTGCTACTGGAGTCCACCATAAAATCTGTGTCGTCTCGCAAATTTGGTGAGGGTATCGAAACCGTAGGGCACCGACCCAATTTTTTAATACGACGTTCCTGACTCAGGCTGTTCTTGTTGAACTTGAACTATTTTGACAGAGCACGTTGGTCGTGAAGCCTCCTGGGCGGCGCTCATTGAGCCGAGAGGTCAATGCCCGTTTCCCGACTCGTTTTTTGCATTTCAGCGCTCGAAAAGCCGTTTGGCATTACAATCTTTTGTCGAGTTCCCCCTCGATTTATGAAATTCACAATATTGCTTATGCAAAGACGAAGTATTCGGTGAGGGATTGCCACGCGAAGCGTTATAACTTTGATTTGATGATTGATGAATGACAACATTGATCGATTGTATGACCTGGTTTGTTGGAATGAGGGCACGCGACAGGTTCCTTTTTTGCGATCACGTTCGTTTTCTTTGTCGATACGAATTGCTTGAGAATAGGCGTCTGTCGAAGTTGAAGGATTATTTTGCCTTAAATGTAATCGAAAGGTCGGCCGGAATCCGTATAAAAAGCTTTCTAAAATGTCTTTTTCGATTTGACTTTTACACGGATCTGAAAGTGGGCCAAATGCTTTATCCTCTACCTATAAAATCGCCGCGTGAAGGTCTTTACTCCAACACGTTAAAATCTCGCGGATGATCACAAAAGTCCGAAATTATTTCACGAGACGAATTTAATTTTCACGTGGAATACACGAGACCGGCTCGGCTTCGCTGCAGCCTTGGTGATCGGTAGAGGGGATGGGTTAGTCAGAGGTGTGTCGCGAAGAAAATAACAACACGGCATTTAGGGAATCAAGAATAAAAGAATGAATTTATTAATTTTCGGTAGTATTAACCGAGAGCAAGGTCGACACTCCGGGTAGCACTTCATTTGCAACAAAATTGCTCTCGATCTTACAAGCACACGCACACGATACACAAGAACTCTTAACGTGCCCAAATTTTACAATAATAAAATATTAACAAAAACAAAGAAATGGACCCCCTTCGACGATCTGTTAATTCTCGAGAAGCGAATTATTATAGAATTTAAAAGACTGGGCGGTAGCTGTTCGACCGCTGTAGCAAAATACGTTATATTTCCGGTTCACGCTGATAGCGTGTTATATTCACGCTGATAGCGTGCCATCACAACAATATCGCTCGGGTTTTCTCACCAAAATACTGGAGCTAACTCTCACAATCAAATCAGAGACAAACGACGGCCTTACCGGAAGTTTGCAGTATCGGGAGCCTCTCGAGAAATAGTCTCGCAGTGATACAGAATAGCGGGGGGTAGGCGTCGGTTCTCGTCGAACAGACACGGCAGCGGGCATGGTATAAACGTCCTCGTTGTACAAAATACGGCGCAAGAGTCCCCGACTAAATGTTAGCTCTCGTTGTTTGAGCCGATCAACTCCCACCCTCCGAATCTTAATCACCAATAAAATTCGAATTATTTCAACGATACTTGCACACCGCTTGAATAAGCTTTAAAAATTAGCATTGATTTAACTAATATGAACTCCCCCTCCCTCTCAATGTATCCCTTCATTGACTAAAAAATTGCAAATCCTTTTTGACTCAAAATTAATCGAATATTAATTTTCCTTATGTTTCAGGCTGTACTGAGTCCTCTGTACATGATAAAATCATATTTACCAGTGCCCGTTACGGTACAAATTGAAACACCTTCATTAAGAACGTCTCTAAATGCTATAATAAACGGACGAGGGCAACGTCAACAGCTTTATTGTCCAGGAACTTTCGAACATTCCCATCAGTTAACTTTTCAATTCGAGTAGGTTTAAATCCTTCATTTTGATGTCAAATTGTCAAAGAATAATTTCAATAATTGTAATAAATTGTAGGACAGGTAATTCTGCGTCCAACCCGTACGTTCCATTGTCGTACAGTTCCATCGAGCAGCGAAAGTTTTTCAAGAGGCCGGAGAATGAGGACATTGACGCTATTGTAACGGAATTGGAAAATGAGGTAGAAAGTTTTCACTGGCCATTCCAGATCGATGATCTAAATGTGTGGATACCAGCTGAGCAACCTCATACACACGTGCAGGTATTTAAAACGATTTTTCCCCCAAAACGCGTCGTTTACTTCTTGCCAAACAATCGTCACGAAATTGCAATTTTTTCAAACTGTCCAGGTGAAATATCAAGATGCAGGGCTGGTTTCGAGCACATTATTACTCGAGCTCCAACCTTGGTGTTTTATATTGAACATATTGGGCTGCCAAGTTTCCCTCGTAGCAGAGGATATCGAATTGTGCCAAGTCCCACATCGCGGAGTCATTACTCCACCGAAACTAGAAGTAAGCACAAATTCTTTTTGTAATTCATTTTATCACCTTTTAAATATCTAGAATATCGTTAATCTTTGTTACCGTTAGGGAACCTTTCATCTTAGAGTCGATATTGACGGTACTTGGTACGCTTCGCCAGCTCTTCAATTGGCTCGTCCCGATTGGAGTCAGGGTTTTTATATGCCAAAGATCAGAGGTCTTATTCCAGTAGAAGGCAATGTTAAAACGTCAATAGATTGTAGACCAAATGTAAGCTTTTTTCTCAATACTTGTATCGCGTTTCTTATTATATGATTTATTTTTCTATAAATCGTTTAATTACAATTATTCAATCAAACGCCACAAGATTATGGATATACTTTTCAGATTTGTATAGTGAGCATCAATTCAAAAATGCACGAAGATATGCGAGTTGTGTGTATGGCACCGAGTCACGTGATATGCAACTTCACTGCTCACGAACTTCGCGTCATCAGTTTGGCTGTTCATGAGGGTCGTTCAGGCCTTGATCTACCGGAGGACCATTCGCTGTATAGTTTTAGCATCTCTCCGAGCAAAGATCGAACGTGAGTGCTACCGCGTCTCGTTATTTATTCTACGCAAAAAGATTAAATAATTAGTTGCGTATTTAAAAGTTATAAACATCTAAAAATCATTACACGGTGATAACTAAGTAATATTATATCAGCCAAGGGGTACCCATCGTTCAATGGTACACGGTTGATACGGAAAACACCACGGAAAATGTGGCGCTCTATGTTTGCCTGAATCGTGGATATCGGTGGTCTTGCCCTGTAAAGGTCGATCAGACTGTTAGTCGTCGCTGCATTTCGATTTCGGTGAGTGAGACAATTTATAATTTATAATTTACAATATACAATTTGCAATTTCTACAAAGGATGACGCCGGTGCGATCCCCGTCGTAGTGACTTCACAAGAGGACAGAGGCACAACATACATTTTAATTCACCTCGATGATCATCCTCAATTGTACATTGAGAACACGTGCCCGTTTAATATACTAATAGGAGAAGCAAAAGGAGTCGCTGGTTAGTAAATACAATTTAAATAAATATTTTCGCAATGAAGTCGTTTATTTAGCCATGAGAATAATTGCGCAGATGGTATCTGTCAAGAATCATCTCACTTCTTGTGGATATGTGAAGTCGATAGCGGTGCGGTGCGCTATTACTCCACTCCTAGCGTCGGCAATAGACTGCCAGATGGTCAGACAATGGAGCAACTTCCAAATCTAGTATTATCAGCTTTACCGCACAATGACTCTGAAGACAGAGAAGCAGGTAGGTATTTTAATCCTTTAACAAGCAAAACCAATTTTTAAATAAATCAATATTAAAAAGTAATTTTAGGCAAGTTTGATGCAATTTTAGTTAACTGTGATTCATTCAAGTGAATTTGAAATTCGTTATGATTTATTAGACAAGAGGAGCATCTCGTGGTCTCGACCTATCATTACATCGCAGGTGGCTAATGGACGTATGGAGCAATACGTTCGACTACCGGGTTATGGAGACATAAAACTGTTGATGGAGAAACGATGCCACACCATAAGACTCCACGTCGATTGCATATCACAAGTAAATGACTAAGAACTAAATACAGCAATTTCTTCTGATTTCATAACGGTCGTGGTATATTTCCTCACATTATTTGGTTAGGTAGATATTTCAGCTCGTGACATCAGAACCAGGTTGATTTTCAAGGGAAACGGACTCCTAGATGATGTACTACCAAATGTACGCGTGAGTTTCATTATTATTACGATAATGTCCGTATTCTTGTGATTTTTACACATCATTTGATTTCCTTAGCAAATTGAAACATCAGAGGGATTCAGAACAGAATTTAGTCGAGCGCACGAAAACTTTCGAGATCTCTTGATTCCTTGCACTTTTCTAATTAATATTTATAATTCTGTTTGGTTAATTTTTTCTGGCAATCTCATATGAGCTCTTTCAAAATCTGCGAGTGTCGTTAAAAAAATTATCTGCTTTAAAGGAAAAGTTATGAATTTTTTAAAAACACAAAAAAAATGAAAAAATCAACTTCCCGATTTTTTAATTATTTGTGTAGTGATTTATAATTCCAATCCAATCTTATGTGATAGTTTACGTTCGAATTGTTCAAGTTTAACATCCATTTAAATGTCTGAACGTACCTTAACTGATTTGATTTCGATTAAGAGAAAAAAGGAGTTAAAAATACACATTTTACTTGCATTTTTCATCGGAAATTCAAGCGGGGCCGCAATACATAAGTGTGGTAGGTACGCTGATTTAAAAAAGTGCTATTTCGTTCAAACCCACTAGAGTCCCACAAGTTTTGCCACCAGCATATTCTACACGCGCGAATGGGATACAGACGATCAACCCATAGGAAGTCCGGAATTTATCAGAAATTCGGTGGCTGTCCCTGTAGCCGCGAAATCACGAACGAATTCACTGACCGTTTACATTCGTGGAATCAACGTGATTATCATGCAAGACCTTAACGAAAAAGGACAACGGGTTGAAGTTGCAAGCATGTGTCTGAGCGATTTAATTGTGATGACGATCTCCAAACCGCGATCTCTAACCGTTCGTGCCTTCGTCGGAGATTTTCAGCTCGACAATCAAATGTTCGTTTATGGTGGTTTTGATTTCCCCGTTGTACTCATAAATCAGCATCCGTATACCGCCAGAGGGTCTCGGTTCACCATGGAGTCTCCTTCAAAAAACATCATCGCTGAAATTGAGAGAGAATCCTTGATCGTCGTAGGTTGCGTGTGGGAAGTGGATGAGTCGATTTACGGTTAGTATACATCTTTTGTAACTTTTCCCTTTATACTTTCACTTATTAATTAATTTTTATTCAATTGATGCGTTCAATATTTTCATAATTCATAATTTCTTTTCTATCAGCATGTAAACACGTGCGTATTAGAATTCGACCAGTAAGCGCCTACATCGAGGATACATTTATAAGCCAATTATTGGAGTACACAAAGTCGACTATGCCACCTTGTATGACATCATCAATCGACAGTTTGGAAATGAAAGGAAAAGAAACTCTGACAAATTCTGTGTCCATACCCGAATACATTATGATCGACGCTGTGAATCTTCGATCACCTCTACGGCTACAACAGTTTACTATAGAGCCGATATCTTTATTATTGAGTATTCACACCTCAGTGCGTCTGTATGTAGCGCTAGATCATTCTCCACTTTACTTCGGTACTTTTGAACGAAAACATCTTCAGACTACGCCCTACAGGCTTGGCAATGCGCTGACTATGCATTACCTTTCGGGTGCAATTTTTGGAGCAGGTAAGATGTTTAAGATGTATATATAACTTGCACACATAATAATTAGCAAGATACAAAGAATCGAAATGAGAAAATACAAATGATGTAGAAAAATTGATAACGGCTATAATTGTTATTTAGGCTGGGTAGTTGGTTCATTAGAAATTCTTGGCTCCCCCGGAGGTTTTGCACAAGCTTTGGGCTATGGCCTAAGAGATTTTATTGCATTGCCGATTCGTGGATTGTTGAATGGACCCTGGGGTTTCTTAATTGGAATTACCCACGGGTCTGCCAGTCTTATGAAACATCTCACAGCAGGTAAAATACCCATCGCCATTTACGATATAGGGAATTCGAGATTTTTCAATTTCGTTTGTTACATTTATGGCTTAGGTACGGTGAATTCAGTTACAAAGTTGGCATCGAGTGTCGCACGGAATTTGGATAGGCTGACGCTGGACGAGGAGCATCTTCAACGCCAAGAGGAGTCACGAAGAACACGTCCGCAAGGCATGGCACAGGGCCTCTATCAGGGTCTCACCGGCTTTGGGATGAGTCTTCTTGGTAAATAAATCGTCGATGCTCGAATTTATGCAAACCTCCAAGGCCATATGTATTTTTAGACAAGCTCTATGTTATTTTGTTGAGACTATAATGATTCAACGGATACTTGGAGGATGCGTTGAGTATTGACAATGCTCAGTAAATGCATTGAAGGGAGAAAATATATGATAATCATCGGGGGACCACCCTGGATTGGTCGGGTACTGAGTAAGAGTGCTAACCATTACTTTCAAGCCATTTAATCTTTTATTCGAATCCTCTACTTATATTCAATGCAGGACCATCACGACTGAAAGAAGATTATTCATATCATTGTTATTATTATGATTTAGGGCTGTTTCGTATACCCTCTTTAGCTTTGCTTCTTCCTATTTCCGTTTGTAACCACACTTAGTATTTGGTAGTATTAGTCAATTGTCCAACGTTACTTCATGAGTATATTAAGGTAATTTTATCAGATTAGTCAGCGTTGTAGAAATTCGATAACCCTTCATGTACGGGTGATGCGCAGAGCACGTATTGACGCAGCGTGATGTTAAAATTCATGTATCCGAAAGTTTTCAACATTTTCCAAATTTGAAAAATTGGAAATCAAACAAACTTGCCTGTAAGTGAAGTTCGATTGTAATTATATGGAGAGCCTCGTTCGATATGATTATAATTTAGTATAGTTACTTTTCACCAAGTGGAGCCTCAATGTTCCGAGTGAAATGTTTTTTGGCTGGGGATTTTTCCCTATCCCCATGGTAATCACCCGGCCAGTACATTGATAAAGCATCAGAATTGACAATCACAATTTTTTCTTCGGTTTTACCAGTCGAATTATAGATAGTTAAAATAAATGAAAAAAAAACACAACAATAACACCAACGTCGTAAAATGAGATCGGGGAAATCGGCCAACAATAATCTGATTGTTCATTCCAGCGTCAACTACTCACCTTGTAGAAAAATTATTTTTATTAACATACTATTAGGACCTAAATGAAACATCTGATGAGGAACCCGAACAAAGGGTCAAAATGTAAAAACAAAACATATGATATACTAGAATGTAAATTGCCCAGGTTTTCTAACCTTCACCAAACCTTTAAAGTTTAAAACAGTTTAAGAATGACCACAATTGGTACATTTGTTAGATATCTCCTTAGACTGTATCTGCAGCCGGCGTATCCGCTGTTGTGATACATTCATACGTGGACACAGGGAAAATACGGACAATCTGGCTGATATAGTTCCTTCGAACAAAGGCTGAGTATTCCTACGAGTAGGAATAATTGCTTTTCGATATCGATACCTCAAAAAATACTTAAGAAGGGACAACCATTACGTTGCAGACAAACATATGTTAGAAATAAATCTAACTGCAGATATCCCGAATTACCTACATTATTAGTGCTTTTTAATTGCAAATACTACTCTTATGCTTACTTTTCTCGAAAACCTTTACTTTATCGAAAAAAATTAATAATCACCCGTAGTATAATATATTATAATACTCAATGACTCTGGAGTCATAATTAAATACAATACTTACAGTCTAAAGCTATTCAATCGACAAGATTTACTTGAAATTAACATAACATAGGGATAATTAGGGATGAAAACCATAGATTTAACGTACGAGTAACAAACGGATTGGTAATATCGTCGTATTAATACACGGTTAGCGGCGAAACCCCATAGTTATATCCAAAGTGAAGTTACACTTCACTTTTTAAACACATCAGTTGTTGATCCTTACCTCGGAATCTTACGTCACGACTTATCATTTTCATTGTAAAAATAAACTTTATGTTCGTTTAGTAATAAATGTGTACTGTTAAATATAAATTTCACATTTTCCATATGTTCCATTATGACTAATCTGCCAAATGTGAGTCTTGCAAAGTTCAAAGTTGGTTGTGTCTATATGGACAGTCGGTAAATACTTTTATTTAAAATCGGTATTACAAAATACGACACAATTTCATATTATTCAAATTTTGGGAAACATCATATGAAAATCTCGTTCATATCGTAATAAAAGTCCCGATCTTATCATTAATATTTTAAACAATTGATTTACTAGCTGCTGTCGCGGGATTGGCACATCATCCGTTGCAACAAGTACTGTCCGGAGAGGCAACGCCTCGAGGATTGGTGACGGGAGTTGGTCTTGGTATAGTCGGAGCAGTTACGAAACCGTTGAGCGGAGCAGCAGAGTTAGTCGCACTCACGGGTCAAGGGCTCTTACAAGGCACCGGTTGGAATCCTTTGCCTGCGGTAAGTGCATCTTCTTTTATTATCATCATTATGTCTCGCTAAAAAATTAGAAAGGTGATCTTGACTAAAAGACACATCGATTGAAGCTAAATTACTTATTAAATGTATTGGCAGATGAAAAAAAAAGATTTAGATGATTGAGAACTTGTGACAGATAGGTCGGTTAAAAGAAATGTGAAAAATATTTTTCCAAACGGGAGGAGACTAACCATCAAGGTAGTTAAGAATACTCTCTCGACATTGCTATTGGTTCCATAAAAAAAAACAGCCTGATTACCGCAAATAAAAAAATTATTTGCTTTATACGAGAAGCTTCATGCTGATTTAGGTAGCCTACAAGTATTAGCTTTTACACCTCACGTACAATTCGAACTCTACGAAAGAGGTATACGCATATTTAGAAATGTTAACTGCAAACATAGATAGTTCAAACCGTGATTTACAATGTGATGTTAAAAGCAACGCTAAGAAGATCTTGATACTCAAAATCTTGATTTTCCTAACGTAACATAATATCCTTTGATCGCTGATCGTAATCGAGATGCTTCATGCATTTATTTAATTTTTCGGGCGGTTTTACGGCATCCTACTTGTGATCCTACTTTGGATCTGTTACTCTGATTTGGATTTTCTCGGAGTACAATCCTCCCTTTAAAACAAAAAAAAGTTGTAAATGCTAACATTTATTGAATTTTTTGGTCTATTTATTACACTTAATTATTGATTGAGTATTTTATTTTGCCATTTTTACTTTGTTCAATACTCTAGTCCAGGGGTCTCCAAACTACGGCCCGAGGGCCACATTCGGCCCGCGGACAGATTTTGGACTATTTCACTTTTTACCACCGGCAACAATGATAATATGGTTTTGGCCCTCGGAACTTACTGGAGTAATCAGTATGGCCCTAAGGCTGGAAAGTTTGGAGACCCCTGCTCTAGTCAATTCTATGTCCTTGTTTACTCATATTTTATTTCACTTTGATATTGCAAAAATTGAATCCTAGGAACTTACAGTGTTACAATCGTTCACTATGGTGTGTGTTGGGAAATCAGTTGATGCACGGCCACAATGATCGCCGTGCGTCATCTCGTTGATACTGGCGTTGTGCTGCGCTTGGCTGCTATGCGACAGCCAAGGCAGCGCTTCGTAGGCATGCTACTCAAGTGAGAGACTATCATCGATCTCTCGCTTGACTGCGGCGTCTCGCAACGATGCTTTCATAGAGCTCAGCCATTTTGAGATTTTTAGCTACTCTCGTGGAAACCGCCTAGACAGCTACAACCATTGCTCTCAGCTCAGACTTTTTCACCATATCACTTAGGATCTACTCAACTCAAAAGTGCTTAACAGGACTGAAAATACTCGGTAAGCGTACACCGTCATAATTTACACAAATTCAATCGCGGTGACGTTGAGAAATCTCAACTTGTGCATCCTCACCTCGTGGCGTGCTTTGCAGCGCGGGTTGCTTCACGTTTCCACTCACATATCTCGGCACGCGATTAATATAATTGTACGTGCAGCTCATTCAATTTACTTTAAATTCATTCTTTCATTTATTTTATTTTTTTTGTAGTTGAGCGAGACAAGGTGGAAATATAGACCATTTTCTCTACCAACATCTTTCGTCTGGTTATTTCGTACCTGTCGTGAGTAAAAACTTATTCTCTTCCAATATCTTTCAGATTGGACAACACATCAGACAAGGAACCCGCAACAGTGTAAATGTTTACAGAACACGAATTCTTATACGCTGTAAGTAGTAGATAGTCACTATGGCAACCCTCACTCCTATTCCCACTCCTGTCCCCACTCCTCTAGCTTGTTGAGAGCTTGGCCGGAGGGCCGAGACGTAATAGGGGGATATGCGCAAGTAGTCGTCATAGACCACTACTGATAATTATTATTATTTAATTTTTTATTTTTATTGTTAGTCAATATTATAAATACATTGTTTTCATATCGATAACATTTTTAACGATACAGATCAAGTGGTGTATCATTCATTGTCGTTCATTGGTTACTTTTACATGCACAAATATCAGGGGTACAAATTGAAAATGCGGGTTTGATAACAGATGGCGTTACTAACGCTATACGCATCAGGCAGTACTGTGACTATGTTCATGTCAAAGCTACGTCTTATAGCTTTAATTTTCAGTATGTGTCAATTTGTCGCAGTGTCAAATTCATAGTTTTTTTGAGCTCTCAATATGTCGAGTTTCGTGCCAACAAAACAGCATTTGCGGGAAGTTTTAATTTACTTCTTTAATTTGAAGAAAAGTGCTGCTGAAGCACATCGATTGGTCTCCGAGGCTTATCCGAGTCATGTTCCATCGGTTTCAACGTGCGAGAGATGGTTTGTGCGGTTTAGAAGTGGTGATTTTGACGTTGAGGACAAAGAGCGGCCGGGCCAAGTGAAAAAGTTTGAGAATGCTGAATTGGAGGCAATACTCAATGAAGACTCGTGTCAAACTCAACAAGAGCTCGCAGATTCATTGGGAGTGACACAACAAGCCATTTCCCATCGTATAAAAGCCCTCGGAATGATCCAAAAGCAAGGACATTGGGTGCCGTATGAGCTGAAGCCGAGAGACGTCGAGCGCCGTTTTTTTGCATGCGAACTGCTGCTCGAACGGCAAAAACGGAAGGGTTTTTTGCATCGCATTGTCACTGGTGATGAAAAGTGGATCCATTACGATAAACCGAAGCGCAAAAAATCATATGGTTACCCCGGCCATGCATCATCATCGACGGCCAAACCAAATATTCACGGCGCCAAGCTCATGCTCTGTATTTGGTGGGACCAGCTGGGTGTGGTGTATTATGAGCTATTGAAATCGAACGAAACCATCACAGGAGCACTATACCGAACTCAATTGATGCGTTTGAGCCGCGCACTCAAAGAAAAACGGCCACAATACGAGCAAAGACACGACAAAGTAATTTTGCAACATGACAACGCTCGGCCACATGTTGCAGCGCCGGTCAAAACATACCTACAAACGCTGAAATGGGAAGTCTTACCCCACCCGCCGTATAGCCCAGATATTGCTCCTTCCGATTACCACCTTTTCCGATCGATGACACATGGCCTAGCTGACCAGCGCTTCCATTCTTACGAAGAAGCCCAAAAATGGGTCGATGACTGGATAGCAGCCAAGCCGGCCGAATTTTTTCGCGACGGTATCCGTAAATTGCCAGAAAGATGGGAAAAAGTTGTGGCTAGCGATGGACAATACTTTGAATAATTCATTTGTTACCATTTTTTCAGAATAAACGTTCAAAAATAGAAAAAAATCCCGCATTTTCAATTTGTACTCCTGATAGTTCCCAGGAGATCCCCAATATTCGTAGTTTCTATCGAACAGATTCTTGTATTTTCTTACTCTTCACTCGAATATTTCGATACACACACTGAGTAGTGGAATTTGAAAATTCTGATGCAAATTATGTAACGAGTCAATTTTTACTAATTTCCGCATCTTTGAAAGTGCGACAAATTCATGATATTTAATCGTTTATACAGCTCCATAATATTATCAGTTTACATTCTTTCATGCAATGGAATAACGATTCCAAAGACTTCACTGAACCTCTATTTCGCGTATTCACATTTTGGATAACTCCGGCAGGTTGTCTGTTATACTCCTCGTACTTCAGAGCATAATTAGTGCCACTTATTGTTATGTGAGTAGTCAGAATATTCCCGATGCTATTGTCACTAGTTCTGCTCTTGATTGCGAGCATGCCTTCTTCTTCTATTCCTTGCAGGTATGTTACTGTTGAGATTTCTTTGGTGTTGTTGGAATTCAATCTGAAAGATATTGAAAAAGAATGAGTTTTCATCAAGGCAGGTGGGAAATAACCAGACTAAAAGATGTAGGTAGAGAAAGTGGTTTATTCTACCGTCGCCATTCACACTACAAAAAAATATATAAACAAATAGGACAAATAAATTGAAAGTGAATTTTGAGTGAGAAGCACCTACAATTATATTAATTGTGTGCTGTCATTTGTGAGGTGAACGTGGTGCAGCCAGCGCTGTAGAGCACGCCACGAGACGAGATTTGAGAGGATGCATAAATGAGATATAAATATCACGAATAAATTCTGAGGTAATTTAGTTGAGAGAGAGAATGATAATTAAGCGAAAGCACATGCAATTATATTAATTGCGTGCTGTAGTTTTGAGGTGAAACGTGGTGCAGCTTGCGCTGCAGAGCACGCCATGCGATGAGACTTTATGAGGATGCACAAATGAGATTTATCCTCCTCACCAACATTGTATTTAGATAAATTATGAAGGTGTACTCTTTTTGCTTTGAGTCCAGTTGAGCCCGAACATGATGAGTAGATCCGGTGTGATGGTGAAAAAAGTCCGAGGTACGAGCAGAGGAATGTCGTTGTGCGACGCTGAAGTCAAGCGAGAGAGACTGTCGTGGTGCGAAGCTGAAGTCAAGCAAGAGAGACAGCCTCTCGCTTAAGCAGCATGCCTGCGAGGCACTGTCTCGGCTACCTTCGTGATCGTCGAGCGCAGCACACCACCCAGCAGCAACAGGTCGACGCACGGCGACAGATATTGCCGTGCGTCAGCTAGTTTTCCAACAGTGACATTGGAGATACAATGCTTTTGAAAATTCGTCCATAAAGTAACATTCAGAGTTACCCATGCATAGAACAAATGAATCTGATAATTGGTTGTAGTTGACCATCGTTAAGAATAACTATACCAAGTAATACTGATTTTGTGGTCGTATAAGATATGGCCTATGAATATAGCTTTTGACGGCGATCCTTACATGATATGACTTTTCTTAATACTGAACTATGCACAGGACATATCGCTACATTAAAATATTACTATTTAGCGGCTTTGAATTTCAGATTATGGAATTTACCGCCGCAATACTGCATGAGTAAATCATTATCATGTTGAGCTGATATCATCTGGTGAAACATTGCGTCGTTTTCCTCGAAGGCCTTGGTGAATCTCATCGGCAGAAAACACGTAACTACGACGGTAGTTGTACACTATATTTTGTCTGAACAGCTCCAATTTTAGTGATTATGTAGTCAGGTCGCATAGTTTTTTCACAGGGAGGAATTCCGTCAATCTAGCGTTTTTGTTGATTCGTGAAAAATGAATCGTTGAGTTCTATTTCTTCCAATTTTTGTGTTAACCCCTTAGCTTACAATGACGTCTGAGAGGCGTCGCAAGGTTTTCGGACCAAACATGAATATGACGCCTCAGAGGCGTCGCAAGGTTATCGGACCAAACATTTTACAAATAAGTAGATTTTTGCATTTTGCAAATAATAATGTGGCCAATAGAAGTGATAAATTAAACAAAATAAAACCCGTGATAAATTATTTTAATCAACAATTTCAAGAAATATATACAATGGAAGAGGACAAAATTTAAAAAAGGGGAATATGAAATGAGAAGCTACAATGGATTACTGGCAATAAAATGGAAAGATAAACGAGACGTTTTTATTCTATCTACAAAACACACAACAGTAGCACTGACTGAGCAAAGCAAAAATCATCACAATCCTACATGGAAACCAAAGTGTATCATCGAATACAACAAAGGGATGATAGGAGTTGATCGACAAGATCAAATGTTAGCATGCTTCCCAATTTGCAACAATAAATCTTTTTTTTGTTTAATAATCAACTAATCGTAATTATTTATCAAACATCTTGCAAAGTTAATTGTACCGCGCACGTGTATATACAAATCATAGGAAGTTTGCTATTTGTACAGTTTCGAACGCTGAGCCAGGCTGTGTATGTCCCTGCGTGCGACCGACCTTGGTGTCGCTTTTGGCCCACACAGTTGGAAATTAAATCGTAAGGCAAGGGGTTAATACGTGAAATTCTGAACATGCACGTATTACAGTTTTTACTGTCGCAATTTCTTGCAAGAGATCTTCTATTTGTACTTTTAATCCTCGTCATTTTCTTTCCATATATAACCATTTCCATGTGCAGTATTGTAGTTTTCGGCAAACTCGATTTTTACTATGTACTTCTGTCACGATTCGATCATAAATGATTTCTACTTACCATATAGTCCAGATTTTTCTTGTTATTTCTCCACTCTATAGAATAGAAATGTCGTCAATCAAATATAATGTACGTTCAAAGCGACTTTTGCTTGCGACTTGAAAACTCGTGATTAATATCACCCTATGGTATTTGATTACTGTAACACCTGATAATATTCATTAAAATGAGTTTTTGAAGCCACTACAGAAGATCGCTGACTCCGTAGTACGTGACTTTGTTTTGCTGCTAAAGATAGCTTGGAACAGCTTGTAACATTTATTTTGTGTTTTATAATTATTATTTCGTCATTATATAAATTTCAACAACGAACATACTTCTCACACGAACAATTCACATTCCCACACGCACATAGTCATTCTCACACTCATAATTTAATATCGAGCCTCTTCTTTCTATTTTATAAATACTGGAGGTCGTATATTTCGATGTAGGATCGACTTATCTTTTCTTGTTCTTGAGTTTCCCACGTTGGCTCTTTCCTTTTCTCCAGGACCCAAAGATCCACAAGTCGCGTGGTCGACGGTTTCTTGTAATATTTAAAGTACGATTCCCGTGATGTTGATTAGTTGACGGTTTCTTGTGATATTTGAAGTACGATTCTCGTGATGTTGATTAGTTGACGGTCCCGGAGAGAAAGCGGCCGAAATCCCGGTCAATGCCGGCAAGCATCAAAGAGTGAGAGTGGAGGGGGAATCAATCGATCACGAGATCCATCGATACGCACGCACCTCTCGCAATTACGGCGCGAAGATACAATTGTTGTATCTTACAAGCTATTACATTCTGAGGAATATGACAATACGGATACGCGGGACATAGCACTTTTACGATCACGTACAGCAGGAACAACAGCTCTGTTTACAATGGAAATTCAATAGTTTAATACTAGAACTATTATGATCTTTTTTGTAGCCATAGCCTACAGTAGTACCGGTATTTAACACTTTGCCCAGAGGTTTAGATTTTCTGGGATTATTGATGTATGCCTTATAATAATCATAGGCTCATCGTTGGGTGATAAGTCATTTGAAGATACGCTTCGAAATTTATAGGTCAAAGTACTCAGGCCAGTACACATAGAATGACTGTCCGCCACAGTGCAATTCCGAACCTTGATGCTGAGTATCGTTGCATCGGAAGAGCTTACAGTTTGTCCAGAGACGTGCGAGATGCTCCGGAATAAATAGAGGTAATCCGTAGCTATCGAAAAACCATCCGAGCCTATTTCGATTGACGTACATGGCGATCCAGTGAGAGCCGAGAAAATTGTGTCCATGAGTATTAATTACGAATGCTGTCGGTCCCGTTCACACCTTCATGATACGATCTGTGGGGTATACGCCTAAAGCGTGGCTCGGTATATTCCACAGAGCTTGTAGAATTTAAAGACTGTACATAAAAGTCCTGTAACGGTAGTTTCTTTCGTGCAACGTTCTTCTTCATCTTCTCTTCTTCATAAGGTCAGCCGATACTCCACGTCATACTAATTCTATATTCCCGTAAAATGTCGGTGCGGTTACTATGTCATAGACACTCTTTGATTATTTTCACCCTATCCAAAGAACATCTGCATGTACGATAGTTACGTAACAGGCTATATACAATGTGTCATATATACAATGTGTGTCGTCTCCGCGAATATTTTGGATGGAGGGGCTTCTTCGTCTTCTTTTAAGTTTATAATAAATTACTTTGTGAGGTTCGTCAAGTACTCTGATTTGATCGAACCTCTTGTCAGTATTCGATCAGCTTGCTCTGCAACCTTTTTCAGGTTAATTTCAATCTTTCGTTGGAGTTTATCGCCTTCGGTCAACACTAAGCCGTGATGAATCCGTTTCATCCAGGCGTTCTGCTTTTTCATAGCAGACTATAGTTCAATATACTCGTGTGGTGGTGTTACAATCCAATGCCAAATATATGGTGTATCTGAAGAGACGACGGCCAACTCTTTCGGCACAAATCCCATGATGACTCTCTTCACCCTAGCAGGTTGAGGTGACAGCGGTAACTAAAGTCTCGCGAGAGACTGCTTGGTATACAGAGTCGTAGTTGATTGAATTACCTGATCAAGCAGCAAAATCTACAATAACTTGCCTAGATGAGTCAACACATTGTCATACTCAGTACACGATACAGTATACTATTGAAATGAAAACTTCGTCGAAACGTACTTCTATCCTGATGCTATCAAATAAAGTTCCATGAAATTCGATTTTCTTCTCCGATTTCGGTATCCAATACCTTTTTTTCGAAATGTTTAAAATGGTATAAAATCTGAATATCTGCATACATTTTTTTAACAATCACAACAGTTGAAGAAGAGTTACATCTTCACTTGTGTGCGAAATTTCAGCTCGATTACTCTAACAATTATTGAGTTTTATACGATTGAATCTTGGAAGCTGTGCACTTACACATACGCGCGCATTGAAATATTTTGTCTATACCACTTTTCTCGACGTTTTAGACAATTTTAAGCATCCAGATATCTAATTTTTTAAAAATGTCATAGAAACTTTCTCTATGAGGAAGCAAAATGTGTGTCAATGCATGTGGTACTGTTTGAGAATGAACTCTGCTGTTCGATGTTGTTAACTGCAATATATTGAAATAGGATGAGACATGACTTGTGACAGGTGGTGACACGAAGACTGTCAGCTGTACATGGCAAAAGGTCTATATTCACTATAATACAAAATAAAATAAAGGTATAAATTGAGTATTCACTGAATTGAAATAAGTGGCACATGCAATTGTATTAATTGAATGCCTTAATGAGTTAATTATTCCGAGAGAGCGTGTTAACAGCCCGAGCTGCAAAGCACGCCACGAAGTGAGCCAAGATGATGATGCACCTGTTGAGTTTTCCCGTACACGCACTGAGGAAATTCGCTAAAATTATCAATGCGTCACCTTACGGGATGCGATTGAGTCCAGTAGAGCACAAAATTATAAGATCCGAGATAAGATGGTTTAATATATGAGACGAGCAGTTAGCTGTTACACGCTTGGCGTTATCGAAGACACTTATGAATAATAGCAAGATGGCTGCGCATTCAAAAACTTCGTTAAGCGACGCTACTGCCAACCTAGAGTGTGATCGTACCTCTGGCGTGAATAGTGTGTCCGTGTGGTGCTGCCACTCGACTGCCCGCACGGCTACCGAGCGCAGCGAGGCAATGGCAGTGACGACCTATCGCGCAGCGACCATAGTCACCGCATGCTAGCTGGCTTTTCAACAGGTACTCATTTCATATGTATTAAAGTGAAGGAAGAACTTTCGCTCTACATGCGCTTTGTTCCAGAAGGAATAGAGCGCATACTACGTTGACAATTAGCCTTAGCTGTGAAAGTTGCTAGCCCAAGGGACTGTTTCGTTTGAGCGACCAAAGGGAATGCTGGAGGCGATTTGCAATATTGATGCGAACCCAGCGCCACTATGTTTATACTATAACATCTTGAACTACGTTACCGACTAATTCCACGACTGCTGTGCCCAAGCGTGCAGCGTTAAAAACTCACTATAGCGCGCTCAATGTGCAGCTAGCTGCATAACATATTCAGCGCGCTCTGTATGCAACTGCCCGTGTTGTAGATACAGCGTGCTCCGTGTGCAGCTGACCGCATATAGATTCAGCATATTTTAGCGGGACTAAGATGCAGCTTTTAGGCAGCCATATATGTGATACTCCTATTTGCGCGTGATGAATATTATTGAGAGAGTGAAACAGAGATATATATCTGTATATCTCGTATACCACACCGTAGTGGATTCGCCGTCTCAAGAGCCCAACTACCACTATATGAGTACAGGAGTATTACATATACGAGTATGCAAGCTGCAGAATTTTTATACAGTTTTACTTTTAGAAAGGCGAGGTCTAGGTGCGTTTTCATGCAGAACTTCAGGTGTAGGACAATGAGGCCGATATCAAAATTTATCTAATCTCGGAAAGTAGACATCTTACGTCACGAAGTGACCTAGACGTCGAGAATTGGGCCGTCGTTTCGGAACTTCAGAATGTCGCCGTATAGTCCTATCACACACCAGAAAGTCTATGTCAAAACCAACCTTGGAAACTACAAAGCCGTCTTTTTGGAACGCTATCAGACACTCAATTTATATTAAAAAAAAAAAAAACAATATCCAGCTTTCAGGTACGAGGTTTTGAACGAGAATCTTGAGACTGAAACTCTATGTCACTGTTGGAAAATCAGCTAGCGCACGGCGATCGATATTCGCCGTGCGTCGACCTGTTACTGGTGTGTAGCACGCCGCGCTCGGTTGAGTCGGAGATAGCCGAGGAAGGGCCTCGCAGCGCTGAGGCTGTGTCTCGCAGGCATGCCGCGTTAAGCGAGAGGTTATCTCTCTCGCTTGACTTCGGCTTCGCTCACCGGCTATCTCCCTCATTTGACTCCAGCGCTCAACGACGCTTTCGTATTACGCAGCCATATTGCTATTTTTGACACTTCTGTGAAAGACCGCCTGGACAGCGCACACATCTTCGGTACACTCTCGGATTTTTCACCAGCTCACCGGATTTTCTCAGCATTTTCAAGCTCAACAGGACTCAAATACACGATAAGAGTACACCGTCACAATTCAGTGCAATTCAATATCGGTGAGGAGTAGAAAATAAGTCGGTACATCAACATAAAGGTCTCAGACTTTGGCGCGCTCTGCAGCACTGGCTGTACCACGGTTTTCATCACTACATTTTGCCTGCTCGATTAATATTATGTGCGCAACTAAGTTCCCGCTGTTTTTTAAGAGATAGTTCCAGTAGTAAGTGCTGGTCAATTGGGACATAACCAAAACGTCATGAACCAAGCTTAGACATATGGTAAACAAACCGCTTTGACACATTAGTGATTTTGTTTTTGCGTCATATACTTTTGGTTGTGTGAAAATGTATGATTTTGTGCCATATAATCGTCATTTGCGGGAAGTGTTGCTTTTCTTCTTTCATTCGAAGAAAACGGCGGCTAAAGCGCATCGAGAACTCCAAAAAGTTTACGGAGATGCTGCTCTAAGTGAAACAACATGGCGTGATTGGTTCCGTCGCTTCAAAGACGGTGATTTTGATGTTGACGGCCGTTCGCGTGAAGGAAGGCCAAAAACCCTCGAAGACGCTGAATTGGAGGCATTGCTCGATGAGGAGGCTTCAGCATTAGAAGTTACCCGCCAAGCCATTTCCAAGCGATTGCATGCATTGGGAATGATTCAAAAACAAGGAACTTGGGTTCCTTATGATTTGAAGCCAAGAGACGTTGAGCGTCGTTTTTTCGCCTGTGAACAACTGCTCCAGCGGCAAAAAAGAAGGGTTTTCTGCATCGCATCGTTACGGGTGATGAAAAATGGATTCATTACAGCAACCCAAAGAGAACAAAATCATAAGGACTGCCCGGTTATGCTTCTACGTCGTCGGCTCGGCCGAATATTCACGCTGCGAAGATTTTGCTATGTATTTGGTGGGACCAGAGCGGAGTTATTTATTATGAGCTGTTGAAACCGAACGAAACCATCACTGAGGAACGGTATCGAACTTAATTGATGCGATTGAGCCGAGCACTGCGCGAAAAGCGGCCACAATACGAGCAGAGGCACGAAAAAGTGATTCTACAGCATGACAACGCTCGGCCTCACGTTGCCAAACCCGTTAAAACCTACTTAGAAACGTTCAAATGGGAAGTCCTACCCCACCCGCTATATTCCCCAGATATTGCGCCGTCCGATTATTACCTGTTCCGTTCGATGGCACATGGTCTGGCTAAGCAGCAGTTCAGCTCATATGAAGACATCTCAAAATGGCTTGATTCGTGGATAGCCTCAAAAGACGAACACTTCTACCGTGACGGTATTCGAGCTCTGCCAGAAAGATGAATGAAATTATTCATTTGTAAACATTTTTTCACAATAAAGTTGCATTTTCATAAAAAAAAAAAAAAAACAGCGGGAACTTAGTTGCGCACCTAATATAATTGCGCATGTGCTTTCTATTCACTGTATTTTCCCCCAGTATACCTGCTGGGAAAATACTGTGAATATTTCTACTCATTTGTGCATCCTCATACTCTCATTTTGTTGTGCAGTGCAGCGTTGACTGCTTCACAGTCCGTTCTAGTAGAATTCCAGCACTCAAGTACCAGAGTTGCATGTGCCAACACTGACTCTCTGTGCATTCAAATTTTCTAGCTTATTGAGAAGTTCCTGGAATTAGTAAAATCAATCTGCGCACTCACATATATCATTGCGTGGCGTGCTCCGCAGCACTGGCTGCAGCACGTACACTGCTCTCAATAATCACAGCACACAATTAATATAATTGTGTGCTACTCAAGTAACTCATAAATGCAGCACACAATTAATGTAATTATGTGTTGCTCAAATGTTCCAGTCAAATCAAAATTCAACTTCAATTCTTTGTATTTTAATTTATATCTTTATTATTATTTTTTTCTATTTTAGATATTTTGTAGCGAAAGAGTGGATGGTAGAATAAAAACCACTTTCTCTATAGACCATCTTTCTGTCTGGTTTTATTTTTCCCTGCGTCGAGTGAATACTCATATTGTTTTAATATCTTCTCAGATTCCATCCAATACATCTGGACGGATTCTCAAACAGTCACCAATGTCGAGATCGGACCATAGCACGCCTGTCAAATTTGAGAACGAAACAAATCTTGCTATGTTAATAATATCGAATTAAAATGACAACCGAGCTATTAAAAAAAAAATTTAGAAGTGAGCCCTGGTTTCACATTTTCCTCTCTTGTCTCGACGGTTGGATCACTATCACGACAATAATGATGAAAATTGAAATGTCGAGAATACCGGCTTTGACAGTTGCTCGTAAAAATCAGCCCACTTCTCTAGGAATGACTTTGTCTTTGACTCGCTATTTGTCGAAATCAGTAGTAGGTGGTACACTATAGCGACCCCCACTCCTATCCTATTCCTACCCTCCGGTTCGCTGAGATGCGCATTACATTTGCGCAAAGCAGATATAGCGGTCGTACGGTGTATATGCGAGTTTTCGCTAAACGTTTTACAGGAAAACGTAAGTCTGAACAACGTGCGAAAGAATCATCTTCGTAGGCACGTGAGAATTTTTCGGCGATTATCCGTCAAAAGGGACAATTAGAGTGGTAAGAGGAAGATCATCGTCGGACAGTGTGTTGGATGTCTCAAGTTGCTTCATGCGCCAAGATGGTGATTATACTTTATGATAGCACACATCGTTTCGCGGGTTTGGCTACTACTGCTGCTACTACCACTATTACTACTACTACTCCCAATACAGAGCCGTCGCCCTCCGTACAGACCTCGCTTATCACGCCTCGATTCTGAGTTGAGTGAAATTCTGAACTCTCACTCGTACAAGAGTGAGAGAGAAATGGACAGCGTACCAGAGGTTCTACAGTGTTATCTTCACTTGGTCGAGTACGTCAATACAGTACCGAATATTCCGTCAAAACGAAAAATTGCTGTACGCGATAGCTGTGAGGATAAAGTCGATGACATCTTTATGATCGAAGTAAAATCTCGGCTCAATGACACACTTATTATCGATAGCGTACCAAAAAAATATTAATCTAAAGCAATTTCGATGCTTCGCAATTTGCATCGCAGTGCCGTCGGTAAAAAAAATGCCATGGGATCGTAACGGTGTTGTAAAGATGCTATGCGCGCTAGAAAACGCGAGAAACCCGTCGGTCGATCTCACTTTGCCAAACTCTTGTGAACGATACAGATGCCACGTGAATTTATCGGCAATCCCGAGGTATTACACGAGCCTACATCATCCTCGACACCGCAGCGGCGTCTCATTTTACCACGCGATAGTGATACCAGCAGCAGCAACAGCAGCAACAACGAGGTCGAAATCGCACACTCAAACAGAGATTTAATGCTCACGGCGCACAACGAAATCATCGAGGGGAAGGAGGGGCAGGAAGAAGAGGACGAACATATGCAAAACAACGCACAAGTAGAGAAGCAACGTCATCCCATCAGATATCAGTCCCCTGTGCAGCTAGTAAAGAAAAAGAAAAAGAATCCATTTAACTAGTCATCGTTAAAATTATGAAAATTCTTGAAAAAATCTATTATGAATCCGCTCATCTTGCATCCTATGCTCGAGCAAAAAAATTGGCTCAGGCGGATCGGAGAGTGGCGAGAAAAAATGCCTCACCATGGCTCGAGAAACAGGATTCATATAACATGCAACGCCTCGTACGACGGCGATTTACCTGTCGTACATACAACGTGAGTAATCTCGACGATGTATGGGAGGCTGATATAGCTGATCTTGGCTCGATAATTACGTAAAGGGTGGTTAAATTGTAAGGGCCGATGTTGAATGTGAACCACACCTAAACGTCAAGTTTTTTCTTGCATTTCATTTGACATTTCTCAATTTCAGACTAACTCAATTTGAACCATGGAAAGATACACAATCGAGCAACGCGTTAAAGTTATTCAGGCTTGTTATGAAAATGGGCGTTCAAATTAAAATGCATATCGTGCACTTCGTGATTTTTTCGGTCAATTGAATCGTCCAAATTTAATCGTCCAAATTTAATCGTCCAAATTTAATCGCAAAATCGTGCGTACAATCGGAAAAATCGTGCAAAAATTTGAGCAAACCGGGTCTGTAGGAGATATCAAAACACCAGTGCATGCTCGTACAGCTCGTACTGCAGAAAATATTGCTGCTGTTCGCGATAGTGTGGCTGAAGAGCCGTCCACCTCAACTCGTAGTCGTGCCCAACAATTGCACCTCTCACGCTCGTCGTTGATGAACATTATGCATAAAGACTTGCATTTACACGCTTATAAGGTGCAATTGACTCAAGAACTAAAGCCTCTTGACCATTCCAAACGTCGTCAATGGTCAGAATGGTGGCAAGAAATGGCAACAGTGGATGATCAATTTTCGAAGAAAATCATCTTCAGTGATGAGGCACATTTTCACCTCAGTGGATTCGTCAATAAGCAGAATTGCCGCATTTGGGCGAATCATAATCCAAGAGTGATTGTCGAAAAACCAATGCACCCACAAAGAGTGACTGTTTGGTGCGGTTTATGGGCTGGCGGCATCATCGGGCCGTATTTTTTCCAAAATGAGGCCGGTCAGGCAGTTACTGTGAATGGTGTTCGCTATCGTGAGATGATAACGAACTTTTTATGGCCCGAATTGGAAGATATGGATGTGGGCGATATGTGGTTTCAACAGGACGGTGCCACTTGCCACACAGCTAACGAAACAATGGCTCTTTTGCGCGACAAATTCAATGGCCGTTTTATTCACGTGGTGGCGATGTCAATTGGCCGCCAAGATCATGTGATTTGACACCGTTGGACTTCTTTCTTTGGGGTTATTTGAAAGAAAAGGTGTACGTCGATAAGCCAGCAACAATTCAAGAGCTAAAGGATGAGATAATTCGGCACATTAACGGCATAGAACCTTAATTATGCCTAAGCGTCATCGAAAATTTGGACCATCGGATGGACGTGTGCCGCCGAGGCCGCGGCGGCCATTTGGCCGATATTTTGTTCCATACATAATTGAACCATACCATATTATCATAATAAAAAGAATTGACAATAATTTCCTAAATAATTTGTGTTTTATTCAAAATCAACATCGGCCCTTAAAATTTAACCACCCTTTACAACGATGGGTACGCCTATCTGCTTGTTCTTATCGATGTGTTGAGCAAATACGCGTGGGTCGAAGCTTTGCGTCACAAAACGAGCGTAAACGTGGCACGTGGACTCACACGCATACTCGCACGCAGCAACAACCATCGGCCGCCGCAATTGCAAACTGATCGAGGCAGAGAATTTATTGGGGCTCCATTTCGGCAAATCGTAAAGAAAGAGAATATCGATTTTCGGGCTGCTCGCAACCCTGATATAAAAGCCTCGATCGCCGAGCGCCTTAATGGCACGATAACGGAACAAATGTGGCGCTACTGTACATACACGCGAAAAAAGCGTTACATCGATGTTTTACAAAAATGTTTATATGCTTATAATCACACTAGACACAGCGGAACACGTATTCTTCCGAGCGAAGTGACCCTAGAAAATGCCTTTATAGCCCGAGAAAATTTAGCTAGGCATTACGCGCGTAACGCGTCTTCTGAGAAGGCGAAAGAGAAGAAGAGGAAGAGCGTTCGGAATCACCGTCCCTGATAAATATGAATTCCAAAGATAGCTCTTCCTTTCCCATACTACCGAGCAATAGTGGTATGCAGTATTTTCCGGTTAATACGACGACGAAATTGATTACAAAACTACTGCGTCAAATCCGTTTGCATGGAGAATTGTGTATTTCTCTTTTGGAAATTGCTTATCCGATGACTCTTTTACATGTTCCTACTGTAGGAAATCTCGTAACTTTTGAGGATGGTGATTATGATTTATCGGGTTTAAATCTTTTAACACGTTGACGCGCTGATAGAGACGAAGTTCCACCTGGTGTATATCGCTCTATAGACGCTCTTTTAGAGAGTATAAATAAGTTACGTCACGTGGCCGGTCATTTGCGCTTTAAATCGCTTCCGAGCGGGCAGGTCGAAGGGGCGGGCGTATGCGACGATCTACGATACCACGACTTTTGCGTATCGCCCGCTATCGCAAGGCCACCTGGATTCGAAGAAGAGGCTCGTTGATTTGTAATGATAGAATCGCATGCGAGTACACAGGATTGAGAGTTGCTTCTCTCAGTGGTGCTATAACGGGCAGCATGTTTATATACAGCGTAATCTGTGAGAGCTTCATTATAGGCGATATACAAAGCCCCCTCTTACGAATCGTCCCCATTGATGCTGACGACTTTCAGTACGGTTCGATAAAATTTAAATCATTTTTGACCTCTCATGCACAACAATTTATAGACTATCGAGATCGATAAGAGAGACGAGTTTGGTAATCCTATACCATTCGAACAGGGGACGTTGATTGTAACACTACATTTCAAAAGCTCCCACGATTGATTACTTTGCTATGGATGATATTGATGGTGTACAAAACGAATGAGGCCGTCTCAGGTACGGCGGCATTAGCCATGTTTATATCAGTACGCCTAATCAACGAGGACACGATATCGGTAGCTTTCTCGGAAACCTGTTTCGTCGAGTATCACCACTTTTAAAGAAGGGTGCTAAAGCAGTTGGAAAAGAGGCATTGGGTGCTGGTGTAAACATAGCCGGCGATATCCTCAATATAAATATAGCTGTGACAGATGCTATTCGCGAGAGAGCGCGAGAATCTGGCAGTATTATTAAACGCAAGGCCTCTGAGAAAATTGACACTCGCATGCAGGGGTCCGGTTACAAAAAGCGCAATATTTCGCGAACTGCTCATTCACTGAACGAACGTAATCCCTGACGTATCTCCCATAAAAAGGAAAGCGTGATAAAGAGAAAAGTAATCAAGAAGAAGAATACCAATAAGAAGAAGATTCGTCAACGAACGGTTGCAGGTATTTTTGGATAGCTCAAACAAGATGGCTTTTCTACATCCACACTCGTGCAAGTGCCTTGTTATGCCGGTACCGCGTTATTGGATAACTCGGTAATCGGTATAATATTAAAAAGTTATTATTTTAGGATCGTTTGCCGATTAGGAGTAGAAACTCGAGTAATTCATGTAGACGTGAATTTATGTAAAAAATGGAAATGTTTATTATAGGCAACGGCTACTTCCCGTTGTCTATTTAAAAGTAAAAAGAGTTTAAAACAATAAAATGTGGTTACGAGTCCGTACGAGGAATCAACCTCTCGCGTCTGAATCTACTGTCAGAATCCCTCTTTCGGGCGAGTCCGACCCGCGATCCACCGTTCAGGTTGACGTTAAATTTTAGACTGATTTCATAATAATCTTGGCTTGCAAATTCCAACAAGTCGTAGCTCGATCTCATTGCAGTAATTGCGGGCAGCTCGACGCTTACGTTTGCACATTTTTCTCCTTTGGTGAGTGGGCCTTACGCAAAGGAGGACAATGGCGAAATAATAAGAATTAGTTCGCGGCACAACAGCCTAAAGTTGGAGCTTGAATTATTTCCACTCCCACCGATCCAAACAACTATCGAAGGCTCCAATTGGATGTATCATAAACCAGTTTCTTCGCTCACAGATGATTCACCCATTGAACTTGTTATTCCCGGATAGGGCGATGAGTATATTGATCTCGCGCATACTGTGAAAATAACATCTCCTTCTACGGAAATCGCTACGGGTACAGCGGCAAAAGTAAGCGCTGGCCCTGTAAACAATCTCTTGCATTCCATGTTAGATTAGGTGGATGTATACTTAAATCAAAAACTAGTTTCACCTCCTAATAATGCCTACGCTTATCGAGCGTATATAGAAACACTTTTGAATCGCGGTCCAGCTGCCAAAAATTCACATCTCACGAGCGTTTTCTGGTACGACGATACTTCCGGAAAAATGAATGGTATAACATCGGGAAATGTAGGTCTTATAAAAAGAAAAAAAAATTTTATATCGAAAAAACTGTAGACATCTCGGCTATCTGCATTGCGATATATTCAGACAGGAGCGATTTCTTTTAAACGGTGTCGAGATGCGTCTATGGCTGGTGCGGTCTAGCGATTCATTTTGTCTTGTGGGAGATACAAAGAAAGGCCAATGCGGCTTAAAGATTCTCGAGGCATTGCTTCTCATTCGTAAAACAAAAATCGCTTCTGGTGTGCTGCTCTCGCATGCTAGGACTTCGGCGAAAACTACGGCAACATATCCTTTTACAAGAGTTGAGGTAGAGGCCGTTTCAATACACTCCAGTGTTCATAGAGAGACTATCGATAATATCGTGCTAGCTCAATTGCCCAAGCGTATAATTGTCGGTTTTGTCGATAACAAAGCGTTTAACGGCGACTTAAGTATGAATCCATTCAACGCCCAAAATTACAAGATAAATTATCTCTCGTTGTATGTAGATGGTGCTCAAATACCTTCGAAACCGTTACAACCTGATTTCAGGAAAAATCATCTGTATGTGGATGCTTTTCAAACATTGTTTTCGGGAACTCCAATACATTTCTTGAACGATGGTAATTCGATCGATCGCGATAATTATCGCGATGGATACTGTCTGTTTGCTTTTAATTTGACACCCGATCTTTCGGCGAACAGCAATTCACATGGGAATTTAATAAAGCACGGTAGTGTGAGAATAGAGGTGCGATTTGAGGATGCGCTTGCTTCAACGGTAAATTGTGTAGTCTACGCGGAATATGATAATGTCCTTGAAATCGATGCCTCTCGCCAGGTACTGGTAGATTTTACCGGATAAGCGAAAAAATGTGCTGATGTGGGGATAAAATTGTCTCGTGTTAAGCGGCGTAGAAACGTCTTTACAAGTAGCAAACCAGTCGAACTTGAGCATCTGCACGGATTAGAAGTGAAAATGGATATCGTCGTAGATGTACAAGGAATGCGTGGTAAAAACTCGAAATTTATTCCGAAGGAAATTGCCGTGGTAGCAGTGGATAGACCGTACTCTGCTCACTGCATCGTCGCACTACCATTTGCCATTTTGCCGAACTACCACAGAATTCGAGAAGCCAGAGTAATTTTCACTCAAAATTTCGTCACAGTCTTGAGTGGTACGAGGGCGATGTGAGCTGCAAACAAGTAACATACGCTAACTTGAGTGAAATTTAGCGAAAATCAAGACGTATCTATATCCGCGGTCACGAAAAGGCTATACTTCTTCGCGATATTACTAGTCGTGAAATTTCCAACCTGAAGGGTGAGGAGGGCGCACCATCGTACACATTTATTGCGAAATCTTTTCGAAAATACTTCAGACACGCTATGATAAGCTATCGTGTTTGGTCAGTCGACGAAGAGGAAGAGAATAATGAAGAGGATAAACTTTCAATATGTAATCGTGACACGATCGACGTTGCTGTGAAATAAATGTTGCATATATACGTCTGTCAAAGCGTATAGGTCATCACTTAATTATTGGCTATGTGTTCAGCATGAACACTAGACAAATCTACGAGAGTCTGCAGTATCTACCGCTTTCAACCATTGGAGTGTACCCCACTGACAGAATTCCAAATGTATGGTCGTTACCGGCCGGACTCGTTATTAACACGGATAACCACAACAGACCTGGAGCGCACTGGATAGCTAACTGGTATGTACGTTGACCATTATGAAATAGGAATCCACTTTGATAGCTGCGGGATACCACCGATTATACCGCAGGATCTCGCACGACTACGAAGAAACTGCAAGTTCTATGGGGACGGCCTCAAGCAACTACAGATTAATACGTCGGATGTGTGTGGACAATTTTGTATCGTATTCCTGCATCTTATGTCATGCGGATTCACCATGTCGCGATTTAATAATGTCTTTAGCGATAATGTAATGAAAAGCGATAGAATAGTACGTGAATATTACAATGCTTTTACCTCTCGACGATCGGACAGAGATAAATATAAATTTAACGGTGAAGAAATCTTCGAGCGAAGATTACCGTGTTTGATGAGATGCTGCATGCGACGGTAAACGTATAAAGTGATTTCAATAAAATGTTGATTAATTGAAAACGAATGCCTGGTCTTATTGTGTTTCTGATTTTTATAGTGTAATAATTGAAAAATTATAATTGAACTCTCTCTCAAAAATACGTGTCTTTTAGTTTTCGATGCTCTACAACATACGTGAGTTTCATCAAAATCGGAGGGGGACACCAATCTATCTTTCCTTGTGAGTGTTACGTGTGGATCGTTGCAATACGAAAGAGGTTGTATGACCGGGATGCACGTAATTAACCCTGCCGACGGCCTATTTTAATGGCGGGTATCGTTCGTCCTTGACGACAACGAGTGACCCTACCTCGAGCGAGTTGTATCGGTGCTGCCATTTAGTGATCGCTTCGAGGTGTTGGAGGTACTCGGTCCTTCAGCGTTCTCAAAATTGCTCCAACATCTGGTAGATGAGTTATCATCGAGATAGTCGGGAGCGAGATCGATCGATGAGAGCAGGTTCTGGAATGGTATTCATTGCTGAGCTGATAAGGAAGTGGCCGAGAGTGAGTGCGGTAAGATCTGTCGGGTTGTCCAAGAGCTGGCATAGAGGCCGAGAATTGAGAACACCTTCAATCTGAGTAAGGAGCGTTGAGAATTCCTCATAAATTAGCCCGGTATCGTCGCTGATGTGTTTGAGATGGAATTTTACCGATTTAACTGTGACTTCCCACTAGCCACCGAATTGCGGTGACGAGGGCATATTAAACTTCCACTGCGTACCGTCATTTGCGAGGAAGTTCACGAGAGCCACGACCTCTTTTGAAGAGACTTGGAACAGCTTTCACAGCTCTTTGTCGGCACCGATCACATTTGTTCTGCAGTCGCTCGTGAGCGTTTCATAAATGTCTTTTCGACTTCAGAATAACTTGTATGCAGTGACGAATTATTCAGTGGAGTAGTCTGTGGCGATTTCGAGATGGATGGCGGACGACGAGAGGCACACGAACACGACGATGAAACCCCTTGTACGACTTAGCTCCACGGCCGCAGATTGTATGGAGGGTAAGAGGCCCGGCATAATCAACTCTCGAGTAGAGAAACGGCCGTGAGCGAGTTGAACGAACTTTCGGGAGCTGTCTCATAAGCTGTTGGCCGGAAGTAGCGCCTTGTAGAACTTACTGCATACAACGATGGATGAATGCGCGAACTGGAACCCGTCCATCCACGATGCAATATCGGCGCCGTAATGAAACAAGAGTGACTTCAGTTGCTCCGAGTATGCGTTGATGAGCGTCGACGATTGTGAAAGTCGTGAGTGCGGATTCTCGTGGAAGTATGAGAGGGTGCTTATCGTCGTAGTCGAGAAGAGTGTTTCGGAGTTTTCCTTCGACACGCAGTAATCGCGAAGCATCCATAAAGGAAGTCAGACGAATTGAAGGTCTGTATATATAAATTAAATTCTGTATGCTCGTATATTCGATATATTTATTCTTATCTCCTCATTTATAGCACTCATGACCCATACTTATAATTTATTTCAATCGTATATTGACGTGGTTAAAATCGTTTGTAGCGACTCATGTGTATCCGGATTTGAGGATCGCACTCTGTTGTAAGTGCGAGCTGAACAGGTCCTCGATAGCTCTGATCGTAGCTGTTCCCGTGATGGTGTGAGTGGCTCGAGGTTTATGTTTACCTTAGCTGTCGGGGTTGGTGCCTCGTCTACCTTGCAGGTGTCAAGTTACACCGGCATCTGTAACATTTATACACGGCATATCCGACTAACGCTATTGGTGCTATTGCACCCAGAGAGTATAGGCTAAGATTATGACGGTGCTGTTGCTATTCGTTATAATTAATGTTCGAGTCTAAATTGCCTTTAATATTGTTCACACGAGTCCCGAGTTTTCGCAATTCCTCGGGATACCGCAACATATTTCATAATTGGGCCCGTTGAAGACTATGTTTCGTTGATTGTAACTGCTCTTCTAGGTTCGCCAACTTCAAGTTGAAGGGTTGGAGATAGTGTGTATTGACTGGCTGTGTTGTTTGGCTAATGGTTTTTACACTGAAACCTCCGGCGGTTACTAAACATACACCTAACAAAGCCAGTATGCCCGAGTTACTAAATATTTCGTGTTTTGCTACGTAATTTTTGCACGTTATTCTGATCGGCTGGTCCGCGGATGCTACGTACAGCCACTTGGTCGGCTGTTACATGGTTATAAGCAGTATTGGTTTTTAATTTATTACCCGTTTCGTGTAGTACCGACCGTTATCTGTAGCGATTTTTGCAAATATCAGGGTCTCGCAGGGAGTGTTCTTGGTTAAAGCCGTTGATGGGTGCGTGGGACCGCAGATGTACAACTCATCGACCCTTTTGCACTATCCTAATTTGTCGGTGGTTAAACGCAAGAAATTTCAACTTTCGCTGTCGACAATCACGTAATCCTCGGTGGTGTCGATGTAGTAGTATCCTCCGTTGCTGGTTCGTATGGGTAGAGGGTATACCTTATGGACGCCGTACTTTTGCTGACCGATTAGTGGTATCTCCAGCACTAACACTATAGAATGGCTAACACTATGCTGTAGGCCTTGACGTCGGCCGGGTGCATAAGTTTGGCTGCTTGGCCGAGCTCTATAGTGACTGGAAAACCGCTGCCCGATGGTGAGTGTGGTAGGGCGTCGGTGAGGTCTCGCGTGAGTGATTAACCATGTCTAATGCCGTCCTTACCGTCTGGAGCTGATTTTTAACCCCTCCTTTAGTAGCTGATGAGAAGCCTGTACAGCAGAAATTTCCTCATGCAACTCGATTGCGTCAGCGGCGTCCATATTGCCCGTAAGTGCCTTAATTATTGATCCTAGGCCATTAGTCAGGCTTCTGCGTCCTCGCAGGAGACGTATTCCTAGTAGGTCAAATATTGTCAGCAATCTTCCTTTGACTTACCTTGACATCCTGGTCACAGATGGTCACAGTTGGTCACGACAGGGCACAGGCTATTGGTGGTGGTCTACTTTTCGCATATTTCTTTCAGGCGAAGTAGATTCGAGCTGATGGCTGTTTCTATTTTCAGCAGGGTTGTGAGGTCCATTTTTATAGGTAGCTTTTTATTTCTTCGTAATAAATGCCTGGGTTGTTTATGGAGGTAACCACCTTGTAATCATGTTCGTGTTGTATTGCTCCGATTACGCCAAGCATTGTCACGGTCAATCTGCAACGGTAAGGGATGTGTGTATATATTTGTACCGCCATTTTTTTACCGAACGCTTTTTGTACCGAATGCTTTTTTAGCTAATTCTCGCTCTTTTAATTAATCTGCTCTGGCTGCTGATAGAGCTTCCGGGTTTATTCTCCGGCCAGTATATTACTGTTCGTCTTTTCTCATTCATTTTTTGCAATCTGTCAAGTCTTTGGACACCATGTTCCCCGACGCTCGCCCATTGATTGGGCGCGGATCCGTGTAAGTGTCGCCTCCAGAGGGCTATGTAGTTGACAGGGGACCTCTTCTCTAGGATTTCGTGAGGGCCCGTCCACTTTAGGGTCAGCTTCGCTAATCTCCCCCCGTGTACGGTTTCGTCGCGCAGTAAATGAGTAGTTGATGATCAGTCACGACATTAAACCGAGTTCCGTATAGGTAGGATTGGAATTGAGCGAGTAACCACACGATAGCAAGCCATTCTTTCTCCGTTGTGGTATAATTTACTCCTGGTTTGGACATCATACGACTCGCATAGCATATAGGTAAGTTGTCCCAGATCCTGCCCTACGATAGTATCGCCCGGATGGCTCTGTCCGAAGCGTCGGTCGTAACTACGAACGGCTTCTCAAAATCCGGATACTGCAACACCGATGCTGTGGTCTGTGCAGTTTTTAGCTCTTCAAATTCTGCGTATCTTACCGCCCTTCATTCGAAGTTGGTGTCCTTTTTTATCAATTCCGTTATTGGTTTGGCAATTTTGAGAAGTTCTTTATGAACTTTCTATAGTATCCTGCCAAGCCTAGCAATGATTGGGCACTCTTCATATTTCGGGGCATTGGAAATTATTTTACTGCTGCGAGATTTTTTGGGTCTGCTCGCCCTCTCTCCTCGGAGATGATATGTCCCAGGTATTGTGCATCCTTTCGCAGGATCTGATATTTACAGGAGCGCACGAATAATTCCGCTTCCCTCAGTCGCGATAATATTTCGTGCAGCCTCTCGTTAGGTTCTTTCAGGGTATTTCTGTGTACCACGATGTCGTCTAGGTACACGTAGCACTTCAGTTCCGCTAGGATGGAGTTCATCAGCCTCTGGAAAGTCGGAGGCGCGTTCTTCAACCCAAAGAACATTCGATTATATTCGAAATGTACTTGGGGGGTGAAAAGGCTGTCTTTTCCTCGTCCTCTTCTGCCATCGGGCTTTGATGAAATCCCGAGGCAGATCCAACGTGGAATAATACTGAGTTTTTCCCAACTGCTTCAATATCTCCGTGATGTTGGTCAGTGGGTATGAGTCACCGATCGTGACCCGTTCAGCTTTCTTAAATCCACTACAACTCTCATTTTTCTAACCCCCGCTGCGTTGGGTTTTTTGGCCACCAACAGCAACGGCGCGTTTCATTGCCTCCGGCTAGGCTGGATTATGCCGTGCGCCAGCATCTCTCCCATTTGGCACTCCACCTCCTTCTTGTAGGTCTCTGACAAACGGTAGGGATGTACTTTCTTCGGCTGCACCCCCGCCATGAGAGGTATGCGATCTTAAACTATGTGCTGACGATGCATTATTCGACTGCTACGGCCTCGTTGCCATGACCCACTGCCGCTATCTCAAGCGGCTCAAGTGACACCGTGGGAGATTGCACCATGTGCTCTGTGGTATTCACGAGGCTTACCACGCAACTGTTACCTCGCGGTGGCGTGAAACGCGTTCTCATTATTATTTCTGTTCTCAATTCCATTTTGGAGATTAGTCCGACGAATCTACTTTTCTCCGCTGTGTATGTAATTGTTTCCCTCCTTGACCGCAGAGTGGTTTTTGTAGCTCCGTCTACTAATGGCATACTGTGGTCATATAGCTTTAAAGTCTCACCGTTGAGGATGTCCACCTTGTGCTTCTTGATAAACTCCGTACCAAGCAGCCTATAAACCCCTAGCGGCACCTCATTTGATACGACGTAGAACCAATGTCCTATTAGTACCGCTGATATTTCCAGCATATTTTTCGCTCTGCATAGGTATGCGAATTGCTCCCCCGCTACGCTTTGCAACTCTATGTCGCTGTCCTCGACGATAGTCTCTGGTTTCAAACAGCCCACCTTCACCACACTGCGTTGAGCTCCTGTGTCTGCCGTCAGAGTCAGGATCCCTGCGCCGGCTTATCCTCTTTATTTCGCTGCAACCTTTTTCGGCCATATTTCCACTGACGCTCTTTTCGTTTGCAAAAATTGCAAACGATGGTCACCTCGTTAACGGCTTAAGGATGGCTGGGCATGGGTACACTGAATCGAGCTGATTTCCAAGTGCACTCCGGGGCTATGTGCCCAGGAGTGTCTTCGGCTGCACTATGTTTGTAATCTTGATGGCGCTAATCACCGAATCGCGGAAGGTGGCGTAATTTTGAGATCGCACCAGGATGTGGATCTGTCCATACAGTCTATGTTCAAAATTGGCCAGGGCGCATCTCCGAGTGGCAGCTTTCACTGCCCGCTTCTCGTACTCGGTGGAGACTCTCGCGCAGAGTTTTTCCACCATGTCCACAGTTATCCTTTCAGTCCGCGTCACGTACGCGGTGATATCCTCGTGCTGACCTTGTCGAAGGGAGTTGAACTCAACCTGCAAGGCAGTCAGCAATTTCCGCTGCCCGTGCAAGGCCTCCATCTCACTTCTGAGCTGCTCCAAGTAACGACGGTATTGTGTTTCAACTCCCGCGTAGCTTGACCACTCAGCTTGCTACTACGCATCAACTCCAGCGGGACTCGCTTCTGTGGCCGTAGTGATAGCGCTATCGGCATCCAAACTCAACCCCTAGTCGCTATTCCAGCTCTGCAACGCATTCCCTCAGGGCGCGGATGAGTTCGTACTCATGCACCCCCACGTCGGTCAGCGCATCAGCCAGATTCCATATGGTCGTCGGGGTTTCCACTTCTTGGGACCTGAGCTCCTCCTTGAACTCACTCTGGCTCCTTTCTAACTCACGCTGATTTCTCCCAAACTCAAGCCGGCTTTTTCGAATTCGCGCTATTCCTTCTCTGGGTCCTCCTGGCGCTCCCTTACCCGAAGTGGCATGGGGCGTATTGTCGTACCTGTTGACGCTGGATAACCCACGTGGTCTATTGTGCGTAAATTCTCTATTTCGCGCTCCACCATATTAACGGTTACGCGCGGCGGGGTCTGCCCTCCAGTAGCTTTGTCGCTAGTTCAAGTACCCACGTACTCGCTAAACGAAGACCCTCGAATTCGATTCACACCGAATTACGCGTTCAATCGGCCAGCGATTACCACCTGTCTGTCGACTGGAATTCATTCCGTCGGCGAGAGCCCCTGTAATGCCCTACGAGTTCGGTATGAAATATCGCCTATTGCTGCCTTTAGGCTGGTCGTGACGCCAACTCCCCTCGCTGAGCTAAGTTTACTCGAGCGAATTTCCCCAGCGTACCTATCTCGCATCTCTATTTCCCACTATAGGGCAACTAGCTTGTGTGGCATTAAACCGATTTTGGTGAAAAAAATGTTCCCAATGTTATGTCAACGATAGGAATTTTGGCAAATCATTTCCCCCTTTTTATACTAGCGCGACCTACTGGCTTTGAATCACAGGTATATATGGTAGTGTTAAAGTAACCGCCACCTACATGTAGATGATCTCGTAGACGGTCCTTGCCATGGTTCTTCCGTTCCTAGGCTGAATTGGTTCCTGTACCTCTGCGTCGCCAACACTTACACGACGGCTTTTGCAATGACACCTTCGGCACTAGCTTGTACACTTGTCCGTTACTGTCCGAGTCCCGACGTACTCCATCAAACCGAACTTCTGACAATTCGGCTTCTGCTGGACAAATTGCACCGGCTGTACACCATGACGTCTCTGTCAGGTTCTAACCGGGTTTCACATACTACTCTTGTTATTTTTTTATACGCGGTCATATGTTTCTTAAGAGTGATAAATCTAAGCGACAAATGATTTGACCAAATTTTTTGATGGAAAATTTCTGGCAGTTCGCAACCCGGTTAGAGTCAGCGCCACCTTAGATCCATGTGTTATCGATCTCAGAAAGATCTCTAACAATCGAATCATTAATTATTTTTGTCAACTCTGATTGCCTCACTCATTCATTAAGAATTAATGAGGCAACCAGACCTGACGATTTTTGACTTTTTAAAGAAATCGTGAAAAAATATTGCCACAGCCCGGGTTCGAACCGGGAACTCCAGAATTCTAGCCTGGTACGTTACCAATTACGCCAACGCGGCTCTAGCAACATCAATTCACGATCTCTATTTTAATGTCAAATAATACACCTTTGTTATTTTTTTATACGCGGTCATATGTTTCTTAAGAGTGATAAATCTAAGCGACAAATGATTTGACCAAATTTTTTTATGGAAAATTTCTGGCAGTTCGCAACCCGGTTAGAGTCAGCGCCACCTTAGATCCCTGTGTTATCGATCTCAGAAAGATCTCTAACAATCGAATCATTAATTATTTTTGTCAACTCTGATTGCTTCACTCATTCATTAAGAATTAATGAGGCAACCAGACCTGACGATTTTTTACTTTTTAAAGAAATCGTGAAAAAATATTGATGCATAGAGTCTGTTGCAAGAGAAAAGTGCTTTTGTTCGTCGACTGAGAGTTGCCGAAGCGTTCGGATGGCGAAATATGAAGCGTTCGCAAGTCCGTAGGTAACTATGCAAAGATGATACGGGAGTGGAGGATTTTCTGGGTTTTCTCTCCATAAAATCCGTTGTAAATCCCAATCCTTTGGATGCAAGCAAATTTTATGGCACATTATTTCGATGTCTGCTAAAAGCACATATAGTATGTGTAGTGACGCTAACAAGTGATGACATCAGCGAGATCAGTTTGGAGTTTCAGCCCTACGTATTGCAGATCGTTGATTGCAATCCGGAAATTTGTTTCTCTTGTCGCGAAAGTGCGTGTAGCGTTGGTTTATACGAATGTCCGCGATCTTCCATAAGTCGTTTAATCGGTACCCGTATGACGTAACGCCTATCTGGCATGCGAGAGTGCGAATCGCTGAAGTGTTACTCACGCTGAGATTCTTCGTCAGACGGCGTGCTATGTGATGGAATGGTGATTTCTTCTTGAGCCAAGAATCGTTGAACAAAATCACAAAGTTCGTTGTCGATCGAGCTCTGTAGCCCTTGAGCGCAATGAGTATTCAGAACTGTCTTCGGGAGGCAATCGACCTTTGAGCACCAATCTCGTTGATTGGGAGCAAGACTCGCTGACGCAGTAAGTTGATACGTTGCGCTAGAGATTCCGAAACAAACGAAACTTCTGGTCCTTGATCGAGAAGAACTCGAACTTCGTATTGTTCGCCGTAGTATGAGGTGACCTTGATAAGAGCTGTGGCGTGCAATACTGGCGTGTAGTTGATTAATGACTCGAAAGCAAAATGAGTCGAGGCAGACGTTTCCGTTTGAGTAACATCGCGCCGCAGAAGCACGGACGCGCTTGCTTGGGTTCCGGAAGCGACGGATACCGATTGCTGCGATGCTGTACTCAACATTGGATTATTTGGAGTGCGAGGAGCTTGTGTATCAGACGAGTTAGCCGGTAGATGAAAAAACGTATGGTGAGGATTTCCACTCGACAACGTTTTGCTGTTTCACAAGTACGGAACTAATAAGGACTGAGGCAGTTAAAACACAGACTCGTTCGTTTAAGGAGGTCTTGCTTTTCCTCGCAGCTTTGCTGCGATAGCTTGGACACGATGAGAAGTAATATCGAGAATGCATTTCGCTGACGCCTCCACCGGCGGCGGCGGGGAAAGATATACACGATAGATCTGCGATCGAAGAATGGTAACAGACCACGCTTGCACATCGTTTAGTTATCGACGTAGAATCTAGGACGCGATGATAAGTTATCGACGATAGGGTTGGTATAACAACTTTCCTTAGTACCATTAGTAGAAATTCCACTCAAATCAACCAGAACGGTATCATACCAATTAAGGGATATTCTCTTAATAAAAAATTCACATTTCTTAGCGGACACGATTATATGGACGTGCCTGAGCCCGGGTAAACTTTGCTGCCAGTCACATGGTTGCCAAGAACCATAAAAAAAGAGGATTGAAAATGATTATTAATGATATTCTATTTTTCTTTGTATCACAATATTATTTATGATGTCTTTGTGAATAAAACCCTACTTCATATTGAAGCCTACATTAATTTCCTCCCTGCTCGAGTCCGAACTAAACCTTTTCAGGGTAATGTTAATGGGAAATACCGTTACAATATACAGAAATAATTATCAATAGCAAGACAATCGTTCGTATAAAAAATAACATACGAAAGATATCGGTGCCTCACACCAGTAACAGACGAACGATTCTCATTTTTCTTAGGTTTAATTCGATTCGATTCTTTAAACCTCTGTATTCTCGTCGATTACTCTTTTATCGTTGTATTCTAAGTGTGCCGTCCCGATGTAAACAATAATTTAAGTTTTTGTAGATACTTTGTCGATAGTTATTTATACACTTCTAGAGCAACTTAATGCTTCTGATACAAACAAAATAATTCATAATTTTTGGGGTAACGAGGATGATTATTTTGACGGAACCACTAGTATGCATTGTAGAAGATATTCTATAAAAAAATGTCGTTGATATTGATATTGCTCGAGCTCTGTAATAATTAAGTCCTCTATTAATAGATTAAGTATTAGAATTGAAAGAATATTGAATTTGTAAACATTTCATGCGCAAAAACAAAAATACGACGCAACAATAATTTATTAATAAATTTTCTTAATTTTTTTTAATCTGGCAGGAAAAAGAGTTGACGAAGGGAGAGTATAAGTCAAAGGTGCGGGAACAAGGCGAGAGTAAATAGGTTTTGACAGGCAAGGTGAAAACGGGTGTGCATAGGTTATAAAAAATACCACTACTATTATTAAATTCTTTAAGAAATTAAATTTTATGTGTCACATCCAGAAGTGACTAAGCTTTGGACGCAACTGTGACTGCGAGTCACAGCGGTTGTTTCTAAAAGGTTTAGTATGGAATATGCTAATCACGGATTAGAGGCGACTGAGCTGACGATCGGAGGTGTGTGTGTGTGCTGTAACGTAGAGTAATTTTTGATAATTTAATAGAGAGAAAATTGCTTTGACGAGTGCTTTAATGATGTATTGTGATGGAGTAGTTGGGAGTAGAGTATAGGCGGGTTTAATAATTACGTATTTTCGTAGAGTTACTTCATAGCTTATGATTTGTGGACCGCTGCTTTTCGCTCGGTACGCATGCGGTCATAGTTAGATGATAAGTATCTCCGGTTGGATTGAAGTGTAGTTATTTAGTTTTTATAACTAGAAGTGATAAAGAACGATCGGAATGTGAGTGAGCCTCTCAGGGCTTCGTTTTCACTTGTGAATTTTTAGTGGGTTAGCAGAGAATTGGATGATGGTTCGCAGTTATCTGAGTAGAACTAACGGTATTCATTTATTAAAAATAATACAATCAAAATTTATTCAATAAAAAAAATAGTAAGAGAAACGCAAAAGAAAAAAACAAATGTGTAAATGTTCAAAAGTTGACGAGTGTAAGAGTGTTTTGGGATTATGATAATGTGTTTTATTAATGTTGCATATGTGAATAGAGTCGCAGACACTCAGTTAAAATAAAAGTTATTATTGGCCAAACAGAATGCTTCTTCGTTCTCAGGGGGAAAGTGTCTAGTCGCCGTACTGAGAGCAGGTCTTGTGACTGTCTGATACGGAGTTGTGCCGCGTTTTGTGGCCGCGACTGGATTTCGAGTACTGCCTTTACGCCATTTCACGTCTCGTGCTCAAGACTGTTGATTAAAATGGGTAACTGAAGACTGGTTTGCTAGTTTCAGCACAGAATAATCGTTGTTGTTAGGTAATTAAACGTTAGCTCAACATTTAAGAGTAAAACAGAAGAGCTTCGGAGGCGACAAATATTAAAGAGGCTCTTGAATGTGAGTGTATAGATGTATTAAAACATGCATGTGGCGTGAGATGTATGAACTGAATGTGCGAGCCAAACTTTCAATTTATTTGGTAATTACCGAAGTACATGAATCGGTTTGAAACTAAGTAAAATAATGACAGTTATGTATTAGAGTCGATGATACGCTATCGTTGTGAATTTAGAGTTATTGGGGGATTAATTAACATCAGAAAGTTTGCAAAGTATTAGGATACATAATAGTGAGGTGTTGCTCCTGGTTTTTATATTGTAGTTCGTGAGGGAAAGAAAGGTAGCTCAACATCTGCAGTTCGCTTTGCAACGGACACGTAGCGTTGATAGCAATATACCACTGAGGCATACCCTTTCTGATAGTTTACCTTACTGTAGCATCTCAGTAAGTGTGACATAGTGAATGTGGTACGTGTAATATAGCAAATATATAATGTCCGTAGCGGTGGCAGAATAGTGTCTGAGGCATATAAATTATAACAACATATTTTAACATTAGCGAATTGAACCCGGACCTGACATGAAATTCTGTAAATATATTTTTTTTTAAATGTCCGTTGTTATATTTGTATTTTTCCTGTATTTGCTTGTAGCCACGGCAGAGACCAGACTTAGAGTATATGGATGACTGGAGCGATTCATCACCGCAATATGAGTGGAGATTATTGCCGATACTGACGGAGAATGTAGACAATATTTTGCACGTTGTCAATGCGGACTTCCGTACGAGTGGGGGAGCTGATCGATCCGTGACGTTGATCCTCACACGAGAAGCATTGTTACTATTCGACGTTGTCGAAGATGCGGTGGAAAAAATCTATTGCTTGAAAGATTTGACTTATGCAGAGCACATCTTAGATTCAACGGTGTTTTCTCTGTATTGCCTCAAAAATAAGAATCAACCAATAACTAATTCATCGCCTATCGAATATCCTGAGGTGAGCAGCATATAGCAATGATACTTACGATTATGGATATATGGGGCATCAGCAGCCAGTATTACTTTGATCATTTAAACTGCATAGTTGAGTGGATTAAGACATTCAGTTATCGAGCACGTCTAAAATAACCACATTATTATAATAATGGTGTTTTTATAGCAGTTATTTGACTTGCTTTTGCATTTCCATTTCCGATTCCACCAACGACATCTAGCGGACATTTGCCTCAAGTAATCCATTGTAAGACCGCAGACGGTTTGAAATGATTCATCATAACATTTAACTACGAACATTTTTCGTAAATAATTGGGAACCCTTAGTTTCTTTTCAATTTTAACGAATTTCTTAACATTTACTACATTTTTAACTTTTTTAAAAATTTGTGACAATTTAATAGAAGTATGTAAATAATTAACCCGAAATATATCGCGCCCTTTGTAACTCAGCTACTAACAAGGAAGGATAGTTTGGTGTCCCCCTCCGATTTTGATGAAACTCACGTATGTTGTAGAGCATCGAAAACTAAAAGACACGTATTTTTTTTTATCGGCGGAAAAACATTTCTAAGGGATGAAATCGCTCTTCAAAGTTAGGGGTGATTATGCAGTTTCATCCCTGCAAATGATTTTTTTTCTACAACTTCACGTGGAATTTTTATTGTCTTCAATGAGGAGTATTTTAGTTTTTGTTTCATTAAAATCGGTTGACGCCTTCTGGGTGAAACTGCATAATTACCCCTCGACGTGCCTAACTTTGAAGGGCGATTTCACCCCTTAGAAATGTTTTTCGGATAGACGAAGTCTATCTACTTAAACGATTAAACAAACTTACTTATTGTGAAGTTCAATCGTAATTATATAAGTCTCGTTCGAGAAATTACATATGTAGTACCGTCTACTTCTCGCGAGTTGACACGAATATTCAGAGTTAAAACAACGAAACGACGGACCGATGGACTCGAGGACCGTTTTCCGTTGCTTCCTGCGCCAATTCTCATATAAGCTCCAAAATACGCTATCACAGACTTGCTTTAAGAACTCTGTTGACGTTAAAAATCTCTTTGAAAAAGATCTTTTGCTTGATGTTGTCTATCTTTGTTAGGCACTAGACTTGTCAGTGTACAGGGTGCGCCATCTTTTATGTCGGTATGTAAACATTGAATAACTTTAAAAAAAAACAACCCATTTCTATATATAAGGTATTTTTATTTAATTTGGTCCTTTACAATTTATTTAGACTAGTTTTTGAATACAGCATCAATCAAGTGGCCGCCTGTATTGGCCAAAGCAAAATGTACCCTTTTTGCTGCGTTTTCTATAACTTTTTTGAGCATCTCGGGCAGTATAGCGATGATTTCGGCACGAATGTTTGTCTTGAGCTCGTCAATGGTCTGAGGCTTATTGGCTTTTTAAATAACCCCACAAAAAGAAGTCCGGACGGGTCAAATCTAGAGATCTGGGTGGCCAGTCAATGTCGCCATTTTTTGACATCACACGTCCAAGGAATTTTCATTGCAAAAACTGCATTGTTTGATTTGCAGTGTAGCATGGCGCACCGTTTTGTTGAAACCAGTAACCGTCCAGACCTTTTTCACACATTTGTGGGCAGACATAATGAGCCAACATCCACCGATATCGATTCCCATCGACTGTTTCGCCTTCTCTGAAGAAAAATGGCCCAATGATGGTTTTGGCACAAACGCCGGCCCAAACAGTCACTTTTTGGTCATGCAATGATGTTTCATGGATCTCGTATGGATTCTCCCTTCCCCAAATGGGGCAATTTTGCTTGTTAACGGCGCAGAGAGTGTAAAAAACATGTCTACTCAAGTCAATCGGTTGATAAATGTCAAAGTTATTCAATGTTTACATACCGACATAAAAGATGGCGCACCCTGTACGTAGTAATATTGCGAGATCCCATATCTTATGATACTTGGGCTTCGTAGGCCGTAAACGAAAAATACCCTGAAAAAATCTGGAAATATCTTTGTCCTTGGTGATATATTTTTCCAATATAAACAATATTGCCGATCTTGCCGAGTTTAACATTACATACGAACCTTCGTCAAAACATATGGCGCTGACGGCAATCCAAACGGAAGGTACGTTAACTCGAAGCACTGATTTTGAAATATAAATATGGGCAGCTTTCTGCTCGCTACAACCTTTATCGTGGTCCTCAAATATTTAATCTTAAAATGGCTTGTTTGAATAAACTCGTTTCAGTTTTTCAAGGTTAAAACAAATCTTTGAGATCTGTTTGACTTCGGGACTAAAAAATCATTTGAAATGAATTGATCCTCTTCAGGGAAGCATGGCTGAATAGCTCCGGTATCTAGTAGCTTCATTATCACCGATGCAATTTCTCACTCTTCGTCTTGCTAGTTGAGCAACGGGCCCTGTGGGAACGCTCTATGAAAAATCGGATACACAATTAGTATCTTATAGTCACTTACGCAGTGTAAAACAAAATACATTTTTTTTAAAAACAGTCAAAAATTGCTGAGCCTGCCGGTGCTGCGTGATACCTTTATTTATTTCCTCCTTCTCGAACGCTTTTGGCTGAGTTAGTCTTTATTCCGGTTCCTGACCCCGCCAATTTTCCAAGTGCGAGTTACGTCTCTGCGATTTGTATGATTACTGACCTCTCTAGTTGTTGCCCGCCTAATTGGTCTATTGAAATCTCGCAGACAAACTCCTTCAGTTTAATTTATTGCTTGTCCTTAGGGTCATTTTCCCTGGTGTTGTCTGAGTCGGTTGTATTTTAAACTCGAGATCTGCCATCGCCACGGTCGTTGCAGACTTTAACTTCTCTGAGAAGTTCTCGCCGAACAGATATTTATCAGTTTTAATCTTACACAACATTGAGTTTGCTTTTTTGTTTAGTCCTGCTAAGATGTAAACTCTTCTAGCCAAATACTCCTTATGCTGCAAATCGGCCATCATTTTTCCCGAGTCGCACATCAATTCGAGCAGTTTGCGTTTGTTAATACCCTCGTCTCTCTCGTTTAGGAGGAGCGTGATCCCCGATCCCAAAGCTGACATCGCAGAACCAATTAAGCATTGCGAATGTATAAAATGTGTGTCGTACTTGACAACCGTCTCGTTCAAAGAAGTAACGAGCTTCGTGTTCAGACTCAGAGTATCCAACTTGAGCCTCCTTATCCAGTCAGGACACAATCCAGGCTTTCCATCAAGACGCCAAGTTCGAGTGGAACGAGAAACTCCTTGGTACCACTGACGAGGGATCCTCGCCCAATATTTTTAGATCTTCATCTATTGAGACTTCCTATGTCTCCTCCTTGATTATTTCGTCGCGATTATCGACAACGATCTTACGATTCTCTTTTTCCAATTCTGTGTCCAGACTATCTGTAAAATCATCGATCCAAGCTATTTGACATCTGGGTATGGATAGCGATTTACATTATGGTAACGCCACCATAATTTAACCAAAATATGCAGCCAAACCGTCTAGCGATCCCCGATCGAGTCCTATAGATCTCAAAAGCCTATAGCCCGTTTGAAGCCTCGTTGTCGTCGTAAAATATTAACTCAAATTATCTACCTGACACTCCCAAAATTCGCAACAAATCATCGGCGGTCGCCTTAACTGCGCTAGTACTTGTCGGGTCATACCTGAGCTCACTTCTTCTCGATGCCAGTCTCGAACTGTCGCCATCTTGAGCATTTTTTCATGTCGACGTCGATGTTTTCAAACCTATAGTAATGAACCTTCAGCCTCCTGAGCTTTTTATACGTTAGTACGATCGTTTACTCTTCGGCCTTTTTTTTGCTGTCGGAATCCGACATTTTTGGAAATTGAAAGCGAAAGAAAAGGCTTCTTATCACTGATACGTCATGCAATCAGGCACGAAAAAAAAGTTATGAGAATCGGCCGATCGGCGCTGGAATCAACGGAAAGGGCCTACGGATCCCTCGTTCCGTTATTTTAACTCTGAATATTCTTCGTGTCATCTAGCGAGAAGTAGACGGTATTACATACATATGTAATTTCGATAATGAGACGAGGATATAATCTACAGTGGAACCGAATTTGCTTTTTTCTTAAACATCATACGTTTCTGAGTAGATTTGGATTACAGTTCTTGTTACCGATTATAGTTTCTGAAGATTTGTCGCATCATCTAAAGGAGAAATATCCATTAAGACCAAACAATTTATTCATTGCTTTCTAACTGAGAAATCACGTTTCATATTAACACAAAATAAAAATAAATTTTTCTAATTTTGTAGATGGATCAAGCAATGAGAGCGAGAGTGGAACAATTCGTTCGCAGTAGCAGTATTGGTTGCGCCAGTTTGTCGTCAACCAGCTATGTGCAATCTGGAACAATCGAGGCTTCTCAATTGCACCCCGAGAATATGTTAACCTTCTACGTTCGATCGGACGACCGTAATTATTTATTATCGCTGTTTGAAGTTGCTAAAGTTCAGGGTCAGGGAAATAATTTCTCCGTTTTATAATTATATATAATGACGTAATACGTAAAATAAACAAATTCTTGTATATTTTGTATTTTTATGAGTTGGCTGTCTTTTTATTTTCCATCGCGGAAATCAAAGTGAACTTACAAAGTTTAAAAATCATTTGATATATTATCAAACAATAGTGTTACTGGCATGCCTATAACACTATATTAACTATTGAATTTTACATAATAAATACACAACATTTTTTTTACCGTTACCTTATAGCATTTTTGGTTAACTTTGATTTGTCAAATATTGATGTAATTAATTGATGAACTCAAATTATTTATTACGATTTCAAATCGCTTAAAAAAGAATTGTTTCTTCGGTTCATTGAGTATTACCATTTAAGTCATATTCGCATGTGCACGAGGGTGAAAAGTGGAGATATCTCACTGCCAGTGATCGCGGCGGCGACTCTTAGCAGTTTTTACTAAGCATTTTTTCGCGAATAATATATACAGCTCGTGGATTGCGATAAAAGTAAGTATTTTTTACTCAGAACAGATTGAAATAATGTATAGTTATGGATGCTATGAGTAATGCCGTGTTTTGTAAATTGTCATTTTTAGTTTCTTCGTATAGGATATACTTTTCAAATCGGCAATCGAACAATTGCTAACCTCTATTGATACGTCGGCAAACGTTAGGAGCATTCAGGACAATGTAGGAGAAATAATCTGACAAAAAGTAGTCGTGTGTGGTAAGGCCTACAGTTACAACCATACTCTAAACAACATAGTAATATAAAAGAATACGAATGTACTTCGACAAACAGTTCCTATGGTTTCCTTGATGCTAGCAAAGTTGGGGTGCTCGGACAAGATATACAAGTTTCCTCTACATTCCTATTGGCCATAAAGTTGGGGTGGGCACGCTGCCTCCCTCACAACCATTGTACCCCTGATGCCGTTTTCATCTCTCTCACTACCATTTATTCCCGCCGATTCTTTTTTCATAACAAGCAAGTGCTGTTTAAAACTCAGTATATTGTTTTAATTCTGCTTGTTTCGTGTTAACCTTTTGAGTGCCAGTATATTGATATTGACGCGTATATTGGTAGATATATGTTTTCAGTGACACTGAAAGGATTAAAGAGCTAAGGCGTGGCCGTTGCATTGGTATTTCTGATATTCTTTCTTTCATGTTTATGTAGTATAGATGAATTGCATGGTTTCAACTCAGTGCTTTGCAACGCTTGCATTTTTTTTATGGAAAGAGTTGTTCAACAAATGCGTATGTCTATGAAGATGAAAAAAGGTTGAAAGAAATGAAGAAAAAGAAAAAAGGGAAGCATCTGGCATGAAAAGAGGATTTGACTGATGGATATTAAAAAAATATTTAGGGAGGAATGTATACATGTGCCGGTGGTCCAAGAAGCGAAAGACAGATGGGACAGATTAATGGGAGTCATAAGAGTAGCAGCAGAGAAAGCTGGGATGGTTAGAAAGTGAGGCAAGTGCGCAAGGAAAAAATAAGATAAACGCCGAAGTTAGAAAATAGAGGAAAGTGGTATGGAAGCACTTAAAAACACTATGCAAAGGGAAAAGATGTCAAGACAAAGGAAGAGAACAAAAAAAAAGAAAAAAGTAGTTAGAGAGAGGAAGAAAGTCAAAGGAAGTTAAATGGGAGAAGAACAGCGAATACTAGGATGGAGTAGAGTGGAAAACACCAAAAGTATAACAGAGATATAAGAAGCGATTCAGGAGAATGAGCACTAACATGGGAAAACAGATCAGTAAAGTGGAATGGATCACGCATTTTCAAAAACTATTATGGGGGAAGAATAAAACAATGTAGGTAGAGATTTAATACGAAATAAGCGAGAAAGAGAGATTAATTGATAATTTGATTATGCCCTAAATCGCAATTATATTATATATCAACATACGTGTAACTCCATCTATTGAAAAAAATCCCCATTATTAACTGGTACACCTAGTATAAGGAACGAGGCGGGAAAGGAGCTGGTAAAGAGAATAGAAAGGGGAATAAAAGTAAAAAATGATCAAGAAATACAGAGGAACTGGAGCGGCATTGACAAGTCGGAGTTTTGTAAGAAGTATAAATACTGAAAGGAAAATATAGAAATAGACAAATGCTGGGAAGATAAAGAGACTTGGGGAGGAACTAAAATAAAAATGTGTGATATTAAAATGCAGGAGTGTAAGGAGGAAAACAAGATATAAGAAGACAAAATTCAGACTATATCAAAGATAAGATACGAGGGTCGATCAATAAATAGTCGGCTTGGTAAAGAAAATCGCGTTTTTTTTGGACAAAAATCTTTTTATTTCTCAACATAATCTTCTTTTAGCTCGATACACTTATTCGAACGATTTTCCAATTTTTTGATGCCCTCCGAATAATATCAGGGGTACAAATTGAAAATGCGGGTTTGATAACAGATGGCGTCACTAACGCTATACGCATCAGGCAGTACTGTGACTATGTTCATGTCAAAGCTACGTCTTATAGCTTTAATTTTCAGTATGTGTCAATTTGTCGCAGTGTCAAATTCATAGTTTTTTTGAGCTCTCAATATGTCGAGTTTCGTGCCAACAAAACAGCATTTGCGGGAAGTTTTAATTTACTTCTTTAATTTGAAGAAAAGTGCTGCTGAAGCACATCGATTGGTCTCCGAGGCTTATCCGAGTCATGTTCCATCGGTTTCAACGTGCGAGAGATGGTTTGTGCGGTTTAGAAGTGGTGATTTTGACGTTGAGGACAAAGAGCGGCCGGGCCAAGTGAAAAAGTTTGAGAATGCTGAATTGGAGGCAATACTCAATGAAGACTCGTGTCAAACTCAACAAGAGCTCGCAGATTCATTGGGAGTGACACAACAAGCCATTTCCCATCGTATAAAAGCCCTCGGAATGATTCAAAAGCAAGGACATTGGGTGCCGTATGAGCTGAAGCCGAGAGACGTCGAGCGCCGTTTTTTTGCATGCGAACTGCTGCTCGAACGGCAAAAACGGAAGGGTTTTTTGCATCGCATTGTCACTGGTGATGAAAAGTGGATCCATTACGATAACCCGAAGCGCAAAAAATCATATGGTTACCCCGGCCATGCATCATCATCGACGGCCAAACCAAATATTCACGGCGCCAAGCTCATGCTCTGTATTTGGTGGGACCAGCTGGGTGTGGTGTATTATGAGCTATTGAAATCGAACGAAACCATCACAGGAGCACTATACCGAACTCAATTGATGCGTTTGAGCCGCGCACTCAAAGAAAAACGGCCACAATACGAGCAAAGACACGACAAAGTAATTTTGCAACATGACAACGCTCGGCCACATGTTGCAGCGCCGGTCAAAACATACCTACAAACGCTGAAATGGGAAGTCTTACCCCATCCGCCGTATAGCCCAGATATTGCTCCTTCCGATTACCACCTTTTCCGATCGATGACACATGGCCTAGCTGACCAGCGCTTCCATTCTTACGAAGAAGCCCAAAAATGGGTCGATGACTGGATAGCAGCCAAGCCGGCCGAATTTTTTCGCGACGGTATCCGTAAATTGCCAGAAAGATGGGAAAAAGTTGTGGCTAGCGATGGACAATACTTTGAATAATTCATTTGTTACCATTTTTTCAGAATAAACGTTCAAAAATAGAAAAAAATCCCGCATTTTCAATTTGTACTCCTGATACGATTTCGGAGGGTCCTCAAAATAGGTCTTTGTTTCGGCGATGAGGTCATCTCTGGAACCAAATCTCTTTTCGCCAAGCCATTTTTTCAGGTTTGAAAACAGAAAGTAGTCGGAGGGGGCCAAATTTGGAGAATACGGTCGATATAAAAGGAATTCGTATTTTAATTCATGAATTTCGGCCATCAGCTACACGTTCTCTTTTATGGTCGACAGTGAGCAAACGCGGCACCCATCTTGAGGATAACTTTTTCATACCCAACTGATCATTCAGGATTGAAATCACTGAGACATGATATGCCTGTGGCCTCAGCAATCTCACGCACTTTTAGTCTCCGATCATTTAACACCATATAGTGGACTTTTTCAATTGTTTCTGGTATGACGACCTCATTTGGACTACCTGGACATTCATCGTCAACAATGCTCGTACGACCGCGTTTAAATTCAGCTGTCCAATATTTAATGGTTGATAACGAAGGTGCAAGGTTCATATAAACTTCGTCTAGCTCTGCTTTGATTTCATTGTCCGTTTTCTTTTTCAAAAACAAAAATCGAATTACTGCACGCTACTCAATTTTTCCCATTTTTGTAAAAACACAAAAGTTGTTTGTCTTTCGATGGCTGTCAAACACAAACTAAACATCACAGCGAGCTGAAACTTTGACAACAGTCATATGAAGGATGGCACTACTAAACGTCGCTATTGATTTCTTTCCTCGACCAACAGATGGCGCAAGGCCGACTATTTATTGATTGACCCTCGTAAAACGTTAGAATATATTTGTGAATGTAAGGAATCAAAGGAGCAAATATAGAGAGAATTGCTTGAGGAGATAGAAAATTGTAAAAAATGCTACACAATATACTCATAAAAAATGGATAAATTGTTTGTGAAGAAAACCGATACCCTCCTTCGGCGGATACTGACCCTGCAGATCTATTTGCTATCTGGCAGGTACGAGCCAAGAATGTCTATGATTATTTTTCATTAACGGTTTACCAGGTGTACAAGTATGAAATGCGGATTTTTTTTCTAAAAAAACATGTTAAATTCGGAAGAATGATAAAAAATGCTTTATTCAAAGTATGCTCCATTCATCGAGCCATTTTTTCACATCTTCGTACAAACCAAAGCGCTGCTCAGCAAGTGCGTGACCCATCGATGCAAACAAGTGGTAATCAGAAAGAGCCAAGACTGGTAAGTAAGCCGCATGGAATAGAACTTCTCAGCTGAGTGCTTCCAACGTGTCGCGAACCGGTTTTGCCGTATGTGATGGAGCATTGTCATGAAGAAAAATGACTTTGTGTTGCCTCTTTCGGTATTCTGGCCTTTTTTCAAGCAGCGAACGGTTCAAATCGGTCAATTGTTATTGGTAACGTTTAGTATTAACCGTTTCCCCAGGTTTTAACAGCTCATAATAGACCACGCCTCTCTGGTTCCACTAAACACAGAACATCGTCTTTCTGCCAAAGCGATTCGGTCTTGTGGTTGATGTGGATGGTGCACCTGGGTCTACCCATGGTTTTTTACGCTTGATATTCTCAAAATAAATCCACTTTTCATCCCCTGTAACTATACGATGCAAAAACGACTTCCTTTTGTACCGAGCGATCAAAATGTCACATAAGTTTTTGCGCTTTTCCATTTGTTTGACGTTTAACTTATGTGGTACCCATCTACCGGTCTTCTGAATCTTTCCCATCTCTCGTAGCCGATTGGAAACAGCTTGTTGACTAACGTCCAATTGCTCGAGAGTTGTTTTTCTGTTTGTGAATCATCTTCGTCCAACAATGCTGACAATTCCACATCTTTATATTTTTTTGGCGGCTTTCCACGTTCCTTGGCTGCAACATCGAAGTCACCACTTTTGAAACGCCGAAACCATCGTTCACACGTATCTTGCGATGCAGCATATTCACCATAAACTTCTTGAAGTAATCGGTATGATTCAGCAGCAATTTTCTTCAAAGGAAAACAAAAAATTAATGCTGTCCGCGAATGCTCTTTGTTCGGTATAAATTTCGACATATTGAACACAAGAACAAAACACTATGCACACACTTTTCCAATTTATCCCTCGTGCGCGTCTGTCACTTGTTGATGACACAAAATAATGGCGCAGTGTCAAATCTTCATAGCATAAACTGCATTCATGCGCCATCTGTTGTCTGAAATCCGCATTTCATACTTGTACACCTGGTAGAGCCCGTGTTACTATCAGCGGCGATTATATCTTTTTTGTTCTGCGATATCTAAAATGCACACCTCGAAGCCCCATACTTCTCTTCCTTCTTCGTATTCTACGCTGTGACTTCTTTGTAATTAACTTCGAATGTTTCCCCACCCCCTCTCTTTCTCGACTTGTTGTTATTATTTCCTTTCTTTTTCTTTCTTTGCAATTATTATTATAATTTCCGTTGTGTTGTAGTTATTAAACTTGTAGCAGGATTGCAGGGTCGAGTAATAAATGTAAGCGGATGAACAATAGAACGATGCGTCTTTATTGAAGATAATGGCGGAGAGTAGATCGTGAATGCGAGCAAGCACCTCTGTGTAGTAGCAGACTCTCAGACAGGATAGCTGAGCTCGCTTACGCTCGTGATTGGTTTGCGCGCTCTGTCGGCGTGTCATCCCAACTAGGTCCCTTAAGGCTTGCTTTCAAAACTCCCACTTTGGGTTAACATATCGAAAGCCAATGTTTCTTTGACGATTACATTTAATTTTTGTCGAAGATATTCGAATCTTGCCTTGCTAAATGGCTTAGTTAGTATGTCGGCGATTTGTTCATTTGTACTTATGTACTCAAGTTCAAAACTTTTTCTTTCGTAATGATCTCTTACGAAATGATAGCGTACTTCGATGTGTTTTGAATTCTTCGTTATTTGCGGATTCTTAATGAGTTTAATCGCGCTTTGGTTCCCTAGATACATTATAGGAACTTCGATTCGGCATTTGACCAGTTCATTTATCAATCTACTTATCCAGATAAGCTCTTTGCTTGTCTGACTCGCCTCAATGTACTCAGATTCCATTGTGGATAAAGCTACCGATTTTTGTTTCAAAGATCCCCATACTATGGGTGCTTCCGCAAATTTAATTATGAAACCGCTCGTTGACTTTCGCGTTTTCTTATCGCCCGCGAAATCTGCATCGCTATAGGCGTTCAGTCTTAAATTCTTATGATTGCTCGGGAACAATATACCATGGGTTCCCGTACCCCTTAAATACTTTAATATACGTTTTATTGCGTTCCCATGAATTTTCTTCGGAGATTCCGCGTATTGACTCACTGCGTTTACAGAATAGGCTATGTCCGGCCTCATTACTGTCGCCAGGAATAGCAGACTTCCAACTGCCTCTTTGTACGGAACGTTGACGACTTCTTCTTCGAGACTGCACTGCTGCAGACTCAAGTCAGTGTGTTGATCTGCCGGAATTGATACTGAGTTGGCTTCGCCCATGCGAAATCTGTCGAGTACCCTTTGCGTATACGATGCCTGATTCGCGAGAATCGAACCGTACGAGAGATGTTGGATTTCCATGCCCAAGAAAACGCCTAATGGAGAGACGGTAATCTGCAACGCCGCTGCCAAGTGCTGTAAAAGACTTTGAATTTTGTTCTCACACGTAGAAGCAATTAGACCGTCGTCAATATAAATTGCTAAAATTAATATTGCGTTGTCATCATGCGAGATAAGAACACAAGGATCTTCCGAAGTTGCAATTAAATTGAATTTCTTCAAGCAATCAACGAATTTCTTATTCCAACATCTTGCGGCTTGTTTAAGGCCGTACAGTGCCTTTTTCAGTCGACAGACTCGTTCGGTACCGTCTTCAAATCCCTTCGGCTGTGCCATGAAGATCTCTTCTTCGAGATCACCATTGAGGAATGCTGTCTTGACATTAAATTGCTTAAGTTGCATTTTTGAGGTCGCCGCAACAGCCAGAATTGCTCGAATTGACCCGAATTTGACGACGGGACTGAAAGTTTTCTCGTAGTCGATCCCCGGACGTTGTGAGAAGCCTTTCACAACTAATCTTGCTTTGCATCGTCCGTCACGACCGCCTATACCTGGCCTGAAACGATACACCCAACGATTGGGTAATACTTTTGCGTTGTGCAGAGATTGCACTAATTCCCATGTATTGATTCTGGTACAAAGAGTCCATTTCCGCGCCCGTAGCGGCTTTCCAGCTTCGTTGTCCATGCTTTCGAGCGCTTCCTTATATGTTCTTGGCTCTTGACTCTCGGCGACGAAGAGATCTTCGATGTGAGGCTCGAAATCTCTGTATCTTTCCGGCTGACGCAGACTACTGCGGTCTCACAGCCTACGAGCGTGTACTTGCTGCTGTTTTGCGCAACCTTGCTCTGCGGCTTGTTGCACTGGAAACTCATCTGCTCGATCTTGTCGCTCGTCGTCATTGTCTCCTGGTTCGTCTTCTTCGTCGCTCGTATCTCCGGGCATCCGAATTATCGCATATTCGTTCCCTATTTTTTCTTTCACCTTGTGAATTTTCTCGTTCAAAGACTTGACGTCCCGCAGAGTGTTGACTTTGTTTTCAGCAGGATACCAGATCCGGTATCCCTTGCTTGAGTCATCGTAACCAACGAAAAAACCCTTTTTCGCTTTCGCACTCCACTTCGTCCGTCGTTCTTTGGGAATATGCGTCCAGACCTCAGTTCCAAATACTTTGTAGTCAGTCTTTATTGCCGGTTGACCGAACTATAGCTCGTACGGTGTTTTTCCTCGCACGCTGCTTGTACCTGTACGGTTTATGACGTATTGCCATTGGTTTTGCGTGAAGTATGCTTCTCGCCGCTTCGACGATTGTCCTGTTCTCACGTTCAATAGCCCCGTTTTGCTCCGGAGTATAAGAAACGCTGGTTTCGTGCTTGATCTCGTGCATCTGTGTTATCGCTCGCATTTCCTTGTTGATAAACTCTGTTCCGTTGCCGGTCCTGAGAGTTTTTATTTTTCTGGCGAGTTGAGTGTCAATGCGTTTGAATAATTTTTAAAAATTGTCTTGGCTTCGGATTTGATTCAAGAAAAATACGAATTTGTAGTGAGAATAATCATCCTTTATGAGAAAGAAATACCTCGAGTTTTCTATAGACAGATTCTCCATAGGTCCACAGAGATCAGCGTGCAGCAGCTCACCCGGTTCCTTCGACTGTGATTTGCTTATTGCGAAAGGCTTTCGACTCATCTTTCCTTGGACACATCCATCGCAGTTCCAATCCTTCTCGGGCTTTGTTTTGATATTCCATGTTTTGAGAATCTCACGCACGTGTGGGATGTTTTGGTGCGCGAGACGCTCGTGCCAAACTCTCAGCGAATCACTCTCGGTGACATTGGCTTTTGCGTGCTGCGAAGCGATGTCCTCGGAATGCGTGTTGCCAATTTTGAATCGCATTTTATAAAGATCTTCGTACCGATCTCCCAATGCAACTGTTTTCTGTCTCTTTTGCAGGCGACACTGTTCATTATCCGATTCGAGTTTCAAACCTTTGTCGAGAGCTGAAGACATTGACATTAAATTGTATTTTAGTTTTGGCAGATGGAGAACCGGAATTAAATGATGTTTCTCCCACTGTGACCCATTAAACCAGACAATATTTATATCTCTTACGCCCTCTGCATGAATTACTTCTCCGTTACCAACTCTGATGTGTACCGGAACGGCCCATTTTGCATAATTAACAAACCAACTGCGTGTCGGAGACATGTGTTGACTTGCTCCCGAGTCGAGAAACCAGTCTTTCGATTCCTCTGTCGAAAACAATGCTCGTGCTTTAATCTCACCTCCGACAAAAGCACTTCCTCTGCTTTCGTGCGCTGCGCTTCAATCCCCTTGGCTCGTACGCTTCCTTTTGCTGCGACACTCCCTTGACCAGTGACCAGGTTTTCCACACCCGAAGCAATTTCCCGGTTTCTTGCTTTTCTTCCCGCGTTGCTGCTTCGTTTTCATCGAGAACTCGTTGCTTTCTAGCATCGAGATGCGGGACACGAAATTGGGTAACGTACGCTCGGCTTGACTTGTCGACTCCCACCCTATTGCGAATTGCTGATAGGAAGACGGAAAAGTCATTAATATTTTGGTTATTATCATGCTTCCTGTCAACGGTTCTCCGAGCATTTGTAGTCTACACGCGAGATCGTTGATTTTTGCGATATGCATCGACATATCGTCTGCAGAATCCTTCTGCAACGAATACCATTGCTGCTGCAAAAGATGCTTGGACGTCTCGGTTTTATTTTCAAAAACATTATGTAGTTTATTCGACATATCTTTTGCAGATGGGCTATGAATTATGTAAAGCTTACACTGTCGACTCACCGTTTGTACTATTATTTTCTGCGCCAAGCTGTCAAGTTTATTCCATTTCTCGAGATTTTTCTCGTGTGCCGCTGTTGCTTCGGCGTTCATGTCGGTGTCGGGCACCGGTTTTTCGAATGTACCGTTGATCACCTCCATTGCTCCACCCGCAGAAATGTAGACGCGCACTTCGAACTTCCATAGTCCCCAGTTCTCAAGTCCCGGTATTTTTTCTATTTTTGAGAGCTCACTGTCCGGCATGGCGGTTTTGCACTTTTGCACGAGGCTGGCTAACCTTCCGAACACACGCGGTTTTCAAAGAGAAAAATATTCAAAAGTCTTTTCACTCACGAAAAATATTACTCGAAACAATTCCCTGGGCCCTTAACCTGTTGTAGTTATTAAACTTGTAGCAGGATTGCAGGGTCGAGTAATAAATGTAAGCGGATGAACAATAGAACGATGCGTCTTTATTGAAGATAATGGCGGGGGAGTAGATCGTGAACGCGAGCGAGCACCTCTGTGTAGTAGCAGACTCTCAGATAGGATAACTGAGCTCGCTTACGCTCGTGATCGGTTTGCGCGCTCTGTTGGCGTGTCATTCCAACTAGGTCCCTTAAGGCTTGCTTTCAACACGTTGCCAAGTACTGAGCGTCGAACGAGGTTCCCTGTTCGACTGCCAACACTGTAATCATTATTGTAAATAATAACAATAACATAATAATAATTAACATCATTGCAGATTACATAATAGTAGTCTATTATTGTTTCGACTATTTATGTCGATTTTCTCTCCTTGCGATCATTATTTTTAACTCATTATTAAAGACCACCGATTGTTTTTGTTATTGTAAAGGGTGATTTTTTAAGAGCTTGAGAACTTTTTTAAAAAAAAAAACGCATAAAATTTGCAAAATCTCATCGGTTCTTTATTTGAAACGTTAGATTGGTCCATGACATTTACTTTTTGAAGATAATTTCATTTAAATGTTGACCGCGGCTGCGTCTTAGGTGGTCCATTCGGAAAGTCCGCTTTTTTATCGACAAATTTTGTTCAGCGATGAGGCTCATTTCTGGTTGAATGGCTACGTAAATAGGCAAAATTGCCGCATTTGGAGTGAAGAGCAACCAGAAGCCGTTCAAGAACTGCCCATGCATCCCGAAAAATGCACTGTTTGGTGTGGTTTGTACGCTGGTGGAATCATTGGACCGTATTTTTTCAAAGATGCTGTTGGACGCAACGTTACGGTGAATGGCGATCGCTATCGTTCGATGCTAACAAACTTTTTGTTGCCAAAAATGGAAGAACTGAACTTAGTTGACATGTGGTTTCAACAAGATGGCGCTACATGCCACACAGCTCGCGATTCTATGGCCATTTTGAGCGAAAACTTCGGAGAACAATTCATCTCAAGAAATGGCCCGGTAAGTTGGCCACCAAGATCATGCGATTTGACGCCATTAGACTATTTTTTGTGGGGCTACGTCAAGTCTAAAGTCTACAGAAATAAGCCAGCAACTATTCCAGTTTTGGAAGACAACATTTCCGAAGAAATTCGGGCTATTCCGGCCGAAATGCTCGAAAAAGTTGCCCAAAATTGGACTTTCCGAATGGACCACCTAAGACGCAGCCGCGGTCAACATTTAAATGAAATTATCTTCAAAAAGTAAATGTCATGGACCAATCTAACGTTTCAAATAAAGAACCGATGAGATTTTGCAAATTTTATGCGTTTTTTTTTAAAAAAAAGTTCTCAAGCTCTTAAAAAATCACCCTTTAAGAGGTACTATTTTTGGTTTTCGATGAGGGCCAAACGAGGCTTCTCATTTGACTTTCAACCCCGAAATTTTGTATCCTTTATTATTTTTAATTCTTTTGCAGCGTATATCGCCTTTATCCTTGTTACTACTGCTCATCGATTTTCTCTGATTTAAATATTTTTAATTTTCTTTCGCTCTTATTATTGTTATTGCAGTAAACCATATCCCCTTGTGTTCGTGTTAATACTTTTAGGCTGTCCCGCACCCCCGTCTTCCTTGGGGTAACCAAGAAAATCAATCACAATATATACAGGGTGTATCACAAGTACCTAATAACAGGTATATAGTGTGATAGAGAGTATGACACTGATGAAAACTTCACATGTAAAATTGTTGTACAACCAAAATTGACCGAATTATTAATAAAGTCGACGAATCACAGACGAGGAATAAATGCATAAAATTATACAAGGTGCATAAAATTATACAATCCCGCCGGGTCCTCCGATCGAGCCCGCCACTTACCATAAGGAAAAGCGATACGTTATTTTTAAGCATTAAGAACCCCCCCTCCCCCGCCTTCTTTCCCTTCATCGCGTGAGGCACGAGGACGAAAAAGCAAGACCTTTCCATGAACACGACAACCCAACAAGGATCCCAGGAGGTGATAGGCGTTGTGCTGGAGCTGCGGAAGGCCAGAGGAACGTGGACGAGGAGAAAGCTGCCCAGCCAAAGTCGCCGACGCCGCACTATACAGAAACCGCCAATACCCGCCGAAATGTTGCCTGCTGAGATCCGAGCTACACACTATCCAGCGACGAACCAGCCAGACCATTGCCACCTACCGCCAACTACCGTCACATTGTCGAAGCCGCCCACCGTTTCGATCGTCGACCAAAGCCGACGCGCGCATCTCTCTTTCACCCACTTCAGCCGATCACCGACGACCAGCTACGAGTAAGAAGACGACGACGAGTGTGAGTTTCCGGAAAAACCATTGTACAGCTATCGAGTGAGTGCATATTTATATTGCGAAACTATCAAGTGAATTTCGAGTAAAAATTGTTTGAGTTTTCCCCACCCGTTTCCCTCTGTATCTCGAGGATTGACTGCCACACGTCGCCGGCATCGCCATTTTTAGTTATCGAGTCACGATTGTTAGCGCGCTTGGTGGGTGGTGATGGTATAGATTTAGTTAGATCATTGAGTGTTCCATCCCCTTCGAATCTAGAAACTGAGGTAATAATTAAGTAGCCGTCGAGGTCGGGAATTCACACCTCAGATACTTCCTCGTACCACCCCGCTAGATAGTCCTGCCGTTACAGAGTCCGATCTATGTTTTCAAGTAAACGGAGCTACGCCGTTACGTAGCTGGCGCCCCAAACTTTAAAATCATTTCTGTTATATCAGGAGTACAAATTGAAAATGCGGGATTTTTTTCTATTTTTGAACGTTTATTCTGAAAAAATGGTAACAAATGAATTATTCAAAGTATTGTCCATCGCTAGCCACAACTTTTTCCCATCTTTCTGGCAATTTACGGATACCGTCGCGAAAAAATTCGGCCGGCTTGGCTGCTATCCAGTCATCGACCCATTTTTGGGCTTCTTCGTAAGAATGGAAGCGCTGGTCAGCTAGGCCATGTGTCATCGATCGGAAAAGGTGGTAATCGGAAGGAGCAATATCTGGGCTATACGGCGGGTGGGGTAAGACTTCCCATTTCAGCGTTTGTAGGTATATTTTGACCGGCGCTGCAACATGTGGCCGAGCGTTGTCATGTTGCAAAATTACTTTGTCGTGTCTTTGCTCGTATTGTGGCCGTTTTTCTTTGAGTGCGCGGCTCAAACGCATCAATTGAGTTCGGTATAGTGCTCCTGTGATGGTTTCGTTCGATTTCAATAGCTCATAATACACCACACCCAGCTGGTCCCACCAAATACAGAGCATGAGCTTGGCGCCGTGAATATTTGGTTTGGCCGTCGATGATGATGCATGGCCGGGGTAACCATATGATTTTTTGCGCTTCGGGTTATCGTAATGGATCCACTTTTCATCACCAGTGACAATGCGATGCAAAAAACCCTTCCGTTTTTGCCGTTCGAGCAGCAGTTCGCATGCAAAAAAACGGCGCTCGACGTCTCTCGGCTTCAGCTCATACGGCACCCAATGTCCTTGCTTTTGGATCATTCCGAGGGCTTTTATACGATGGGAAATGGCTTGTTGTGTCACTCCCAATGAATCTGCGAGCTCTTGTTGAGTTTGACACGAGTCTTCATTGAGTATTGCCTCCAATTCAGCATTCTCAAACTTTTTCACTTGGCCCGGCCGCTCTTTGTCCTCAACGTCAAAATCACCACTTCTAAACCGCACAAACCATCTCTCGCACGTTGAAACCGATGGAACATGACTCGGATAAGCCTCGGAGACCAATCGATGTGCTTCAGCAGCACTTTTCTTCAAATTAAAGAAGTAAATTAAAACTTCCCGCAAATGCTGTTTTGTTGGCACGAAACTCGACATATTGAGAGCTCAAAAAAACTATGAATTTGACACTGCGACAAATTGACACATACTGAAAATTAAAGCTATAAGACGTAGCTTTGACATGAACATAGTCACAGTACTGCCTGATGCGTATAGCGTTAGTAACGCCATCTGTTATCAAACCCGCATTTTCAATTTGTACCCCTGATATATTTTTCGCCCGTCCTCTTGTATTATTATATATTTCGAGTTGTATAGAGTATTATATTTTTGCCCTCCCCCTTTGCGTTACCGTTTGAGCTTTTAGTTTTGCGTTATTATTCAAACTTTATTTTTCCTCTTATTTGAGCCTTGTTATTGCGTTTTTATGTGAATTTTATTGTCTTGATTATTATATTTCCAGCCCCGCCCCCCTTTTCGGTTGTTAGTATTATTTTACCATTCCCCACTTTTTCTATTTTCGCTGTTCGGGTATCTTTGTTTTATTTTGGCTCTGTATTAACAGATTAGTTACATTTACTCTATTTTTGGGTTTATTTTGTTATTTGTTAATTTGAATACATCAGCATTGTTATTTCACCAATTTATATGCCGCTGTTAAATTTTCTTGGTCGACCCGAATCCCTTCATTAATTAAGAGTTTCGGTCACAAGTTTAAAGTGGAAAATGTCGGAAATGTACAATATTTAAAAAATTATCAATTTCAGAAAGGAAAGAAAGTCGGCGACATAAAGGAAAGAATAACGATTCTCGATATAATTTATTCATAGATTACAAAATATTATTTGTTACACGGACTAGTTGGTTTTCGTAGAAAGGGTTCATGCAGTACTTTGTGCAGTCGCTGTGCTTTTTGCACTCCAATTCCCGGACAAAAGGATAATGCATTGGCTGTTGCTTTCACCAATCCCGAAACAGTTCCAAAGGTTGACATCAACGTCATGGCATCAGTTTTATTTATTGATCTCACCGTCGTCAGTGCACTCATGACCTTAAATAGATACAAATTTTACATTTATACTCTTGTTGTAATATTTAAAACGAAAAAGTCGACATCAAGGCTGTGTTAAAGGTTCAAAGTGTAAAATATTGCTTGTATGACAAAAATAAAGTAACTATGATTAATTAATGGAATTGACAATTTCGGTTCAGTTTGCGTAATGGCTTTGAGTTTAATGCCATAGAAACACAAATTCAGGAAATTCACGAAATCAATCGTGTTGTGCTGGTATTGCGTAATTGGATTATTACGGTAATCGGGATTACATTAAAAGTTATTATTTTTGGGATCGTTTGCCGATAAGGAGATAGATCTCGCGTAAATAACGATCACATGAATTTACGGTAAAGTAATAGTTGGTCGTTTATAGTTAACGGTTACTTCCGCTAACTATTATATGGCAAGAAAAGAATTGTACAGAGTTTCGTTATGTTCTCGAGTTGTCGACGAGGAACCAACCGTTCGATGTGAATCTATTATTCAGACTGATCTCGGCAAAGGGAGTTATTCACTACCTTTGGTGAAATCGATGAATTTGCAAAGATGTCTATGTTGCAAGTTGCTGCAAGTCGTAGTTCGAGCGATCATTGCTCGCGGCTCGTTGCATACGTTTGCACATTCTTTCTACTTCGGGTGAGAAACCTCACGCAAAGGAGGAATAATGGCGAAATAATTATACTCGAATGATTCGCGGCATAACAATTGTTCAACGATTTTTTAACCAAATGGTAAACTGAATCTCTAAACGATATTGTTAAAACTGTCAGTATTTTCTATTTCAAACTATTAACATCTTGTATAACCAGTCAATATCGAGACTGCGTCTGTTTATTAAAAGGGCAAGCTAACGCCAACATCTTTAAACTCTTCAAAGTTACTGGGACCACCACGAACTTAGAAAATTTATTTTCACACGAAATCCTTCAAACTCGAATGTTGCGGAGACCATCACGAACTTAGAAATTCCTTCATCCTGTCTAAGAGAGTTGTGTGGACCATCGCAAATCGTAAGTCCTTTCCTTTCTCCAGTCCTGTGTCTTGGTCAAAGGAACTCATTTATATCTCGAGATTCAAAATCACAAAATTCATATCATCTAAATGTAATTTTTGACCGAATTACATAGTCCGTATTTGAGGTCAAATTGATTGGATAATGCGCAGTCGTAGAAAAATGTTGAAATTTATAGTCACATTTTCGTTCATTACGTTAAAGAAAATGTTTTCTTCTCAGGCGTATTATTCTTACAAAAAAAATAGACTAAGCTGTTCAAACTCAGCAAAAAGATCCCCGTTTCTGAGGGATTAATGATACTCAGCCATAATATTATATAATACATTTACAAGAGTACATTGCGTATGTAAAAAAAAAAGTATTTAAAAAACTCCCGACAGGCAAAAGACTATAATATACAGAACTTTAGCTTTAAAAAGTTTTCATATGAAAATAAATCTAAAAAGGACGAAATGACTTCCGATGTAACTTTAGTTAACTTCATATTTAAATTCTAATAACTCATTTGCCGCCATCATTATAGTCGGCAGACGTCTTCTTTTGCGTTAGAAAACGTCCATATCGCATATACTTGTTCTGTTAAATTAGAGTCCAGACGCCAGCATGTTTCTTGACATGTAAAGGACGGTTGCAATGTTCAGGAGACGTCTCCCGACTGTAGTGACAGCAGCAAATGAATTATTGTAATTTAAATATGAAGTTAACTAAATTAACTTCGGAAGTTATTTCATCCGTTTTCGATTTATTTTCATATGAAATTTTTTTAAAACTAAAGTCCTGTTTATTATAGTCTTTTGCCGTCAGAAGTTTTAATTTATCATTTTTTTTTTCATACGTTTTAAAGCTAGTTCAATGTGATTTTCTACCGCATTTTCATAATTGCTATATATTTATATAGCTACTATATTTTTTGAAACTAAAACAGCTAAATCATTTTTAATAACTCTATTTCATTTAATCGCTCAATCTTTTTTGTACTCTTGTATCTAGAATTATAGCAACAAAGGTAATTAGAAAAGCATAAAATGGTCACCATTTTTTAATCATTTATCTTTATTTTATCACTCAATCATTTATGCACTCGTGTATTTAGAATTAAAACAACAAAGGCGATTAGAAAATTGTGTTCCATTTTTATTAATTTCTAGTTGTTGAAAACACCTTTGATGTGCAACAAACTGAATAAAATTTACATGTTGTTGAATAAAATATATATACTGTCATATAATTACCACTGTTAGCCTATTTTTCTATATCGAACGGCTATGAGAGCCCGATAGTATATTTCGAAGCGACGAATACAGCAGAGGCTAGGCCACCGAACCCGGACCTAGCATAAAAACTAATGACGTCACGCCTCTGGAATTCGCTGGTCGTCGAAAACAGCAGGTCAGTGACCAGCTGGCCTTGCTCGGCGACGAGGGGGTGACAGGGGGGGGGGGCACGACAACGGTAGCTTGAAAAATCATGAGACTTGGCGGATTTGAAAATCGAAGCTACTAATGACGTAGAGGACCAGGTTGGGGGGAGAGTCTGTAAAAGAGCCTGCACCGCAGGGAAGCGGCCTCTTAGTACAAGTTTTCCTGAACAAATATATTTTGGTACAAGTCGGTGCAGTAAAGAACGTAGTGATTATTATTAGAATTGACAAATTCAAGGGATCGAGTAAAAATCACCTCTCAGAAAATCCGTGGTTCTGGAATTAAGGAAATAAATTCAACAGTGTTAACGAGGTTTGAAGAAGGAGAGTCAGACAGGGGACATAGTTAAAGAAATAAGAATATAATAATCGGGCGATAGATTAAAAGTGTAATAGATCAAGAAGTAGATAGATGTAAAAAGAATAGGATTAAGTGGATTAATCTAGGTATAGGAAATTAAGTGCATCGGATTAAGCGAGTAGTATTTAAGGAAATAAAATTAAATAGTGTGGATTTTAAACCGGCAGTATAAACAGGAATTGCCCGATCGTGTGAGTGGAAGAGAGAAAGAGAGAAAGTGAAACAGGAGTGACAGAGAATGCATTGTAAACAGAGTTGATACACTCTGTCAAGGAGTGAGTGCGATGCGAGTGGGTGTGTGTGTGCGTGTTTGAAGTTACTAGGTCAATACCAATGCATTGACACGTAACAGAGATTCGAGCCCGAGAATACCGAGAATTTGAAAACGCATAACATGAAATGATGTTAAAATAATCGCCGGAATTACCAAATTTAGGTGCACCACTCTAGATATTAGAGGCCAAAAACTGTAAAATAACTCGTTATGAAATTATTTCTTTTGTTAATAAATCCTACTCTCACTCACCTCGAAGTCTAACATTAATTAGTCCTGTGTTCGAGCCCGAATTCTCACGATAAATAAAATTATTGTTAACGATAAAAAAAATTACCGTTACAATACAAATATTGATTAAATTGCCTACGTACTCTTTCTCTTACTTCGCCGTGAGCGCTCTGAAGTTAGAGACAGATGAACGATTATAGTAGAAATGACGGCCATTCTGTGGCATATTGATATACAGGGTGGGCCATTTTAATCTATGCACCCAAATTTCTTTGTACCTAAGACAGATACGGAAAAATGGTTCAGACAAAAGTTGTTCAAGATAATGCGGGTCACCTATCTGTGTAACTAGCTTTGACCTTGAGACTACTTGTCAAGGTTATTTGAAGGTCATAGTGGTTTTTTTTTATATGGGAACCCCTATTTTTGACACCGGATTCGAAAAGAGCGGAAAATTTTACGTCTGAAATGATATTTTGAAGTTTTTTTTCGTGACCTTGAGGTCAATTTAAGGTCCAATGCTAAATAACTGCCTGGTAGCTGTTTAAATTTTATGGCGGAATAAACGTTGTGAAGGTACCTTTATAAGAAAGATCGAACTGGAATGTGACAACAACCTCAACAATGTTGACCTTGACGTCATTTTTCAAGGTCATTTACAGGAGAGTGGTTTTATTAACGGGAAACTTTGTTTTTGATACCGAATCAAGAAAAAATGAAAAATTTAACGTTTTAAGGTTTTTCCTAACATAAAAAGGCCATTTAGTGTTTCTTATTCCACAAGCTTATTCTGCCACAAAATTTAAACTGCTAAATAAACAGCTACCAGGTAGTTATTTAGCATTTCACCTTAAATTGACCTTCTCAAGGTCACGAAAAAAAACTTCAAAATATCATTTCAGACGTAAAATTGTCCGTTCTTTTCGAATCCGGTGTCAAAAATAGGGGTTTCCATTTTAAAAAACCACTGTGACCTTCAAATAACCTTGACAAGTAGTCTCAAGGTCAAAGCTAGTTACACAGATAAGTGACCCCTATTATCTTCAACAACTTTTGTCTGAACCATTTTTCCGTTTCTGTCTTAGGTACAAGGAAATTTGGGTGCATAGATTAAAATGACCCACCTTGTATACAATCGTGTTTCTCATACATTTTTTTGAAAAGCTTTCATCTTTCTGAAACCTCATCTAATACAAACTAGGACAAAAATGGAGGTAAAGATGCACTGAATCGGTGTACCTAGTTCTGTTAAGAGACAACACCACTGTACATTTTTCAAAAAATCGATTTTTTTATTAGCTTAAAAAATACTTTGAACCCTTTAGAATATGGGACACATCCGTTTTTACCGGAAAACATTTTTTTTCCATCAAATTTCGCACCGTTCCGCAAGCGCGTCAGACTACTCTACGAAGCAGCGTTAGTACGTCATCCCGTTGTGTATTCGAGTGTGAGGGATTGGAACGTTATAGACCGTTTTGCGGATTGTTTAGACTAACCGACGGTTAGTGAGTTATTTTATTTTATTTATGAAAAGAAATCTGGGCGACGTTATACTATAAATTATCAACCGACCAAAAACCGCAGCACGATGGATGTTCAGAATCTTGGTGCGACTGGAAGAAGGCGCAAGCAGAAAATTCCTTGGATACCTCCCATCATAAGCCGCCACTTTCCCAAGAAGTTTTCAACGCGATAAAACCAATTTACGAAGAACTGAGTCGGGACGAGTTGCTGAATCGTTGCTTAGGATATACGCAAAACAGCAACGAAAGTTTCAACACAACGGTCGGGAAATTGGCACCAAAATCGTATTCGAGCGGAAAAAAGTGTTGAACATAGCGACTGATATTGCATTGTGCTGTGTTAACGATGGTCTAACAAGCATTTTGCGAATTATGAAAGTTCTGCAAATGGATATAGGCATCCATTCGTATAATTTTTGCTTCGAAGCTGACGCAAAGCGAATCGAACACGACGAACGAACTTTGACGGATGCAGTTAAAGAGGCGCGCTCTGCCCTAAAATCGTCGCGAAAAGCAAGTGAGGAGGAATTTTCCAACGTGGAAGTACAGTTTTATGGTCCTGGGATAGTAGATTAACGGTAAACATTTTTTAGTCATCGAATTTTTCATTTCTTCATATGTAAAACACACATCAAAACTTTAAACGCGTTTTTCTCGAAATGTCATTTTTCAAAACGGCACGCAACGTATCTCGAACAATTTTTATTCTTTCGATTTGAACGTTTGAAAATATCTTTAAAATAACATTTGGAAGAGAACTACGTATGGGATTTTCGATAAGTTAATTTAAACATTTTTTATTAACAAATGATTGCCTTTTTTGCCGAAAATTTGACATCTGTGTAATTGCTCGCCAATTTTACAAAAATCAATATTTTAAAAATCCCCTACGTCATTCTCTAGCTTTAACGATATAAATAACGGAGAATTTTTGTTTTTTGTTCCAGGTCCAAAATTGCACCAGTTATGCTGCGTGCCGCAGTGTACCTCGAATTCGACATGGCTGCGGAGAATGGCTCTAACGTCGCCATTTAAAAATATTTTTTAATAAAATTTTTTTGTAATATACGAAGGTCGATCAATAATTAGTCGGCTTGGTAAAGAAAATCGCGTTTTTTTGGACAAAAATCTTTTTATTTCTCAACATAATCTCCTTTTAGCTCGACACTTATTCCAACGATTGTCCAATTTTTTGATGCCCTCCGAATAATACGATTTCGGAAGGTCCTCAAAATAGGTCTCTGTTTCGGCGACGAGGTCATCTCTGGAACCAAATCTCTTTCCGCCAAGCTATTTTTTCAGGTTTGGAAACAGAAAGTAGTCGGAGGGGGCCAAATCTGGAGAATACGGAGGATGCGAAAGCAATTCGTATTTAGATTCATGAATTTTGGCCATGGCAACTGGGCACGTGTCAACGCGTGCATTGTCTTGATGGAAGAGCACTTTTTTCCTCGCCAAATGTGGACGTTTTTTCTTCAATTCGTCGTTGAATCGGGTCAGTACCGGTGCATAGTATTCGCCATTAATCTTTTTTTTCGGCGGAAGGTAATCGATGTAGATTATGCCGCGTGCATCCCAAAAAACTGTGGCCATGACCTTACCGGCCGATGGCACCGTCTTCGCCTTCTTCGGAGCACGTTCGGTCGGTGAAGTCCATTGTTTCGATTGTTCCTTTGTCTCTGGTGTATAGTGATGGATCCATGTTTCGTCCACGGTTAGGTAACGACGCAAAAACTCAACAGGATCACGCTTATAGATCGCCAAACACGCCTTTGAATCAGCTACACGTTCTCTTTTATGGTCGACAGTGAGAAAAAGCGGCACCCATCTTGCGGATAACTTTTTCATACCCAACTGATTACTCAGGATTGAAATCACTGAGCCATATGATATGCCTGTGTCCTTAGAAATCTCACGCACTTTTAGTCTTCGATCATTTAACACCATATCGTGGATTTTTTCAATTGTTTCTGGTATGACGACCTTATTTGGACGACCTGAACGTTCATCGTCAACAAAGCTCGTACGACCGCGTTCAAATTCAGCTGTCCAATATTTAATGGTTGATAACGAAGGTGCAAGGTCCATATAAACTTCGTCTAGCTCCGCTTTGATTTCATTGTTCGTTTTCTTTTTCAAAAACAAAAATCGAATTACTGCACGATACTCAATTTTTTCCATTTTTGTAAAAACACAAAAGCTGTTTGTCTTTCGATGGTTTTCAAACGCAAACTAAACATCGCAGCGATCTGAAACTTTGACAACAGTCATGTGAAGGATGGCACTACTAAACGCCGCTATTGATTTCTTTCCTCGACCAACAAATGGCGCAAGGCCAATGTATGGAATGTACCAATGTACATTCAATAACTTCCTTGAATTGTATTTTCGTATCACCTTTCCTTCCAACTAAAAAAAATTCGTAAAAAAAGCGTTTTTTTGGCCGTTACAGTGGTGTTACCCCTTAAGACATCTTTAGCCGATTCGGAGAACATCGCCCGTATAGAAACTGGCATATTCGCGTTATGCCAGTGAAACGCAAACTCCCGTCGCGAGTAAAAAAAGGATGCAAAATAGAACCTTTCATTTTTCACAAAGCCACTTTTATAAGGACGTATGTGATCAAAGCGTGAATTAGTGAGGAAGTAATGTGCGGTAACGTGGCAAAAATGCCGACGGATGAAATGCCACATCCTCCTCACTCAACGGCTTCAAGGCGATCTCGCAGGGCTGCATAGTACTTTAATAGAATGTCGTCCAATTATTTTTGATATTGTGTTATTATTTATATATGACCGAGAGGGCGAAGAGAGATAAGACGCCGCATCGCACTCACCGGTTGTTGGGAGATTACATCGTCAGCATTAGGAGCTTGGATCGCCATATATCACGAGCGGGTGCAATCGTCATGCATGTCCCGCTCTTGAGATCTAGAGCAGTCCCACTCGAAAACTATCTGTCACTGCTCCCAAGGGAGACTTACCGGCCGGACCTAACTACGTATTTTTATTTATCTGTTATCTATATTCTGATTTATGCGTCGTCCAGGCGAGGTACTAGTCGCAATTATCTAGCGACAACGATTCTCCCAATTAGCACAATTTCGGATCGTTAGAAGGGAATAGTTCGCAAGCACGCGTGCCGGCAGGTACTCGGGGCTTTTCCCCGGTTAACGTTCAGCGAGGAGGACATAGGTTCCGAGCGTGTCACTATCCTGCTCCACATTTCAGATCGTCTGTTTACCTCAAGTTGTAATACTGTACCGTATCGGCTGTCGAGGAAAAGTAAAGAAAGGAATTGAGACGAGGCAAGGTTTCTAGTCGACTCCCGTCGTGTGCTTGTTTGAGTGGCATTGGCACGATATAGACCACGTTGCGAATCTTTATTAATTATTCATGGTCATCTATTTATTTATTTATTTATTTATTTATTGGACTTTATTTTCTTTATTCTGTTTATTGTTGGGGAATCGTGGAGTATGTGATCAGCCGTCGTCCCGTGTCTTGTCTGTTCGTGTCGGAGAGACGTACGGTCCAAGACGTATTTTGCGTTCTTTTTCCTTATACGTTTTTTTTATTGATATTATGCGTACGACGTTTGGTTGAGTCCGTAACCTACCGTCATTCCGGATGGTTTGTTGGTTGTGAGAGTGAAGGATTTGTACCTATGGGCCGCACCTCATCTGTTATTAATATTCTGTCATGTATTATTTGATTTAATATTTTGTTATGTTATTCATTATATTATTGGCTTTATTTGAACGATCGAGCCGATGGCAGTTTTGCGCATGTGACCTTCCGTCGTCGTTGGTTCATGCTTGTATGTGTGGGATTTGCACGTCATAGGCCGTATCGCGAGCTGTTCATTCTCGAGAAATCTTATCAGGGGTACAAATTGAAAATGCGGGTTTGATAACAGATGGCGTTACTAACGCTATACGCATCAGGCAGTACTGTGACTATGTTCATGTCAAAGCTACGTCTTATAGCTTTAATTTTCAGTATGTGTCAATTTGTCGCAGTGTCAAATTCATAGTTTTTTTGAGCTCTCAATATGTCGAGTTTCGTGCCAACAAAACAGCATTTGCGGGAAGTTTTAATTTACTTCTTTAATTTGAAGAAAAGTGCTGCTGAAGCACATCGATTGGTCTGCGAGGCTTATCCGAGTCATGTTCCATCGGTTTCAACGTGCGAGAGATGGTTTGTGCGGTTTAGAAGTGGTGATTTTGACGTTGAGGACAAAGAGCGGCCGGGCCAAGTGAAAAAGTTTGAGAATGCTGAATTGGAGGCAATACTCAATGAAGACTCGTGTCAAACTCAACAAGAGCTCGCAGATTCATTGGGAGTGACACAACAAGCCATTTCCCATCGTATAAAAGCCCTCGGAATGATCCAAAAGCAAGGACATTGGGTGCCGTATGAGCTGAAGCCGAGAGACGTCGAGCGCCGTTTTTTTGCATGCGAACTGCTGCTCGAACGGCAAAAACGGAAGGGTTTTTTGCATCGCATTGTCACTGGTGATGAAAAGTGGATCCATTACGATAACCCGAAGCGCAAAAAATCATATGGTTACCCCGGCCATGCATCATCATCGACGGCCAAACCAAATATTCACGGCGCCAAGCTCATGCTCTGTATTTGGTGGGACCAGCTGGGTGTGGTGTATTATGAGCTATTGAAATCGAACGAAACCATCACAGGAGCACTATACCGAACTCAATTGATGCGTTTGAGCCGCGCACTCAAAGAAAAACGGCCACAATACGAGCAAAGACACGACAAAGTAATTTTGCAACATGACAACGCTCGGCCACATGTTGCAGCGCCGGTCAAAACATACCTACAAACGCTGAAATGGGAAGTCTTACCCCACCCGCCGTATAGCCCAGATATTGCTCCTTCCGATTACCACCTTTTCCGATCGATGACACATGGCCTAGCTGACCAGCGCTTCCATTCTTACGAAGAAGCCCAAAAATGGGTCGATGACTGGATAGCAGCCAAGCCGGCCGAATTTTTTCGCGACGGTATCCGTAAATTGCCAGAAAGATGGGAAAAAGTTGTGGCTAGCGATGGACAATACTTTGAATAATTCATTTGTTACCATTTTTTCAGAATAAACGTTCAAAAATAGAAAAAATCCCGCATTTTCAATTTGTACTCCTGATATTTTATTTTATTTCGATTTTATGTTATTTTGTCCGGGAGATTGTTAGGAATTTTGTTTGAATTATGATAACAGGAACTATAGGCGATCAGATCGAACGGAGATTACGTATGCGAGTGAGAGAAAGACGAGTGTCGCGATTTTCACCGTCGAAATACTTAACTTACTTACGTGAATTAATTGTGGAAAACCCAGAGATATTTTACGGGACATTTCTTTTTATTGTTATTTTGCCAAGCAAGGAGCTGCTGTAATCGAATAAATAATTCGGCACTCCGGCGTATTTGTGAATTCCGTAGTAACTGTGTTAATTGTATTTATTTATCGAAAACTCGAAAATTCCGAACCACCCACTCTACCTCGAATAGCTGTAGTTAGTCTGGCCTGAATACCGCCTTGATCATCGTTATTTTACTCCCGGCGCCCAGCTCGAGAGCGAATAGAAAGGGTGAAGAAATAACTGAGACGGGCTGTAAGTGGCGTGTGGTAAGTTGAGGCTGAATTTACGTTACAGTGCTAAGTTCTACATTACATCCTTGTTTAAAAAAAAGGTAGAACCTGCAGTTTAACAAAAATGAGTGGTCACAAATTAAAAAAAAATTTATATTACTCTATAATCTCATGGCTTTAATGCATTTTTACGAAAATTGTAACCAATAACGAAAACTTACTGCGTAACTGATGTATCGAATTTTAGATCAATTGTCCAAGACATTTACGAGTAAAAAGCCGTTTATTTTTACAAGCCTCGACAACCGTGCATATAACGATACAATGTTCTATAAAATTCGAACGTCTCGATCGATTTTCATGACATCAAATATCCTTACATACGCATCTGATGATGTAGCTCGTTTCGTCACATGTCCGAACATAGAAGCGATTACATATTAAAAAGTTCAATTGCCATAAGATCTTCTACCGAGCTTCGGCAAATTAAATATGTAGCCCCGCTAAATATTAGTTTGTTGCTTTAGAAAATTTAGGTTCAACTGATCGAGATTTATATGAGTTAGAGCGACATTGTCAATTTGTAAAGCAATGTAAAATACTGTAAAATCTCGGCCTCTGCATCAAATTCTATACTAAATATTGGCGTTTATGAACGTTATGCACGTTGTGATCGTTACCACAATTATTAAAAACTATTTAGTTCGATAGTTGCGACTGTGAGGCTTCAAAGTTTTATTTTCCAAAGCTTAACTGTCATAACAATCAAATTTGTGCATGAAATTCTGCGACAATCATGCCACACAAAGGGATGCTTCAGTATTGCGTATGTGATAAATTACAGTTTGATAGCTCAAAAAGCTGCCTCAAGTTATAGAAATTAAAATTTTTAAGGTATGATACACACATCGAAACATTTTTTTTTAACAGGGATTTTTGGAACATTCTGAACATAACATGAAAATCTCGAAAAAACAGTTAGTTTTCTAAATTGAGGTATGAATTTGGGAAGTGAATAAGCGACATTAACATTACTTTTTGACTAGGATCAGCATCTCCGCGTTCCATTATCATATCTGGAGGCTTGTTTTCAAATATTTTATATGTTTCAATGATACTGGCAGAATCCTCAGTACTCCATGCTAGCATCAGAGTGAAGTCGGCGAGAATACAAATTCTAGTGAGATATTTGAGGGAATGATGAGGCTCTGCCACATCTATCTGTAGTTAAAATAAATAATGAAATTATTGAATATAAATTATGAACAAATGAAAGGAATTACCTGTATGAGTAGTACTTTTAAATTGTATGCATTGTCTAATAGCTTCAGCCGATCATGAATGTAGTCAGGATTAAGTTGATGATATCGGAGTGAAAGAAACAGTGCGCAGATGCTTCTGCTGATCACATAATCAGGTAAAATATCTGCATATTCCCATGCAACATTTCTAATATACTTAAGAAGAGGATTGCCTTTCTGAAAAATTAAGTGCTTAATTTAGCATTTTATTTAAAAAAAATATCCATTTTTAATATCTATAGAGTGATATAGTCAACCTTGCACAAAGGCAGAAAAAGTGATAGATACGAATGAGCAAGAAGGACATACATATTACTAACAATCTGTACCTGTTTGGGATTCACAAGAAGACCTGTAAAACAACTTTTTGCTTTTGAAGAACTGGGTTTATCTGCTGGAGGATCCTTTGTCCTGAATTCTGAGTTTCTCAGGTACCCGAAAGCAACTGCAAAATTAAATGAGCTTCATATCCAACTAGACTTGCAGTAGTCGTATCACTATATCATAAGCCACTATGATATTTATATGATAAAATAATACCTTATAATTTTTGCAACAATAACATAAAAAACATACCCTAAAATTATGGTAGTTAGGAAAAAAAAGACTGCAAAAGTAATGCTCTAGCCTGAAAACAATGTTTATTACTTCCTTTATGACATATAAAATTTGAAAAAGGACATTTTCCTTAACATCAAAGTTTAGATAATGAAAAATTCTTCAATATGTATATTGCTGCTGACTAATTAAACACTTTTACAAAATATAAGTACAAAGGGATCTTCAGAATACTAAATAAATATTTTAGATCTAAAAAGCCTTTAGGATCCATGTCTCGATATGATAAACAAGATTATACATTACCAATTAATGACTGCATATTAGACTTACAATATTAGTAGCAATGCAAAGAAGCATCTTAGCTAGATTTCGACTCACTTTAATTTATCTCATCGATCAAAAGGCTTTATTTGTCATGGAGTTTTTGTTTTATCAAGTTACTGATCATAATTAATGTATAATAATACAATATTGTTATATGATTGTTAGGTTAGAAAACTCAGTATGCCAAATCGATAAATTATTGGTTTGTTGACTACTGTAAGTTCTGTCGTTGACTATCGAGTAAACAATGGATCTTGTTCTTTAGTAAGAATCATTTAAAAATAAAAAATAGACTGCAATAGAATAACAATTCACAATTTTAGGTTAGATTCACTTAGATATTGACTTACATTGTCTTAAAAAGATATTTACGCTGGTTACCACTTACTTTGATGCGCAGTATTTTTTGTTTTTTTAAGTGGGGAAGCAGATAATTCATCCTCTAACATATCGTCGTGAACTTCTATATTATCCATTATTTGTTACACGCTCAACCAACGAAGATCGAGTCATATAGAATTTCAAAACCTATAACCCGCTTGAAGCAAAGCTCTGAACGATATTATGGCCGCACATCCAGTGATGCCAGAAACCGGCCGCAACAGCATGACGCACACAAGCGCACGCCCGTGTACGTGTGACCGCCCGAGCTCGTGGAACATCGGGCAATAGAAGGAGACAGACATATGACTGTCTGTCTCGTTCACTCTCGCTCGGCTCGGGCTGCACGCGCTGCTACTGCTTCTAGTGCTCGGGCTGTCGCGCGATACATTTAACTCAGGCTGAGACAAGCGCGTAACGTATGTTAATTTGCGGTCGATGATAATTCGAATCCACGCAGTGACAAATTTTTTTTTCAGTAATTATTGCACTTTACGATTAATTAATTATTGTTATTTTATATTTTACATAATTTTGCTATTTCTTGTTTTATTTTGTATGTGATACGGGCCATGTTATACCTCATAAAAACCGTATCAGTACTATTGCTGCAAAGAATGGACTATAAAACGTAATGGTTGCTTAAAAAATTTGACACAACGAGAACTCGAACTGTCATCGGCCGCGGATGAGAGGTATAACGCGTACGCTTCACTGATTATCGTTGTTAAGCTGCATTATCAAATTAAGATACCCAAATTTGATTGAAAGCTTCTGAAAACTAAAAATATAACAGTTAATCCAACCAACCGCGTTAACGATTGTTGGAAGAATTACCAAAAGAACGCAATCCACTCTTGGCCAACGTGTACGTTATTTTCTTCTTTAGTATATATATATATGTTTGGCAATATACTTAATAATTTATTAACACGAATTAAATGAAAGCAACGTTATGTTCTTTTTAATTATATGCATGTGTTTGTTATTATAATATCGCATAAATGTACGACGTACACGTTGTTGCTCGATGGAAACCGCGAGAAGGTGGTGGTTTCTTCCATCATCAAGAAAATATTAACAATTGTTAATTACAATGAAGCAAATACGATAAAAAAAACGACTAAGTACGACCCAACAAAGACCAACTAACAGTAATAGAACACCAATCTCTTAATTTCCTACTCAACAGTGTAAATATAACGTGTATAATTCCTACTCAACAGTGTAAATATAACGTGTATAATTCCTACTCAACAGTGTAAATATAACGTGTATAATTCCTACTCAACAGTGTAAATATAACGTGTATAATTCCTACTCAACAGTGTAAATATAACGTGTATAAGTATCACGTATAACGTTGTGGTTATAACGTATATTTAACATTACATTATCGAATAGGAAAGTATGACATTGATGCTATTACTCTTATTTGATGTTCGCTGGAAATTGTAATGTATATATACATTGAGCTGGAATATATTCAAGTATCAATAAATGAAACAAACAATTATTTAATATTTTCTTATGTTAGTTCATAGAAAGGGGAAAGTTATGCAAGAGCACGATAGAGTTCTCATTACTAACATTGAATAAAGCGTTCATACTTCACGTACTATATCTTGCATGATACTTTAAGTAATAACAGGTAATACGAGTAGACAGAATCGTAGCATTGGTACACTCTGTTTAACAATATACAGGGTGAATACGAAAAGTTGTTCCACTATCAAGTAATATTGATTATCGACGAAAACTAATGGAACGTGTAGGATGAAAATTATGTGCGCATTTAAATGTCTACATCTTCATATTATTCGATTCTCGTCACTCTGAGCTAAGATTAAAGTATAAGCACGTGATAATGTGAAATTAAAATCATAACCACAGTTCTCGTCGATAACTCAAATCACTGAGTAAATGAGTAGAACAAATTGTCGGGTTCACCCTGTATAAAAAAGCAGTAATGCTATTGAAAAGTATATATAATAATGTGTAAAGAAGAACGTAACGAGCATTTATAGTACGAGTTAAATAAAAGTAATGGGGTTATTTGACTTAGATATTTGATAAATCTCGTTACTTTCTTTTAACGCATTATTATTGCGTTGAAGACGAGGGTCCAGCAATATCTTCGGCGCTATACAAGCTTAAACTGCTTCTGTCTGTTGTAGAGCCAGTTGCATATAAAATATCAGACGTCATTCGAGATAAATGCTGTTCCGTTATTATCATGTTAGCAGCTCTTTCACCCCTCGCCTTCAACGCAGATTTTATAACGCAAGTAGCATTGACAGAGTCGGACGAAAGTAAATTGCGTTTCTTTGATTTTAAATCCGTTAAAATGGAAAACGTTCTCTCCGGATCTGCATTTGAATTGGGAAGACATCTAATAGCGCAAAGTAGGTTCCGCAAAGTTGGATATTTGTAATTGTTATTTGACGTCTGCCGCTGTAAGACATCTTGCCACATATTGTCAAAATTTAATTTTGATAATCTGTGTTTCTCTTCCACAGTAAAGTCGACTGGCAACGCATACCACTCTTTCTTTAACGATTCTTCATCGAAGCCACCGAGAGTTCTTGCTACGCAAATTACTTGGCTAAACGAAATATCTATTTTGTCTTTGCATAAGCAAATGTTTAAACTTTTATGTAATTGCTGCGCAGGAAATACGTAAAAGATTGCCAATTACAAATGTATTTCTCAAACAGCTGCAAGTTTTTGGACCGTACATTTATTAACAATAATTAATAAAAATTAACAATTAACATTAAAAATTAACAATAAATAATTTATTAATATTATTATACTTTTTTAATAATAATTCATAACAATTAATAATACCACTCTGCAATCAGATAAAGATCCATGAGATGAAACACTAAAAAAAATTAGAATTAAAAATAAAAGTCTGAAAGATATTAAAAACATCCAGTATATACACGAAAAATGATGTTAAAAAAATTATTAATACAGCAGTAAAAAATATTCGTAACATAGGAATAAAGATAACAACCTCCTGTGAATCATAAGTAAGTGTCCAACGCTTTGAATGCAACGAAAGCGGCTTTTCAAGCATGTATCGCCTTGCGCTGTGTTCCTTGTCAAACGCTTGCTCTGCAGTGAAATGCGTAGAGAGAGAGAGAGAGAGAGAGAGAGAGAGAGAGAGAGAAAGAGAGAGAGAGATTGATGGATTGATTTATTGTTATGCCATGGGTAACCTTAGGCAAATGTCAGTACAGGTGAAGACATTAAAAGAATACAGAGAATATTGAATATAAAATAAAAAATAATAATAACAGTGATAATTACAACGGTAATAATGTTGAAGATTATGATGATGATGATGATGATAATCATAATCATAATAACAACGATGATGATAATACGATGATGTTGTGTCACGGAATATTCCATTTCATGGTATTTTTTGTAATATTCCATAGCTGACACGGCTAACAAAATATTAGAATTAGTTCAAGACAGGAAACGAAGTCCAATGCCCGGTCGTACGATCTACACCGAGAACGCCGACACAGCATGAGCCGACTCGCTTGGCGATCGACGATAGGCTAACGCAAAAACCGCCAACGAAGGGATTTTCGTGAACACAGTTAGCAACTGCTTTTACGAAAATCAGTCTATAAAGTAGATTCGAAGAGAACGGGTTCATTCCTCGTGAATAACTCAAAAAACAGTTAATTATTGTAACACTCTTTTTATCGTCATAAATATTGGGTCTGGGAAAAAGTTCGTGGCATTTTTCCCGATAGATGGCATCAATTGCAAATAAGTTGTGGGGAAAGGATTACCCAACACAGGACTTGTCCAGACTTCGCTGGTCGATCGTAGTTCGTCGCACTTTATTCAAGATTGCTTGGATACATAAATCTTTTCGCAGTACGCTTATCGCGTGGCCTTAACCTGTCTATCGGAAAACGGAAGTAGTAGAAAAACAGTTCTCTACAAACGGGTGTTTTACCAACTACCTAAACATTGTCTATATATCACACTGCCTGAATCGGTGTAACGTGTATCGGGCATTTAGACTGCCCTGTCAGTAGGTAGGGTGTGACGTTAACTACGCGTCGCCACAAAGTTGTGGGGAAAGGATGACCCAACACAGAACTTGTCCAGACTTCGCTGGTCGTTTGTAATTAGTCGTACTTTATTAACAGGATTATATAGATACGTAAAACTTTCGCTATACATTCGCCGCGTGGCCTTAACCTGTGTGTCGGAAAACGGAAGAAGTAGAAAACAGTTCTCTACGCTTTTCAAAGTCTTAGTTCTCTCCAAACGGGTGTTTTATCAACTAACTAAGACATTGCGAATATATCACGCTGCCTGAATCAGCAGAAAACGTGACGGGCATTTAGACTGCCCTGTCGGGAAGTAGAGTGTGACTTTAACTACGCGTCGCTACAAAGTCAGGAAACACAGATCGCAGTGACACCACTAAACGCTCGTTGGAGTGGTGACACTTCGAGCGTTACTTTGAGTGTATAAACATCGAAATTGGTGCAGTGGTTGGAAAGTTATTTACGTTTGAAAATGGAGAAAAGTAATGAAAAATTGCGACATATTTTACAATATTATTATGACAAAGGGAAGGACGCTGCGCAGGCTTGTTAAAAAATTTGTGCTGTGTATGGTGAATGTATTTTATCAAAATCTGCTGCGCGGAAATGGTTCGCTAGCTTTCGTTTTGGTAATTTTTATGTCAAAGATGAGTCACGCTCTGGTCGTCCAATCACTGAAAAAGCTGATGAAATTCTTGAAAAAGTGCAGCAAGATAAGTATATCAGCAGTGTCGATATTGGTATGGAGCTAGGCATTGACCACAAAACTGTTTTGAACCGTGTTGGAGAATCAGCTGGCGCACGGCGATCGAGATTCGTCGTGCGCCTACCTGTTGCGGTGCTCTAGCACACTTCGTTCGGTTGAGACGAAGATAGCCGAGGCAGGGCTTCGCGAAGCCGAGGATGTGCCTCGTTGGCATGCCGCGTCGAGCGAGAGGATATCTCTCTCGCTTGACTTCGGTTTTGCTCACCGGCTATCTCGCTCAACTGGCTTCAGCGCCCAACGACGCTTACATACCCGCAGCCATATTGGAATTTTGTCACTTTTCGCTACGCATCCGCTGGACAGCACACGCATCCTAAGGACTCTCGGACCGTTTTCATTGGCACCATACATTGGACTCACTCAACTTCTTGCTCACCAGGACTCATAGCTCAAGGTAAGCGTACACTGGTATAATGCGTAGAAATTCACTATCAGTGAGGAGGGAAAATATGGTACATCAGCACTTGGTCTCACTTGTGGCGTGCGCTGCAGCACATGCTGCACCACGTTCTCCTCACTTGATTTTGCCGGTATAATTAATATAATTATGCAGGTGTTTTATATTCGCTGTACTTTCCTCCAGAAAAATTTTGGTGTTAATTTTCACTTGTAGTGTTCAAGCATTTTATATTTAAACTGTATTTCTATACCATCTGCAAGGAAGGTAGAATAAAACCACTTCCTCAATTCTAAACAACTTTGTGTCTGGTTATTTATCACCCTGTGTAGAGTGAGGCTACATTCTTTTCCGATATATTCACAGATCTGTCAACTTCATCCAGCGGATTCTCAACAAACCGTTTACACAAAGCTGGCTACAAAAAGAAGCTCGATGTACGGGTTCTTCATGAGTTGAGCGCGAAAAACATGATAGACCGAATTAACATCTGTGATGCGCTGCTGAAACAATGAAATCGAGCCATTTCCGAAATGTGTCATAACCGGTGACGAAAAATGGATCACGTGCGACAATCGGAAGCGGCAAAGCCCTCATCCACGGCATCGATATCGTAGCCGATATCTATCTCATCACCGAGGGCTTCTATAATAACCGCCGCCACGTCCGCGCGTTCACCGTTCGATAATCGAACCCGCAGAACGCTATCGCCGGTAAGAGGTCGCATCATGACAGCGATCAAGTCATCTCTACCGCACGCTTCTTCGACAAGCTGCTCAATACCTGCAACATCCACGCGTTCGAGTCCGTATATGGAAAACTCCATGACAAGAACTGGCAGCATACTTGCTAGAGGCTCCGGATGGAATAGGTGAGACCAGTCGATGTAAATAGTTTCGCCGAAATCGACTAACAACACCTCGCAGTACCCATCAAAGTCCGGGTAAATTACTTCGCCGCGGACAACGCTATTGAAATGAGGCACAATACAGGATATTGCGATATACAGCTCCCCAAGTTCAATGGGTCTTCCACGACGTACCACTAAATACACGCTACGTAGGAGCTCTTCCAGATCGTCGTATGCATCGCATATTTCCTGTGTACGCAGGAACACGCTCATCACACTCTCGACGAACATTACTCGGCACCACAACGCGTCGCTTAAATTCTCCTTGCCGTATCGCGGATACAAATTGCTTTTTATTGTTTGCAAGTAGGATGCCAAAGACAGACTAAATGGTCGAGATGCTGCTAAAGAGTATTACGGGCATAAAGATAACACCCTCCTATGAATCATAACTAGGTATCCATCACTTTAAATGCAACGAAAGCGGTTTTCGAGCATGCATAGCCCTGTGCTGTGCTCCTCGCAAAGCGCTTGCTCTGCAGTAAAAGATATAGAATATGATCCCTCAGAGAGATAGAGAGAGAGAGAGAGAGAGAGAAAGACTTCAATTATAATTCTCTAATTATTATGCTATAAAAATAAGAGACACAGTAAGATCAGGTATTTTTTCAATTAACCAATATTTTATGGAAAGCACTTTACACATTTACCGTCGTATGCAACAGCCCTGCAAACACGGTAATCCACGCTCGGAGATTCCTTCACCGTTAATTTTATTTTTATCGCTATACGGAATTAATTTGTATTATCACTCGTAATATCGCTTTTAAATTATTTTTCGCAGTGGGTGTTGTCATCATAGTGTACTTCTGAAAAAAGAATGAAACAACTATTTAATTGAACGCACTGATCAATAAAAAACATCGTGTACAAAATAATCGATATTGTCTTACCTGATATGCCACGCCTCATTATACAAAGTTGGCAGCGTTGATGATCTTCTGCCACCGATGACTGTGGCTGAGGATGTCGGGTGACACTTTTCTTTCCCGAAGTTAGCTCTATCTGTACAGTATATGTATCCTCCTCTCGCTCTCCATAACACGAATAACGAACCCTCGGTGTCGGCTCATATGCAGGGGCTGCTCGCTCTGCAAGACATTATTTTTTATAATTAAAAATAAATATTACATGATTTAAAATTACGATTTTTAAATTATTTTATATTTTTTACTTACCAAGCTCTGCTGCTTTGCTGCTAATCGACATAGGCACGTATTCCATGATCTGCTGTGTTAATGAAACAGAGACGAGCGCTCCGTCTTCTTTCTATCGCAGACCTTTGCTGATGCTTCGGTTTTAGGACTCTCTCTCTCTCTCTCTCCGCAACACCCGATGCATGATCAGCGATATGACCACGAAACAGCACAATTATTTCGGACAAAATAATTTTCATAAACTCCGTATTCTCCGTCGCTAGCAAGATCGCGATGTGCTCGAGCGCTTCTTCAAAGAATTCCTTGGAACCGATGATCTCATACGCTGCTGCACGAGGCATTTCACTGACAACTATCTTTTCACGGACATATGATACCACCTCGTTCATACACCGTTGAATCGTTTCACTTTTGCTCTCTAGAACCTGCATATGAATATCAATTCTTCCACTTATTTCGACGAGCATATCAAATGTAGGCCGCTGAAGAACAATGTTTGAAGAGTATTTTCGGAAGCTCCAGATTCCTCTTGATTCTCGTATTCCTCATTAGCGCTACCACTTATTTTACCAAATGACACAGCTCTGTGCTGGTAAAACGAGGTTAAAAGTGTGTAATGCGTTGTGTGCTCTATGCGGGTATTACCCATTTTCTCGGCATCAGTCCCATGAGCTTCGAAATATTGTTGTACGCGAGAAACATCACTTTTAAACACTCGCCACTCGTCCGCACTGAGTGTAATTCCGGTAAAAGTATTCGACAATATTTTCACCACTGGTGTAAAAGTACACGTAGAGTTCAACTCGAGCCCAGCGACGATTATTTTACCAAATGATTTATTTAAACCGTACATAACGGAGTTCGCTATAAATGGCGATATCGCGTTAGACGTAGCACCGTTATTTGCCATTTTTATTGCTTTCGTGTAGACGGTAACTTTTCGAAAGAATTGTCGGTGGTGTTCATACTCCGTTTTAAACAGATTTCCCCCACCATCTAGTTGCATCGCCTCTTCTTTTGATACTGCAAATCATACGACTGAAAATTGCTAGCCAATATCCTTTGATATTTATCGCATTCTCCTCAACAGCCTAGTAACAGCAGCAGCAGCAGCAAATATATCCCAAGACTCTTGCATACTCTCGCACACCTATGTGCACACGCACACCTCGACATACGGATAAGATGTGGCATGAAAACTAAATAATATTCGTCGACGAAATTTGATGATTTTCCTCATGGCCGAGTGCGTTGAAATTAGATGAAAACAATATGACTTTCATCAGCGAAACTCGATAACTAAGTACATCACCATCGCTAAATATTTCCCTAGGTCTTGCTTTTGTAAAGTTATCGCGTGCGAACATCTTCTTGGTTAGTCGTATTCATTACATCGCTGCAGTATATGCAGAGAGAGAGAGAGAGAGAAAGAGAGAAAGAGCTTGTTAAAGGAATATATATAAAAGTGAGCCGCTTTGAAAATTCTCTAGTTAATTGTCTGATTTACTGTGGTTACTACTACTACTACTCTAATAGCACAATCATGGTCAGAGTGGTAAAGCGCTCATTGATAAGAAAATTGATAGAGTTTATATGGAAGCGTAGACCGTCGTTGCGTTCGCGGTGGGGGAGAAGAAATTTACAGATCACCCTATGGGAACTTCCGACACAGGCGGTTGTTCGTAAAATTCGCAGTATGCTGTGTGAGTGTCATCAGCGTGATTTAGTTGACGCGTATAATATTGAATTGTTTGATAATCCAATAATTATTGATTCGGTGGTGCGTGCTATTCGTCGACGAGGTAGGCTGAATGAGCCTGCTCTGCAATCCATACTCAATGAAAGACGTAAGTAATATACAGCGCTAATAACTTTTATTTTATTTCCTTTATTTTATAAGATTTTTATATAGTTCGACGGTATGAAGACGAAGAAATGGGATCCGACACCTATGATTTCGATGAGGAGGGTAGAACCGATTCAGATGATCATAGCAGGGACAACGATGGTGACAGCTCCGCAGGGAATCGTTGGATAAATTTTACCTAGCCATTCTGCGGTTATAAACCAACAAACGGTATTTTCATGGCAGGCCCTGCGAGAGAACCAGATGGAGCCGTCGCAGGTCCATCGCGACGATACAGTTCAAACGATGATACCAACAGTAATACAGACAACGAGGAAGAAGAAGAAGAACAGGTGGAGCAGGACGAGGACGAGGAGGAGGAGGAGGAGGAGGAGGAGGAGGACCCGGTAGATTCAGGTAAGCTTTTAATAATACAATTACGCTGACAAAAATAAAAAAATTACGGAGATAATAGTAAAATGAAAAAACAGGTCGGACCCAAACGTTTTTCGCTTTGCACGATTCACTGTGCCGAGACCACCGACAATCGAGTTGGTTTACGAAATGCATCGGCGGTTCCCGGGTGCAGTCGATGGATTCGAGGACTAAAAACAAATATAAGTGTGTAATTCTTACGTTACACAATTAATATACATAGTATATAGCTAGCGACAAACAAAAATTTAAATTAAATGAAATAAAAATTCAAACAAATGGTTTAATTATGCTTGCAGGTGGACGAACTGGCGATGGAAGGACTGCTGCACGGGGTGGTGATATTTTGCCTCCTGGTGAACGTTTCGGTATCGACAATGAGCAGAGATGATATTTTACACGCTTTAGGATGCAGGGTCGAGAGACAGATTTTTATTTTCGACGGCCACCGGACGGTATCAAACATCTGTCATGGTTTGAGGGCGGTGTACGAGATGTTCTCGCACGCCTTACAGAATCGTGCGAAGGACATGATTATGTGGGTATGACTCTGAGCGTCCCGTCTTTCGCGCATGGACCTGTATGGTTATCATTTCGACCAGCTCGTGACATCGTTCCTGACGATATATGACGACTAATTAATAGTGTAGCTCAGAGTGCGCGCGAATTTCGAATAGACGCTGGTACATGTAGAATGACGACATGTATAGTACGAGGCGTCGAAGGAGCCGGTGTGGGTACTAGACTTACACACGAGTCTATAGCAAAAAAGTCAATTTTACGCATAAGTAATCGCGATAATTTGTGTCTACAACGATCTCTTGTCACAGCCCGTGCGCATGCCGAACGCGGTCAAATACGTACGGGCGAGCTACACAGACGATGGTATCAAATTCGGAACGGGCTTCGAGGTGCGCAATATACAGCAGCGATAGAGCTCACGCGTAATGCAGGGGTAACGAAACCGTCTAGAGGGTGCGGTGCGCGCGAAATTCAGCTCTTTCAGGAGTACTTGGTTCACGAGGGTATAGCGATTGTTGTTTATGAATTTCTCATCTTCGGAAAACGCGATCCGGCTCTGTACGATGGGCGAAAATACGTACTCACCGCAACAGGTAAAATTAATCATACACTCTTTATTCTCTATTACGAGCGTTCTCATCACTATCAACCGATATTAAATCTCGTCGGTGCGCTAGGTAGTCGAGGGTTCTGCGCACAATGTAATTCCAAGTATATTCGAGTACTCGAGCATCGATGTAGCTATCAATGTGCTCGATGTAAATCCACTTATTGCAACGGCAATAGAGACTCTCAGCCTGAGTATTGCGCAGACTGTAAACGTTCGTGCTTTGGTGCTTTTTGCCTCGCTCATCACAAGGGTGAGGACTCCGCGGGTATCACGTCTCGTAAATACAGACGGTACAGCGTCTGTAATGCATTAAAAATCTGTAGAGGCTGCTCGCGTATGATTAAAACCACAGATAAGAAGATGCATGTATGTGGTATATCGTTTTGTATTACATGCAAACAAACGCGACCGACTACGCATGCGTGTTTTATGGCACCTCTTAAGAAACCAGAGGCGCAAAAGGAGAAGAAAAAAGATAAGTCTTCCACGAGATTTTTATTTTATGATTTTGAGACGCAACAACACGAGCAATTGCATGATGATAAATCGACACGAATTCACGAGCCGAATTTATGTGTTGTACAATGCGTATGTATGGCATGTTTGGATATCACAGATATAGAAACCGATTGTGCTAACTGTGGTAAACGTGAATTCGTGTTTATCGATGATCCTGTTGGGGAGCTCGTGAAATTGGCATTATCGCAAAAATTTAAAAAGACCATCTGCATTGCCCATAATGCTAGAGGTTTCGACGCACAATTTATTCTACGGTATTTAATCGAAGTGCAAAAAACATAGCTGCCCTCTCTGATTATGAATGGTACGAAGATTGTCTCGATGAAAATTGGCGATGTCGTTTTTCTCGATAGTCTAAACTATTTACCCATGGCTCTTAGCGCTTTACCTAAGGCATTTGGTTTCGCTGATGAGGTGGCAAAAGGTACATTTTCCTATTTATTCAACACACCGGAATATCAGAATTACTCAGGTCCTCTGCCGGCTTTGCATTTTTACCCACCCGATACCATGTTCTCAGCGGATCGCGAGCGCTTTTTAAAATGGTATGAGGAAGAATCGAGTCGCGTAGATTATAAATTTGATTTTGCGACACAATTTGTGCAATATTGTCGTACAGATGTTACGGTTTTGAGACGAGCGTGTTTAGCTTTTCGAGAGTTACTTATACGTTGCGGGAGCGTATGCCCCTTTACAGAAGCATGCACGATAGCATCAGCATGTATGAAAGTATTTCGAAAGAATTTTCTACAGAAAGATCGCATTGCGGTGTTACCACCAGGGGGGTATCGCTGGGGCGATAAGCAATCGCGCAAGGCCGTCGTATGGCTCGTATGGCTCGAGCGTGAGCGCAGCTGCGTGATCGCTCATGCTGGACGCACGAGAGAGTATCGTCCTCCGACCAGCCTACCGGCTGTCGACGGTTACTACGTGGATGCGGGGGTCCATCACGTTCTTCAATTTCACGGCTGCTTTCGGCATGGTTGTCCGCGATGTTATCGCGTGAATAGAGATGCTCGAACTAAATTCGGCAATACAATGGATGAGCGATACGAGCATACCGTTCTTATTTCCGGGCGAATCAGATCGAAAGGGTACACTCTAACCAAAATATGGGAATGCGATTTTGACAGATTACTCGAGAATAACGAGGAAATGGGACTAGGACGCCAGTGGGACTAGGACAACATAACATAAGAATAGGTACACACCGCCAAGCGAAAGTACCCACCCTAAATCAGCATGGCGTCCTATACAGGCCCCACCTAGACACAAAAACCACTATCAGAACAAACATAGCTCGCAAGAAGCTCGCACAAGAAGAAGAGGGGCCGGCCAAATCAGCACGCTACAGACCAAACCTCAGCGTAGTACCCCCGCCCAGTAGGAAGCAGGCGGAACGACACGTAACAACAAACGCCTTACCCAGCTAGGAAGACATAGCCCGCTTCACCCGTTCAAGCCAACCACACCACACCTACACGATGCGCGGAGAACGCCACGATATCTACAAAACAATAACACCCTCTAACATGACAACTAGCTAGAGGTCCAATGATTAAAAACAAGGCCGACCAGTACTTCTAACGAAGGTACCAAGGAACGCCCCGTATGAGGACTAAGCCGGCAGCAAATAAAGATAGGCCACACACCGTACGCCTCACATAGAGACACGCGAAGCCCCTGATTCGACCAACCATATCCTAGAACTTCAAAAAATTCAAAATCACAACAGCATAAATTCTTTAGATAATTTGAGTGTTGAGCTCCGTAGAAGCGACACCACGTCACTTCACGAATACTAAATTCACTACCGGAAGAGACTGGAAATTATTCCATTTACATAGTTTAGGAAAAGTGCGTTTAAGCAAACGCGACAACCCATTTAGAAAAATAAATTAAGTGTTAAGCTCCGTGCAAGTGATATCTAATCACTTCACGAATGGTAGAATCGAAACCCGAATTGAGACTGGAAATCATTCCATTTACGTAATTTTAGAAAAGTGCGTTTAAGCAAACACGACAACCCATTTAGAAAAATAAATTGAGTGTTAAGCTCCGTGCAAGTGATATCTAATCACTTCACGAATGGTAGAATCGAAACCCGAATTGAGACTGGAAATCATTCCATTTACGTAATTTTAGAAAAGTGCGTTTAAGCAAACGCGACAACCCATTTAGAAAAATAAATTGAGTGTTAAGCTCCGTGCAAGTGATATCTAATCACTTCACGAATGGTAGAATCGAAACCCAAATTGAGACTGGAAATCATTCCATTTACGTAGTTTTAGAAAAGCGCGTTTTAGCAAACGCGACAACCCATTTGAAAAAATAAATTGAGTGTTAAGCTCCGTGCAAGTGATATTTAATCACTTCACGAATGGTAGAATCAAAACCCGAATCGAGACTGGAAACTATTCCATTTATTTTACGAATTATAGAGTCAAAAACCCAGACACACCGGAAGCAATTCCACATGCGTAGCCTGTAGGAAAAATTCTGTAAGCGAACGTGAAGATCGTAGAAACAACGAGATCATCCCACAAACATCCTTCCTACCTTGTCTGAACTAACAAACAATCAAAGTATCAAATGATTCCGTGCCCTCAGCACCATAAAGAAAAGAAAGAATTACCCAATCAGTCAAAGGACCAATGATGAGAGGGTAACAACATCGCCGGTCTCACAAGGACTAATGCGACACGATAAAAACCTAAACTGAGGTCTCACAAATAACAACAATAAAAAACAACAACCAAATAGATTGATCGCATATCAATAAAAACACAGACATTTCTCACTCCATCCAGCCCAGAGCACGAACCGGTTTCGAGCCAACTCCCTCTTCCGCACGATCTCGAAAGAAACCGCTCGAAACAAAATTGTGTAAAAAAGTGTGTAAAAATCGCGAAACGTTTCAATAGATACTCTAATTATAAACATAAACAACCTTCGAAAGCAAAAACCAAGATTCTAGCAACAGAGGTTTGAGCTGGACATGGTATTTATTAAATTTTTTAATTTTTCAACCGAATCTGAATTTGGCCTTTTAAGGGCGATTTAGGACAAAATACTGAATTATATTTTGCAGTAAAAGCGTATACAACATTCGTAAGGGAAAATAAACTCAGAATCTTATCATGCTTGACAGAATTTGAGAAAACGCAAATTTGTATTGGTAACCTTTGCAAGGAAAATTGAGAAATATGCGAAAAACAACCCTGTACTGTAACGGTATTAAGCGTTAACATTGTTCGGACTCGAGCAGGAAGGAAAGTAATTTTAGGCTTTTGTAGTAGGTAAAAGTAGGGTTTATTCAAAGAAACAGATAAAATTTGTGTGATACATCAGAAAAATAAATAGAAAATTCAATTATCTAACCCTTTTCTCTCGGTATTTTGGCTACCTCGCGCCTTACATTTAATTATTCCCGGGCACTCGAGTGCAATTATAATCGTGTCCGTGGGTATATTTAAAGAATTTATGAGAATAGAGATGTAACATTCAACAATATGCACTATAGCTCGAAAAGAGAAGTTGATAAATAATATGTTCCTAATGTGAAGCTATTCTTTAGAATTGAATTTACGACAGAAAGATCACCGCTGCTTGATAATTTTTATCTATTCGTCGCGTTCTCTAGGTAAAAGGCTTAGCATGCGCACCGTTGGTAACTAACCGGTCATTGCTTGATTTTACTGCTGAGTTGTTCAACTTCGAACGCTACAGGCCCGTTGGTGGGAGGTTGGTACTTTTTAAAGGTCGACTTACGCGTCCACCCGACCTCCGCTACGATCTGGCGTCGGTGGGATGCACTCTGAATGCATGCGCAGCTACTTGATCTCCCAGGGCCGTACCATGTGGATTTGTCGCTTTTTAATATTTTTCTTTTTATCTACGTTTATATCCCTACTGAATTTCCTATGCTCATATTATTCATAGGCCTTTGCCATACTGATAGTTATATTCCGTAATTTAATGAGTCGTAATTATTATCTTTAGTTTTCGAGAGCCTAGCCCGTGTATTTGGCTGTCCTCGGCTGCCAGAGTGAGAGAAAGAGAGACAAAATTAGACCGCTCTGTTGTTGTTTGGGTCTGCGGTGCGTTGGCCTCGAACGCAGCACCGGCTCAACTGCTTCCCGTCAAAGATGTATGTTAAATACCACAGCTGGGCTCTCTTGGTACCAGTGCAACTGCACCTAGCGAGGGTTGGCTGCTCTTCCTTCCTGGTAGCTGGACTTCTGCGATGGCGGGACCTGTGAACAAAACTGTTCCCCGAATGCCGAAGTTCTGGTCTTTTTATACCAGAATCCCCTCCAGCTGGCCTATGCTTTCGGTATAACTATAGTTGATGGCGGTCCTGTAGCCCATGTCCTGTAACCCACTGGTAGCCTTGGTCCTTTTTAGAACTCGTCGTTGGTTTTTAATTCTTCGTTATCCGTATTTTTCGGATGGAATAACGGGACTTGATCATCGATGTGCCGGCCTAGCTTGTGCGAGTGACGCTCGGTAGCAGTGCTTTGTTGTGTGCGTACCGAGCGTCGTGAGCTGCCGAGTATAGGCCGGTCTTACCCTGTGTGCGTAACGCGCGGTAGCGATGCCTTTATGTGTGCACCGCGCGTTCTCAGATAGTTCGTATGTCTCAGTACACTCCCTTAGGGATAGAATAAAAATAAAACCGTTAAAACACTTTCTACAGTTTCTAACCCTTTTACACCCCCTTAAGGGTGGAATTTCTAAAAATCCTGAAATTGGTTTTTGAACATTTGTATGAGTAACATTTGCAAGCAAAAACCAAGGCGATATCTCATCGTGCCTAAGAGATATTGAGAAATACGTAAAAACATATTTAATCTTTTTACATCCCCTTAGGGGTGAAATTTCTAAAAATCCTGAAATTAGTTTTTAAACATTTGTATGAGTAGAATTCGCAAACAAAAACCAAGGCGATATCTCATCGTGCCTAAAAGATATTGAGAAATACGTAAAAACATATTTAACCCTTTTACACCCCCTTAGGAGTGGAATTTCTAAAATTCCCTTCTTAGTGAGCGTCTACGACACGAAGGGAATATATCCCTAGAATTTCAAGTTTCTAGGCCCAGGGGTTTGGGCTGGGCGTTGATGATTCAGTCAGTCAGTCAGTCAGGACTTTTCTTTTTATATATACTAGCATATTACCCGTGCTTCGCCACGGGTATCTTTAAATGTAATTTCTAAATAGGTCAAAACAATGCCGCACATCCGTACTTAACGCTTACTTTTGCCTATAACGACTCTACAACGCGTTCTTGGCTTAAAAAGTAATATGATTTAATGTAATGTAATGAATACATTACATTACATTTGTCATTACAGTACAATACATTACATTACATTAAATCCTATTACTTTTTTTGTTTTTTTTTTTCTTCTTTAGTGAGGAAAAATCCTTCATGGACACCCCGGGTCCCTTGTAAGAGGACACCTGGGGTAGTGCCGGACTCCTACCGGCTAAAAAACCTCACTTTAACTTCTGTACCATGTGTTATGGATTATCCCAGGGATGGCTTCCCCTGTTCCCTACTCGGTGTCGTCCTTCCGTGTGCTGCGCACGTTCGATGGCTCGTCGTAGCCTATGAGACTCGGCACATCGTTGCACTTGAACGCGTAGTAGACCGCCCGCGTGGCGTCGTACCTGGCTTCTTTGTTTAATGTCACCGATCGTATCGTTTCGCTACCTGACGCGCACTCGCGCTTATTGTCTTCTCAGCTGTGGGGTTGGGGTTCCTTTCGCTATGGTGTTCCTCCCGCTTGGGTTGTCGTTAAAGGTCGACAATTTCTTGTTGTCGTCGAAGGGCTTTTTGCTTTTCCCCATCGTCGTGTCTTCCTTAGCTTCGCCTTCACTGCTAGTTTCATCTGGCGTTGTTCCTTCTTGCTTCTCGCTTCTTTCTTCTATGATTTCTTCTGCAATTTCTTCTGAATTTTGCTTTTGCTGCTTCTTTCTTCGTTTTTCTGCAATTTCTTTTGAATTTTGCTCTTGCTGCTCCTTTCTTCGTTTTTCCATAATTTCTTCTGAATTTCGTTCTTATTGCTTAAAGGTCAACAATTTCTTGTTGTCGTCGAAGAGCTTTTCGCTTTTCCCCATCGTCGTGTCTTCCTTAGCTTCGCCTTCACTGCTAGTTTCATCTGGCGTTGTTCCTTCTTGCTTCTCGCTTCTTTCTTCTATGATTTCTTCTGAAATTTCTTCTGAATTTTGCTTTTGCTGCTTCTTTCTTCATTTTTCTGTAATTTCTTTTGAATTTTGCTCTTGCTGCTCCTTTCTTCGTTTTTCCATAATTTCTTTCTTATTGCTTAAAGGTCAACAATTTCTTGTTGTCGTCGAAGGGCTTTTCGCTTTTCCCCATCGTCGTGTCTTCCTTAGCTTCGCCTTCACTGCTAGTTTCATCTGGCGTTGTTCCTTCTTGCTTCTCGCTTCTTTCTTCTATGATTTCTTCTGAAATTTCTTCTGAATTTTGCTTTTGCTGCTTCTTTCTTCATTTTTCTGTAATTTCTTTTGAATTTGGCTCTTGCTGCTCCTTTCTTCGTTTTTCCATAATTTCTTCTGAATTTCGTTCTTATTGCTTAAAGGTCAACAATTTCTTGTTGTCGTCGAAGGGCTTTTCGCTTTACCCCATCGTCGTGTCTTCCTTAGCTTCGCCTTCACTGCTAGTTTCATCTGGCGTTGTTCCTTCTTGCTTCTCGCTTCTTTCTTCTATGATTTCTTCTGAAATTTCTTCTGAATTTTGCTTTTGCTGCTTCTTTCTTCATTTTTCTGTAATTTCTTCTGAATTTTGCTCTTGCTGCTTCTTTCTTCGTTTTTCTGTAATTTCTTCTGAATTTCGTTCTTCAAGCTTCTCGCTTCTTTCTTCGTTTTTCTGCAATTTCTTCTGAATTTTGCTCTTGCTGCTCCTTTCTTCGTTTTTCTGTAATTTCTTCTGAATTTCGTTCTTATTGCTTAAACGTCGACAATTTCTTGTTGTCGTCGAAGGGCTTTTCGCTTTTCCCCATCGTCGTGTCTTCCTTAGCTTCGCCTTCACTGCTAGTTTCATCTGGCGTTGTTCCTTCTTGCTTCTCGCTTCTTTCTTCTATGATTTCTTCTGCAATTTCTTCTGAATTTTGCTTTTGCTGCTTTTTTCTTCGTTTTTCTGTAATTTCTTCTGAATTTCGTTCTTCTTGCTTCTCGCTTCTTTCTTCGTTTTTCTGTAATTTCTTCTGTAATCGTTTGGGTCTCGTCTTCCACTACGCATAGTGGTAGATCGGGTACGAGTACTCCATCGATACTTACGTCGGCGATCGATTGTCCTGACGATTCGTAAATACCAGATGACTTCCCCCACGCGCTACTATTACTGCCTTTGTCCTTACTTTGTAGTATCACACTTTGTCTTTATTTTACATGTTGTCTTTATTTTAAACTTTGTCTTTATTTTACACTTTGTTTTTATTTTACACTTTGTCTTTATTTTACACTTTGTCTTCAATTTACACTTTGTCTTTATTTTACACTTTGTCTTTATTTTACACTTTGTTTTTATTTTACACTTTGTCTTTATTTTACACTTTGTCTTCAATTTACACTTTGTCTTTATTTTACACTTTGTTGCGAAATCTTTTTTCCCGCCTGTTGCACGCACCCGTTGTGCGTCGATGCTCGTCTCCTTTCACGTTGTTGCGAATTCTTTTTCCCGCCTGTTGCACGCGCCCGTTGTGCGACGATGCTCGTCTCCTTTTCGCACGATATCACACGCCTCTACTTTATTTGCGATAATCCCACTTCAATAACGCTGGATTGTTATGGATTATCCCAGGGATGGCTTTCCCTATTCCCTACTCGGTGTCGTCCTTAACCGAGGTGGTCCTTAACACATGTCATAACACTGAAGGACTTCTTTGTAGACCACATTAGTAGTTCTTCCCTGAAGTGGTAGAATCACCAGGCTGCTTGGTGAGCTCACTCTGGAGCAGGCCACATAAAACTGTCCATGTGAGAAACACTCCTCCCTTAAGTCAATCCCTGCCATCTTCAGCGACTGCCCCTGGGACTTGTTGATGGTCATAGCAAAGCAGACCTTGAGGGGGAACTGCAGCCTCTTGAACTCGAAGGGGTACTCTGATGGTATGAGTGGTATGCGTGGTACAAATACCGACTCCCCTCGAGCACAACCAGTGAACACTGTGGCCTCAATAACGTTTCTATAAAGGGCCTTCACTCGTAGCCTGGTGCCGTTGCAAAGTTTGGGCGGGTTGAGATTCCCCAGCAACATCACTGGAGCGCCCACTTTGAGGAGAAGCTTGTGGGGTGGGAATCCAGGAGGGTTGAGGGAATTAAGAAACTCCACGGGGTAATGGACGGCGTCATCCATTTGCATTACTGAATCCACAGACCTATATTCCATTTCTGCCTCTTCGAACGAATTAAGTAGAATGTCATTAATGATGGCAGCGTTATCATTCTTGGGGGTCAGAATGGCACGCTCGCACAGCCAGTCCATAGACTTTTCCTTGATATCGGCTATATCTGGGTATATTCTGGTTGAAAGGTCTCTTAGGGTCATCACTACTGCGCCCAGGCCTATAGGGATAGTCACCTTTCCCTCGGACTCAGGATATTCTCCATCCCCTATTTTCAGTAGAAGTTCGGAAAATTCCCCAGCGGAGACATCACCTCTCAAGTGGACCCTCATGTTCTTCCTGAGAGAAAGTTTGCAGATAAAGGGCCATAAATATGACGCCTCGATGCACGCCTTAATCTCGTCAGCTCGAGTTCCCCTTGGCACTACTGGCAAAGTCTGCCGAAAGTCTCCAGCAAGCAACACAGTGACTCCCCCCATCACTCCATCGTTGCCTCTGATGTCTTTGAGGGTTATGCTCAGTGCCTCAAAACCCCGCTTGTGCGCCATGGTGCTCTCATCCCAAACAATGAGCTTACAATCTCTCAGCACTTTGGCCATATTGCTTTGTTTTGAGATGTTGCACAGAGGTGTTTCTGCATGAATGAGATTGAGGGGCAGCTTGAAGGCAGCGTGGGCTGTCTTGCCTCCCTCCAATAGCGTAGCAGCGATGCCAGAGGATGCGACAGCCAAAGCGATGCCACGATCACTCCTTACCTTCGCCAGGAGCAAGTTGATGAGGAAAGTCTTCCCAGTACCACCAGGAGCATCCAAGAAAAAAACCTGCCCAGCACCTGACTCAACGCTGCTAAGGATCTGCCGATAGACAGCGAGCTGCTCATCCGTTAGTAAACCCTCGTTATTCGATACCACTTGTGCCAAGGCGTTTGTATCGTAGCTGGTCTCCCTCAGATAGTCCTTATTTCCCAAAACTTTTCCAGACCTTGTTGGTTGAGGCAAGCCGTACTGAGGCAAAACCTGTCCTCCCAAAGCTAACACTGCGTCCTCAATCAGCACCAGGCATCTATTGTACACCTGCTCCTTCATCTGCTGCGCACTATCTTGCAACTCTCTTTCCACCTGCCGCGTGATATCTTCTGAAAAACTGTCTTTGTACTTCTCCCAAAGACTAAGAGGATCAGAGAGTTGACAAAAAACCAACATCACTGTGAAGAGCTCTCGGAGCTTAAACGGAGAATCACACAGGGCAGCTTCCCCCAAAGTACTATCCCAGTGATTGTCATCCTCCAGCAAACCTAATGCCTTGCATGTAGACTGGAATGTAGGATGAAGGACACCATTCACAATCTTCAACTTTGAAAAAGACGTTGGGCCTCGAACCTCATGTAGCAACAGACGGAGATAATAACATTCGGTGTTACTTGGGTGGATGGTGTACACCCTTCCCAGCGCATTGCCTCTCTTCACTCCTGACCAGCCATCGACATCGTTCCCTTGCTTCCTTCTCCCAAACTTGTAATTTTCCCATACAAAGTAAGAAGGGACCTCAGAGTACAGGAGGGTTTTTGCAAATTCGTCATTTTTGCATAACTCGAAAAAAGCCAAGAGTGTTGTCTGAGGAGAGTTGCTAAGCTTCTCGGCCAAGTTGTCGGAGTTGAAGTACACACGCTGACCATTCTCGAGGTGAACAGCCAGATGAAAAATAGTGGGATACCTCTCATGAATAGGGAACGCTAATATCCTCCAAACCGCCTCCGAGCTACTAATGTACCGCCCACTCTCATACATCTGTACTTCATCCTTCTCATTCTCCAGAGCAAAAGACGCCTGGTCACTGCCCTTGTTCACGTACTTGCAAATGTATTTAATGGACTTAACAGAGTTACATAATTCTACATTGATGTGAGCATCGAAAGTGCGTGACAAGACAGGGTTGTAGGGCACCACCCAGCGGTTGTCCAGTTTTATCCTATTGATTTCTACAGTGAAGCCACCGTCAGCTGGAGACCTCCTACGATACTGCGGATATGTATCGTCTCCTGTCTGAGTGTTCTTGAGAAGTGGCCGAGGATACTTCTTGCTGCAACTACCTCCTTTCATGCAAGGCGAATTGTAATTCAAGCTGCCGCAGGGCCCATGAATCATGTTGGCCTTGACAATGTTGTGGAGGAGAGGATCTTTCTCAGGATCAGGTATTTCAGCACAGATGACTTTGTCGATCATGTCAGAGAAGATGCACTGCTCTAGCCACAGCAATATGTGAATGTGAGGCAGACCCCGCTTTTGCCACTCGACAGAGTACATAAAACACCGTACTCTACCAAACAGACTGCCCTTGTTCAAAAGAGATATCATCTTCTTCACCTTGAGATGGAATACCCTGGCTATGATGTCATGACGATCGTGAGACTTTTGCCCAGGCAGCAGTACATTTGTGATATCCTTCCACCTGGGATTACAGGTGAAAGTGATGAACAGATCAGGACGGCCGTAATGGCGAACATATGTCATGGCGTCTTGAGTCCGCTCATGCATATAGCGAGGTCCCCCAGTGAATGATGAAGGAAGCACCACCATTTGACCCAGCTGAGCAGCGTTAGCATCCTGTCCACTCACAGCGTCCTTTAGGTGAATATAGCTGTCTGCCCTCAGCTGCGCCTGATTGTTTCTGATGTAATTCAACCTCTCAGTCTCTATTTTGGCATACATGTCAACCAGAAATTGACTGAAAAGGGAGCGGAAGTACAAAATATAGTTGACCTCCCCTTGCCTGACCATAATACGATAAGAGTAAAACCTCGCTGCGGAGACTGTCTTATTGAGGAGCAACTTGGTCTTAGGATCGCGCTGAGGCAAGGCAATAGAGTACCCATCCTCGCCACGGCAAAACAGAAGCGGATACTGCAAGGCGTCGTATGATCGATGAATTTCACTAATGCGCTGCAATGTGTTGTTATGGCTCTGCAGCACAATGTCTCGATGTTTGAATTGCTGACCAACAATCACCAGAGCTACCTCATTTGCTGTTGGTGCATTGAAGCGACCTCCATGAGCGTCAGCTGGCTTTTTATCTGCATGGATAACGACTTCGAACTTCTCGCAGGTTGGAGCTACCTTGTCCATGGCAGTCTTCAGATCCTTTATATAGCTATTGATGTCGTGTAGCATCCTCTGCAGTTGTTTGACCAATCCCTGTTTGACGTCAGAAAATTTGCTGCACCTCAAGCGTACTTCCCTTTCGTCGTCGCCCACAAAATACATTTTCAGAAATTGGGCTTCCTATTGAGGTGCTGGCAGCAGACTTCCTATCAAATGATACACCTGCCCCTGAACTTTAAAAGTCGGTATGAAGCCATCTCGTAGAACCTGCTTAGCCCCAAATGATGTCATGTGGAAGCAGCCATTATACTTCCGAATACGTTCCATGAAGTGGACGTGCTCAGGGTGGATATCCATTACCAGACTGTAAAGAGGCTCGGGCAGAGGTTCGAAGGGCGGAAGCTGCACCTTGCCAGCGCTGCAGCACATGCCGCGGGGCTCTTCCTTCCACTTCAAAGCATTGCAATATATGCATTTGTGGCTCATAGTACCCAGATCTACAGTGCTGTCTGCCTCATAAGCCACGTCAGGATCATATGCCATGCCTGAGTGAGCCTTGACTTTCCATGGAAGTGCTCGCCTTTCTACTCGTCTTTCAGGATTGCTTTGCTCATATCGAAATTCTGCCGCTCTGTGCACTTCAGGGTGATCTTGCTGGTACCTGGCCACCGCATCACGGTGCACTTCAGGATGATCTTGCTGGTACTTGGCCACCGCATCACGGTGCACTTCAGGATGATCTTGCTGGTACTTGGCCACCGCAGCACGGTTCACCGCAGGATGATCTTGCTGGTACTTGGCCACCGCAGCACGGTTCACCGCAGGATGATCTTGCTGGTACTTGGCCACCGCAGCACGGTTCACCGCAGGATTATTCTGAGCATATTTCCTCGCCGCATCCTTAAGTTGCTTCCTCCTTTTAACATCGGAATATCTGGCACGACGTTTGCCAGGAGCCTTCTTGAGGATAGGAAGAGGTGATGGCTGTGAGAAGTCTGAATAGGAGTCGAGCTGGAAAAGCGGGGAAAGAGGTAAAGGCTATGAGAAATGTAAATAGGAGTCGAGCTGGGAAAGAGGTAGTCAGATAAACACTTCTTCAGGTTCACGTGGCAGGTACGCATCGAAATGGCCACTAGAAAAGTCCTGCGAAAAACGTAACCTCCTCACGGGATGACCTTCAGCACCGACACTCGCATACAGCTCGCCATTGCGGTAAACTTCGAAGACGAACTCGAACAATTGGCCAGCCGCCACAAGTTCGCATAAACCACCATAAGTAGAGGGTCGGGACATGTGAGCGAGGTACTCAGCGGAGCTGGTGTAGTTATCCCCCTCGCTGTTGTGGGACATGATGGAGAACTCCTCCCAGGTGTCCACCACGTGCCTGACGATTAGCTCACGCACGTCCCTAGCCAATAACTGATTATAATATATAAGATATGAGAGGGACCGGAACAGGCAAGCTCCGTCTCCCGTGATGGGGATAATAGTGTGAGGCACCATCTCCCCATTAATATTTAAAAATTCAATTGACATACTAAAAAACAATGAAGAGAAAGGACAAAACTTATAGTTAGTGAGTCAGTGAGTCAGTCAGGACTTATCTTTTTATGTAGATAGATTTCTCTCGCGTCTCTTCCGTCTCCCTCTCGCGTCTCTTGCGTTTCTCACGTTCTTGGTGTCTCTTGCGTTACTCTCTCTCTCTCTCACTCTCGCGCGTCTCTCTCTCACATATCTGACGTTGAAACAAATAATAACCGAAATTTTACAAAGCTTATAGTACCGGAACCGGAACCATACCATTATGCGTTTCGGATAGTAAACTCAATATACGTAAAATATACGCCATGTATATACATCAAATCCGTGTACATACGACTCACGTAGATGAATATATGATACATTTACGAATATTCTAAGAATATCGTGTGAACATATGTAGTATGCATATGCATTTCGGATAGTAGCCTCAATATACGTAGAATATACGCCCTTGCAACTTACGCGTTTACAATGAAATATTGCGAACGACGAAGTGTCGTATACGATGAAACTATCTATATGTATATGAACATATACATATAATGTTCGGCTAATATACATATGTATATTGTATGAATATCCACTGAGCATACAGCGCGTTGCATTCGCATATCCCTACGATATGCAATGTACGTCGTTTGTGTATCACTGTATGTACATAGGATATGTCATATCCGCGGATGTATATATGCAATGTATATACACTGCATGTCAAAATGCTATCTGGGACAGCACAGAGAGAAATACAATATGCAAAAAATTCACAAATTATTTCTCAAATATCGCAAAATTTTTCAATAGCATATAATACATTTTGTTAAGGAAAGTCAACAATCATTTATCAAAAATCGTAAAAATAACAGAGTTATTGAAAAAACTTTAAGTCCAATTAACATTCGTAAAAACGACACAAAACGAAATACGATATGATACGATATGATATGATATGATACGATATGAAACGAATTTTTTTCAGAGGATGAAGGGGGTGGTTTTCAGGGGTGAGATATATACAGTCGCCTTCCTTTGGTCTTCAACAATATTTGTGTAAGGTTTGGTTGAAATCAGTTGATTCGCGTGAATATTTTTGAAGAATCTTTTTTTAGGGGGTGAAGAGGGTGGGGTTTAGGGGTGAGATATATCCAGTGACTTTCCTTAGGCTCTTAACAATATTTGTGCTTGGTTCAGTTGTAATCGGTGAAGGCGTGTGGATTTTATTAAGAATTTTTCTTTAGGAGATGAAGGGGGTGGTTTTCAGGGGTGAGATATATTCAGTGACCTTCCTTAGGCTCTTAGCAATATTTGTGCTTGGTTTGGTTGTAATCGGTGAAGGCGTGTAGATTTTATTAAGAATCTTTTTTTAGGGGATGAAGGGGGTGGTTTTCAGGGGTACGATATATACAGTCGCCTTCCTTTGGTCTTCAACAATATTTGTGTAAGGTTTGGTTGAAGTCAGTTGATTCGCGTGAATATTTTTGAAGAATCTTTTTTTAGGGGTTGAAGGGGGTGGTTTTCAGGGCTGAGATATATTCAGTGACCTTCCTTAGGCTCTTAGCAATATTTGTGCTTGGTTTGGTTGTAATCGGTGAAGGCGTGTAGATTTTACTAAGAATCTTTTTTTAGGGGATGAAGGGGGTGGTTTTCAGGGGTACGATATATACAGTCGCCTTCCTTTGGTCTTCAACAACATTCGTGTAAGGTTTGGTTGAAATCGGTCAACGCGTTCAGCTTTGTATGGCCGGACAGACAGACAAACATTCATTTTTTTTATATATAAGATGAATGTTTGTCTGTCTGTCCGGCTATACAAAGCTACACGCGTTGACATTTGTTAATAAATAAAATATTTATCGAAGACGACAGCATTTCGGCAATAGTGCGCCTTAAGCCCATTTCTACGAAATAAACAGTCATATAATGACTGTTAGATCTCTTGTTTTTCTTTTTCATATATTTATACAGTCTTATGCATATTTATTTGATTTTTTTAATTTTTTAACTTAATCTGGATTTGACCTTTTAGGGCCGATTACGGCAAAATGCTGAATTATGCATTCATTTTTTTACATCGAGTTAATTATTGTAAAGAGCCTCCATATTGGTAAAGAGTCTCGGGCATTGATTTATTTTTAAAGCTGTTAGGTTCTAATGTTTAAAAAAATGAATATTATGGCGCAAATTTGTTTATACTCGAGTAAATGTGGAAACAGTGATGATTTCTTTGCATATGTATGAGTATCACAAGTCAATCAATGCATGCAAATTATATTACATAGAAGGATATGTGATATTATATTCGTCGGAGCATCTAAGCGGAATTACATCCGCACAAAAACGTATATAATTGGTATCAAAATGTACGCTTTATAGCTCTGAGAAACTGTTATAGCGTTAAACCGTCGCCCTTCGACTGTGCCTTTGACTCTCGAACCGGTACAGCAACCGTGTTAGAGCACATATGAAAGAAAAATATAACGAATGAACAATTAGCCATCGTAACTCGTGGCTGGTTAGCTCCTTCATGCTTACAAAAGGGTTGAAAAGATAGTTTTTTATTTTGCTACGTCCTTAACGTATATTCGAACAATTATTGTTGCTGTTATTATTATTTCAATGCAAAAGCACTGCTAAGAAATAAATAAATAAATAAAGAAGGTTGCCGTCGCTACCGCAGACTTCGAATTATCTTCAGATCAGTGACAAAAAAGACGACACTGACAAGGACTACGACTATAAATACGATGACGATGATGGAGTCGATGACGACGACGACGATGTATTAAATTTTGAATTTTATTAAACTCCTTCTGCGACACTACTACACGTCTGTATCATTTAGGTTTGCTGTCTATGGCCAGCGTCATCTTTTTTGTCATCGTCTCCATCATCGTCGTCAGCACACAAAAATATTATTTAATTTTTTACTTACAATAACTTCTCTTCAAATATATCCCTTGGAAACACTATTTTCTTCAAAATGATAATGATAATGATATTAGATAATGATCTCGCTTGCTCGCTCTTTTGCTCGTACGCTCTGTTGCTCGTTTGGTCAGAAATTGCCGTTTGACAGATTAATGCTGTCGACACGAATGTAGCCACAACGGACAAAAACATATCACCGTAAAAAAGAGACTTCTGTCGATTCGATACACTCGAAATCGAGATGTCACACACTTGTTAATGAATAAAATATTTATCGAAGACGACAGCATTTCGGCAATAGTGCGCCTTAAGCCCATTTCTACGAAATGAACAGTCATATAATGACTGTTTGATCTCTTGTTTTTCTTCTTTATATATTTATACAGTCTTATGCATATTTATTTAATTTTTTTTAATAGGGATTTGGTCCTTTACGGCCGATGAGGGCAAAATGCTGAATTATGCTTTGCAGAATGCTGTTTGCAAATACGTAAAATCATATTTAAACCTTTTACACCCCCTAAGGGGTAGAATTTCTAAAAATTCCGAAATTAGTTTTTAGACATTTGTATGAGTAACATTTGCAAGAGAAAACCAAGGCGATATCTCATCGTGCCTAAGAGATATGGAGAAACACGTAAAAACAGATTTATCCCTTTTACACCCCCTTAGGGGTAGAATTTCTAAAAATCCTAAAATCGGTGTCTAAACATTTGTATGAGTAATATTTGCAAGCAAAAACCAAGGCGATATCTCATTGTGCCTAAGAGAAATACGTAAAAATATATTTAACCCTTTTACACCCCCTTAGGGGTGGAATTTCTAAAAATCCTAAAATCGGTTTCTAAACATTTGTATGAGGAACATTTGCAAGCAAAAACCAAGGCGATATCTCATCGTGCCTAAGAGAAATACGTAAAAATATATTTAACCCTTTTACACCCCCTTAATGGTGGAATTTCTGAAAATCCTGAAATTGGTTTTTGAACATTTGTACGAGTAACATTTGCAAGCAAAAACCAAGGTGATGTCTCATCGTGTCTAAGAGATATTGAGAAATACGTAAAAAACATATTTAACCCTTTTACACCCCCTTAAGGGTAGAATTTCTAAAAATCCTAAAATCGGTTTCTGAACATTTGTATGAGTTACATTTGCAAGCGAAAACCAAGGCGATATCTCATCGTGCCTAAGAGATATGGAGAAACACGTAAAAACAGATTTATCCCTTAGATTTACACCCCCTTAGGGGTGGAATTTCTAAAAATCCTAAAATCGGTTTCTAAACATTTGTATGAGTAACATTTGCAAGTAAAAACCAAGGCGATATCTCATCGTGCCTAAGAGAAATACGTAAAAACATATTTAACTCTTTTACACACCCTTAGGGGTGGAATTTCTGAAAATCCTGAAATAAGTTTTTGAACATTTGTATGAGTAACATTTGCAAGCGAAAACCAAGACGATATCTCATTGTGCCTAAGAGATATTGAGAAATACGTAAAAACATATTGAACCCTTTTACACCCCCTTAGGGGTAGAAATTCTAAAAATCCTGAAATTAGTTTTTGAACATTTGTATGAGTAACATTTGCAAACAAAAACCAAAGCGATATCTCATCGTGCCTAAGAGATATGGAGAAATACGTAAAAACATATTTAACCCTTTTACACCCCCTTAGGGGTGGAATTTCTAAAAATCCAGAAATTAGTTTCTCAACATTTGTATGAGTAAAATTTGCAAGCAGAAACCAAGGCGATATCTCATCGTGCCTAAGAGATATTGAGAAACACGTAAGAACGTATTTAACCCTTTTACACCCCCTTAGGGGTGGAATTTCTAAAAATCCTGAAATTCGTTTTTAAACATTTGTATGAGTAACATTTGCAAGCAGAAACCAAGGCGATATCTCATCGTGCCCAAGAGTTATTGAGAAACACGTAAAAACATATTTAACGCTTTTACACCCTCTTAGGGGTGGAATTTTTGAAAATCCTGAAATTGATTTATAAACATTTGTATGAGTAACATTTGCAAGCAGAAACGAGGCGATATCTCATCATGCCTAAGAGTTATTGAGAAACACGTAAAAACATATTTAACCCTTTTACATCCCCTTAGGGGTAGAATTTTTTAAGATTCTGGAATTGGGTTTCAAACATTTGTATGAGTAACATTTGCAACCAAAAACCAAGGCGATATTTCATCGTGCCTAAAAGATATTGAGAAATACGTAAAAACCTATTTTACCCTTTTACACCTTCTTAGGGGTGGAATTTTCAAAAATCCTGAAATTGGTTTACAAACATTTGTATGAGTAACATTTGCAAGCAAAAACCAAGGCGACATCTCATCGTGCCTAAGAGTTATTCAGAAACACGTAAAAAATTATTTAACGCTTTTACAACCTCTAAGGGATGGAATTTTCGAAAATCCTGAAATTGGTTTATAAACATTTGTATGAGTAACATTTGCAAGCAAAAACCAAGGCGATATTTTATCGTACCTAAGAGTTATGGAGAAACACGTAAAAACATATTTAACGCTTTTACACCCTCTTAGGGGTGGAATATTTGAAAATCCTGAAATTGGTTTATAAACATTTATATGAGTAACATTTGCAAGCAAAAACCAAGGCGATATCTCATCGTGCCTACGAGATATTGAGAAATACGTAAAAACATATTTAACCCTTTTACATCCCTTTTGGGGTGGAATTTTTTTAAAATCCTGAAATTCATTTTTGAACATTTGTATGAGTAACATTTGCAAGCAAAAACCAACGCGATATCTCATCGTGCCTAAGAGATATTGAGAATTACGTAAAAACATAATTAACCCTTTTACACCCCCTTAGGGGTGGAATTTCTAAAAATCCTGAAATTTGTTTCTAAACATTTGTATGAGTAACATATTCGAGCAAAAACCAACGCGATATCTCATCGTGCCTAAGAGATATTGAGAAATACGTAAAAACATCTTTAACCCTTTTACACCCCCTTAAGGGTGAAATTTCTAAAAATCCTGAAATTGGTTTTTAAACATTCGTATGAGTAACGTTTGCGAGCAAAAACCAAGGCGATATCTCATCGTGCCTAAGAGTTATTGAGAAACACGTAAAAACATATGTAAAAATTTACACCCTCTAAGGGGTAGAATTTTTGAAAATCCTGGAATACGGGTTTCAAACATTTGTATGAGTAACATTTGCAACCAAAAACCAAGGCGATATCTCATTGTGCCTAAGAGATATGTAGAAATACGTAAAAACATATTAAACCCTTTTACACCCCCTTAGGGGTGAAATTTCTAAAATTCCCTTCTTAGTGAACGTCTATGGAATGATGGGAATATATCCCTAGAATTTCAAGTTTCTAGGCCCAGGGCTTTGGGCTGGGCGTTGACGAGTCAGTCAGTCAGTCGGTCAGTCAGTTAGTCAGTCAGTCAGGACTTTTCTTTTTATATATATAGATTGGAATATGGAATTTGTATCATTAACCTTTGCAAGGAAAATTGAGAAATATGCGAAAAAAAACCCTGTACACTCCCTTAGGGATATAATTAAAAAAAAAACCGTTAAAAAACTTTCTAAAGTTTCTAACCCTTTTACTCCTTCTTAGGGGTGGTATTCCTCGAAATCCTGAAATTGGTTTTTAAACATTTGTTCGAGCAACATTTGCAAGCAAAAACCAAGGCGATATCTCATCATGCCTAAAAGATATTGAGAAATACGTAATAACATATTTTACCCTTTTACACCTTCTTAGGGGTAGAATTTTTAAAAATCCTGAAATTCGGGTTTCAAACATTTGTATGAGTAACATTTGCAAGCAAAAACCAAGGCGATATCTCATCGTGCCTACGAGATATTGAGAAATACGTAAAAACATATTTAACCCTTTTACATCCCCTTTGGGGTAGAATTTTCTTGAAATCCTGAAATTTGTTTTTAAACATTTGTATGAGTAACATTTGCAAGCAAAAACCAAGGCGACATCTCATCGTGCCTAAGAGTTATTCAGAAACACGTAAAAAGATATTTAACGCTTTTACAACCTCTAAGGGATGGAATTTTCGAAAATCCTGAAATTGGTTTATAAACATTTGTATGAGTAACATTTGCAAGCAAAAATCAAGGCGATATCTCATCGTGCCTACGAGATATTGAGAAATACGTAAATACATATTTAACCCTTTTACATCCTTTTTGGGGTGGAATTTTTTTAAAATCCTGAAATTCATTTTTAAACATTTGTATGAGTAACATTTGCAAGCAAAAATCAACGCGATATCTCATCGTGCCTAAGAGATATTGAGAATTACGTAAAAACATATTTAACCCTTTTACACCCCCTTAGGGGTGGAGTTTCGAAAAATCCTGAAATTGGTTTTTAAACATTCGTATGAGTAACATTTGCAAGCAGAAACCAAGGCGATATCTCATCGTGCCTAAGAGTTATTGAGAAACACGTAAAAACATATTTAACACTTTTACACCCCCTAAGGGGTAGAATTTTCAAAAATCCTGAAATTCGGGTTTCGAACATTTGTATGAGTAACATTTGCAACCAAAAACCAAGGCGATATCTCATTGTGCCTAAGAGATATTGAGAAATACGTAAAAACATATTAAACCCTTTTACACCCCCTTAGGGGTCAAATTTCTAAAATTTCCTTCTTAGTGAACGTCTATGACATGATGGGAATATATCCCTAGAATTTCAAGTTTCTAGGCCCAGGGCTTTGGGCTGGGCGTTGACGAGTCAGTCAGTGAGTCAGTCAGTCAGTCAGTCAGTCAGTCAGTCAATCAGTCAGGACTTTTATTTATATATATATAGATTGGAATATGGAATTTGTATCGGTAACCTTTGCAAGGAAAATTGAGAAATATGCGAAAAAAAACCCTGTACACTCCCTTAGGGATAGAATTTTTTAAAAAACCGTTAAAAAACTTTCTACAGTTTCTAACCCTTTTACTCCTTCTTAGGGGTGGAATTTCTGAAAATACTGAAATTGGTTTTTAAACATTTGTATGAGCAACATTTGCAAGCAAAAACCAAGGCGATATCTCATCATGCCTAAAAGATATTGAGAAATACGTAAAAACATATTTTACCCTTTTACACCTTCTTAGGGGTGGAATTTTCGAAAATCTTAAAATTGGTTTATATACATTTGTATGGGTAACATTTGCAAGCAAAAACCAACGCTATATATCATCGTGCCTAAAAGATATTGAGAAATACGTAAAAACATATTAAACCTTTTTACACCCTCTTAGGGGTGGAATTTTTAAAAATCCTGAAATTGGTTTATAAACATTTGGATGAGTAACATTTGCAAGCAAAAACCGAGGCGATATTTTATCGTGCCTAAGAGTTATGGAGAAACACGTAAAAACATATTTAACGCTTTTACACCCTCTTAGGGGTGGAATATTTGAAAATCCTGAAATTGGTTTATAAACATTTGTATGAGTAACATTTGCAAGCAAAAACCAAGGCGATATCTCATCGTGCCTACGAGATATTGAGAAATACGTAAAAACATATTTAACCCTTTTACATCCCTTTTGGGGTGGAATTTTTTTAAAATCCTGAAATTCATTTTTGAACATTTGTATGAGTAACATTTGCAAGCAAAAACCAACGCGATATCTCATCGTGCCTAAGAGATATTGAGAAATACGTAAATACATATTTAACCCTTTTCCATCCTTTTTGGGGTGGAATTTTTTTAAAATCCTGAAATTCATTTTTAAACATTTGTATGAGTAACATTTGCAAGCAAAAATCAACGCGATATCTCATCGTGCCTAAGAGATATTGAGAATTACGTAAAAACATATTTAACCCTTTTACACCCCCTTAGGGGTGGAATTTCTAAAAATCCTGAATTTCGTTTCTAAACATTTGTATGAGTAACATTTTCGAGCAAAAACCAACGCGATATCTCATCTTGCCTAAGAGATATTGAGAAATACGTAAAAACATCGTTCACCCTTTTACACCCCCTTAGGGGTGGAGTTTCGAAAAATCCTGAAATTGGTTTTTGAACATTCGTATGAGTAACATTTGCAAGCAGAAACCAAGGCGATATCTCATCGTGCCTAAGAGTTATTGAGAAACACGTAAAAACATATTTAACACTTTTACACCCCCTAAGGGGTAGAATTTTTAAAAATCCTGAAATTCGGGTTTCGAACATTTGTATGAGTAACATTTGCAACCAAAAACCAAGGCGATATCTCATTGTGCCTAAGAGATATTGAGAAATACGTAAAAACATATTAAACCCTTTTACACCCCCTTAGGGGTCAAATTTCTAAAATTTCCTTCTTAGTGAACGTCTATGACATGATGGGAATATATCCCTAGAATTTCAAGTTTCTAGGCCCAGGGCTTTGGGCTGGGCGTTGACGAGTCAGTCAGTGAGTCAGTCAGTCAGTCAGTCAGTCAGTCAGTCAATCAGTCAGGACTTTTATTTTTATATATATAGATTGGAATATGGAATTTGTATCGGTAACCTTTGCAAGGAAAATTGAGAAATATGCGAAAAAAAACCCTGTACACTCGCTTAGGGATAGAATTTAAAAAAAAACCGTTAAAAAACTTTCTACAGTTTCTAACCCTTTTACTCCTTCTTAGGGGTGGAATTTCTGAAAATACTGAAATTGGTTTTTAAACATTTGTATGAGCAACATTTGCAAGCAAAAACCAAGGCGATATCTCATCATGCCTAAAAGATATTGAGAAATACGTAAAAACATATTTTACCCTTTTACACCTTCTTAGGGGTGGAATTTTCGAAAATCTTAAAATTGGTTTATATACATTTGTATGAGTAACATTTGCAAGCAAAACCAACGCTATATATCATCGTGCCTAAAAGATATTGAGAAATACGTAAAAACATATTAAACCTTTTTACACCCTCTTAGGGGTGGAATTTTTAAAAATCCTGAAATTGGTTTATAAACATTTGGATGAGTAACATTTGCAAGCAAAAACCAAGGCGATATTTTATCGTGCCTAAGAGTTATGGAGAAACACGTAAAAACATATTTAACGCTTTTACACCCTCTTAGGGGTGGAATATTTGAAAATCCTGAAATTGGTTTATAATCATTTGTATGAGTAACATTTGCAAGCAAAAACCAAGGCGATATCTCATCGTGCCTACGAGATATTGAGAAATACGTAAAAACATATTTAACCCTTTTATATCCCTTTTGGGGTGGAATTTTTTTAAAATCCTGAAATTCATTTTTGAACATTTGTATGAGTAACATTTGCAAGCAAAAACCAACGCGATATCTCATCGTGCCTAAGAGATATTGAGAATTACGTAAAAACATAATTAACCCTTTTACACCCCCTTAGGGGTGGAATTTCTAAAAATCCTGAAATTTGTTTCTAAACATTTGTATGAGTAACATATTCGAGCAAAAACCAACGCGATATCTCATCGTGCCTAAGAGATATTGAGAAATACGTAAAAACATCTTTAACCCTTTTACACCCCCTTAAGGGTGAAATTTCTATAAATCCTGAAATTGGTTTTTAAACATTCGTATAAGTAACGTTTGCGAGCAGAAACCAAGGCGATATCTCATCGTGCCTAAGAGTTATTGAGAAACACGTAAAAACATATGTAAAAATTTACACCCTCTAAGGGGTAGAATTTTTGAAAATCCTGAAATACGGGTTTCAAACATTTGTATGAGTAACATTTGCAACCAAAAACCAAGGCGATATCTCATTGTGCCTAAGAGATATGTAGAAATACGTAAAAACATATTAAACCCTTTTACACCCCCTTAGGGGTGAAATTTCTAAAATTCCCTTCTTAGTGAACGTCTATGAAATGATGGGAATATATCCCTAGAATTTCAAGTTTCTAGGCCCAGGGCTTTGGGCTGGGCGTTGACGAGTCAGTCAGTCAGTCGGTCAGTCAGTTAGTCAGTCAGTCAGGACTTTTCTTTTTATATATATAGATTGGAATATGGAATTTGTATCATTAACCTTTGCAAGGAAAATTGAGAAATATGCGAAAAAAAACCCTGTACACTCCCTTAGGGATATAATTAAAAAAAAAACCGTTAAAAAACTTTCTACAGTTTCTAACCCTTTTACTCCTTCTTAGGGGTGGTATTCCTCGAAATCCTGAAATTGGTTTTTAAACATTTGTTCGAGCAACATTTGCAAGCAAAAACCAAGGCGATATCTCATCATGCCTAAAAGATATTGAGAAATACGTAATAACATATTTTACCCTTTTACACCTTCTTAGGGGTAGAATTTTTAAAAATCCTGAAATTCGGGTTTCAAACATTTGTATGAGTAACATTTGCAAGCAAAAACCAAGGCGATATCTCATCGTGCCTACGAGATATTGAGAAATACGTAAAAACATATTTAACCCTTTTACATCCCCTTTGGGGTAGAATTTTCTTGAAATCCTGAAATTTGTTTTTAAACATTTGTATGAGTAACATTTGCAAGTAAAAACCAACGCGATATCTCATCGTGCCTAAGAGATATTGAGAAATACGTAAAAACATATTCAACCCTTTTACTCCCCTTAGGGGTGGAATTTCTAAAAATCCTGAAATAGGTTTTTAAACATTTGTATGAAAAACATTTGCAAGCCGAAACCAAGGCGATATCTCATCGTGCCTAAGAGTTATTTAGAAACACGTAAGAACATATTTAACCCTTTTACACCCCCTTAGGGGTGGAATTTCTGAAAATCCTGAAATTAGTTTTTGAACATTTGTATGAGTAACATTTGCAAGCAGAAACCAAGACGATATCTCATCGTGCCCAAGAGTTATTGAGAAACACGTAAAAACATATTTAACGCTTTTACACCCTCTTAGGGGTGGAATTTTTGAAAATCCTTAAATTGATTTATAAACATTTGTATGAGTAACATTTGCAAGCAGAAACCAAGGCGATATCTCATCATGCCTAAGAGTTATTGAGAAACACGTAAAAACATATTTAACCCTTTTACATCCCCTTAGGGGTAGAATTTTTCAAAATTCTGGAATTGGTTTTCAAACATTTGTATGAGTAACATTTGCAACCAAAAAGCAAGGCGATATTTCATCGTGCCTAAAAGATATTGAGAAATAGGTAAAAACCTATTTTACCCTTTTACACCTTCTTAGGGGTGGAATTTTCAAAAATCCTGAAATTGGTTTACAAACATTTGTATGAGTAACATTTGCAAGCAAAAACCAAGGCGATATCTCATCGTGCCTAAGAGTTATTCAGAAACACCTAAAAACATATTTAACGCTTTTACACCCTCTAAAGGATAGAATTTTCGAAAATCCTGAAATTGGTTTATAAACATTTGTATGAGTAACATTTGCAAGCAAAAACCAAGGCGATATCTCATCGTGCCTACGAGATATTTAGAAATACGTAAAAACATAATTAACCCTTTTACATCCTTTTTAGGGTGGAATTTTTTTAAAATCCTGAAATTCATTTTTAAACATTTGTATGAGTAACATTTGCAAGCAAAAATCAACGCGATATCTCATCGTGCCTAAGAGATATTGAGAATTACGTAAAAACATCTTTAACCCTTTTACACCCCCTTAGGGGTGGAGTTTCTAAAAATCCTGAAATTCGGGTTTCAAACATTTGTATGAGTAACATTTGCAACCGAAAACCAAGGCGATATCTCATTGTGCCTAAGAGATATTGAGAAATACGTAAAAACATATTAAACCCTTTTACACCCCCTGAGGGGTCAAATTTCTAAAATTTCCTTCTTAGTGAACGTCTATGACATGATGGGAATATATCCCTAGAATTTCAAGTTTCTAGGCCCAGGGTTTTGGGCTGGGCGTTGACGAGTCAGTCAGTGAGTCAGTCAGTCAGTCAGTCAGTCAGTCAGTCTATCAGTCAGGACTTTTCTTTTTATATATATAGATTGGAATATGGAATTTGTATCGGTAACCTTTGCAAGGAAAATTGAGAAATATGCGAAAAAAAACTCTGTATACTCCCTTAGGGATAGAATTTCTTAAAAAACCGTTAAAAAACTTTCTACGGTTTCTAACCCTTTTACTCCTTCTTAGGGGTGGAATTTCTGAAAATCCTGAAATCGGTTTTTAAACATTTGTATGAGTAACATTTGCAAGCAAAAACCAACGCTATATATCATCGTGCCCAAGAGATATTGAGAAATACGTGAAAACATATTAAACCTTTTTACACCCTCTTAGAGGTAGAATTTTTGAAAATCCTGAAATTGGTTTATAAACATTTGGATGAGTAACATTTGCAAGCAAAAACCAAGGCGATATCTCATCGTGCCTACGAGATATTGAGAAATACGTAAAAACATATTTAACCCTTTTACATCCCTTTTGGGGTGGAATTTTTTTAAAATCCTGAAATTCATTTTTGAACATTTGTATGAGTAACATTTGCAAGCAAAAACCAACGCGATATCTCATCGTGCCTAAGAGATATTGAGAAATACGTAAATACATATTTAACCCTTTTACATCCTTTTTGGGGTGGAATTTTTTTAAAATCCTGAATTTCGTTTCTAAACATTTGTATGAGTAACATTTTCGAGCAAAAACCAACGCGATATCTCATCTTGCCTAAGAGATATTGAGAAATACGTAAAAACATATTCAACCCTTTTACTCCCCTCAGGGGTGTAATTTCTAAAAATCTTGAAATTAGTTTTTAAACATTTGTATGAGTAACATTTGCAAGCAAAAACCAACGCGATATCTCATCGTGCCTAAGAGATATTGAGAATTACGTTAAAACATATTCAACCCTTTTAAACCCCCTTAGGGGTGGAATTTCTAAAAATCCTGAAATTTGTTTCTAAACATTTGTATGAGTAACATTTTCGAGCAAAAACCAACGCGATATCTCATCGTGCCTAAGAGATATTGAGAAATACGTAAAAACATATTAAACCCTTTTACTCCCCCTTAGGGGTGAAATTTCTAAAATTCCCTTCTTAGTGAACGTCTATGACATGATGGGAATATATCTTTAGAATTTCAAGTTTCTAGGCCCAGGGCTTTGGGCTGGGCGTTGACGAGTCAGTCAGTCAGTCAGTCAGGACTTTTCTTTTTATATATATAGATTGGAATATAAAATTTGTATCGGTAACCTTTGGAAGGAAAATTGAGAAATATGCGAAATAAAACCCTGTACACTCCCTTAGGGATAGAATTTAAAAAAAAACCGTTAAAAAACTTTCAACAGTTTCTAACCCTTTTACTCCTTCTTAGGGGTGGAATTTCTAAAAATCCTGAAATTGGTTTTTAAACATTTGTATGAGCAACATTTGCAAGCAAAAACCAAGGCGATATCTCATCATGCCTAAAAAATATTGAGAAATACGTAAAAACATATTAAACCCTTTTACACCCTCTTAGGGGTGGAATTTAAAAAAATCCTGAAATTAATTATAAACATTTGGATGAGTAACATTTGCAAGCAAAAACCAAGGCGATATCTCATCGTGCCTAAGTTATTGAGAAACACGTAAAAACATATTTAAAACTTTTACACCCCCTAAGGGGTAGAATTTTTGAAAATCCTGAAATTCAGGTTTCAAACATTTGTATGAGTAACATTTGCAACCAAAAACCAACGCGATATCTCATCGTGCCTAAGAGATATTGAGAATTACGTAAAAACATAGTTAACCCTTTCACACTTCCTTAGGGGTGGAATTTCTAAAAATCCTGAAATTCGGGTTTCAAACATTTGTATGAGTAACATTTAAAACCGAAAACCAAGGCGATATCTCATTGTGCTTAAGAGATATTAAAAAATACGTAAAAACATATTAAACCCTTTTACACCCCCTTAGGGGTGAAATTTCTAAAATTCCCTTCTTAGTTAACGTCTATGACATGATGGGAATATATCCCTAGAATTTCAAGTTTCTAGGCCCAGGGCTTTGGGCTGGGCGTTGACGAGTCAGTCAGTCAGTCAGTCAGTCAGTCAGTCAGTCAGTCAGTCAGGACTTTTCTTTTTATATATATATAGATTGGAATATGGAATTTGTATCGGTAACCTTTGCAAGGAAAATTGAGAAATATGCGAAAAAAAACCCTGTACACTCCCTTAGGGATATAATTAAAAAAAAAACCGTTAAAAAACTTTCTACAGTTTCTAACCCTTTTACTCCTTCTTAGGGGTGGAATTCCTCAAAATCCTGAAATTGGTTTTTAAACATTTGTTCGAGCAACATTTGCAAGCAAAAACCAAGGCGATATCTCATCATGCCTAAAAGATATTGAGAAATACGTAATAACATATTTTACCCTTTTACACCTTCTTAGAGGTAGAATTTTTAAAAATGCTGAAATTCGGGTTTCAAACATTTGTATGAGTAACATTTGCAAGCAAAAACCAAGGCAATATCTCATCGTGCCTACGAGATATTGAGAAATACGTAAAAACATATTTAACCCTTTTACATCCCCTTTGGGGTAGAATTTTCTTGAAATCCTGAAATTGGTTTTGAAACATTCGTATGAGGAACATTTGCAAGCAGAAACCAAGGCGATATCTCATCGTGCCTAAGAGTTATTGAGAAACACGTAAAAACATATTTAAAACTTTTACACCCGCTAAAGTGTAGAATTTTTAAAAATCCTGAAATTCGGGTTTCAAACATTTGTATGAGTAACATTTGCAACCAAAAACCAAGGCGATATCTCATTGTGCCTAAGAGATATTGAGAAATACGTAAAAACATATTAAACCCTTTTACTCCCCCTTAGGGGTGAAATTTCTAAAATTCCCTTCTTAGTGAACGTCTATGACATGATGGGAATATATCCTTAGAATTTCAAGTTTCTAGGCCCAGGGCTTTGGGCTGGGCGTTGACGAGTCAGTCAGTCAGTCAGTCAGTCAGTCAGTCAGGACTTTTCTTTTTATATATATAGATTGGAATATAAAATTTGTATCGGTAACCTTTGGAAGGAAAATTGAGAAATATGCGAAATAAAACCTTGTACACTCCCTTAGGGATAGAATTTAAAAAAAAACCGTTAAAAAACTTTCAACAGTTTCTGACCCTTTTACTCCTTCTTAGGGGTGGAATTTCTAAAAATCCTGAAATTGGTTTTTAAACATTTGTATGAGCAACATTTGCAAGCAAAAACCAAGGCGATATCTCATCATGCCTAAAAAATATTGAGAAATACGTAAAAACATATTTTACCCTTTTACACCTTCTTAGGGGTGGAATTTTCGAAATTCCTGAAATTGGTTTATAAACATTTGTATGAGTAACATTTGCAAGCAAAAACCAACGCTATATATCATCGTGCCTAAGAGATATTGAGAAATACGTAAAAACATATTAAACCCTTTTTCACCCTCTTAGGGGTGGAATATTAAAAAATCCTGAAATTGGTTTATAAACATTTGGATGAGTAACATTTGCAAGCAAAAACCAAGGCGATATCTCATCGTGCCTAAGAGATATGTAGAAATACGTAAAAACATATTAAACCCTTTTACATCCCTTTTAGGGTGGAATTTTTTTAAAATCCTAAAATTCATTTTTAGACATTTGTATGAGTAACATTTGCAACCAAAAACCAAGGCGATATCTCATTGTGCCTAAGAGATATGTAGAAATACGTAAAAACATATTAAACCCTTTTACACCCCCTTAGGGGTGAAATTTCTAAAATTCCCTTCTTAGTGAACGTCTATGACATGATGGGAATATATCCCTAGAATTTCAAGTTTCTAGGCCCAGGGCTTTGGGCTGGGCGTTGACGAGTCAGTCAGTCAGTCAGTCAGTCAGTCAGGACTTTTCTTTTTATATATATAGATTGGAATATGGAATTTGTATCGCTAACCTTTGCAAGGAAAATTGAGAAATATGCGAAAAAAAACCCTGTACACTCACTTGGGGATAGAATTTAAAAAAAAACCGTTCAAAAACTTTCTACAGTTTCTAACCATTTACTTCTTCTTAGGGGTGGAATTCCTCAAAATCCTGAAATTGGTTTTTAAACATTTGTTCGAGCAACATTTGCAAGCAAAAACCAAGGCGATATCTCATCATGCCTAAAAGATATGGAGAAATACGTAAAAACATATTCAACTCTTTTACACCCCCTTAGAGGTGGAATTTCTAAAAATCCTGAAATTTGGTTCTCAACATTTGTATGAGTAACATTTTCGAGCGAAAACCAACGCGATATCTCATCGTGCCTAAGAGATATTGAGAAATACTTAAAAACATCTTTAACCCTTTTACACCCCCTTAGGGGTTGAATTTCTAAAAATCCTGAAATTGGTTTTGAAACATTCGTATGAGGAACATTTGCAAGCAGAAACCAAGGCGATATCTCATCGGGCCTAAGCGTTATTGAGAAACACGTAAAAACATATTTAAAATTTTTACACCCGCTAAAGGGTAGAATTTTTAAAAATCCTGAAATTCGGGTTTCAAACATTTGTCGAGTAACATTTGCAACCAAAAACCAAGGCGATATCTCATTGTGCCTAAGAGATATTGAGAAATACGTAAAAACATATTTAACCCTTTTACATCCCTTTTAGGGTGGAATTTTTTTAAAATCCTAAAATTCATTTTTAGACATTTGTATGAGTAACATTTGCAAGCAAAAACCAAGGCGATATCTCATCGTGCTTAAGAGATATTGAGAAATACGTAAAAACATATTAGACGCTTTTACACTCTCTTAGGGGTGGAATTTTTGAAAATCGTCAAATTGGTTTATAAACATTTGTATGAGTAACATTTGCAAGCAAAAACCAAGGCGATATCTCGTCGTGCCTACGAGATATTGAGAAATACGTAAAAACATATTTAACCCTTTTACATCCCCTTTGGGGTAAAGTTTTTTCAAAATCCTGAAATTTGTTTCTAAACATTTGTATGAGTAACATTTGCAAGCCGAAACCAAGGCGATATCTCATCGTGCCTAAGAGATATTGAGAAACACGTAAAAACATATTTACGCCTTTTACACCCCCTTAGGGGTGGAATTCCTGAAAATCCTGAAATGGGTTTCTAAACATTTGTATGAGCAACATTTGCAAGCAAAAACCAAGGCGTTATCTCATCGTGCTTAAGAGATATTGAGAAATACGTAAAAACATATTTAACCTTTTTACCCCTCCTTAGGGGTGGAATTTCTGAAATTTCCTTCTTAGAAAGCGTCTATGACACGAAGGGAATATATCCCTAGAATTTAAAGTTTCTAGGCCCAGGGGTTTAGGCTGGGCGTTGATGAGTCAGTCAGTCAGTCAGTCAGGACTTTTCTTTTTATATATTTATATAGATTGGAATATGGAATTCGTATCGGTAACCTTTGCAAGGAAATTTGAGAAATATGCGAAAAACAACCCTGTACACTCCCTTAGGGATAGAATAGAAAAAAACCGTTAAAATACTTTCTACAGTTTCTAACCCTTTCACAGCCCCTTAAGGGTAGAATTTCTAAAAATCCTGAAATTGGTTTTTAAACATTTGTATGAGTAACATTTGCAAGAAAAAACCAACGCGATATCTCATCGTGCCTACGAGATATTGAAAAATACGTAAAAACATATTTAACCCTTTTACATCCCTTTTGGGGTAAAATTTTTTTGAAATCCTGAAATTTATTTTTAAACATTTGTATGAGTAACATTTGCAAGCAAAAACCAACTCGATATCTCATCGCGCCTAAGAGATATTGAGAAATACGTTAAAACTTATTTAACCCTTTTACACCCCCTTAGAGGTGGAATTTCTAAAAATTCTGAAATTCGTTTCTAAACATTTGTATGAGTAACATTTGCAAGCAGAAACCAAGGCGATATCTCATCGTGCCTAAGAGTTATTGAGAAACACGTAAAAACATATTTAACGCTTTTACACCTTCTTAGGGGTGGAATTTTTGAAAATCCTGAAATTGGTTTATAAACATTTGTATGAGTAACATTTGCAAGCAAACACCAAGGCGATATCTCATCGTGCCTAAGAGATATATAGGAGAAATACGTAAAAACATTTGTAACCCTTTTACATTCCCTTAGGAGTAGAATTTCTAAAAATCCTAAAATTAGTTTTCAAAAATTTGTATGAGTAGCATTTGCAAGCAGAAACCAAGGCGATATCTCATCGTGCATAAGAGTTATTGAGAAACACGTAAAAACATATTTAATGCTTTTACACCTTCTTAGGTGTGGAATTTTTGAAAATACTGAAATCGGTTTATAAACATTTGTATGAGTAACATTTGCAAGCAAACACCAAGGCGGTATCTCATCGTGCCTAAGAGATATAGAGGAGAAATACGTGAAGACATTTTTAACCCTTTTACATCCCCTTTGGGGTGGAATTTTTTTAAAATCCTGAATTTCGTTTTAAAACATTTGTAAGAGTAACATTTGCAAGCAAAAACCAACGCGATATATCATCGTGCCTAAAAGATATTGAGAAATACGTAAAAACACATTTAACCCTTTTACACATTCTTAGGTGTGGAATTTTTGAAAATCTTGAAATTGGTTCATAAACATTTGTATGAGTAACATTTGCAAGCAGAAACCAAGGCGATATCTCATCATGCCTAACAGTTATTGAGAAATACGTCAAAACATTTTTAACTTTTTTACACCCCCTTAGGGGTGGAATTTCTAAAAATCCTATAATTTGTTTTTAAAAATTTGTATGAGTAACATTTGCAAGCAGAAACCAAGGCGATATCTCATCGTGCATAAGAGTTATTGAGAAACACGTAAAAACATATTTAATGCTTTTACACCTTCTTAGGGGTGGAATTTTTGAAAATCCTGAAATTCGTTTATAAACATTTGTATGAGTAACATTTGCAAGCAAACATCAAGGCGATATCTCATCGTGCTTAAGAGATATATGGGAGAAATACGTGAAAACATTTGTAACCCTTTTACATCCCCTTTGGGGTATAATTTTTTAAAAATCCTGAAATTCGTTTTTAAACATTTGTATGAGTAACATTTGCAAGCAAAAACCAACGCGATATATCATCGTGCTTAAGAGATACTGAGAAATCCGTAAAAACATATTTAACCCTTTTACACCCTCTTAGGGGTGGAATTTTTGAAAATTTTGAAATTGGTTCATAAACATTTGTATGAGTAACATTTGCAAGCAGAAACCAAGGCGATATCTCATCGTGCCTAAGAGTTATTGAGAAACACGTCAAAAGATTTTTAACCCTTTTACACCCCCTTAGGGGTGAAATTTCTAAAAATTTTGAAATTCGTTTCTAAACATTTGTATGAGTAACATTTGCAAGCGAAAACCAACGCGATATCTCATCGTGCCTCTGAGATATTGAGAAATACGTAAAAATATATTCAACCCTTTTACACCCCTTCCTAGGAGTGGAATTTCCAAAAGTTTTGAAATTGGTTTTTAAACATTTGTATGAGTAACATTTGCAAGCAGAAACCAAGGCGATATCTCATCGTGCCTAAGAGTTATTGAGAAACACGTAAAAACATATTTAACCCTTTTACACCCTCTTAGGAGTGGAATTTTTGAAAATCTTGAAATTGGTTCATAAACATTTGTATGAGTAACATTTGCAAGCAGAAACCAAGGCGATATCTCATCGTGCATAAGAGTTATTGAGAAACACGTAAAAACATATTTAATGCTTTTACACCTTCTTAGGGGTGGAATTTTTGAAAATCCTGAAATAGGTTTATAAACATTTGTATGAGTAACATTTGCAAGCAAACACCAAGGCGATATCTAATCGTGCCTAAGAGATATAGAGGAGAAATACGTAAAGACATTTTTAACCTTTTTACATCCCCTTTGGGGTGGAATTTTTTAAAAATCCTGAATTTCGTTTTTAAACATTTGTATGAGTAACATTTGCAAGCAAAAACCAACTCGATATCTCATCGTGCCTAAGAGATATTGAGAAATACGTAAAAACACATTTAACCCTTTTACACCCTCTTAGGTGTGGAATTTTTGAAAATCTTGAAATTGGTTTATAAACATTTGTATGAGTAACATTTGCAAGCAGAAACCAAGGCGATATCTCATCATGCCTAACAGTTATTGAGAAATACGTCAAAACATTTTTAACTTTTTTACACCCCCTTAGGGGTGGAATTTCTGAAAATCCTATAATTCGTTTTTAAAAATTTGTATGAGTAACATTTGCAAGCAGAAACCAAGGCGATATCTCATCGTGCATAAGAGTTATTGAGAAACACGTAAAAACATATTTAATGCTTTTACACCTTCTTAGGGGTGGAATTTTTGAAAATCCTGAAATTCGTTTATAAACATTTGTATGAGTAACATTTGCAAGCAAACATCAAGGCGATATCTCATCGTGCCTAAGAGATATATGGGAGAAATACGTGAAAACATTTGTAACCCTTTTACATCCCCTTTGGGGTATAATTTTTTAAAAATCCTGAAATTCGTTTTTAAACATTTGTATGAGTAACATTTGCAAGCAAAAACCAACGCGATATATCATCGTGCTTAAGAGATACTGAGAAATCCGTAAAAACATATTTAACCCTTTTACACCCTCTTAGGGGTGGAATTTTTGAAAATTTTGAAATTGGTTCATAAACATTTGTATGAGTAACATTTGCAAGCAGAAACCAAGGCGATATCTCATCGTGCCTAAGAGTTATTGAGAAACACGTCAAAACATTTTTAACCCTTTTACACCCCCTTAGGGGTAAAATTTCTAAAAATTTTGAAATTCGTTTCTAAACATTTGTATGAGTAACATTTGCAAGCGAAAACCAACGCGATATCTCATCGTGCCTCTGAGATATTGAGAAATACGTAAAAATATATTCAACCCTTTTACACCCCTTCCTAGGGGTGGAATTTCCAAAAGTTTTGAAATTGGTTTTTAAACATTTGTATGAGTAACATTTGCAAGCAGAAACCAAGGCGATATCTCATCGTGCCTAAAAGTTATTGAGAAACACGTAAAAACATATTTAACCCTTTTACACCCTCTTAGGAGTGGAATTTTTGAAAATCTTGAAATTGGTTCATAAACATTTGTATGAGTAACATTTGCAAGCAGAAACCAAGGCGATATCTCATCGTGCATAAGAGTTATTGAGAAACACGTAAAAACATATTTAATGCTTTTACACCTTTTTAGGGGTGGAATTTTTGAAAATCCTGAAATAAGTTTATAAACATTTGTATGAGTAACATTTGCAAGCAAACACCAAGGCGATATCTAATCGTGCCTAAGAGATATAGAGGAGAAATACGTAAAGACATTTTTAACCTTTTTACATCCCCTTTGGGGTGGAATTTTTTAAAAATCCTGAATTTCGTTTTTAAACATTTGTATGAGTAACATTTGCAAGCAAAAACCAACGCGATATATCATCGTGCCTAAGAGATATTGAGAAATACGTAAAAACATATTTAGCCCTTTTACACCTTCTTAGGGGTGGAATTTTTGAAAATCTTGAAATTGGTTCATAAACAGTTGTATGAGTAACATTTGCAAGCAGAAACCAAGGCGATATCTCATCATGCCTAACAGTTATTGCGAAATACGTCAAAACATTTTTAACCCTTTTACACCCCCTTAGGCGTGGAATTTCGAAAATCCTGAAATTCGTTTCTAAACATTTGTATGAGTAACATTTGCAAGCAAAAACCGACGCGATTTCTCATCGTGCCCAAGAGATATTGAGAAATACGTAGAAACATATTTAACGCGTTTGCACCCTCTTAGGAGTGGAATTTTTGAAAATCTTGAAATTAGTTTATAAACATTTGTATGAGTAACATTTGCAAGCAAAAACCAACGCGATATCGCCTCGTGCCTACGAGATATTGAAAAAAACGTAAAAACATATTTAACCCTTTTACATCCCTTTAGGGGTAGAATTTTTTAAAATTCTGGAATTGGGTTTCAAACATTTGTATGAGTAACATTTGCAACCAAAAACCAAGGCGATATTTCATCGTGCCTAAAAGATATTGAGAAATACGTAAAAACCTATTTTACCGTTTTACACCTTCTTAGGGGTGGAATTTTCAAAAATCCTGAAATTGGTTTACAAACATTTGTATGAGTAACATTTGCAAGCAAAAACCAAGGCGACATCTCATCGTGCCTAAGAGTTATTCAGAAACACGTAAAAAGATATTTAACGCTTTTACAACCTCTAAGGGATGGAATTTTCGAAAATCCTGAAATTGGTTTATAAACATTTGTATGAGTAACATTTGCAAGCAAAAATCAAGGCGATATCTCATCGTGCCTACGAGATATTGAGAAATACGTAAATACATATTTAACCCTTTTACATCCTTTTTGGGGTGGAATTTTTTTAAAATCCTGAAATTCATTTTTAAACATTTGTATGAGTAACATTTGCAAGCAAAAATCAACGCGATATCTCATCGTGCCTAAGAGATATTGAGAATTACGTAAAAACATATTTAACCCTTTTACACCCCCTTAGGGGTGGAATTTCTAAAAATCCTGAATTCCGTTTCTAAACATTTGTATGAGTAACATTTTCGAGCAAAAACCAACGCGATATCTCATCTTGCCTAAGAGATATTGAGAAATACGTAAAAATATCTTTCACCCTTTTACACCCCCTTAGGGGTGGAGTTTCGAAAAATCCTGAAATTGGTTTTTAAACATTCGTATGAGTAACATTTGCAAGCAGAAACCAACTCGATATCTCATCGTGCCTAAGAGATATTGAGAAATACGTAAAAACACATTTAACCCTTTTACACCCTCTTAGGTGTGGAATTTTTGAAAATCTTGAAATTGGTTCATAAACATTTGTATGAGTAACATTTGCAAGCAGAAACCAAGGCGATATCTCATCATGCCTAACAGTTATTGAGAAATACGTCAAAACATTTTTAACTTTTTTACACCCCCTTAGGGGTGGAATTTCTGAAAATCCTATAATTCGTTTTTAAAAATTTGTATGAGTAACATTTGCAAGCAGAAACCAAGGCGATATCTCATCGTGCATAAGAGTTATTGAGAAATACGTAAAAACATATTTAATGCTTTTACACCTTCTTAGGGGTGGAATTTTTGAAAATCCTGAAATTCGTTTATAAACATTTGTATGAGTAACATTTGCAAGCAAACATCAAGGCGATATCTCATCGTGCCTAAGAGATATATGGGAGAAATACGTGAAAACATTTGTAACCCTTTTACATCCCCTTTGGGGTATAATTTTTTAAAAATCCTGAAATTCGTTTTTAAACATTTGTATGAGTAACATTTGCAAGCAAAAACCAACGCGATATATCATCGTGCTTAAGAGATACTGAGAAATCCGTAAAAACATATTTAACCCTTTTACACCCTCTTAGGGGTGGAATTTTTGAAAATGTTGAAATTGGTTCATAAACATTTGTATGAGTAACATTTGCAAGCAGAAACCAAGGCGATATCTCATCGTGCCTAAGAGTTATTGAGAAACACGTCAAAACATTTTTAACCCTTTTACACCCCCTTAGGGGTGAAATTTCTAAAAATTTTGAAATTCGTTTCTAAACATTTGTATGAGTAACATTTGCAAGCGAAAACCAACGCGATATCTCATCGTGCCTCTGAGATATTGAGAAATACGTAAAAATATATTCAACCCTTTTACACCCCTTCCTAGGGGTGGAATTTCCAAAAGTTTTGAAATTGGTTTTTAAACATTTGTATGAGAAACATTTGCAAGCAGAAACCAAGGCGATATCTCATCGTGCCTAAAAGTTATTGAGAAACACGTAAAAACATATTTAACCCTTTTACACCCTCTTAGGAGTGGAATTTTTGAAAATCTTGAAATTGGTTCATAAACATTTGTATGAGTAACATTTGCAAGCAGAAACCAAGGCGATATCTCATCGTGCATAAGAGTTATTGAGAAACACGTAAAAACATATTTAATGCTTTTACACCTTTTTAGGGGTGGAATTTTTGAAAATCCTGAAATAAGTTTATAAACATTTGTATGAGTAACATTTGCAAGCAAACACCAAGGCGATATCTAATCGTGCCTAAGAGATATAGAGGAGAAATACGTAAAGACATTTTTAACCTTTTTACATCCCCTTTGGGGTGGAATTTTTTAAAAATCCTGAATTTCGTTTTTAAACATTTGTATGAGTAACATTTGCAAGCAAAAACCAACGCGATATATCATCGTGCCTAAGAGATATTGAGAAATACGTAAAAACATATTTAGCCCTTTTACACCTTCTTAGGGGTGGAATTTTTGAAAATCTTGAAATTGGTTCATAAACAGTTGTATGAGTAACATTTGCAAGCAGAAACCAAGGCGATATCTCATCATGCCTAACAGTTATTGCGAAATACGTTAAAACATTTTTAACCCTTTTACACCCCCTTAGGCGTGGAATTTCGAAAATCCTGAAATTCGTTTCTAAACATTTGTATGAGTAAAATTTGCAAGCAAAAACCGACGCGATTTCTCATCGTGCCCAAGAGATATTGAGAAATACGTAGAAACATATTTAACGCGTTTGCACCCTCTTAGGAGTGGAATTTTTGAAAATCTTGAAATTAGTTTATAAACATTTGTATGAGTAACATTTGCAAGCAAAAACCAACGCGATATCGCCTCGTGCCTACGAGATATTGAAAAAAACGTAAAAACATATTTAACCCTTTTACATCCCTTTAGGGGTAGAATTTTTTAAAATTCTGGAATTGGGTTTCAAACATTTGTATGAGTAACATTTGCAACCAAAAACCAAGGCGATATTTCATCGTGCCTAAAAGATATTGAGAAATACGTAAAAACCTATTTTACCGTTTTACACCTTCTTAGGGGTGGAATTTTCAAAAATCCTGAAATTGGTTTACAAACATTTGTATGAGTAACATTTGCAAGCAAAAACCAAGGCGACATCTCATCGTGCCTAAGAGTTATTCAGAAACACGTAAAAAGATATTTAACGCTTTTACAACCTCTAAGGGATGGAATTTTCGAAAATCCTGAAATTGGTTTATAAACATTTGTATGAGTAACATTTGCAAGCAAAAATCAAGGCGATATCTCATCGTGCCTACGAGATATTGAGAAATACGTAAATACATATTTAACCCTTTTACATCCTTTTTGGGGTGGAATTTTTTTAAAATCCTGAAATTCATTTTTAAACATTTGTATGAGTAACATTTGCAAGCAAAAATCAACGCGATATCTCATCGTGCCTAAGAGATATTGAGAATTACGTAAAAACATATTTAACCCTTTTACACCCCCTTAGGGGTGGAATTTCTAAAAATCCTGAATTCCGTTTCTAAACATTTGTATGAGTAACATTTTCGAGCAAAAACCAACGCGATATCTCATCTTGCCTAAGAGATATTGAGAAATACGTAAAAATATCTTTCACCCTTTTACACCCCCTTAGGGGTGGAGTTTCGAAAAATCCTGAAATTGGTTTTTAAACATTCGTATGAGTAACATTTGCAAGCAGAAACCAAGGCGATATCTCATCGTGCCTAAGAGTTATTGAGAAACACGTAAAAACATATTTAACACTTTTACACCCCCTAAGGGGTAGAATTTTCAAAAATCCTGAAATTCGGGTTTCGAACATTTGTATGAGTAACATTTGCAACCAAGAACCAAGGCGATATCTCATTGTGCCTAAGAGATATTGAGAAATACGTAAAAACATATTAAACCCTTTTACACCCCCTTAGGGGTCAAATTTCTAAAATTTCCTTCTTAGTGAACGTCTATGACATGATGGGAATATATCCCTAGAATTTCAAGTTTCTAGGCCCAGGGCTTTGGGCTGGGCGTTGACGAGTCAGTCAGTGAGTCAGTCAGTCAGTCAGTCAGTCAGTCAGTCAATCAGTCAGGACTTTTATTTATATATATATAGATTGGAATATGGAATTTGTATCGGTAACCTTTGCAAGGAAAATTGAGAAATATGCGAAAAAAAACCCTGTACACTCCCTTAGGGATAGAATTTTTTAAAAAACCGTTAAAAAACTTTCTACAGTTTCTAACCCTTTTACTCCTTCTTAGGGGTGGAATTTCTGAAAATACTGAAATTGGTTTTTAAACATTTGTATGAGCAACATTTGCAAGCAAAAACCAAGGCGATATCTCATCATGCCTAAAAGATATTTAGAAATACGTAAAAACATATTTTACCCTTTTACACCTTCTTAGGGGTGGAATTTTCGAAAATCTTAAAATTGGTTTATATACATTTGTATGGGTAACATTTGCAAGCAAAAACCAACGCTATATATCATCGTGCCTAAAAGATATTGAGAAATACGTAAAAACATATTAAACCTTTTTACACCCTCTTAGGGGTGGAATTTTTAAAAATCCTGAAATTGGTTTATAAACATTTGGATGAGTAACATTTGCAAGCAAAAACCAAGGCGATATTTTATCGTGCCTAAGAGTTATGGAGAAACACGTAAAAACATATTTAACGCTTTTACACCCTCTTAGGGGTGGAATATTTGAAAATCCTGAAATTGGTTTATAAACATTTGTATGAGTAACGTTTGCAAGCAAAAACCAAGGCGATATCTCATCGTGCCTACGAGATATTGAGAAATACGTAAAAACATATTTAACCCTTTTACATCCCTTTTGGGGTGGAATTTTTTTAAAATCCTGAAATTCATTTTTGAACATTTGTATGAGTAACATTTGCAAGCAAAAACCAACGCGATATCTCATCGTGCCTAAGAGATATTGAGAAATACGTAAATACATATTTAACCCTTTTACATCCTTTTTGGGGTGGAATTTTTTTAAAATCCTGAAATTCATTTTTAAACATTTGTATGAGTAACATTTGCAAGCAAAAATCAACGCGATATCTCATCGTGCCTAAGAGATATTGAGAATTACGTAAAAACATATTTAACCCTTTTACACCCCCTTAGGGGTGGAATTTGTAAAAATCCTGAATTTCGTTTCTAAACATTTGTATGAGTAACATTTTCGAGCAAAAACCAACGCGATATCTCATCTTGCCTAAGAGATATTGAGAAATACGTAAAAACATCTTTCACCCTTTTACACCCCCTTAGGGGTGGAGTTTCGAAAAATCCTGAAATTGGTTTTTGAACATTCGTATGAGTAACATTTGCAAGCAGAAACCAAGGCGATATCTCATCGTGCCTAAGAGTTATTGAGAAACACGTAAAAACATATTTAACACTTTCACACCCCCTAAGGGGTAGAATTTTTAAAAATCCTGAAATTCGGGTTTCGAACATTTGTATGAGTAACATTTGCAACCAAAAACCAAGGCGATATCTCATTGTGCCTAAGAGATATTGAGAAATACGTAAAAACATATTAAACCCTTTTACACCCCCTTAGGGGTCAAATTTCTAAAATTTCCTTCTTAGTGAACGTCTATGACATGATGGGAATATATCCCTAGAATTTCAAGTTTCTAGGCCCAGGGCTTTGGGCTGGGCGTTGACGAGTCAGTCAGTGAGTCAGTCAGTCAGTCAGTCAGTCAGTCAGTCAATCAGTCAGGACTTTTATTTTTATATATATAGATTGGAATATGGAATTTGTATCGGTAACCTTTGCAAGGAAAATTGAGAAATATGCGAAAAAAAACCCTGTACACTCCCTTAGGGATAGAATTAAAAAAAAAACCGTTAAAAAACTTTCTACAGTTTCTAACCCTTTTACTCCTTCTTAGGGGTGGAATTTCTGAAAATACTGAAATTGGTTTTTAAACATTTGTATGAGCAACATTTGCAAGCAAAAACCAAGGCGATATCTCATCATGCCTAAAAGATATTGAGAAATACGTAAAAACATATTTTACCCTTTTACACCTTCTTAGGGGTGGAATTTTCGAAAATCTTAAAATTGGTTTATATACATTTGTATGAGTAACATTTGCAAGCAAAACCAACGCTATATATCATCGTGCCTAAAAGATATTGAGAAATACGTAAAAACATATTAAACCTTTTTACACCCTCTTAGGGGTGGAATTTTTAAAAATCCTGAAATTGGTTTATAAACATTTGGATGAGTAACATTTGCAAGCAAAAACCAAGGCGATATTTTATCGTGCCTAAGAGTTATGGAGAAACACGTAAAAACATATTTAACGCTTTTACACCCTCTTAGGGGTGGAATATTTGAAAATCCTGAAATTGGTTTATAATCATTTGTATGAGTAACATTTGCAAGCAAAAACCAAGGCGATATCTCATCGTGCCTACGAGATATTGCGAAATACGTAAAAACATATTTAACCCTTTTATATCCCTTTTGGGGTGGAATTTTTTTAAAATCCTGAAATTCATTTTTGAACATTTGTATGAGTAACATTTGCAAGCAAAAACCAACGCGATATCTCATCGTGCCTAAGAGATATTGAGAATTACGTAAAACCATAATTAACCCTTTTACACCCCCTTAGGGGTGGAATTTCTAAAAATCCTGAAATTTGTTTCTAAACATTTGTATGAGTAACATATTCGAGCAAAAACCAACGCGATATCTCATCGTGCCTAAGAGATATTGAGAAATACGTAAAAACATCTTTAACCCTTTTACACCCCCTTAAGGGTGAAATTTCTAAAAATCCTGAAATTGGTTTTTAAACATTCGTATAAGTAACGTTTGCGAGCAGAAACCAAGGCGATATCTCATCGTGCCTAAGAGTTATTGAGAAACACGTAAAAACATATGTAAAAATTTACACCCTCTAAGGGGTAGAATTTTTGAAAATCCTGAAATACGGGTTTCAAACATTTGTATGAGTAACATTTGCAACCAAAAACCAAGGCGATATCTCATTGTGCCTAAGAGATATGTAGAAATACGTAAAAACATATTAAACCCTTTTACACCCCCTTAGGGGTGAAATTTCTAAAATTCCCTTCTTAGTGAACGTCTATGAAATGATGGGAATATATCCCTAGAATTTCAAGTTTCTAGGCCCAGGGCTTTGGGCTGGGCGTTGACGAGTCAGTCAGTCAGTCGGTCAGTCAGTTAGTCAGTCAGTCAGGACTTTTCTTTTTATATATATAGATTGGAATATGGAATTTGTATCATTAACCTTTGCAAGGAAAATTGAGAAATATGCGAAAAAAACCCTGTACACTCCCTTAGGGATATAATTAAAAAAAAAACCGTTAAAAAACTTTCTACAGTTTCTTACCCTTTTACTCCTTCTTAGGGGTGGTATTCCTCGAAATCCTGAAATTGGTTTTTAAACATTTGTTCGAGCAACATTTGCAAGCAAAAACCAAGGCGATATCTCATCATGCCTAAAAGATATTGAGAAATACGTAATAACATATTTTACCCTTTTACACCTTCTTAGGGGTAGAATTTTTAAAAATCCTGAAATTCGGGTTTCAAACATTTGTATGAGTAACATTTGCAAGCAAAAACCAAGGCGATATCTCATCGTGCCTACGAGATATTGAGAAATACGTAAAAACATATTTAACCCTTTTACATCCCCTTTGGGGTAGAATTTTCTTGAAATCCTGAAATTTGTTTTTAAACATTTGTATGAGTAACATTTGCAAGCAAAAACCAACGCGATATCTCATCGTGCCTAAGAGATATTAAGAAATACGTAAAAACATATTCAACCCTTTTACTCCCCTTAGGGGTAAAATTTCTAAAAATCCTGAAATTGGTTTTTAAACATTTGTATGAAAAACATTTGCAAGCCGAAACCAAGGCGATATCTCATCGTGCCTAAGAGTTATTTAGAAACACGTAAGAACATATTTAACCCTTTTACACCCCCTTAGGGGTGGAATTTCTGAAAATCCTGAAATTAGTTTTTGAACATTTGTATGAGTAACATTTGCAAGCAGAAACCAAGACGATATCTCATTGTGCCCAAGAGTTATTGAGAAACACGTAAAAACATATTTAACGCTTTTACACCCTCTTAGGGGTGGAATTTTTGAAAATCCTTAAATTGATTTATAAACATTTGTATGAGTAACATTTGCAAGCAGAAACCAAGGCGATATCTCATCATGCCTAAGAGTTATTGAGAAACACGTAAAAACATATTTAACCCTTTTACATCCCCTTAGGGGTAGAATTTTTCAAAATTCTGGAATTGGTTTTCAAACATTTGTATGAGTAACATTTGCAACCAAAAAGCAAGGCGATATTTCATCGTGCCTAAAAGATATTGAGAAATAGGTAAAAACCTATTTTACCCTTTTACACCTTCTTAGGGGTGGAATTTTCAAAAATCCTGAAATTGGTTTACAAACATTTGTATGAGTAACATTTGCAAGCAAAAACCAAGGCGATATCTCATCGTGCCTAAGAGTTATTCAGAAACACCTAAAAACATATTTAACGCTTTTACACCCTCTAAAGGATAGAATTTTCGAAAATCCTGAAATTGGTTTATAAACATTTGTATGAGTAACATTTGCAAGCAAAAACCAAGGCGATATCTCATCGTGCCTACGAGATATTTAGAAATACGTAAAAACATAATTAACCCTTTTACATCCTTTTTAGGGTGGAATTTTTTTAAAATCCTGAAATTCATTTTTAAACATTTGTATGAGTAACATTTGCAAGCAAAAATCAACGCGATATCTCATCGTGCCTAAGAGATATTGAGAATTACGTAAAAACATCTTTAACCCTTTTACACCCCCTTAGGGGTGGAGTTTCTAAAAATCCTGAAATTCGGGTTTCAAACATTTGTATGAGTAACATTTGCAACCAAAAACCAAGGCGATATCTCATTGTGCCTAAGAGATATTGAGAAATACGTAAAAACATATTAAACCCTTTTACACCCCCTGAGGGGTCAAATTTCTAAAATTTCCTTCTTAGTGAACGTCTATGACATGATGGGAATATATCCCTAGAATTTCAAGTTTCTAGGCCCAGGGTTTTGGGCTGGGCGTTGACGAGTCAGTCAGTGAGTCAGTCATTCAGTCAGTCAGTCAGTCAGTCTATCAGTCAGGACTTTTCTTTTTATATATATAGATTGGAATATGGAATTTGTATCGGTAACCTTTGCAAGGAAAATTGAGAAATATGCGAAAAAAAACTCTGTATACTCCCTTAGGGATAGAATTTCTTAAAAAACCGTTAAAAAACTTTCTACGGTTTCTAACCCTTTTACTCCTTCTTAGGGGTGGAATTTCTGAAAATCCTGAAATCGGTTTTTAAACATTTGTATGAGTAACATTTGCAAGCAAAAACCAACGCTATATATCATCGTGCCCAAGAGATATTGAGAAATACGTGAAAACATATTAAACCTTTTTACACCCTCTTAGAGGTAGAATTTTTGAAAATCCTGAAATTGGTTTATAAACATTTGGATGAGTAACATTTGCAAGCAAAAACCAAGGCGATATCTCATCGTGCCTACGAGATATTGAGAAATACGTAAAAACATATTTAACCCTTTTACATCCCTTTTGGGGTGGAATTTTTTTAAAATCCTGAAATTCATTTTTAAACATTTGTATGAGTAACATTTGCAAGCGAAAACCAACGCGATATCTCATCGTGCCTAAGAGATATCGAGAATTACGTAAAAACATATTTAACCCTTTTACCCCCCTTAGGGGTAGAATTTCTGAAAATCCTGAAATTTGTTTCTAAACATTTGTATGAGTAACATTTTCGAGCAAAAACCAACGCGATATCTCATCGTGCCTAAGAGATATTGAGAAATACGTAAAAACATGTTTAACCCTTTTACACCCCCTTAAGGGTGGAATTTCTAAAAATCCTGAAATTCGTTTTTAAACATTCGTATGAATAACATTTGCAAGCAGAAACCAAGGCGATATCTCATCGTGCCTAAGAGTTGTTGAGAAACACGTAAAAACATATTTAAAACTTTTACACCCCCTAAGGGGTAGAATTTTTAAAAATCCTGAAATTCAGGTTTCAAACATTTGTATGAGTAACATTTGCAACCAAGAACCAAGGCGATATCTCATTGTGCCTAAGAGATATGTAGAAATACGTAAAAACATATTAAACCCTTTTACACCCCCTTAGGGGTGAAATTTCTAAAATTCCCTTCTTAGTGAACGTCTATGACATGATGGAAATATATCCCTAGAATTTCAAGTTTCTAGGCCCAGGGCTTTGGGCTGGGCGTTGAAGAGTCAGTCAGTCAGTCAGTCAGTCAGTCAGGACTTTTCTTTTTATATATATAGATTGGAATATGGAATTTGTATCGGTAACCTTTGCAAGGAAAATTGAAAAATATGCGAAAAAAAACCCTGTACACTCACTTGGGGATAGAATTTTTTAAAAAACCCGTTCAAAAACTTTCTACAGTTTCTAACCCTTTTACTCCTTCTTAGGGGTGGAATTTCTGAAAATCCTGAAATTGGTTTTTAAACATTTGTATGAGTAACATTTTCGAGCGAAAACCAACGCGATATCTCATCATGCCTAAAAGATATTGAGAAATACGTAAAAACATATTCAACTCTTTTACACCCCCTTAGAGGTGGAATTTCTAAAAATCCTGAAATTTGGTTCTAAACATTTGTATGAGTAACATTTTCGAGCGAAAACCAACGCGATATCTCATCGTGCCTAAGAGATATTGAGAAATACGTAAAAACATCTTTAACCCTTTTACACCCCCTTAAGGGTGAAATTTCTAAAAATCCTGAAATTGGTTTTTAAACATTCGTATAAGTAACGTTTGCGAGCAGAAACCAAGGCGATATCTCATCGTGCCTAAGAGTTATTGAGAAACACGTAAAAACATATGTAAAAATTTACACCCTCTAAGGGGTAGAATTTTTGAAAATCCTGAAATACGGGTTTCAAACATTTGTATGAGTAACATTTGCAACCAAAAACCAAGGCGATATCTCATTGTGCCTAAGAGATATGTAGAAATACGTAAAAACATATTAAACCCTTTTACACCCCCTTAGGGGTGAAATTTCTAAAATTCCCTTCTTAGTGAACGTCTATGAAATGATGGGAATATATCCCTAGAATTTCAAGTTTCTAGGCCCAGGGCTTTGGGCTGGGCGTTGACGAGTCAGTCAGTCAGTCGGTCAGTCAGTTAGTCAGTCAGTCAGGACTTTTCTTTTTATATATATAGATTGGAATATGGAATTTGTATCATTAACCTTTGCAAGGAAAATTGAGAAATATGCGAAAAAAACCCTGTACACTCCCTTAGGGATATAATTAAAAAAAAAACCGTTAAAAACTTTCTACAGTTTCTAACCCTTTTACTCCTTCTTAGGGGTGGTATTCCTCGAAATCCTGAAATTGGTTTTTAAACATTTGTTCGAGCAACATTTGCAAGCAAAAACCAAGGCGATATCTCATCATGCCTAAAAGATATTGAGAAATACGTAATAATATATTTTACCCTTTTACACCTTCTTAGGGGTAGAATTTTTGAAAATCCTGAAATTCGGGTTTCAAACATTTGTATGAGTAACATTTGCAAGCAAAAACCAAGGCGATATCTCATCGTGCCTACGAGATATTGAGAAATACGTAAAAACATATTTAACCCTTTTACATCCCCTTTGGGGTAGAATTTTCTTGAAATCCTGAAATTTGTTTTTAAACATTTGTATGAGTAACATTTGCAAGCAAAAACCAACGCGATATCTCATTGTGCTTAAGAGATATTGAGAAATACGTAAAAACATATTAAACCCTTTTACACCCCCTTAGGGGTGAAATTTCTAAAATTCCCTTCTTAGTTAACGTCTATGACATGATGGGAATATATCCCTAGAATTTCAAGTTTCTAGGCCCAGGGCTTTGGGCTGGGCGTTGACGAGTCAGTCAGTCAGTCAGTCAGTCAGTCAGTCAGTCAGTCAGTCAGTCAGTCAGTCAGGACTTTTCTTTTTATATATATATAGATTGGAATATGGAATTTGTATCGGTAACCTTTGCAAGGAAAATTGAGAAATATGCGAAAAAAAACCCTGTACACTCCCTTAGGGATATAATTAAAAAAAAAACCGTTAAAAAACTTTCTACAGTTTCTAACCCTTTTACTCCTTATTAGGGGTGGAATTCCTCAAAATCCTGAAATTGGTTTTTAAACATTTGTTCGAGCAACATTTGCAAGCAAAAACCAAGGCGATATCTCATCATGCCTAAAAGATATTGAGAAATACGTAATAACATATTTTACCCTTTTACACCTTCTTAGAGGTAGAATTTTTAAAAATGCTGAAATTCGGGTTTCAAACATTTGTATGAGTAACATTTGCAAGCAAAAACCAAGGCAATATCTCATCGTGCCTACGAGATATTGAGAAATACGTAAAAACATATTTAACCCTTTTACATCCCCTTTGGGGTAGAATTTTCTTAAAATCCTGAAATTGGTTTTGAAACATTCGTATGAGGAACATTTGCAAGCAGAAACCAAGGCGATATCTCATCGTGCCTAAGAGTTATTGAGAAACACGTAAAAACATATTTAACGCTTTTACACCTTCTTGGGGGTGGAATTTTTGAAAATCCTGAAATTGGTTTATAAACATTTGTATGAGTAACATTTGCAAGCAAACACCAAGGCGATATCTCATCGTGCCTACGAGATATATAGGAGAAATACGTAAAAACATTTGTAACCCTTTTACATTCCCTTAGGAGTAGAATTTCTAAAAATCCTAAAATTAGTTTTCAAAAATTTGTATGAGTAGCATTTGCAAGCAGAAACCAAGGCGATATCTCATCGTGCATAAGAGTTATTGAGAAACACGTAAAAACATATTTAATGCTTTTACACCTTCTTAGGTGTGGAATTTTTGAAAATACTGAAATCGGTTTATAAACATTTGTATGAGTAACATTTGCAAGCAAACACCAAGGCGATATCTCATCGTGCCTAAGAGATATAGAGGAGAAATACGTAAAGACATTTTTAACCCTTTTACATCCCCTTTGGGGTAGAATTTTCTTGAAATCCTGAAATTTGTTTTTAAACATTTGTATGAGTAACATTTGCAAGCAAAACCAACGCGATATCTCATCGTGCCTAAGAGATATTGAGAAATACGTAAAAACATATTCAACCCTTTTACTCCCCTTAGGGGTGGAATTTCTAAAAATCCTGAAATTGGTTTTTAAACATTTGTATGAAAAACATTTGCAAGCCGAAACCAAGGCGATATCTCATCGTGCCTAAGAGTTATTTAGAAACACGTAAGAACATATTTAACCCTTTTACACCCCCTTAGGGGTGGAATTTTTGAAAATCCTGAAATTAGTTTTTGAACATTTGTATGAGTAACATTTGCAAGCAGAAACCAAGACGATATCTCATCGTGCCCAAGAGTTATTGAGAAACACGTAAAAACATATTTAACGCTTTTACACCCTCTTAGGGGTGGAATTTTTGAAAATCCTTAAATTGATTTATAAACATTTGTATGAGTAACATTTGCAAGCAGAAACCAAGGCGATATCTCATCATGCCTAAGAGTTATTGAGAAACACGTAAAAACATATTTAACCCTTTTACATCCCCTTAGGGGTAGAATTTTTCAAAATTCTGGAATTGGTTTTCAAACATTTGTATGAGTAACATTTGCAACCAAAAAGCAAGGCGATATTTCATCGTGCCTAAAAGATATTGAGAAATAGGTAAAAACCTATTTTACCCTTTTACACCTTCTTAGGGGTGGAATTTTCAAAAATCCTGAAATTGGTTTACAAACATTTGTATGAGTAACATTTGCAAGCAAAAACCAAGGCGATATCTCATCGTGCCTAAGAGTTATTCAGAAACACCTAAAAACATATTTAACGCTTTTACACCCTCTAAAGGATAGAATTTTCGAAAATCCTGAAATTGGTTTATAAACATTTGTATGAGTAACATTTGCAAGCAAAAACCAAGGCGATATCTCATCGTGCCTACGAGATATTTAGAAATACGTAAAAACATAATTAACCCTTTTACATCCTTTTTAGGGTGGAATTTTTTTAAAATCCTGAAATTCATTTTTAAACATTTGTATGAGTAACATTTGCAAGCAAAAATCAACGCGATATCTCATCGTGCCTAAGAGATATTGAGAATTACGTAAAAACATCTTTAACCCTTTTACACCCCCTTAGGGGTGGAGTTTCTAAAAATCCTGAAATTCGGGTTTCAAACATTTGTATGAGTAACATTTGCAACCAAAAACCAAGGCGATATCTCATTGTGCCTAAGAGATATTGAGAAATACGTAAAAACATATTAAACCCTTTTACACCCCCTGAGGGGTCAAATTTCTAAAATTTCCTTCTTAGTGAACGTCTATGACATGATGGGAACATATCCCTAGAATTTCAAGTTTCTAGGCCCAGGGTTTTGGGCTGGGCGTTGACGAGTCAGTCAGTGAGTCAGTCATTCAGTCAGTCAGTCAGTCAGTCTATCAGTCAGGACTTTTCTTTTTATATATATAGATTGGAATATGGAATTTGTATCGGTAACCTTTGCAAGGAAAATTGAGAAATATGCGAAAAAAAACTCTGTATACTCCCTTAGGGATAGAATTTCTTAAAAAACCGTTAAAAAACTTTCTACGGTTTCTAACCCTTTTACTCCTTCTTAGGGGTGGAATTTCTGAAAATCCTGAAATCGGTTTTTAAACATTTGTATGAGTAACATTTGCAAGCAAAAACCAACGCTATATATCATCGTGCCCAAGAGATATTGAGAAATACGTGAAAACATATTAAACCTTTTTACACCCTCTTAGAGGTAGAATTTTTGAAAATCCTGAAATTGGTTTATAAACATTTGGATGAGTAACATTTGCAAGCAAAAACCAAGGCGATATCTCATCGTGCCTACGAGATATTGAGAAATACGTAAAAACATATTTAACCCTTTTACATCCCTTTTGGGGTGGAATTTTTTTAAAATCCTGAAATTCATTTTTAAACATTTGTATGAGTAACATTTGCAAGCGAAAACCAACGCGATATCTCATCGTGCCTAAGAGATATTGAGAATTACGTAAAAACATATTTAACCCTTTTACCCCCCCTTAGGGGTGGAATTTCTGAAAATCCTGAAATTTGTTTCTAAACATTTGTATGAGTAACATTTTCGAGCAAAAACCAACGCGATATCTCATCGTGCCTAAGAGATATTGAGAAATACGTAAAAACATGTTTAACCCTTTTACACCCCCTTAAGGGTGGAATTTCTAAAAATCCTGAAATTCGTTTTTAAACATTCGTATGAATAACATTTGCAAGCAGAAACCAAGGCGATATCTCATCGTGCCTAAGAGTTATTGAGAAACACGTAAAAACATATTTAAAACTTTTACACCCCCTAAGGGGTAGAATTTTTAAAAATCCTGAAATTCAGGTTTCAAACATTTGTATGAGTAACATTTGCAACCAAGAACCAAGGCGATATCTCATTGTGCCTAAGAGATATGTAGAAATACGTAAAAACATATTAAACCCTTTTACACCCCCTTAGGGGTGAAATTTCTAAAATTCCCTTCTTAGTGAACGTCTATGACATGATGGGAATATATCCCTAGAATTTCAAGTTTCTAGGCCCAGGGCTTTGGGCTGGGCGTTGAAGAGTCAGTCAGTCAGTCAGTCAGTCAGTCAGGACTTTTCTTTTTATATATATAGATTGGAATATGGAATTTGTATCGGTAACCTTTGCAAGGAAAATTGAGAAATATGCGAAAAAAAACCCTGTACACTCACTTGGGGATGGAATTTTTTAAAAAACCCGTTCAAAAACTTTCTACAGTTTCTAACCCTTTTACTCCTTCTTAGGGGTGGAATTTCTGAAAATCCTGAAATTGGTTTTTAAACATTTGTATGAGCAACATTTGCAAGCAAAAACCAAGGCGATATCTCATCATGCCTAAAAGATATTGAGAAATACGTAAAAACATATTAAACCTTTTTACACCCTCTTAGAGGTAGAATTTTTGAAAATCCTGAAATAGGTTTATAAACATTTGAATGAGTAACATTTGCAAGCAAAAACCAAGGCGATATCTCATGTTGCCTAAGAGTTATGGAGAAACACGTAAAAACATATTTAACGCTTTTACACCCTCTTAGGGGTGGAATATTTAAAAATCCTGAAATTGGTTTATAAACATTTGTATGAGTAACATTTGCAAGCAAAAACCAAGGCGATATCTCATCGTGCCTACGAGATATTGAGAAATACGTAAAAACATATTTAACCCTTTTACATCCCCTTTGGGGTAGAATTTTCTTGAAATCCTGAAATTTGTTTTTAAACATTTGTATGAGTAACATTTGCAAGCAAAAACCAACGCGATATCTCATCGTGCCTAAGAGATATTGAGAAATACGTAAAAACATATTCAACCCTTTTACTCCCCTCAGGGGTGTAATTTCTAAAAATCTTGAAATTGGTTTTTAAACATTTGTATGAGTAACATTTGCAAGCAAAAACCAACGCGATATCTCATCGTGCCTAAGAGATATTGAGAATTACGTAAAAACATATTCAACCCTTTTAAACCCCCTTAGGGGTGGAATTTCTAAAAATCCTGAAATTTGTTTCTAAACATTTGTATGAGTAACATTTTCGAGCAAAAACCAACGCGATATCTCATTGTGCTTAAGAGATATTGAGAAATACGTAAAAACATATTAAACCCTTTTACACCCCCTTAGGGGTGAAATTTCTAAAATTCCCTTCTTAGTTAACGTCTATGACATGATGGGAATATATCCCTAGAATTTCAAGTTTCTAGGCCCAGGGCTTTGGGCTGGGCGTTGACGAGTCAGTCAGTCAGTCAGTCAGTCAGTCAGTCAGTCAGTCAGTCAGTCAGTCAGTCAGGACTTTTCTTTTTATATATATATAGATTGGAATATGGAATTTGTATCGGTAACCTTTGCAAGGAAAATTGAGAAATATGCGAAAAAAAACCCTGTACACTCCCTTAGGGATATAATTAAAAAAAAAACCGTTAAAAAACTTTCTACAGTTTCTAACCCTTTTACTCCTTATTAGGGGTGGAATTCCTCAAAATCCTGAAATTGGTTTTTAAACATTTGTTCGAGCAACATTTGCAAGCAAAAACCAAGGCGATATCTCATCATGCCTAAAAGATATTGAGAAATACGTAATAACATATTTTACCCTTTTACACCTTCTTAGAGGTAGAATTTTTAAAAATGCTGAAATTCGGGTTTCAAACATTTGTATGAGTAACATTTGCAAGCAAAAACCAAGGCAATATCTCATCGTGCCTACGAGATATTGAGAAATACGTAAAAACATATTTAACCCTTTTACATCCCCTTTGGGGTAGAATTTTCTTAAAATCCTGAAATTGGTTTTGAAACATTCGTATGAGGAACATTTGCAAGCAGAAACCAAGGCGATATCTCATCGTGCCTAAGAGTTATTGAGAAACACGTAAAAACATATTTAACGCTTTTACACCTTCTTGGGGGTGGAATTTTTGAAAATCCTGAAATTGGTTTATAAACATTTGTATGAGTAACATTTGCAAGCAAACACCAAGGCGATATCTCATCGTGCCTACGAGATATATAGGAGAAATACGTAAAAACATTTGTAACCCTTTTACATTCCCTTAGGAGTAGAATTTCTAAAAATCCTAAAATTAGTTTTCAAAAATTTGTATGAGTAGCATTTGCAAGCAGAAACCAAGGCGATATCTCATCGTGCATAAGAGTTATTGAGAAACACGTAAAAACATATTTAATGCTTTTACACCTTCTTAGGTGTGGAATTTTTGAAAATACTGAAATCGGTTTATAAACATTTGTATGAGTAACATTTGCAAGCAAACACCAAGGCGATATCTCATCGTGCCTAAGAGATATAGAGGAGAAATACGTAAAGACATTTTTAACCCTTTTACATCCCCTTTGGGGTAGAATTTTCTTGAAATCCTGAAATTTGTTTTTAAACATTTGTATGAGTAACATTTGCAAGCAAAACCAACGCGATATCTCATCGTGCCTAAGAGATATTGAGAAATACGTAAAAACATATTCAACCCTTTTACTCCCCTTAGGGGTGGAATTTCTAAAAATCCTGAAATTGGTTTTTAAACATTTGTATGAAAAACATTTGCAAGCCGAAACCAAGGCGATATCTCATCGTGCCTAAGAGTTATTTAGAAACACGTAAGAACATATTTAACCCTTTTACACCCCCTTAGGGGTGGAATTTCTGAAAATCCTGAAATTAGTTTTTGAACATTTGTATGAGTAACATTTGCAAGCAGAAACCAAGACGATATCTCATCGTGCCCAAGAGTTATTGAGAAACACGTAAAAACATATTTAACGCTTTTACACCCTCTTAGGGGTGGAATTTTTGAAAATCCTTAAATTGATTTATAAACATTTGTATGAGTAACATTTGCAAGCAGAAACCAAGGCGATATCTCATCATGCCTAAGAGTTATTGAGAAACACGTAAAAACATATTTAACCCTTTTACATCCCCTTAGGGGTAGAATTTTTCAAAATTCTGGAATTGGTTTTCAAACATTTGTATGAGTAACATTTGCAACCAAAAAGCAAGGCGATATTTCATCGTGCCTAAAAGATATTGAGAAATAGGTAAAAACCTATTTTACCCTTTTACACCTTCTTAGGGGTGGAATTTTCAAAAATCCTGAAATTGGTTTACAAACATTTGTATGAGTAACATTTGCAAGCAAAAACCAAGGCGATATCTCATCGTGCCTAAGAGTTATTCAGAAACACCTAAAAACATATTTAACGCTTTTACACCCTCTAAAGGATAGAATTTTCGAAAATCCTGAAATTGGTTTATAAACATTTGTATGAGTAACATTTGCAAGCAAAAACCAAGGCGATATCTCATCGTGCCTACGAGATATTTAGAAATACGTAAAAACATAATTAACCCTTTTACATCCTTTTTAGGGTGGAATTTTTTTAAAATCCTGAAATTCATTTTTAAACATTTGTATGAGTAACATTTGCAAGCAAAAATCAACGCGATATCTCATCGTGCCTAAGAGATATTGAGAATTACGTAAAAACATCTTTAACCCTTTTACACCCCCTTAGGGGTGGAGTTTCTAAAAATCCTGAAATTCGGGTTTCAAACATTTGTATGAGTAACATTTGCAACCAAAAACCAAGGCGATATCTCATTGTGCCTAAGAGATATTGAGAAATACGTAAAAACATATTAAACCCTTTTACACCCCCTGAGGGGTCAAATTTCTAAAATTTCCTTCTTAGTGAACGTCTATGACATGATGGGAACATATCCCTAGAATTTCAAGTTTCTAGGCCCAGGGTTTTGGGCTGGGCGTTGACGAGTCAGTCAGTGAGTCAGTCATTCAGTCAGTCAGTCAGTCAGTCTATCAGTCAGGACTTTTCTTTTTATATATATAGATTGGAATATGGAATTTGTATCGGTAACCTTTGCAAGGAAAATTGAGAAATATGCGAAAAAAAACTCTGTATACTCCCTTAGGGATAGAATTTCTTAAAAAACCGTTAAAAAACTTTCTACGGTTTCTAACCCTTTTACTCCTTCTTAGGGGTGGAATTTCTGAAAATCCTGAAATCGGTTTTTAAACATTTGTATGAGTAACATTTGCAAGCAAAAACCAACGCTATATATCATCGTGCCCAAGAGATATTGAGAAATACGTGAAAACATATTAAACCTTTTTACACCCTCTTAGAGGTAGAATTTTTGAAAATCCTGAAATTGGTTTATAAACATTTGGATGAGTAACATTTGCAAGCAAAAACCAAGGCGATATCTCATCGTGCCTACGAGATATTGAGAAATACGTAAAAACATATTTAACCCTTTTACATCCCTTTTGGGGTGGAATTTTTTTAAAATCCTGAAATTCATTTTTAAACATTTGTATGAGTAACATTTGCAAGCGAAAACCAACGCGATATCTCATCGTGCCTAAGAGATATTGAGAATTACGTAAAAACATATTTAACCCTTTTACCCCCCCTTAGGGGTGGAATTTCTGAAAATCCTGAAATTTGTTTCTAAACATTTGTATGAGTAACATTTTCGAGCAAAAACCAACGCGATATCTCATCGTGCCTAAGAGATATTGAGAAATACGTAAAAACATGTTTAACCCTTTTACACCCCCTTAAGGGTGGAATTTCTAAAAATCCTGAAATTCGTTTTTAAACATTCGTATGAATAACATTTGCAAGCAGAAACCAAGGCGATATCTCATCGTGCCTAAGAGTTATTGAGAAACACGTAAAAACATATTTAAAACTTTTACACCCCCTAAGGGGTAGAATTTTTAAAAATCCTGAAATTCAGGTTTCAAACATTTGTATGAGTAACATTTGCAACCAAGAACCAAGGCGATATCTCATTGTGCCTAAGAGATATGTAGAAATACGTAAAAACATATTAAACCCTTTTACACCCCCTTAGGGGTGAAATTTCTAAAATTCCCTTCTTAGTGAACGTCTATGACATGATGGGAATATATCCCTAGAATTTCAAGTTTCTAGGCCCAGGGCTTTGGGCTGGGCGTTGAAGAGTCAGTCAGTCAGTCAGTCAGTCAGTCAGGACTTTTCTTTTTATATATATAGATTGGAATATGGAATTTGTATCGGTAACCTTTGCAAGGAAAATTGAGAAATATGCGAAAAAAAACCCTGTACACTCACTTGGGGATGGAATTTTTTAAAAAACCCGTTCAAAAACTTTCTACAGTTTCTAACCCTTTTACTCCTTCTTAGGGGTGGAATTTCTGAAAATCCTGAAATTGGTTTTTAAACATTTGTATGAGCAACATTTGCAAGCAAAAACCAAGGCGATATCTCATCATGCCTAAAAGATATTGAGAAATACGTAAAAACATATTAAACCTTTTTACACCCTCTTAGAGGTAGAATTTTTGAAAATCCTGAAATAGGTTTATAAACATTTGGATGAGTAACATTTGCAAGCAAAAACCAAGGCGATATCTCATGTTGCCTAAGAGTTATGGAGAAACACGTAAAAACATATTTAACGCTTTTACACCCTCTTAGGGGTGGAATATTTAAAAATCCTGAAATTGGTTTATAAACATTTGTATGAGTAACATTTGCAAGCAAAAACCAAGGCGATATCTCATCGTGCCTACGAGATATTGAGAAATACGTAAAAACATATTTAACCCTTTTACATCCCCTTTGGGGTAGAATTTTCTTGAAATCCTGAAATTTGTTTTTAAACATTTGTATGAGTAACATTTGCAAGCAAAAACCAACGCGATATCTCATCGTGCCTAAGAGATATTGAGAAATACGTAAAAACATATTCAACCCTTTTACTCCCCTCAGGGGTGTAATTTCTAAAAATCTTGAAATTGGTTTTTAAACATTTGTATGAGTAACATTTGCAAGCAAAAACCAACGCGATATCTCATCGTGCCTAAGAGATATTGAGAATTACGTAAAAACATATTCAACCCTTTTAAACCCCCTTAGGGGTGGAATTTCTAAAAATCCTGAAATTTGTTTCTAAACATTTGTATGAGTAACATTTTCGAGCAAAAACCAACGCGATATCTCATTGTGCTTAAGAGATATTGAGAAATACGTAAAAACATATTAAACCCTTTTACACCCCCTTAGGGGTGAAATTTCTAAAATTCCCTTCTTAGTTAACGTCTATGACATGATGGGAATATATCCCTAGAATTTCAAGTTTCTAGGCCCAGGGCTTTGGGCTGGGCGTTGACGAGTCAGTCAGTCAGTCAGTCAGTCAGTCAGTCAGTCAGTCAGTCAGTCAGTCAGTCAGGACTTTTCTTTTTATATATATATAGATTGGAATATGGAATTTGTATCGGTAACCTTTGCAAGGAAAATTGAGAAATATGCGAAAAAAAACCCTGTACACTCCCTTAGGGATATAATTTAAAAAAAAACCGTTAAAAAACTTTCTACAGTTTCTAACCCTTTTACTCCTTATTAGGGGTGGAATTCCTCAAAATCCTGAAATTGGTTTTTAAACATTTGTTCGAGCAACATTTGCAAGCAAAAACCAAGGCGATATCTCATCATGCCTAAAAGATATTGAGAAATACGTAATAACATATTTTACCCTTTTACACCTTCTTAGAGGTAGAATTTTTAAAAATGCTGAAATTCGGGTTTCAAACATTTGTATGAGTAACATTTGCAAGCAAAAACCAAGGCAATATCTCATCGTGCCTACGAGATATTGAGAAATACGTAAAAACATATTTAACCCTTTTACATCCCCTTTGGGGTAGAATTTTCTTAAAATCCTGAAATTGGTTTTGAAACATTCGTATGAGGAACATTTGCAAGCAGAAACCAAGGCGATATCTCATCGTGCCTAAGAGTTATTGAGAAACACGTAAAAACATATTTAAAACTTTTACACCCGCTAAAGGGTAGAATTTTTAAAAATCCTGAAATTCGGGTTTCAAACATTTGTATGAGTAACATTTGCAACCAAAAACCAAGGCGATATCTCATTGTGCCTAAGAGATATTGAGAAATACGTAAAAACATATTAAACCCTTTTACTCCCCCTTAGGGGTGAAATTTCTAAAATTCCCTTCTTAGTGAACGTCTATGACATGATGGGAATATATCCTTAGAATTTCAAGTTTCTAGGCCCAGGGCTTTGGGCTGGGCGTTGACGAGTCAGTCAGTCAGTCAGTCAGTCAGTCAGTCAGGACTTTTCTTTTTATATATATAGATTGGAATATAAAATTTGTATCGGTAACCTTTGGAAGGAAAATTGAGAAATATGCGAAATAAAACCCTGTACACTCCCTTAGGGATAGAATTAAAAAAAAAACCGTTAAAAAACTTTCAACAGTTTCTGACCCTTTTACTCCTTCTTAGGGGTGGAATTTCTAAAAATCCTGAAATTGGTTTTTAAACATTTGTATGAGCAACATTTGCAAGCAAAAACCAAGGCGATATCTCATCATGCCTAAAAAATATTGAGAAATACGTAAAAACATATTTTACCCTTTTACACCTTCTTAGGGGTGGAATTTTCGAAATTCCTGAAATTGGTTTATAAACATTTGTATGAGTAACATTTGCAAGCAAAAACCAACGCTATATATCATCGTGCCTAAGAGATATTGAGAAATACGTAAAAACATATTAAACCCTTTTTCACCCTCTTAGGGGTGGAATATTAAAAAATCCTGAAATTGGTTTATAAACATTTGGATGAGTAACATTTGCAAGCAAAAACCAAGGCGATATCTCATCGTGCCTAAGAGATATGTAGAAATACGTAAAAACATATTAAACCCTTTTACATCCCTTTTAGGGTGGAATTTTTTTAAAATCCTAAAATTCATTTTTAGACATTTGTATGAGTAACATTTGCAACCAAAAACCAAGGCGATATCTCATTGTGCCTAAGAGATATGTAGAAATACGTAAAAACATATTAAACCCTTTTACACCCCCTTAGGGGTGAAATTTCTAAAATTCCCTTCTTAGTGAACGTCTATGACATGATGGGAATATATCTCTAGAATTTCAAGTTTCTAGGCCCAGGGCTTTGGGCTGGGCGTTGACGAGTCAGTCAGTCAGTCAGTCAGTCAGTCAGGACTTTTCTTTTTATATATATAGATTGGAATATGGAATTTGTATCGCTAACCTTTGCAAGGAAAATTGAGAAATATGCGAAAAAAAACCCTGTAAACTCACTTGGGGATAGAATTTAAAAAAAAACCGTTTAAAAACTTTCTACAGTTTCTAACCATTTACTCCTTCTTAGGGGTGGAATTCCTCAAAATCCTGAAATTGGTTTTTAAACATTTGTTCGAGCAACATTTGCAAGCAAAAACCAAGGCGATATCTCATCATGCCTAAAAGATATTGAGAAATACGTAAAAACATATTCAACTCTTTTACACCCCCTTAGAGGTGGAATTTCTAAAAATCCTGAAATTTGGTTCTAAACATTTGTATGAGTAACATTTTCGAGCGAAAACCAACGCGATATCTCATCATGCCTAAAAGATATTGAGAAATACGTAAAAACATATTCAACTCTTTTACACCCCCTTAGAGGTGGAATTTCTAAAAATCCTGAAATTTGGTTCTAAACATTTGTATGAGTAACATTTTCGAGCGAAAACCAACGCGATATCTCATCGTGCCTAAGAGATATTGAGAAATACTTAAAAACATCTTTAACCCTTTTACACCCCCTTAGGGGTGGAATTTCTAAAAATCCTGAAATTGGTTTTGAAACATTCGTATGAGGAACATTTGCAAGCAGAAACCAAGGCGATATCTCATCGTGCCTAAGCGTTATTGAGAAACACGTAAAAACATATTTAAAATTTTTACACCCGCTAAAGGGTAGAATTTTTAAAAATCCTGAAATTCGGGTTTCAAACATTTGTCGAGTAACATTTGCAACCAAAAACCAAGGCGATATCTCATTGTGCCTAAGAGATATTGAGAAATACGTAAAAACATATTTTACCCTTTTACACCTTCTTAGGGGTGGAATTTTCGAAATTCCTGAAATTGGTTTATAAACATTTGTATGAGTAACATTTGCAAGCAAAAACCAACGCTATATATCATCGTGCCTAAGAGATATTGAGAAATACGTAAAAACATATTAAACCCTTTTTCACCCTTTTAGGGGTGGAATATTAAAAAATCCTGAAATTGGTTTATAAACATTTGGATGAGTAACATTTGCAAGCAAAAACCAAGGCGATATCTCATCGTGCCTAAGAGTTATGGAGAAACACGTAAAAACATATTTAACGCTTTTACACCCTCTTAGGGGTGGAATATTTAAAAATCCTGAAATTGGTTTATAAACATTTGTATGAGTAACATTTGCAAGCAAAAACCAAGGCGATATCTCATCGTGCTTACGAGATATTGAGAAATACGTAAAAACATATTTAACCCTTTTACATCCCTTTTAGGGTGGAATTTTTTTAAAATCCTAAAATTCATTTTTAGACATTTGTATGAGTAACATTTGCAAGCAAAAACCAAGGCGATATCTCATCGTGCTTAAGAGATATTGAGAAATACGTAAAAACATATTAGACGCTTTTACACCCTCTTAGGGGTGGAATTTTTGAAAATCGTCAAATCGGTTTATGAACATTTGTATGAGTAACATTTGCAAGCAAAAACCAAGGCGATATCTCGTCGTGCCTACGAGATATTGAGAAATACGTAAAAACATATTTAACCCTTTTACATCCCCTTTGGGGTAAAGTTTTTTTAAAATCCTGAAATTTGTTTCTAAACATTTGTATGAGTAACATTTGCAAGCCGAAACCAAGGCGATATCTCATCGTGCCTAAGAGATATTGAGAAACACGTAAAAACATATTTACGCCTTTTACACCCCCTTAGGGGTGGAATTCCTGAAAATCCTGAAATGGGTTTCTAAACATTTGTATGAGCAACATTTGCAAGCAAAAACCAAGGCGGTATCTCATCGTGCCTAAGAGATATTGAGAAATACGTAAAAACATATTTAACCTTTTTACCCCTCCTTAGGGGTGGAATTTCTGAAATTCCCTTCTTAGAAAGCGTCTATGACACGAAGGGAATATATCCCTAGAATTTAAAGTTTCTAGGCCCAGGGGTTTAGGCTGGGCGTTGATGAGTCAGTCAGTCAGTCAGTCAGGACTTTTCTTTTTATATATTTATATAGATTGGAATATGGAATTCGTATCGGTAACCTTTGCAAGGAAATTTGAGAAATATGCGAAAAACAACCCTGTACACTCCCTTAGGGATAGAATAGAAAAAAACCGTTAAAATACTTTCTACAGTTTCTAACCCTTTCACAGCCCCTTAAGGGTAGAATTTCTAAAAATCCTGAAATTGGTTTTTAAACATTTGTATGAGTAACATTTGCAAGCAAAAACCAACGCGATATCTCATCGTGCCTACGAGATATTGAAAAATACGTAAAAACATATTTAACCCTTTTACATCCCTTTTGGGGTAAAATTTTTTTGAAATCCTGAAATTTATTTTTAAACATTTGTATGAGTAACATTTGCAAGCAAAAACCAACTCGATATCTCATCGCGCCTAAGAGATATTGAGAAATACGTTAAAACCTATTTAACCCTTTTACACCCCCTTAGAGGTGGAATTTCTAAAAATTCTGAAATTCGTTTCTAAACATTTGTATGAGTAACATTTGCAAGCAGAAACCAAGGCGATATCTCATCGTGCCTAAGAGTTATTGAGAAACACGTAAAAACATATTTAACGCTTTTACACCTTCTTGGGGGTGGAATTTTTGAAAATCCTGAAATTGGTTTATAAACATTTGTATGAGTAACATTTGCAAGCAAACACCAAGGCGATATCTCATCGTGCCTACGAGATATATAGGAGAAATACGTAAAAACATTTGTAACCCTTTTACATTCCCTTAGGAGTAGAATTTCTAAAAATCCTAAAATTAGTTTTCAAAAATTTGTATGAGTAGCATTTGCAAGCAGAAACCAAGGCGATATCCCATCGTGCATAAGAGTTATTGAGAAACACGTAAAAACATATTTAATGCTTTTACACCTTCTTAGGTGTGGAATTTTTGAAAATACTGAAATCGGTTTATAAACATTTGTATGAGTAACATTTGCAAGCAAACACCAAGGCGATATCTCATCGTGCCTAAGAGATATAGAGGAGAAATACGTAAAGACATTTTTAACCCTTTTACATCCCCTTTGGGGTGGAATTTTTTTAAAATCCTGAATTTCGTTTTAAAACATTTGTAAGAGTAACATTTGCAAGCAAAAACCAACGCGATATATCATCGTGCCTAAGAGATTTTGAGAAATACGTAAAAACGTATTTAACCCTTTTACACCCTCTTAGGTGTGGAATTTTTGAAAATCTTGAAATTGGTTCATAAACATTTGTATGAGTAACATTTGCAAGCAGAAACCAAGGCGATATCTCATCATGCCTAACAGTTATTGAGAAATACGTCAAAACATTTTTAACTTTTTTACACCCCCTTAGGGGTGGAATTTCTAAAAATCCTATAATTCGTTTTTAAAAATTTGTATGAGTGACATTTGCAAGCAGAAACCAAGGCGATATCTCATCGTGCATAAGAGTTATTGAGAAACACGTAAAAACATATTTAATGCTTTTACACCTTCTTAGGGGTGGAATTTTTGAAAATCCTGAAATTCGTTTATAAACATTTGTATGAGTAACATTTGCAAGCAAACATCAAGGCGATATCTCATCGTGCCTAAGAGATATATAGGAGAAATACGTGAAAACATTTGTAACCCTTTTACATCCCCTTTGGGTTATAATTTTTTAAAAATCCTGAAATTCGTTTTTAAACATTTGTATGAGTAACATTTGCAAGCAAAAACCAACGCGATATATCATCGTGCTTAAGAGATACTGAGAAATCCGTAAAAACATATTTAACCCTTTTACACCCTCTTAGGGGTGGAATTTTTGAAAATTTTGAAATTGGTTCATAAACATTTGTATGAGTAACATTTGCAAGCAGAAACCAAGGCGATATCTCATCGTGCCTAAGAGTTATTGAGAAACACGTCAAAACATTTTTAACCCTTTTACACCCCCTTAGGGGTGAAATTTCTGAAAATTTTGAAATTCGTTTCTAAACATTTGTATGAGTAACATTTGCAAGCGAAAACCAACGCGATATCTCATCGTGCCTCTGAGATATTGAGAAATACGTAAAAATATATTCAACCCTTTTACACCCCTTCCTAGGGGTGGAATTTCCAAAAGTTTTAAAATTGGTTTTTAAACATTTGTATGAGTAACATTTGCAATCAGAAACCAAGGCGATATCTCATCGTGCCTAAGAGTTATTGAGAAACACGTAAAAACATATTTAACCCTTTTACACCCTCTTAGGAGTGGAATTTTTGAAAATCTTGAAATTGGTTCATAAACATTTGTATGAGTAACATTTGCAAGCAGAAACCAAGGCGATATCTCATCGTGCATAAGAGTTATTGAGAAACACGTAAAAACATATTTAATGCTTTTACACCTTCTTAGGGGTGGAATTTTTGAAAATCCTGAAATAGGTTTATAAACATTTGTATGAGTAACATTTGCAAGCAAACACCAAGGCGATATCTAATCGTGCCTAAGAGATATAGAGGAGAAATACGTAAAGACATTTTTAACCTTTTTACATCCCCTTTGGGGTGGAATTTTTTAAAAATCCTGAATTTCGTTTTTAAACATTTGTATGAGTAACATTTGCAAGCAAAAACCAACGCGATATATCATCGTGCCTAAGAGATATTGAGAAATACGTAAAAACATATTTAGCCCTTTTACACCTTCTTAGGGGTGGAATTTTTGAAATTTCCTTCTTAGAAAGCGTCTATGACACGAAGGGAATATATCCCTAGAATTTAAAGTTTCTAGGCCCAGGGGTTTAGGCTGGGCGTTGATGAGTCAGTCAGTCAGTCAGTCAGGACTTTTCTTTTTATATATTTATATAGATTGGAATATGGAATTCGTATCGGTAACCTTTGCAAGGAAATTTGAGAAATATGCGAAAAACAACCCTGTACACTCCCTTAGGGATAGAACAGAAAAAAACCGTTAAAATACTTTCTACAGTTTCTAACCCTTTCACAGCCCCTTAAGGGTAGAATTTCTAAAAATCCTGAAATTGGTTTTTAAACATTTGTATGAGTAACATTTGCAAGCAAAAACCAACGCGATATCTCATCGTGCCTACGAGATATTGAAAAATACGTAAAAACATATTTAACCCTTTTACATCCCTTTTGGGGTAAAATTTTTTTGAAATCCTGAAATTTATTTTTAAACATTTGTATGAGTAACATTTGCAAGCAAAAACCAACTCGATATCTCATCGCGCCTAAGAGATATTGAGAAATACGTTAAAACCTATTCAACCCTTTTACACCCCCTTAGAGGTGGAATTTCTAAAAATTCTGAAATTCGTTTCTAAACATTTGTATGAGTAACATTTGCAAGCAGAAACCAAGGCGATATCTCATCGTGCCTAAGAGTTATTGAGAAACACGTAAAAACATATTTAACGCTTTTACACCTTCTTGGGGGTGGAATTTTTGAAAATCCTGAAATTGGTTTATAAACATTTGTATGAGTAACATTTGCAAGCAAACACCAAGGCGATATCTCATCGTGCCTACGAGATATATAGGAGAAATACGTAAAAACATTTGTAACCCTTTTACATTCCCTTAGGAGTAGAATTTCTAAAAATCCTAAAATTAGTTTTCAAAAATTTGTATGAGTAGCATTTGCAAGCAGAAACCAAGGCGATATCTCATCGTGCATAAGAGTTATTGAGAAACACGTAAAAACATATTTAATGCTTTTACACCTTCTTAGGTGTGGAATTTTTGAAAATACTGAAATCGGTTTATAAACATTTGTATGAGTAACATTTGCAAGCAAACACCAAGGCGATATCTCATCGTGCCTAAGAGATATAGAGGAGAAATACGTAAAGACATTTTTAACCCTTTTACATCCCCTTTGGGGTGGAATTTTTTTAAAATCCTGAGTTTCGTTTTAAAACATTTGTAAGAGTAACATTTGCAAGCAAAAACCAACGCGATATATCATCGTGCCTAAGAGATATTGAGAAATACGTAAAAACATATTTAACCCTTTTACACCCTCATAGGTGTGGAATTTTTGAAAATCTTGAAATTGGTTCATAAACATTTGTATGAGTAACATTTGCAAGCAGAAACCAAGGCGATATCTCATCATGCCTAACAGTTATTGAGAAATACGTCAAAACATTTTTAACTTTTTTACACCCCCTTAGGGGTGGAATTTCTAAAAATCCTATAATTCGTTTTTAAAAATTTGTATGAGTAACATGTGCAAGCAGAAACCAAGGCGATATCTCATCGTGCATAAGAGTTATTGAGAAACACGTAAAAACATATTTAATGCTTTTACACCTTCTTAGGGGTGGAATTTTTGAAAATCCTGAAATTCGTTTATAAACATTTGTATGAGTAACATTTGCAAGCAAACATCAAGGCGATATCTCATCGTGCTTAAGAGATACTGAGAAATCCGTAAAAGCATATTTAACCCTTTTACACCCTCTTAGGGGTGGAATTTTTGAAAATTTTGAAATTGGTTCATAAACATTTGTATGAGTAACATTTGCAAGCAGAAACCAAGGCGATATCTCATCGTGCCTAAGAGTTATTGAGAAACACGTCAAAACATTTTTACCCCTTTTACACCCCCTTAGGGGTGAAATTTCTGAAAATTTTGAAATTCGTTTCTAAACATTTGTATGAGTAAGCTTTGCAAGCGAAAACCAACGCGATATCTCATCGTGCCTCTGAGATATTGAGAAATACGTAAAAATATATTCAACCCTTTTACACCCCTTCCTAGGGGTGGAATTTCCAAAAGTTTTGAAATTGGTTTTTAAACATTTGTATGAGTAACATTTGCAAGCAGAAACCAAGGCGATATCTCATCGTGCCTAAGAGTTATTGAGAAACACGTAAAAACATATTTAACCCTTTTACACCCTCTTAGGAGTGGAATTTTTGAAAATCTTGAAATTGGTTCATAAACATTTGTATGAGTAACATTTGCAAGCAGAAACCAAGGCGATATCTCATCGTGCATAAGAGTTATTGAGAAACACGTAAAAACATATTTAATGCTTTTACACCTTCTTAGGGGTGGAATTTTTGAAAATCCTGAAATAGGTTTATAAACATTTGTATGAGTAACATTTGCAAGCAAACACCAAGGCGATATCTAATCGTGCCTAAGAGATATAGAGGAGAAATACGTAAAGACATTTTTAACCTTTTTACATCCCCTTTGGGGTGGAATTTTTTAAAAATCCTGAATTTCGTTTTTAAACATTTGTATGAGTAACATTTGCAAGCAAAAACCAACGCGATATATCATCGTGCCTAAGAGATATTGAGAAATACGTAAAAACATATTTAGCCCTTTTACACCTTCTTAGGGGTGGAATTTTTGAAATTTCCTTCTTAGAAAGCGTCTATGACACGAAGGGAATATATCCCTAGAATTTAAAGTTTCTAGGCCCAGGGGTTTAGGCTGGGCGTTGATGAGTCAGTCAGTCAGTCAGTCAGGACTTTTCTTTTTATATATTTATATAGATTGGAATATGGAATTCGTATCGGTAACCTTTGCAAGGAAATTTGAGAAATATGCGAAAAACAACCCTGTACACTCCCTTAGGGATAGAATAGAAAAAAACCGTTAAAATACTTTCTACAGTTTCTAACCCTTTCACAGCCCCTTAAGGGTAGAATTTCTAAAAATCCTGAAATTGGTTTTTAAACATTTGTATGAGTAACATTTGCAAGCAAAAACCAACGCGATATCTCATCGTGCCTACGAGATATTGACAAATACGTAAAAACATATTTAACCCTTTTACATCCCTTTTGGGGTAAAATTTTTTTGAAATCCTGAAATTTATTTTTAAACATTTGTATGAGTAACATTTGCAAGCAAAAACCAACTCGATATCTCATCGCGCCTAAGAGATATTGAGAAATACGTTAAAACCTATTTAACCCTTTTACACCCCCTTAGAGGTGGAATTTCTAAAAATTCTGAAATTCGTTTCTAAACATTTGTATGAGTAACATTTGCAAGCAGAAACCAAGGCGATATCTCATCGTGCCTAAGAGTTATTGAGAAACACGTAAAAACATATTTAACGCTTTTACACCTTCTTAGGGGTGGAATTTTTGAAAATCCTGAAATTGGTTTATAAACATTTGTATGAGTAACATTTGCAAGCAAACACCAAGGCGATATCTCATCGTGCCTAAGAGATATATAGGAGAAATACGTAAAAACATTTGTAACCCTTTTACATTCCCTTAGGAGTAGAATTTCTAAAAATCCTAAAATTAGTTTTCAAAAATTTGTATGAGTAGCATTTGCAAGCAGAAACCAAGGCGATATCTCATCGTGCATAAGAGTTATTGAGAAACACGTAAAAACATATTTAATGCTTTTACACCTTCTTAGGTGTGGAATTTTTGAAAATACTGAAATCGGTTTATAAACATTTGTATGAGTAACATTTGCAAGCAAACACCAAGGCGATATCTCATCGTGCCTAAGAGATATAGAGGAGAAATACGTAAAGACATTTTTAACCCTTTTACATCCCCTTTGGGGTGGAATTTTTTTAAAATCCTGAATTTCGTTTTAAAACATTTGTAAGAGTAACATTTGCAAGCAAAAACCAACGCGATATATCATCGTGCCTAAGAGATATTGAGAAATACGTAAAAACATATTTAACCCTTTTACACCCTCTTAGGTGTGGAATTTTTGAAAATCTTGAAATTGGTTCATAAACATTTGTATGAGTAACATTTGCAAGCAGAAACCAAGGCGATATCTCATCATGCCTAACAGTTATTGAGAAATACGTCAAAACATTTTTAACTTTTTTACACCCCCTTAGGGGTGGAATTTCTAAAAATCCTATAATTCGTTTTTAAAAATTTGTATGAGTAACATTTGCAAGCAGAAACCAAGGCGATATCTCATCGTGCATAAGAGTTATTGAGAAACACGTAAAAACATATTTAATGCTTTTACATCTTCTTAGGGGTGGAATTTTTGAAAATCCTGAAATTCGTTTATAAACATTTGTATGAGTAACATTTGCAAGCAAACATCAAGGCGATATTTCATCGTGCCTAAGAGATATATGGGAGAAATACGTGAAAACATTTGTAACCCTTTTACATCCCCTTTGGGGTATAATTTTTTAAAAATCCTGAAATTCGTTTTTAAACATTTGTATGAGTAACATTTGCAAGCAAAAACCAACGCGATATATCATCGTGCTTAAGAGATACTGAGAAATCCGTAAAAGCATATTTAACCCTTTTACACCCTCTTAGGGGTGGAATTTTTGAAAATTTTGAAATTGGTTCATAAACATTTGTATGAGTAACATTTGCAAGCAGAAACCAAGGCGATATCTCATCGTGCCTAAGAGTTATTGAGAAACACGTCAAAACATTTTTAACCCTTTTACACCCCCTTAGGGGTGAAATTTCTGAAAATTTTGAAATTCGTTTCTAAACATTTGTATGAGTAACATTTGCAAGCGAAAACCAACGCGATATCTCATCGTGCCTCTGAGATATTGAGAAATACGTAAAAATATATTCAACCCTTTTACACCCCTTCCTAGGGGTGGAATTTCCAAAAGTTTTGAAATTGGTTTTTAAACATTTTTATGAGTAACATTTGCAAGCAGAAACCAAGGCGATATCTCATCGTGCCTAAGAGTTATTGAGAAACACGTAAAAACATATTTAACCCTTTTACACCCTCTTAGGAGTGGAATTTTTGAAAATCTTGAAATTGGTTCATAAACATTTGTATGAGTAACATTTGCGAGCAGAAACCAAGGCGATATCTCATCGTGCATAAGAGTTATTGAGAAACACGTAAAAACATATTTAATGCTTTTACACCTTCTTAGGGGTGGAATTTTTGAAAATCCTGAAATAGGTTTATAAACATTTGTATGAGTAACATTTGCAAGCAAACACCAAGGCGATATCTAATCGTGCCTAAGAGATATAGAGGAGAAATATGTAAAGACATTTTTAACCTTTTTACATCCCCTTTGGGGTGGAATTTTTTAAAAATCCTGAATTTCGTTTTTAAACATTTGTATGAGTAACATTTGCAAGCAAAAACCAACGCGATATATCATCGTGCCTAAGAGATATTGAGAAATACGTAAAAACGTATTTAGCCCTTTTACACCTTCTTAGGGGTGGAATTTTTGAAAATCTTGAAATTGGTTCATAAACAGTTGTATGAGTAACATTTGCAAGCAGAAACCAAGGCGATATCTCATCGTGCCTACGAGATATTGAGAAATACGTAAAAACATATTTAACCCTTTTACATCCCCTTTGGGGTAGAATTTTTTTAAAATCCTGAAATTCGTTTTTAAACATTTGTATGAGTAACATTTGCAAGCAAAAACCAGCGCGATATCTCATCGTGCCTAAGAGATATTGAGAAATACGTAAAAACATATTTAACCCTTTCAAACCCTTTTAGGGGTGGAATTCCTAAAAATCCTGAAATTGGTTTTCAAACATTTGTATGAGTAACATTTGCGAGCAGAAACCAAGGCGATATCTCATCGTGCCTAAGAGTTATTGAGAAACACGTAAAAACATATTTAACGCTTTTACACCCTCTTAGGGGTGGAATTTTTGAAAATCTTGAAATTGGTTCATAAACATTTGTATGAGTAACATTTGCAAGCAAAAACCGACGCGATTTCTCATCGTGCCCAAGAGATATTGAGAAATACGTAGAAACATATTTAACGCTTTTGCACCCTCTTAGGAGTGGAATTTTTGAAAATCTTGAAATTAGTTTATAAACATTTGTATGAGTAACATTTGCAAGAAGAAACCAAGGCGATATCTCATCGTGCCTAAAAGTTATTGAGAAACACGTAAAAACATATTTAACCATTTTACACCCCCTTAGGGGTGGAATTTCTAAAAATCCTGAAATTCGTTTCTGAAGATTTGTATGAATAATTTTGCAAGTAAAAACCAACGCGATATCTCATCGTGCCTAAGAGATATTGAGAAATACGTAAAAACATATTTAACCCTTTTACACCCCCTTAGGCATGGAAATTCTAAAAATTCTGAAATCCGTTTCTAAACATTTGTATGAGTAACATTTGCAAGCAAAAACCAACGCGATATCTCATCGTGCCTACGAGATATTGAAAAATACGTAAAAACATATTTAACCCTTTTACATCCCTTTTGGGGTAAAATTTTTTTGAAATCCTGAAATTTATTTTTAAACATTTGTATGAGTAACATTTGCAAGCAAAAACCAACTCGATATCTCATCGTGCCTTAGAGATATTGAGAAATACGTAAAAACATATTTAACCCTTTTACACCCCCTTAGAGGTGGAATTTCTAAAAATTCTGAAATTCGTTTCTAAACATTTGTATGAGTAACATTTGCAAGCAGAAACCAAGGCGATATCTCATCGTGCCTAAGAGTTATTGAGAAACACGTAAAAACATATTTAACGCTTTTACACCTTCTTAGGGGTGGAATTTTTGAAAATCCTGAAATTGGTTTATAAACATTTGTATGAGTAACATTTGCAAGCAAACACCAAGGCGATATCTCATCGTGCCTAAGAGATATATAGGAGAAATACGTAAAGACATTTTTAACCCTTTTACATCCCCTTTGTGGTGGAATTTTTTAAAAATCCTGAAATTCGTTTTTAAACATTTGTATGAGTAACATTTGCAAGCAAAAACCAACGCGATATATCATCGTGCCTAACAGATATTGAGAAATACGTAAAAACACATTAAACCCTTTTACACCCTCTTAGGAGTGGAATTTTTAAAAATCCTGAAATTGGTTCATAAACGTTTTGATGAGTAACATTTGCAAGCAAAAACCAAGGCGATATCTCATCGTGTCTAAAAGTTATTGAGAAACACGTAAAAACATATTTAACGCTTTTACACCCTCTTAGGGGTAGAACTTTTGAAAATCCTGGAATTAGTTTATAAACATTTGTATGAGTAACATTTGCAAGCAAAAACCAAGGCGATATATCATCGTGCCTAACAGATATTGAGAAATACGTAAAAACATATTTAACCCTTTTACACCCTCTTAGGGGTGGCATTTTTAAAAATCCTGAAATTCGTTCATAAACATTTTGATAAGTAACATTTGCAAGCAAAAACCAAGGCGATATCTCATCGTGCCTAAAAGTTATTGAGAAACACGTAAAAACATATTCAACGCTTTTACACCCTCTTAGGGGTGGCATTTTTGGAAATTCTGGAATTCGTTTATAAACATTTGTATGAGTAACATTTGCAAGCAAAAACCAAGGCGATATCTCATCGTGCCTACGAGATATTGAGAAATACGTAAAAACATATTTAACCCTTTTACACCCCCTTTGAGGTAGAATTTTTTTAAAATCCTGAAATTCGTTTTTAAACATTTGTATGAGTAACATTTGCAAGCAAACACCAAGGCGATATCTCATCGTGCCTAAGAGATATATAGGAGAAATACGTAAAAACATTTGTAACCCTTTTACATTCCCTTAGGAGTAGAATTTCTAAAAATCCTAAAATTAGTTTTCAAAAATTTGTATGAGTAGCATTTGCAAGCAGAAACCAAGGCGATATCTCATCGTGCATAAGAGTTATTGAGAAACACGTAAAAACATATCTAACGCTTTTACACCTTCTTAGGGGTGGAATTTTTGTAAATCCTGAAATTGGTTCATAAACATTTGTATGAGTAACATTTGCAAGCAGACACCAAGGCGATATCTCATCGTGCCTAAGAGTTATTGAGAAACACGTAAAAACATATTTAACCATTTTGCACCCCCTTAGGGGTGAAATTTCTAAAAATCCTGAAATCCGTTCCTAAACATTTGCATGAGTAACATTTGCAAGCAGAAACCAAGGCGATATCTCATCGAGCATAAGAGTTATTGAGAAACACGTAAAAACATATTTAACGCTTTTACACCTTCTTGGGGGTGGAATTTTTGTAAATCCTGAAATTGGTTTATAAACATTTGTATGAGTAACATTTGCAAGCAAACACCAAGGCGATATCTCATCGTGCCTAAGAGATATATAGGAGAAATACGTAAAGACATTTTTAACCCTTTTACATCCCCTTTGTGGTGGAATTTTTTAAAAATCCTGAAATTCGTTTTTAAACATTTGTATGAGTAACATTTGCAAGCAAAAACCAACGCGATATATCATCGTGCCTAACAGATATTGAGAAATACGTAAAAACACATTAAACCCTTTTACACCCTCTTAGGGGTGGAATTTTTAAAAATCCTGAAATTGGTTCATAAACATTTGTATGAGTAACATTTGCAAGCAAACACCAAGGCGATATCTCATCGTGCCTAAGAAATATATAGGAAAAATACGTAAAAACATTTGTAACCCTTTTACATCCCCTTTGGGGTGGATTTTTTTTAAAATCCTGAAATTCGTTTCTAAACATTTGTATGAGTAACATTTTCGAGCGAAAACCAACGCGATATCTCATCGTGCCTAAGAGATATTGAGAAATACGTAAAAACATATTAAACCCTTTTACTCCCCCTTAGGGGTGAAATTTCTAAATTTCCCTTCTTAGTGAACGTCTATGACATGATGGGAATATATCCTTAGAATTTCAAGTTTCTAGGCCCAGGGCTTTGGGCTGGGCGTTGACGAGTCAGTCAGTCAGTCAGTCAGGACTTTTCTTTTTATATATATAGATTGGAATATAAAATTTGTATCGGTAACCTTTGGAAGGAAAATTGAGAAATATGCGAAATAAAACCCTGTACACTCCCTTAGGGATAGAATTTAAAAAAAAAACGTTAAAAAACTTTCAACAGTTTCTAACCCTTTTACACCTTCTTAGGGGTGGAATTTCTAAAAATCCTGAAATTGGTTTTCAAGTATTTGTATGAGCAGCTTTTGCAAGCAAACACCAAGGCGATATCTAATCGTGCCTAAGAGATATAGAGGAGAAATACGTAAAGACATTTTTAACCCTTTTACATCCCCTTTGGGGTAGAATTTTTTTTAAATCCTGAAATTCGTTTTTAAACATTTGTATGAGTAACATTTGCAAGCAAAATTCAACGCGATATCTCATCGTGCCTAAGAGATATTGAGAAATACGTAAAAACATACTTAACCCTTTTCAACCTTATTAGGGGTGGAATTTCTCAAAATCCTGAAATTAGTTTTCAAACATTTGTATGAGTAACATTTGCAAGCAGAAACCAAGGCGATATCTCATCGTGCCTAAGAGTTATTGAGAAACACGTAAAAACATATTTAACCCTTTTACACTCTCTTAGGGGTGAAATTTTTCAAAATCCTGAAATTGGTTTATAAACATTTGTATGAGTAACATTTGCAAGCAGAAACCAAGGCGATATCTCATCGTGCCTAAGAGTTATTGAGAAACACGTAAAAACATATTTAAAAGTTTTACAGTCCCTTAGGGGTGGAATTTCTAAAAATCCTAAAATTAGTTTTTAAAAATTTGTATGAGTAACATTTGCAAGCAGAAACCAAGGCGATATCTCATCGTGCCTACGAGATATTGAGAAATACGTAAAAACATATAACCCTTTTACATCCCTTTTGGGGTAGAATTTTTCTAAAATCCTGAAATTCATTTTTGAACATTTGTATGAGTAATATTTGCAAGCAAAAACCAACGCGATATCTCATCGTGCCTAAGAGATATTGAGAAATACGTAAAAACTTATTTAACCCTTTTACACCCCCTTCGGGGTGGAATTTCTAAAAATCCTAAAATTTATTTCTAAACATTTGTATGAGTCACATTTGCAAGCAGAAACCAAGGCGATATCTCATCGTGCATAAGAGTTATTAAGAGACACGTTAAAACATATTTCACCCTTTTACACCCTCTTAGGGGTGGAATTTTTGAAAATCTTGAAATTGTTTCATAAACATTTGTATGAGTAACATTTGCAAGCAGAAACCAAGGCGATATCTCATCGTGCCTACGAGATATTGAGAAATACGTAAAAACATATTTAACCCTTTTACATCCCCTTTGGGGTAGAATTTTTTTAAAATCCTGAAATTCGTTTTTAAACATTTGTATGAGTAACATTTGCAAGCAAAAACCAGCGCGATATCTCATCGTGCCTAAGAGATATTGAGAAATACGTAAAAACATATTTAACCCTTTCAAACCCTTTTAGGGGTGGAATTCCTAAAAATCCTGAAATTGGTTTTCAAACATTTGTATGAGTAACATTTGCGAGCAGAAACCAAGGCGATATCTCATCGTGCCTAAGAGTTATTGAGAAACACGTAAAAACATATTTAACGCTTTTACACCCTCTTAGGGGTGGAATTTTTTAAAATCCTGAAATTCTTTTATAAACATTTGTATGAGTAACATTTGCAAGCAGAAACCAAGGCGATATCTCATAGTGCATAAAAGTTATTGAGAGACACGTAAAAACATATTTAACCCTTTTACACCCTCTTAGGGGTAGAATTTTTGAAAATCTTAAAATTAGTTCATGAACATTTGTATGAGTAACATTTGCAAGCAGAAACCAAGGCGATATCTCATCGTGCCTAAGAGTTATTGAGAAATACGTAAAAACATATTTAACCCTTTTACACCCCCTTAGGGGTGGAATTTTTTAAAATCCTGAATGTGGTTTATAAACATTTGTATGAGTAAATTTTGCAACCAAAAACCAAGGCGATATCTCATCTTGCCTACGAGACATTGAAAAATACGTAAAAACATATTTAACCCTTTTACATCCCTTTTGGGGTGGAATTTTTTTTGAAATCCTCAAATTAATTTTTAAACATTTGTATGAGTAACATTTGCAAGCAAAAACCAACGCGATATATCATCGTGCCTAACAGATATTGAGAAATACGTAAAAACATATTTAACCCTTTTACACCCCCTTTGAGGTAGAATTTTTTTAAAATCCTGAAATTCGTTTTTAAACATTTGTATGAGTAACATTTGCAAGCAAACACCAAGGCGATATCTCATCGTGCCTAAGAGATATATAGGAGAAATACGTAAAAACATTTGTAACCCTTTTACATCCCCTTTGGGGTAGAATTTTTTTAAATCCTGAAATTCGTTTTTAAACATTTGTATGAGTAACATTTGCAAGCAAAATTCAACGCGATATCTCATCGTGCCTAAGAGATATTGAGAAATACGTAAAAACATACTTAACCCTTCTCAACCTTATTAGGGGTGGAATTTCTCAAAATCCTGAAATTAGTTTTCAAACATTTGTATGAGTAACATTTGCAAGCAGAAACCAAGGCGATATCTCATCGTGCCTAAGAGTTATTGAGAAACACGTAAAAACATATTTAACCCTTTTACACTCTCTTAGGGGTGAAATTTTTCAAAATCCTGAAATTGGTTTATAAACATTTGTATGAGTAACATTTGCAAGCAGAAACCAAGGCGATATCTCATCGTGCCTAAGAGTTATTGAGAAACACGTAAAAACATATTTAAAAGTTTTACAGTCCCTTAGGGGTGGAATTTCTAAAAATCCTAAAATTAGTTTTTAAAAATTTGTATGAGTAACATTTGCAAGCAGAAACCAAGGCGATATCTCATCGTGCCTACGAGATATTGAGAAATACGTAAAAACATATAACCCTTTTACATCCCTTTTGGGGTAGAATTTTTCTAAAATCCTGAAATTCATTTTTGAACATTTGTATGAGTAATATTTGCAAGCAAAAACCAACGCGATATCTCATCGTGCCTAAGAGATATTGAGAAATACGTAAAAACTTATTTAACCCTTTTACACCCCCTTCGGGGTGGAATTTCTAAAAATCCTAAAATTTGTTTCTAAACATTTGTATGAGTCACATTTGCAAGCAGAAACCAAGGCGATATCTCATCGTGCATAAGAGTTATTAAGAGACACGTTAAAACATATTTCACCCTTTTACACCCTCTTAGGGGTGGAATTTTTAAAAATCTTGAAATTGGTTCATAAACATTTGTATGAGTAACATTTGCAAGCAGAAACCAAGGCGATATCTCATCGTGCCTACGAGATATTGAGAAATACGTAAAAACATATTTAACCCTTTTACATCCCCTTTGGGGTAGAATTTTTTTAAAATCCTGAAATTCGTTTTTAAACATTTGTATGAGTAACATTTGCAAGCAAAAACCAGCGCGATATCTCATCGTGCCTAAGAGATATTGAGAAATACGTAAAAACATATTTAACCCTTTCAAACCCTTTTAGGGGTGGAATTCCTAAAAATCCTGAAATTGGTTTTCAAACATTTGTATGAGTAACATTTGCGAGCAGAAACCAAGGCGATATCTCATCGTGCCTAAGAGTTATTGAGAAACACGTAAAAACATATTTAACGCTTTTACACCCTCTTAGGGGTGGAATTTTTTAAAATCCTGAAATTCTTTTATAAACATTTGTATGAGTAACATTTGCAAGCAGAAACCAAGGCGATATCTCATAGTGCATAAAAGTTATTGAGAGACACGTAAAAACATATTTAACCCTTTTACACCCTCTTAGGGGTAGAATTTTTGAAAATCTTAAAATTAGTTCATGAACATTTGTATGAGTAACATTTGCAAGCAGAAACCAAGGCGATATCTCATCGTGCCTAAGAGTTATTGAGAAATACGTAAAAACATATTTAACCCTTTTACACCCCCTTAGGGGTGGAATTTTTTAAAATCCTGAATGTGGTTTATAAACATTTGTATGAGTAAATTTTGCAACCAAAAACCAAGGCGATATCTCATCTTGCCTACGAGACATTGAAAAATACGTAAAAACATATTTAACCCTTTTACATCCCTTTTGGGGTGGAATTTTTTTTGAAATCCTCAAATTAATTTTTAAACATTTGTATGAGTAACATTTGCAAGCAAAAACCAACGCGATATATCATCGTGCCTAACAGATATTGAGAAATACGTAAAAACACATTAAACCCTTTTACACCCTCTTAGGAGTGGAATTTTTAAAAATCCTGAAATTGGTTCATAAACGTTTTGATGAGTAACATTTGCAAGCAAAAACCAAGGCGATATCTCATCGTGTCTAAAAGTTATTGAGAAACACGTAAAAACATATTTAACGCTTTTACACCCTCTTAGGGGTAGAACTTTTGAAAATCCTGGAATTAGTTTATAAACATTTGTATGAGTAACATTTGCAAGCAAAAACCAAGGCGAAATATCATCGTGCCTAACAGATATTGAGAAATACGTAAAATCATATTTAACCCTTTTACACCCTCTTAGGGGTGGCATTTTTAAAAATCCTGAAATTCGTTCATAAACATTTTGATAAGTAACATTTGCAAGCAAAAACCAAGGCGATATCTCATCGTGCCTAAAAGTTATTGAGAAACACGTAAAAACATATTCAACGCTTTTACACCCTCTTAGGGGTGGCATTTTTGGAAATTCTGGAATTCGTTTATAAACATTTGTATGAGTAACATTTGCATGCAAAAACCAAGGCGATATTTCATCGTGCCTACGAGATATTGAGAAATACGTAAAAACATATTTAACCCTTTTACACCCCCTTTGAGGTAGAATTTTTTTAAAATCCTGAAATTCGTTTTTAAACATTTGTATGAGTAACATTTGCAAGCAAACACCAAGGCGATATCTCATCGTGCCTAAGAGATATATAGGAGAAATACGTAAAAACATTTGTAACCCTTTTACATTCCCTTAGGAGTAGAATTTCTAAAAATCCTAAAATTAGTTTTCAAAAATTTGTATGAGTAGCATTTGCAAGCAGAAACCAAGGCGATATCTCATCGTGCATAAGAGTTATTGAGAAACACGTAAAAACATATCTAACGCTTTTACACCTTCTTAGGGGTGGAATTTTTGTAAATCCTGAAATTGGTTCATAAACATTTGTATGAGTAACATTTGCAAGCAGACACCAAGGCGATATCTCATCGTGCCTAAGAGTTATTGAGAAACACGTAAAAACATATTTAACCATTTTGCACCCCCTTAGGGGTGAAATTTCTAAAAATCCTGAAATCCGTTCCTAAACATTTGCATGAGTAACATTTGCAAGCAGGAACCAAGGCGATATCTCATCGAGCATAAGAGTTATTGAGAAACACGTAAAAACATATTTAACGCTTTTACACCTTCTTGGGGGTGGAATTTTTGTAAATCCTGAAATTGGTTTATAAACATTTGTATGAGTAACATTTGCAAGCAAACACCAAGGCGATATCTCATCGTGCCTAAGAGATATATAGGAGAAATACGTAAAGACATTTTTAACCCTTTTACATCCCCTTTGTGGTGGAATTTTTTAAAAATCCTGAAATTCGTTTTTAAACATTTGTATGAGTAACATTTGCAAGCAAAAACCAACGCGATATATCATCGTGCCTAACAGATATTGAGAAATACGTAAAAACACATTAAACCCTTTTACACCCTCTTAGGGGTGGAATTTTTAAAAATCCTGAAATTGGTTCATAAACATTTGTATGAGTAACATTTGCAAGCAAACACCAAGGCGATATCTCATCGTGCCTAAGAGATATATAGGAGAAATACGTAAAAACATTTGTAACCCTTTTACATTCCCTTAGGAGTAGAATTTCTAAAAATCCTAAAATTAGTTTTCAAAAATTTGTATGAGTAGCATTTGCAAGCAGAAACCAAGGCGATATCTCATCGTGCATAAGAGTTATTGAGAAACACGTAAAAACATATTTAATGCTTTTACACCTTCTTAGGGGTGGAATTTTTGAAAATACTGAAATCGGTTTATAAACATTTGTATGAGTAACATTTGCAAGCAAACACCAAGGCGATATCTCATCGTGCCTAAGAAATATATAGGAAAAATACGTAAAAACATTTGTAACCCTTTTACATCCCCTTTGGGGTGGATTTTTTTTAAAATCCTGAAATTCGTTTCTAAACATTTGTATGAGTAACATTTTCGAGCGAAAACCAACGCGATATCTCATCGTGCCTAAGAGATATTGAGAAATACGTAAAAACATATTAAACCCTTTTACTCCCCCTTAGGGGTGAAATTTCTAAAATTCCCTTCTTAGTGAACGTCTATGACATGATGGGAATATATCCTTAGAATTTCAAGTTTCTAGGCCCAGGGCTTTGGGCTGGGCGTTGACGAGTCAGTCAGTCAGTCAGTCAGGACTTTTCTTTTTATATATATAGATTGGAATATAAAATTTGTATCGGTAACCTTTGGAAGGAAAATTGAGAAATATGCGAAATAAAACCCTGTACACTCCCTTAGGGATAGAATTTAAAAAAAAAACGTTAAAAAACTTTCAACAGTTTCTAACCCTTTTACACCTTCTTAGGGGTGGAATTTCTAAAAATCCTGAAATTAGTTTTCAAGTATTTGTATGAGCAGCTTTTGCAAGCAAACACCAAGGCGATATCTAATCGTGCCTAAGAGATATAGAGGAGAAATACGTAAAGACATTTTTAACCCTTTTACATCCCCTTTGGGGTAGAATTTTTTTTAATTCCTGAAATTCGTTTTTAAACATTTGTATGAGTAACATTTGCAAGCAAAATTCAACGCGATATCTCATCGTGCCTAAGAGATATTGAGAAATACGTAAAAACATACTTAACCCTTTTCAACCTTATTAGGGGTGGAATTTCTCAAAATCCTGAAATTAGTTTTCAAACATTTGTATGAGTAACATTTGCAAGCAGAAACCAAGGCGATATCTCATCGTGCCTAAGAGTTATTGAGAAACACGTAAAAACATATTTAACCCTTTTACACTCTCTTAGGGGTGAAATTTTTCAAAATCCTGAAATTGGTTTATAAACATTTGTATGAGTAACATTTGCAAGCAGAAACCAAGGCGATATCTCATCGTGCCTAAGAGTTATTGAGAAACACGTAAAAACATATTTAAAAGTTTTACAGTCCCTTAGGGGTGGAATTTCTAAAAATCCTAAAATTAGTTTTTAAAAATTTGTATGAGTAACATTTGCAAGCAGAAACCAAGGCGATATCTCATCGTGCCTACGAGATATTGAGAAATACGTAAAAACATATAACCCTTTTACATCCCTTTTGGGGTAGAATTTTTCTAAAATCCTGAAATTCATTTTTGAACATTTGTATGAGTAATATTTGCAAGCAAAAACCAACGCGATATCTCATCGTGCCTAAGAGATATTGAGAAATACGTAAAAACTTATTTAACCCTTTTACACCCCCTTCGGGGTGGAATTTCTAAAAATCCTAAAATTTGTTTCTAAACATTTGTATGAGTCACATTTGCAAGCAGAAACCAAGGCGATATCTCATCGTGCATAAGAGTTATTAAGAGACACGTTAAAACATATTTCACCCTTTTACACCCTCTTAGGGGTGGAATTTTTGAAAATCTTGAAATTGTTTCATAAACATTTGTATGAGTAACATTTGCAAGCAGAAACCAAGGCGATATCTCATCGTGCCTACGAGATATTGAGAAATACGTAAAAACATAATTAACCCTTTTACATCCCCTTTGGGGTAGAATTTTTTTAAAATCCTGAAATTCGTTTTTAAACATTTGTATGAGTAACATTTGCAAGCAAAAACCAGCGCGATATCTCATCGTGCCTAAGAGATATTGAGAAATACGTAAAAACATATTTAACCCTTTCAAACCCTTTTAGGGGTGGAATTCCTAAAAATCCTGAAATTGGTTTTCAAACATTTGTATGAGTAACATTTGCGAGCAGAAACCAAGGCGATATCTCATCGTGCCTAAGAGTTATTGAGAAACACGTAAAAACATATTTAACGCTTTTACACCCTCTTAGGGGTGGAATTTTTTAAAATCCTGAAATTCTTTTATAAACATTTGTATGAGTAACATTTGCAAGCAGAAACCAAGGCGATATCTCATAGTGCATAAAAGTTATTGAGAGACACGTAAAAACATATTTAACCCTTTTACACCCTCTTAGGGGTAGAATTTTTGAAAATCTTAAAATTAGTTCATGAACATTTGTATGAGTAACATTTGCAAGCAGAAACCAAGGCGATATCTCATCGTGCCTAAGAGTTATTGAGAAATACGTAAAAACATATTTAACCCTTTTACACCCCCTTAGGGGTGGAATTTTTTAAAATCCTGAATGTGGTTTATAAACATTTGTATGAGTAAATTTTGCAACCAAAAACCAAGGCGATATCTCATCTTGCCTACGAGACATTGAAAAATACGTAAAAACATATTTAACCCTTTTACATCCCTTTTGGGGTGGAATTTTTTTTGAAATCCTCAAATTAATTTTTAAACATTTGTATGAGTAACATTTGCAAGCAAAAACCAACGCGATATATCATCGTGCCTAACAGATATTGAGAAATACGTAAAAACACATTAAACCCTTTTACACCCTCTTAGGAGTGGAATTTTTAAAAATCCTGAAATTGGTTCATAAACGTTTTGATGAGTAACATTTGCAAGCAAAAACCAAGGCGATATCTCATCGTGTCTAAAAGTTATTGAGAAACACGTAAAAACATATTTAACGCTTTTACACCCTCTTAGGGGTAGAACTTTTGAAAATCCTGGAATTAGTTTATAAACATTTGTATGAGTAACATTTGCAAGCAAAAACCAAGGCGATATATCATCGTGCCTAACAGATATTGAGAAATACGTAAAAACATATTTAACCCTTTTACACCCTCTTAGGGGTGGCATTTTTAAAAATCCTGAAATTCGTTCATAAACATTTTGATAAGTAACATTTGCAAGCAAAAACCAAGGCGATATCTCATCGTGCCTAAAAGTTATTGAGAAACACGTAAAAACATATTCAACGCTTTTACACCCTCTTAGGGGTGGCATTTTTGGAAATTCTGGAATTCGTTTATAAACATTTGTATGAGTAACATTTGCAAGCAAAAACCAAGGCGATATCTCATCGTGCCTACGAGATATTGAGAAATACGTAAAAACATATTTAACCCTTTTACACCCCCTTTGAGGTAGAATTTTTTTAAAATCCTGAAATTCGTTTTTAAACATTTGTATGAGTAACATTTGCAAGCAAACACCAAGGCGATATCTCATCGTGCCTAAGAGATATATAGGAGAAATACGTAAAAACATTTGTAACCCTTTTACATTCCCTTAGGAGTAGAATTTCTAAAAATCCTAAAATTAGTTTTCAAAAATTTGTATGAGTAGCATTTGCAAGCAGAAACCAAGGCGATATCTCATCGTGCATAAGAGTTATTGAGAAACACGTAAAAACATATCTAACGCTTTTACACCTTCTTAGGGGTGGAATTTTTGTAAATCCTGAAATTGGTTCATAAACATTTGTATGAGTAACATTTGCAAGCAGACACCAAGGCGATATCTCATCGTGCCTAAGAGTTATTGAGAAACACGTAAAAACATATTTAACCATTTTGCACCCCCTTAGGGGTGAAATTTCTAAAAATCCTGAAATTCGTTCCTAAACATTTGCATGAGTAACATTTGCAAGCAGAAACCAAGGCGATATCTCATCGAGCATAAGAGTTATTGAGAAACACGTAAAAACATATTTAACGCTTTTACACCTTCTTGGGGGTGGAATTTTTGTAAATCCTGAAATTGGTTTATAAACATTTGTATGAGTAACATTTGCAAGCAAACACCAAGGCGATATCTCATCGTGCCTAAGAGATATATAGGAGAAATACGTAAAGACATTTTTAACCCTTTTACATCCCCTTTGTGGTGGAATTTTTTAAAAATCCTGAAATTCGTTTTTAAACATTTGTATGAGTAACATTTGCAAGCAAAAACCAACGCGATATATCATCGTGCCTAACAGATATTGAGAAATACGTAAAAACACATTAAACCCTTTTACACCCTCTTAGGGGTGGAATTTTTAAAAATCCTGAAATTGGTTCATAAACATTTGTATGAGTAACATTTGCAAGCAAACACCAAGGCGATATCTCATCGTGCCTAAGAGATATATAGGAGAAATACGTAAAAACATTTGTAACCCTTTTACATTCCCTTAGGAGTAGAATTTCTAAAAATCCTAAAATTAGTTTTCAAAAATTTGTATGAGTAGCATTTGCAAGCAGAAACCAAGGCGATATCTCATCGTGCATAAGAGTTATTGAGAAACACGTAAAAACATATTTAATGCTTTTACACCTTCTTAGGGGTGGAATTTTTGAAAATACTGAAATCGGTTTATAAACATTTGTATGAGTAACATTTGCAAGCAAACACCAAGGCGATATCTCATCGTGCCTAAGAAATATATAGGAAAAATACGTAAAAACATTTGTAACCCTTTTACATCCCCTTTGGGGTGGATTTTTTTTAAAATCCTGAAATTCGTTTCTAAACATTTGTATGAGTAACATTTTCGAGCGAAAACCAACGCGATATCTCATCGTGCCTAAGAGATATTGAGAAATACGTAAAAACATATTAAACCCTTTTACTCCCCCTTAGGGGTGAAATTTCTAAAATTCCCTTCTTAGTGAACGTCTATGACATGATGGGAATATATCCTTAGAATTTCAAGTTTCTAGGCCCAGGGCTTTGGGCTGGGCGTTGACGAGTCAGTCAGTCAGTCAGTCAGGACTTTTCTTTTTATATATATAGATTGGAATATAAAATTTGTATCGGTAACCTTTGGAAGGAAAATTGAGAAATATGCGAAATAAAACCCTGTACACTCCCTTAGGGATAGAATTTAAAAAAAAAACGTTAAAAAACTTTCAACAGTTTCTAACCCTTTTACACCTTCTTAGGGGTGGAATTTCTAAAAATCCTGAAATTAGTTTTCAAGTATTTGTATGAGCAGCTTTTGCAAGCAAACACCAAGGCGATATCTAATCGTGCCTAAGAGATATAGAGGAGAAATACGTAAAGACATTTTTAACCCTTTTACATCCCCTTTGGGGTAGAATTTTTTTTAATTCCTGAAATTCGTTTTTAAACATTTGTATGAGTAACATTTGCAAGCAAAATTCAACGCGATATCTCATCGTGCCTAAGAGATATTGAGAAATACGTAAAAACATACTTAACCCTTTTCAACCTTATTAGGGGTGGAATTTCTCAAAATCCTGAAATTAGTTTTCAAACATTTGTATGAGTAACATTTGCAAGCAGAAACCAAGGCGATATCTCATCGTGCCTAAGAGTTATTGAGAAACACGTAAAAACATATTTAACCCTTTTACACTCTCTTAGGGGTGAAATTTTTCAAAATCCTGAAATTGGTTTATAAACATTTGTATGAGTAACATTTGCAAGCAGAAACCAAGGCGATATCTCATCGTGCCTAAGAGTTATTGAGAAACACGTAAAAACATATTTAAAAGTTTTACAGTCCCTTAGGGGTGGAATTTCTAAAAATCCTAAAATTAGTTTTTAAAAATTTGTATGAGTAACATTTGCAAGCAGAAACCAAGGCGATATCTCATCGTGCCTACGAGATATTGAGAAATACGTAAAAACATATAACCCTTTTACATCCCTTTTGGGGTAGAATTTTTCTAAAATCCTGAAATTCATTTTTGAACATTTGTATGAGTAATATTTGCAAGCAAAAACCAACGCGATATCTCATCGTGCCTAAGAGATATTGAGAAATACGTAAAAACTTATTTAACCCTTTTACACCCCCTTCGGGGTGGAATTTCTAAAAATCCTAAAATTTGTTTCTAAACATTTGTATGAGTCACATTTGCAAGCAGAAACCAAGGCGATATCTCATCGTGCATAAGAGTTATTAAGAGACACGTTAAAACATATTTCACCCTTTTACACCCTCTTAGGGGTGGAATTTTTGAAAATCTTGAAATTGTTTCATAAACATTTGTATGAGTAACATTTGCAAGCAGAAACCAAGGCGATATCTCATCGTGCCTACGAGATATTGAGAAATACGTAAAAACATAATTAACCCTTTTACATCCCCTTTGGGGTAGAATTTTTTTAAAATCCTGAAATTCGTTTTTAAACATTTGTATGAGTAACATTTGCAAGCAAAAACCAGCGCGATATCTCATCGTGCCTAAGAGATATTGAGAAATACGTAAAAACATATTTAACCCTTTCAAACCCTTTTAGGGGTGGAATTCCTAAAAATCCTGAAATTGGTTTTCAAACATTTGTATGAGTAACATTTGCGAGCAGAAACCAAGGCGATATCTCATCGTGCCTAAGAGTTATTGAGAAACACGTAAAAACATATTTAACGCTTTTACACCCTCTTAGGGGTGGAATTTTTTAAAATCCTGAAATTCTTTTATAAACATTTGTATGAGTAACATTTGCAAGCAGAAACCAAGGCGATATCTCATAGTGCATAAAAGTTATTGAGAGACACGTAAAAACATATTTAACCCTTTTACACCCTCTTAGGGGTAGAATTTTTGAAAATCTTAAAATTAGTTCATGAACATTTGTATGAGTAACATTTGCAAGCAGAAACCAAGGCGATATCTCATCGTGCCTAAGAGTTATTGAGAAATACGTAAAAACATATTTAACCCTTTTACACCCCCTTAGGGGTGGAATTTTTTAAAATCCTGAATGTGGTTTATAAACATTTGTATGAGTAAATTTTGCAACCAAAAACCAAGGCGATATCTCATCTTGCCTACGAGACATTGAAAAATACGTAAAAACATATTTAACCCTTTTACATCCCTTTTGGGGTGGAATTTTTTTTGAAATCCTCAAATTAATTTTTAAACATTTGTATGAGTAACATTTGCAAGCAAAAACCAACGCGATATATCATCGTGCCTAACAGATATTGAGAAATACGTAAAAACACATTAAACCCTTTTACACCCTCTTAGGAGTGGAATTTTTAAAAATCCTGAAATTGGTTCATAAACGTTTTGATGAGTAACATTTGCAAGCAAAAACCAAGGCGATATCTCATCGTGTCTAAAAGTTATTGAGAAACACGTAAAAACATATTTAACGCTTTTACACCCTCTTAGGGGTAGAACTTTTGAAAATCCTGGAATTAGTTTATAAACATTTGTATGAGTAACATTTGCAAGCAAAAACCAAGGCGATATATCATCGTGCCTAACAGATATTGAGAAATACGTAAAAACATATTTAACCCTTTTACACCCTCTTAGGGGTGGCATTTTTAAAAATCCTGAAATTCGTTCATAAACATTTTGATAAGTAACATTTGCAAGCAAAAACCAAGGCGATATCTCATCGTGCCTAAAAGTTATTGAGAAACACGTAAAAACATATTCAACGCTTTTACACCCTCTTAGGGGTGGCATTTTTGGAAATTCTGGAATTCGTTTATAAACATTTGTATGAGTAACATTTGCAAGCAAAAACCAAGGCGATATCTCATCGTGCCTACGAGATATTGAGAAATACGTAAAAACATATTTAACCCTTTTACACCCCCTTTGAGGTAGAATTTTTTTAAAATCCTGAAATTCGTTTTTAAACATTTGTATGAGTAACATTTGCAAGCAAACACCAAGGCGATATCTCATCGTGCCTAAGAGATATATAGGAGAAATACGTAAAAACATTTGTAACCCTTTTACATTCCCTTAGGAGTAGAATTTCTAAAAATCCTAAAATTAGTTTTCAAAAATTTGTATGAGTAGCATTTGCAAGCAGAAACCAAGGCGATATCTCATCGTGCATAAGAGTTATTGAGAAACACGTAAAAACATATCTAACGCTTTTACACCTTCTTAGGGGTGGAATTTTTGTAAATCCTGAAATTGGTTCATAAACATTTGTATGAGTAACATTTGCAAGCAGACACCAAGGCGATATCTCATCGTGCCTAAGAGTTATTGAGAAACACGTAAAAACATATTTAACCATTTTGCACCCCCTTAGGGGTGAAATTTCTAAAAATCCTGAAATTCGTTCCTAAACATTTGCATGAGTAACATTTGCAAGCAGAAACCAAGGCGATATCTCATCGAGCATAAGAGTTATTGAGAAACACGTAAAAACATATTTAACGCTTTTACACCTTCTTGGGGGTGGAATTTTTGTAAATCCTGAAATTGGTTTATAAACATTTGTATGAGTAACATTTGCAAGCAAACACCAAGGCGATATCTCATCGTGCCTAAGAGATATATAGGAGAAATACGTAAAGACATTTTTAACCCTTTTACATCCCCTTTGTGGTGGAATTTTTTAAAAATCCTGAAATTCGTTTTTAAACATTTGTATGAGTAACATTTGCAAGCAAAAACCAACGCGATATATCATCGTGCCTAACAGATATTGAGAAATACGTAAAAACACATTAAACCCTTTTACACCCTCTTAGGGGTGGAATTTTTAAAAATCCTGAAATTGGTTCATAAACATTTGTATGAGTAACATTTGCAAGCAAACACCAAGGCGATATCTCATCGTGCCTAAGAGATATATAGGAGAAATACGTAAAAACATTTGTAACCCTTTTACATTCCCTTAGGAGTAGAATTTCTAAAAATCCTAAAATTAGTTTTCAAAAATTTGTATGAGTAGCATTTGCAAGCAGAAACCAAGGCGATATCTCATCGTGCATAAGAGTTATTGAGAAACACGTAAAAACATATTTAATGCTTTTACACCTTCTTAGGGGTGGAATTTTTGAAAATACTGAAATCGGTTTATAAACAATGTATGAGTAACATTTGCAAGCAAACACCAAGGCGATATCTCATCGTGCCTAAGAAATATATAGGAAAAATACGTAAAAACATTTGTAACCCTTTTACATCCCCTTTGGGGTGGATTTTTTTTAAAATCCTGAAATTCGTTTCTAAACATTTGTATGAGTAACATTTTCGAGCGAAAACCAACGCGATATCTCATCGTGCCTAAGAGATATTGAAAAATACGTAAAAACATATTAAACCCTTTTACTCCCCCTTAGGGGTGAAATTTCTAAAATTCCCTTCTTAGTGAACGTCTATGACATGATGGGAATATATCCTTAGAATTTCAAGTTTCTAGGCCCAGGGCTTTGGGCTGGGCGTTGACGAGTCAGTCAGTCAGTCAGTCAGGACTTTTCTTTTTATATATATAGATTGGAATATAAAATTTGTATCGGTAACCTTTGGAAGGAAAATTGAGAAATATGCGAAATAAAACCCTGTACACTCCCTTAGGGATAGAATTTAAAAAAAAAACGTTAAAAAACTTTCAACAGTTTCTAACCCTTTTACACCTTCTTAGGGGTGGAATTTCTAAAAATCCTGAAATTGGTTTTCAAGTATTTGTATGAGCAGCTTTTGCAAGCAAACACCAAGGCGATATCTAATCGTGCCTAAGAGATATAGAGGAGAAATACGTAAAGACATTTTTAACCCTTTTACATCCCCTTTGGGGTAGAATTTTTTTAAATCCTGAAATTCGTTTTTAAACATTTGTATGAGTAACATTTGCAAGCAAAATTCAACGCGATATCTCATCGTGCCTAAGAGATATTGAGAAATACGTAAAAACATACTTAACCCTTTTCAACCTTATTAGGGGTGGAATTTCTCAAAATCCTGAAATTAGTTTTCAAACATTTGTATGAGTAACATTTGCAAGCAGAAACCAAGGCGATATCTCATCGTGCCTAAGAGTTATTGAGAAACACGTAAAAACATATTTAACCCTTTTACACTCTCTTAGGGGTGAAATTTTTCAAAATCCTGAAATTGGTTTATAAACATTTGTATGAGTAACATTTGCAAGCAGAAACCAAGGCGATATCTCATCGTGCCTAAGAGTTATTGAGAAACACGTAAAAACATATTTAAAAGTTTTACAGTCCCTTAGGGGTGGAATTTCTAAAAATCCTAAAATTAGTTTTTAAAAATTTGTATGAGTAACATTTGCAAGCAGAAACCAAGGCGATATCTCATCGTGCCTACGAGATATTGAGAAATACGTAAAAACATATAACCCTTTTACATCCCTTTTGGGGTAGAATTTTTCTAAAATCCTGAAATTCATTTTTGAACATTTGTATGAGTAATATTTGCAAGCAAAAACCAACGCGATATCTCATCGTGCCTAAGAGATATTGAGAAATACGTAAAAACTTATTTAACCCTTTTACACCCCCTTCGGGGTGGAATTTCTAAAAATCCTAAAATTTGTTTCTAAACATTTGTATGAGTCACATTTGCAAGCAGAAACCAAGGCGATATCTCATCGTGCATAAGAGTTATTAAGAGACACGTTAAAACATATTTCACCCTTTTACACCCTCTTAGGGGTGGAATTTTTAAAAATCTTGAAATTGGTTCATAAACATTTGTATGAGTAACATTTGCAAGCAGAAACCAAGGCGATATCTCATCGTGCCTACGAGATATTGAGAAATACGTAAAAACATATTTAACCCTTTTACATCCCCTTTGGGGTAGAATTTTTTTAAAATCCTGAAATTCGTTTTTAAACATTTGTATGAGTAACATTTGCAAGCAAAAACCAGCGCGATATCTCATCGTGCCTAAGAGATATTGAGAAATACGTAAAAACATATTTAACCCTTTCAAACCCTTTTAGGGGTGGAATTCCTAAAAATCCTGAAATTGGTTTTCAAACATTTGTATGAGTAACATTTGCGAGCAGAAACCAAGGCGATATCTCATCGTGCCTAAGAGTTATTGAGAAACACGTAAAAACATATTTAACGCTTTTACACCCTCTTAGGGGTGGAATTTTTTAAAATCCTGAAATTCTTTTATAAACATTTGTATGAGTAACATTTGCAAGCAGAAACCAAGGCGATATCTCATAGTGCATAAAAGTTATTGAGAGACACGTAAAAACATATTTAACCCTTTTACACCCTCTTAGGGGTAGAATTTTTGAAAATCTTAAAATTAGTTCATGAACATTTGTATGAGTAACATTTGCAAGCAGAAACCAAGGCGATATCTCATCGTGCCTAAGAGTTATTGAGAAATACGTAAAAACATATTTAACCCTTTTACACCCCCTTAGGGGTGGAATTTTTTAAAATCCTGAATGTGGTTTATAAACATTTGTATGAGTAAATTTTGCAACCAAAAACCAAGGCGATATCTCATCTTGCCTACGAGACATTGAAAAATACGTAAAAACATATTTAACCCTTTTACATCCCTTTTGGGGTGGAATTTTTTTTGAAATCCTCAAATTAATTTTTAAACATTTGTATGAGTAACATTTGCAAGCAAAAAAAAACGCGATATCTCATCGTGCCTAAGAGATATTGAGAAATACGTAAAAACATATTTAACCCTTTTACACCCCCTTAGGGGTGGAATTTCTAATAATCCTGAAATTCGTTTCTAAACATTTGTATGAGTAACATTTGCAAGCAAAAACCGACGCGATTTCTCATCGTGCCCAAGAGATATTGAGAAATACGTAGAAACATATTTAACGCTTTTGCACCCTCTTAGGAGTGGAATTTTTGAAAATCTTGAAATTGGTTTATAAACATTTGTATGAGTAACATTTGCAAGCAGAAACCAAGGCGATATCTCATCGTGCCTAAGAGTTATTGAGAAACACGTAAAAACATATTTAACCATTTTACACCCCCTTAGGGGTGGAATTTCTAAAAATCCTGAAATTCGTTTCTGAAGATTTGTATGAATAATTTTGCAAGCAAAAACCAACGCGATGTCTCATCGTGCCTAAGAGATATTGAGAAATACGTAAAAACATATTTAACCCTTTTACACCCCCTTAGGCGTGGAAATTCTAAAAATTCTGAAATCCGTTTCTAAACATTTGTATGAGTAACATTTGCAAGCAAAAACCAACGCGATATCTCATCGTGCCTACGAGATATTGAAAAATACGTAAAAACATATTTAACGCTTTTACATCCCTTTTGGGGTAAAATTTTTTTGAAATCCTGAAATTTATTTTTAAACATTTGTATGAGTAACATTTGCAAGCAAAAACCAACTCGATATCTCATCGTGCCTAAGAGATATTGAGAAATACGTTAAAACCTATTTAACCTTTTTACACCCCCATTGGGGTGGAAATTCTAAAAATCCTGAAATTTGTTTTTAAACATTTGTACGCGTAACATTTGCAAGCAGAAACCAAGGCGATATCTCATCGTGCCCATGAGATATTGAGAAATACGTAAAAATATAATTAACCCTTTTACACCCCTTCTTAGGGGTGGAATTTCTAAAAATTTCGAAATTGGTTTTCAAACATTTGTATGAGTAACATTTGCAAGCAGAAACCAAGGCGATATCTCATCGTGCCTAAGAGTTATTGAGAAACACGTAAAAACATATTTAACCCTTTTACACCCTCTTAGAGGTAGAATTTTTGAAAATCTTGAAATCGGTTCATAAACATTTGTATGAGTAACATTTGCAAGCAGAAACCAAGGCGATATCTCATCGTGCCTAAGAGTTATTGAAAAACACGTCAAAACATTTTTAACCCTTTTACACCCCCTTAGGCGTGAAACTTCTAAAAATCCTGGAATTCGTTTCTAAACATTTGTATGAGTAACATTTGCAAGCGAAAACCAACGCGATATCTCATCGTGCCTCTGAGATATTGAGAAATACGTAAAAATATATTCAACCCTTTTACACCCCTTCCTAGGGGTGGAATTTCCAAAAGTTTTGAAATTGGTTTTTAAACATTTGTATGAGTAACATTTGGAAGCAGAAACCAAGGCGATATCTCATCGTGCCTAAGAGTTATTGAGAAACACGTAAAAACATATTTAACCCTTTTACACCCTCTTAGGAGTGGAATTTTTGAAAATCTTGAAATTGGTTCATAAACATTTGTATGAGTAACATTTGCAAGCAGAAACCAAGGCGATATCTCATCGTGCATAAGAGTTATTGAGAAACACGTAAAAACATATTTAATGCTTTTACACCTTCTTAGGGGTGGAATTTTTGAAAATCCTGAAATAGGTTTATAAACATTTGTATGAGTAACATTTGCAAGCAAACACCAAGGCGATATCTAATCGTGCCTAAGAGATATAGAGGAGAAATACGTAAAGACATTTTTAACCTTTTTACATCCCCTTTGGGGTGGAATTTTTCAAAAATCCTGAATTTCGTTTTTAAACATTTGTATGAGTAACATTTGCAAGCAAAAACCAACGCGATATATCATCGTGCCTAAGAGATATTGAGAAATACGTAAAAACGTATTTAGCCCTTTTACACCTTCTTAGGGGTGGAATTTTTGAAAATCTTGAAATTGGTTCATAAACAGTTGTATGAGTAACATTTGCAAGCAGAAACCAAGGCGATATCTCATCATGCCTAACAGTTATTGCGAAATACGTCAAAACATTTTTAACCCTTTTACACCCCCTTAGGCGTGGAATTTCGAAAATCCTGAAATTCGTTTCTAAACATTTGTATGAGTAACATTTGCAAGCAAAAACCGACGCGATTTCTCATCGTGCCCAAGACATATTGAGAAATACGTAGAAACATATTTAACGCTTTTGCACCCTCTTAGGAGTGGAATTTTTGAAAATCTTGAAATTAGTTTATAAACATTTGTATGAGTAACATTTGCAAGAAGAAACCAAGGCGATATCTCATCGTGCCTAAAAGTTATTGAGAAACACGTAAAAACATATTTAACCATTTTACACCCCCTTAGGGGTGGAATTTCTAAAAATCCTGAAATTCGTTTCTGAAGATTTGTATGAATAATTTTGCAAGTAAAAACCAACGCGATATCTCATCGTGCCTAAGAGATATTGAGAAATACGTAAAAACATATTTAACCCTTTTACACCCCCTTAGGCATGGAAATTCTAAAAATTCTGAAATCCGTTTCTAAACATTTGTATGAGTAACATTTGCAAGCAAAAACCAACGCGATATCTCATCGTGCCTACGAGATATTGAAAAATACGTAAAAACATATTTAACCCTTTTACATCCCTTTTGGGGTAAAATTTTTTTGAAATCCTGAAATTTATTTTTAAACATTTGTATAAGTAACATTTGCAAGCAAAAACCAACTCGATATCTCATCGTGCCTTAGAGATATTGAGAAATACGTAAAAACATATTCAACCCTTTTACACCCCCTTAGAGGTGGAATTTCTAAAAATTCTGAAACTCGTTTCTAAACATTTGTATGAGTAACATTTGCAAGCAGAAACCAAGGCGATATCTCATCGTGCCTAAGAGTTATTGAGAAACACGTAAAAACATATTTAACGCTTTTACACCTTCTTAGGGGTGGAATTTTTGAAAATCCTGAAATTGGTTTATAAACATTTGTATGAGTAACATTTGCAAGCAAACACCAAGGCGATATCTCATCGTGCCTAAGAGATATATAGGAGAAATACGTAAAGACATTTTTAACCCTTTTACATCCCCTTTGTGGTGGAATTTTTTAAAAATCCTGAAATTCGTTTTTAAACATTTGTATGAGTAACATTTGCAAGCAAAAACCAGCGCGATATCTCATCGTGCCTAAGAGATATTGAGAAATACGTAAAAACATATTTAACCCTTTCAAACCCTTTTAGGGGTGGAATTCCTAAAAATCCTGAAATTGGTTTTCAAACATTTGTATGAGTAACATTTGCGAGCAGAAACCAAGGCGATATCTCATCGTGCCTAAGAGTTATTGAGAAACACGTAAAAACATATTTAACGCTTTTACACCCTCTTAGGGGTGGAATTTTTTAAAATCCTGAAATTCTTTTATAAACATTTGTATGAGTAACATTTGCAAGCAGAAACCAAGGCGATATCTCATAGTGCATAAAAGTTATTGAGAGACACGTAAAAACATATTTAACCCTTTTACACCCTCTTAGGGGTAGAATTTTTGAAAATCTTAAAATTAGTTCATGAACATTTGTATGAGTAACATTTGCAAGCAGAAACCAAGGCGATATCTCATCGTGCCTAAGAGTTATTGAGAAATACGTAAAAACATATTTAACCCTTTTACACCCCCTTAGGGGTGGAATTTTTTAAAATCCTGAATGTGGTTTATAAACATTTGTATGAGTAAATTTTGCAACCAAAAACCAAGGCGATATCTCATCTTGCCTACGAGACATTGAAAAATACGTAAAAACATATTTAACCCTTTTACATCCCTTTTGGGGTGGAATTTTTTTTGAAATCCTCAAATTAATTTTTAAACATTTGTATGAGTAACATTTGCAAGCAAAAACCAACGCGATATATCATCGTGCCTAACAGATATTGAGAAATACGTAAAAACACATTAAACCCTTTTACACCCTCTTAGGAGTGGAATTTTTAAAAATCCTGAAATTGGTTCATAAACGTTTTGATGAGTAACATTTGCAAGCAAAAACCAAGGCGATATCTCATCGTGTCTAAAAGTTATTGAGAAACACGTAAAAACATATTTAACGCTTTTACACCCTCTTAGGGGTAGAACTTTTGAAAATCCTGGAATTAGTTTATAAACATTTGTATGAGTAACATTTGCAAGCAAAAACCAAGGCGATATATCATCGTGCCTAACAGATATTGAGAAATACGTAAAAACATATTTAACCCTTTTACACCCTCTTAGGGGTGGCATTTTTAAAAATCCTGAAATTCGTTCATAAACATTTTGATAAGTAACATTTGCAAGCAAAAACCAAGGCGATATCTCATCGTGCCTAAAAGTTATTGAGAAACACGTAAAAACATATTCAACGCTTTTACACCCTCTTAGGGGTGGCATTTTTGGAAATTCTGGAATTCGTTTATAAACATTTGTATGAGTAACATTTGCAAGCAAAAACCAAGGCGATATCTCATCGTGCCTACGAGATATTGAGAAATACGTAAAAACATATTTAACCCTTTTACACCCCCTTTGAGGTAGAATTTTTTTAAAATCCTGAAATTCGTTTTTAAACATTTGTATGAGTAACATTTGCAAGCAAACACCAAGGCGATATCTCATCGTGCCTAAGAGATATATAGGAGAAATACGTAAAAACATTTGTAACCCTTTTACATTCCCTTAGGAGTAGAATTTCTAAAAATCCTAAAATTAGTTTTCAAAAATTTGTATGAGTAGCATTTGCAAGCAGAAACCAAGGCGATATCTCATCGTGCATAAGAGTTATTGAGAAACACGTAAAAACATATCTAACGCTTTTACACCTTCTTAGGGGTGGAATTTTTGTAAATCCTGAAATTGGTTCATAAACATTTGTATGAGTAACATTTGCAAGCAGACACCAAGGCGATATCTCATCGTGCCTAAGAGTTATTGAGAAACACGTAAAAACATATTTAACCATTTTGCACCCCCTTAGGGGTGAAATTTCTAAAAATCCTGAAATTCGTTCCTAAACATTTGCATGAGTAACATTTGCAAGCAGAAACCAAGGCGATATCTCATCGAGCATAAGAGTTATTGAGAAACACGTAAAAACATATTTAACGCTTTTACACCTTCTTGGGGGTGGAATTTTTGTAAATCCTGAAATTGGTTTATAAACATTTGTATGAGTAACATTTGCAAGCAAACACCAAGGCGATATCTCATCGTGCCTAAGAGATATATAGGAGAAATACGTAAAGACATTTTTAACCCTTTTACATCCCCTTTGTGGTGGAATTTTTTAAAAATCCTGAAATTCGTTTTTAAACATTTGTATGAGTAACATTTGCAAGCAAAAACCAACGCGATATATCATCGTGCCTAACAGATATTGAGAAATACGTAAAAACACATTAAACCCTTTTACACCCTCTTAGGGGTGGAATTTTTAAAAATCCTGAAATTGGTTCATAAACATTTGTATGAGTAACATTTGCAAGCAAACACCAAGGCGATATCTCATCGTGCCTAAGAGATATATAGGAGAAATACGTAAAAACATTTGTAACCCTTTTACATTCCCTTAGGAGTAGAATTTCTAAAAATCCTAAAATTAGTTTTCAAAAATTTGTATGAGTAGCATTTGCAAGCAGAAACCAAGGCGATATCTCATCGTGCATAAGAGTTATTGAGAAACACGTAAAAACATATTTAATGCTTTTACACCTTCTTAGGGGTGGAATTTTTGAAAATACTGAAATCGGTTTATAAACAATGTATGAGTAACATTTGCAAGCAAACACCAAGGCGATATCTCATCGTGCCTAAGAAATATATAGGAAAAATACGTAAAAACATTTGTAACCCTTTTACATCCCCTTTGGGGTGGATTTTTTTTAAAAATCCTGAAATTCGTTTCTAAACATTTGTATGAGTAACATTTTCGAGCGAAAACCAACGCGATATCTCATCGTGCCTAAGAGATATTGAGAAATACGTAAAAACATATTAAACCCTTTTACTCCCCCTTAGGGGTGAAATTTCTAAAATTCCCTTCTTAGTGAACGTCTATGACATGATGGGAATATATCCTTAGAATTTCAAGTTTCTAGGCCCAGGGCTTTGGGCTGGGCGTTGACGAGTCAGTCAGTCAGTCAGTCAGGACTTTTCTTTTTATATATATAGATTGGAATATAAAATTTGTATCGGTAACCTTTGGAAGGAAAATTGAGAAATATGCGAAATAAAACCCTGTACACTCCCTTAGGGATAGAATTTAAAAAAAAAACGTTAAAAAACTTTCAACAGTTTCTAACCCTTTTACACCTTCTTAGGGGTGGAATTTCTAAAAATCCTGAAATTGGTTTTCAAGTATTTGTATGAGCAGCTTTTGCAAGCAAACACCAAGGCGATATCTAATCGTGCCTAAGAGATATAGAGGAGAAATACGTAAAGACATTTTTAACCCTTTTACATCCCCTTTGGGGTAGAATTTTTTTAAATCCTGAAATTCGTTTTTAAACATTTGTATGAGTAACATTTGCAAGCAAAATTCAACGCGATATCTCATCGTGCCTAAGAGATATTGAGAAATACGTAAAAACATACTTAACCCTTTTCAACCTTATTAGGGGTGGAATTTCTCAAAATCCTGAAATTAGTTTTCAAACATTTGTATGAGTAACATTTGCAAGCAGAAACCAAGGCGATATCTCATCGTGCCTAAGAGTTATTGAGAAACACGTAAAAACATATTTAACCCTTTTACACTCTCTTAGGGGTGAAATTTTTCAAAATCCTGAAATTGGTTTATAAACATTTGTATGAGTAACATTTGCAAGCAGAAACCAAGGCGATATCTCATCGTGCCTAAGAGTTATTGAGAAACACGTAAAAACATATTTAAAAGTTTTACAGTCCCTTAGGGGTGGAATTTCTAAAAATCCTAAAATTAGTTTTTAAAAATTTGTATGAGTAACATTTGCAAGCAGAAACCAAGGCGATATCTCATCGTGCCTACGAGATATTGAGAAATACGTAAAAACATATAACCCTTTTACATCCCTTTTGGGGTAGAATTTTTCTAAAATCCTGAAATTCATTTTTGAACATTTGTATGAGTAATATTTGCAAGCAAAAACCAACGCGATATCTCATCGTGCCTAAGAGATATTGAGAAATACGTAAAAACTTATTTAACCCTTTTACACCCCCTTCGGGGTGGAATTTCTAAAAATCCTAAAATTTGTTTCTAAACATTTGTATGAGTCACATTTGCAAGCAGAAACCAAGGCGATATCTCATCGTGCATAAGAGTTATTAAGAGACACGTTAAAACATATTTCACCCTTTTACACCCTCTTAGGGGTGGAATTTTTAAAAATCTTGAAATTGGTTCATAAACATTTGTATGAGTAACATTTGCAAGCAGAAACCAAGGCGATATCTCATCGTGCCTACGAGATATTGAGAAATACGTAAAAACATATTTAACCCTTTTACATCCCCTTTGGGGTAGAATTTTTTTAAAATCCTGAAATTCGTTTTTAAACATTTGTATGAGTAACATTTGCAAGCAAAAACCAGCGCGATATCTCATCGTGCCTAAGAGATATTGAGAAATACGTAAAAACATATTTAACCCTTTCAAACCCTTTTAGGGGTGGAATTCCTAAAAATCCTGAAATTGGTTTTCAAACATTTGTATGAGTAACATTTGCGAGCAGAAACCAAGGCGATATCTCATCGTGCCTAAGAGTTATTGAGAAACACGTAAAAACATATTTAACGCTTTTACACCCTCTTAGGGGTGGAATTTTTTAAAATCCTGAAATTCTTTTATAAACATTTGTATGAGTAACATTTGCAAGCAGAAACCAAGGCGATATCTCATAGTGCATAAAAGTTATTGAGAGACACGTAAAAACATATTTAACCCTTTTACACCCTCTTAGGGGTAGAATTTTTGAAAATCTTAAAATTAGTTCATGAACATTTGTATGAGTAACATTTGCAAGCAGAAACCAAGGCGATATCTCATCGTGCCTAAGAGTTATTGAGAAATACGTAAAAACATATTTAACCCTTTTACACCCCCTTAGGGGTGGAATTTTTTAAAATCCTGAATGTGGTTTATAAACATTTGTATGAGTAAATTTTGCAACCAAAAACCAAGGCGATATCTCATCTTGCCTACGAGACATTGAAAAATACGTAAAAACATATTTAACCCTTTTACATCCCTTTTGGGGTGGAATTTTTTTTGAAATCCTCAAATTAATTTTTAAACATTTGTATGAGTAACATTTGCAAGCAAAAAAAAACGCGATATCTCATCGTGCCTAAGAGATATTGAGAAATACGTAAAAACATATTTAACCCTTTTACACCCCCTTAGGGGTGGAATTTCTAATAATCCTGAAATTCGTTTCTAAACATTTGTATGAGTAACATTTGCAAGCAAAAACCGACGCGATTTCTCATCGTGCCCAAGAGATATTGAGAAATACGTAGAAACATATTTAACGCTTTTGCACCCTCTTAGGAGTGGAATTTTTGAAAATCTTGAAATTGGTTTATAAACATTTGTATGAGTAACATTTGCAAGCAGAAACCAAGGCGATATCTCATCGTGCCTAAGAGTTATTGAGAAACACGTAAAAACATATTTAACCATTTTACACCCCCTTAGGGGTGGAATTTCTAAAAATCCTGAAATTCGTTTCTGAAGATTTGTATGAATAATTTTGCAAGCAAAAACCAACGCGATGTCTCATCGTGCCTAAGAGATATTGAGAAATACGTAAAAACATATTTAACCCTTTTACACCCCCTTAGGCGTGGAAATTCTAAAAATTCTGAAATCCGTTTCTAAACATTTGTATGAGTAACATTTGCAAGCAAAAACCAACGCGATATCTCATCGTGCCTACGAGATATTGAAAAATACGTAAAAACATATTTAACGCTTTTACATCCCTTTTGGGGTAAAATTTTTTTGAAATCCTGAAATTTATTTTTAAACATTTGTATGAGTAACATTTGCAAGCAAAAACCAACTCGATATCTCATCGTGCCTAAGAGATATTGAGAAATACGTTAAAACCTATTTAACCTTTTTACACCCCCATTGGGGTGGAAATTCTAAAAATCCTGAAATTTGTTTTTAAACATTTGTACGCGTAACATTTGCAAGCAGAAACCAAGGCGATATCTCATCGTGCCCATGAGATATTGAGAAATACGTAAAAATATAATTAACCCTTTTACACCCCTTCTTAGGGGTGGAATTTCTAAAAATTTCGAAATTGGTTTTCAAACATTTGTATGAGTAACATTTGCAAGCAGAAACCAAGGCGATATCTCATCGTGCCTAAGAGTTATTGAGAAACACGTAAAAACATATTTAACCCTTTTACACCCTCTTAGAGGTAGAATTTTTGAAAATCTTGAAATCGGTTCATAAACATTTGTATGAGTAACATTTGCAAGCAGAAACCAAGGCGATATCTCATCGTGCCTAAGAGTTATTGAAAAACACGTCAAAACATTTTTAACCCTTTTACACCCCCTTAGGCGTGAAACTTCTAAAAATCCTGGAATTCGTTTCTAAACATTTGTATGAGTAACATTTGCAAGCGAAAACCAACGCGATATCTCATCGTGCCTCTGAGATATTGAGAAATACGTAAAAATATATTCAACCCTTTTACACCCCTTCCTAGGGGTGGAATTTCCAAAAGTTTTGAAATTGGTTTTTAAACATTTGTATGAGTAACATTTGGAAGCAGAAACCAAGGCGATATCTCATCGTGCCTAAGAGTTATTGAGAAACACGTAAAAACATATTTAACCCTTTTACACCCTCTTAGGAGTGGAATTTTTGAAAATCTTGAAATTGGTTCATAAACATTTGTATGAGTAACATTTGCAAGCAGAAACCAAGGCGATATCTCATCGTGCATAAGAGTTATTGAGAAACACGTAAAAACATATTTAATGCTTTTACACCTTCTTAGGGGTGGAATTTTTGAAAATCCTGAAATAGGTTTATAAACATTTGTATGAGTAACATTTGCAAGCAAACACCAAGGCGATATCTAATCGTGCCTAAGAGATATAGAGGAGAAATACGTAAAGACATTTTTAACCTTTTTACATCCCCTTTGGGGTGGAATTTTTCAAAAATCCTGAATTTCGTTTTTAAACATTTGTATGAGTAACATTTGCAAGCAAAAACCAACGCGATATATCATCGTGCCTAAGAGATATTGAGAAATACGTAAAAACGTATTTAGCCCTTTTACACCTTCTTAGGGGTGGAATTTTTGAAAATCTTGAAATTGGTTCATAAACAGTTGTATGAGTAACATTTGCAAGCAGAAACCAAGGCGATATCTCATCATGCCTAACAGTTATTGCGAAATACGTCAAAACATTTTTAACCCTTTTACACCCCCTTAGGCGTGGAATTTCGAAAATCCTGAAATTCGTTTCTAAACATTTGTATGAGTAACATTTGCAAGCAAAAACCGACGCGATTTCTCATCGTGCCCAAGACATATTGAGAAATACGTAGAAACATATTTAACGCTTTTGCACCCTCTTAGGAGTGGAATTTTTGAAAATCTTGAAATTAGTTTATAAACATTTGTATGAGTAACATTTGCAAGAAGAAACCAAGGCGATATCTCATCGTGCCTAAAAGTTATTGAGAAACACGTAAAAACATATTTAACCATTTTACACCCCCTTAGGGGTGGAATTTCTAAAAATCCTGAAATTCGTTTCTGAAGATTTGTATGAATAATTTTGCAAGTAAAAACCAACGCGATATCTCATCGTGCCTAAGAGATATTGAGAAATACGTAAAAACATATTTAACCCTTTTACACCCCCTTAGGCATGGAAATTCTAAAAATTCTGAAATCCGTTTCTAAACATTTGTATGAGTAACATTTGCAAGCAAAAACCAACGCGATATCTCATCGTGCCTACGAGATATTGAAAAATACGTAAAAACATATTTAACCCTTTTACATCCCTTTTGGGGTAAAATTTTTTTGAAATCCTGAAATTTATTTTTAAACATTTGTATAAGTAACATTTGCAAGCAAAAACCAACTCGATATCTCATCGTGCCTTAGAGATATTGAGAAATACGTAAAAACATATTCAACCCTTTTACACCCCCTTAGAGGTGGAATTTCTAAAAATTCTGAAACTCGTTTCTAAACATTTGTATGAGTAACATTTGCAAGCAGAAACCAAGGCGATATCTCATCGTGCCTAAGAGTTATTGAGAAACACGTAAAAACATATTTAACGCTTTTACACCTTCTTAGGGGTGGAATTTTTGAAAATCCTGAAATTGGTTTATAAACATTTGTATGAGTAACATTTGCAAGCAAACACCAAGGCGATATCTCATCGTGCCTAAGAGATATATAGGAGAAATACGTAAAGACATTTTTAACCCTTTTACATCCCCTTTGTGGTGGAATTTTTTAAAAATCCTGAAATTCGTTTTTAAACATTTGTATGAGTAACATTTGCAAGCAAAAACCAACGCGATATATCATCGTGCCTAACAGATATTGAGAAATACGTAAAAACACATTAAACCCTTTTACACCCTCTTAGGAGTGGAATTTTTAAAAATCCTGAAATTGGTTCATAAACGTTTTGATGAGTAACATTTGCAAGCAAAAACCAAGGCGATATCTCATCGTGTCTAAAAGTTATTGAGAAACACGTAAAAACATATTTAACGCTTTTACACCCTCTTAGGGGTAGAACTTTTGAAAATCCTGGAATTAGTTTATAAACATTTGTATGAGTAACATTTGCAAGCAAAAACCAAGGCGATATATCATCGTGCCTAACAGATATTGAGAAATACGTAAAAACATATTTAACCCTTTTACACCCTCTTAGGGGTGGCATTTTTAAAAATCCTGAAATTCGTTCATAAACATTTTGATAAGTAACATTTGCAAGCAAAAACCAAGGCGATATCTCATCGTGCCTAAAAGTTATTGAGAAACACGTAAAAACATATTCAACGCTTTTACACCCTCTTAGGGGTGGCATTTTTGGAAATTCTGGAATTCGTTTATAAACATTTGTATGAGTAACATTTGCAAGCAAAAACCAAGGCGATATCTCATCGTGCCTACGAGATATTGAGAAATACGTAAAAACATATTTAACCCTTTTACACCCCCTTTGAGGTAGAATTTTTTTAAAATCCTGAAATTCGTTTTTAAACATTTGTATGAGTAACATTTGCAAGCAAACACCAAGGCGATATCTCATCGTGCCTAAGAGATATATAGGAGAAATACGTAAAAACATTTGTAACCCTTTTACATTCCCTTAGGAGTAGAATTTCTAAAAATCCTAAAATTAGTTTTCAAAAATTTGTATGAGTAGCATTTGCAAGCAGAAACCAAGGCGATATCTCATCGTGCATAAGAGTTATTGAGAAACACGTAAAAACATATCTAACGCTTTTACACCTTCTTAGGGGTGGAATTTTTGTAAATCCTGAAATTGGTTCATAAACATTTGTATGAGTAACATTTGCAAGCAGACACCAAGGCGATATCTCATCGTGCCTAAGAGTTATTGAGAAACACGTAAAAACATATTTAACCATTTTGCACCCCCTTAGGGGTGAAATTTCTAAAAATCCTGAAATTCGTTCCTAAACATTTGCATGAGTAACATTTGCAAGCAGAAACCAAGGCGATATCTCATCGAGCATAAGAGTTATTGAGAAACACGTAAAAACATATTTAACGCTTTTACACCTTCTTGGGGGTGGAATTTTTGTAAATCCTGAAATTGGTTTATAAACATTTGTATGAGTAACATTTGCAAGCAAACACCAAGGCGATATCTCATCGTGCCTAAGAGATATATAGGAGAAATACGTAAAGACATTTTTAACCCTTTTACATCCCCTTTGTGGTGGAATTTTTTAAAAATCCTGAAATTCGTTTTTAAACATTTGTATGAGTAACATTTGCAAGCAAAAACCAACGCGATATATCATCGTGCCTAACAGATATTGAGAAATACGTAAAAACACATTAAACCCTTTTACACCCTCTTAGGGGTGGAATTTTTAAAAATCCTGAAATTGGTTCATAAACATTTGTATGAGTAACATTTGCAAGCAAACACCAAGGCGATATCTCATCGTGCCTAAGAGATATATAGGAGAAATACGTAAAAACATTTGTAACCCTTTTACATTCCCTTAGGAGTAGAATTTCTAAAAATCCTAAAATTAGTTTTCAAAAATTTGTATGAGTAGCATTTGCAAGCAGAAACCAAGGCGATATCTCATCGTGCATAAAAGTTATTGAGAAACACGTAAAAACATATTTAATGCTTTTACACCTTCTTAGGGGTGGAATTTTTGAAAATACTGAAATCGGTTTATAAACATTTGTATGAGTAACATTTGCAAGCAAACACCAAGGCGATATCTCATCGTGCCTAAGAAATATATAGGAAAAATACGTAAAAACATTTGTAACCCTTTTACATCCCCTTTGGGGTGGATTTTTTTTAAAATCCTGAAATTCGTTTCTAAACATTTGTATGAGTAACATTTTCGAGCGAAAACCAACGCGATATCTCATCGTGCCTAAGAGATATTGAGAAATACGTAAAAACATATTAAACCCTTTTACTCCCCCTTAGGGGTGAAATTTCTAAAATTCCCTTCTTAGTGAACGTCTATGACATGATGGGAATATATCCTTAGAATTTCAAGTTTCTAGGCCCAGGGCTTTGGGCTGGGCGTTGACGAGTCAGTCAGTCAGTCAGTCAGGACTTTTCTTTTTATATATATAGATTGGAATATAAAATTTGTATCGGTAACCTTTGGAAGGAAAATTGAGAAATATGCGAAATAAAACCCTGTACACTCCCTTAGGGATAGAATTTAAAAAAAAAACGTTAAAAAACTTTCAACAGTTTCTAACCCTTTTACACCTTCTTAGGGGTGGAATTTCTAAAAATCCTGAAATTGGTTTTCAAGTATTTGTATGAGCAGCTTTTGCAAGCAAACACCAAGGCGATATCTAATCGTGCCTAAGAGATATAGAGGAGAAATACGTAAAGACATTTTTAACCCTTTTACATCCCCTTTGGGGTAGAATTTTTTTAAATCCTGAAATTCGTTTTTAAACATTTGTATGAGTAACATTTGCAAGCAAAATTCAACGCGATATCTCATCGTGCCTAAGAGATATTGAGAAATACGTAAAAACATACTTAACCCTTTTCAACCTTATTAGGGGTGGAATTTCTCAAAATCCTGAAATTAGTTTTCAAACATTTGTATGAGTAACATTTGCAAGCAGAAACCAAGGCGATATCTCATCGTGCCTAAGAGTTATTGAGAAACACGTAAAAACATATTTAACCCTTTTACACTCTCTTAGGGGTGAAATTTTTCAAAATCCTGAAATTGGTTTATAAACATTTGTATGAGTAACATTTGCAAGCAGAAACCAAGGCGATATCTCATCGTGCCTAAGAGTTATTGAGAAACACGTAAAAACATATTTAAAAGTTTTACAGTCCCTTAGGGGTGGAATTTCTAAAAATCCTAAAATTAGTTTTTAAAAATTTGTATGAGTAACATTTGCAAGCAGAAACCAAGGCGATATCTCATCGTGCCTACGAGATATTGAGAAATACGTAAAAACATATAACCCTTTTACATCCCTTTTGGGGTAGAATTTTTCTAAAATCCTGAAATTCATTTTTGAACATTTGTATGAGTAATATTTGCAAGCAAAAACCAACGCGATATCTCATCGTGCCTAAGAGATATTGAGAAATACGTAAAAACTTATTTAACCCTTTTACACCCCCTTCGGGGTGGAATTTCTAAAAATCCTAAAATTTGTTTCTAAACATTTGTATGAGTCACATTTGCAAGCAGAAACCAAGGCGATATCTCATCGTGCATAAGAGTTATTAAGAGACACGTTAAAACATATTTCACCCTTTTACACCCTCTTAGGGGTGGAATTTTTAAAAATCTTGAAATTGGTTCATAAACATTTGTATGAGTAACATTTGCAAGCAGAAACCAAGGCGATATCTCATCGTGCCTACGAGATATTGAGAAATACGTAAAAACATATTTAACCCTTTTACATCCCCTTTGGGGTAGAATTTTTTTAAAATCCTGAAATTCGTTTTTAAACATTTGTATGAGTAACATTTGCAAGCAAAAACCAGCGCGATATCTCATCGTGCCTAAGAGATATTGAGAAATACGTAAAAACATATTTAACCCTTTCAAACCCTTTTAGGGGTGGAATTCCTAAAAATCCTGAAATTGGTTTTCAAACATTTGTATGAGTAACATTTGCGAGCAGAAACCAAGGCGATATCTCATCGTGCCTAAGAGTTATTGAGAAACACGTAAAAACATATTTAACGCTTTTACACCCTCTTAGGGGTGGAATTTTTTAAAATCCTGAAATTCTTTTATAAACATTTGTATGAGTAACATTTGCAAGCAGAAACCAAGGCGATATCTCATAGTGCATAAAAGTTATTGAGAGACACGTAAAAACATATTTAACCCTTTTACACCCTCTTAGGGGTAGAATTTTTGAAAATCTTAAAATTAGTTCATGAACATTTGTATGAGTAACATTTGCAAGCAGAAACCAAGGCGATATCTCATCGTGCCTAAGAGTTATTGAGAAATACGTAAAAACATATTTAACCCTTTTACACCCCCTTAGGGGTGGAATTTTTTAAAATCCTGAATGTGGTTTATAAACATTTGTATGAGTAAATTTTGCAACCAAAAACCAAGGCGATATCTCATCTTGCCTACGAGACATTGAAAAATACGTAAAAACATATTTAACCCTTTTACATCCCTTTTGGGGTGGAATTTTTTTTGAAATCCTCAAATTAATTTTTAAACATTTGTATGAGTAACATTTGCAAGCAAAAAAAAACGCGATATCTCATCGTGCCTAAGAGATATTGAGAAATACGTAAAAACATATTTAACCCTTTTACACCCCCTTAGGGGTGGAATTTCTAATAATCCTGAAATTCGTTTCTAAACATTTGTATGAGTAACATTTGCAAGCAAAAACCGACGCGATTTCTCATCGTGCCCAAGAGATATTGAGAAATACGTAGAAACATATTTAACGCTTTTGCACCCTCTTAGGAGTGGAATTTTTGAAAATCTTGAAATTGGTTTATAAACATTTGTATGAGTAACATTTGCAAGCAGAAACCAAGGCGATATCTCATCGTGCCTAAGAGTTATTGAGAAACACGTAAAAACATATTTAACCATTTTACACCCCCTTAGGGGTGGAATTTCTAAAAATCCTGAAATTCGTTTCTGAAGATTTGTATGAATAATTTTGCAAGCAAAAACCAACGCGATGTCTCATCGTGCCTAAGAGATATTGAGAAATACGTAAAAACATATTTAACCCTTTTACACCCCCTTAGGCGTGGAAATTCTAAAAATTCTGAAATCCGTTTCTAAACATTTGTATGAGTAACATTTGCAAGCAAAAACCAACGCGATATCTCATCGTGCCTACGAGATATTGAAAAATACGTAAAAACATATTTAACGCTTTTACATCCCTTTTGGGGTAAAATTTTTTTGAAATCCTGAAATTTATTTTTAAACATTTGTATGAGTAACATTTGCAAGCAAAAACCAACTCGATATCTCATCGTGCCTAAGAGATATTGAGAAATACGTTAAAACCTATTTAACCTTTTTACACCCCCATTGGGGTGGAAATTCTAAAAATCCTGAAATTTGTTTTTAAACATTTGTACGCGTAACATTTGCAAGCAGAAACCAAGGCGATATCTCATCGTGCCCATGAGATATTGAGAAATACGTAAAAATATAATTAACCCTTTTACACCCCTTCTTAGGGGTGGAATTTCTAAAAATTTCGAAATTGGTTTTCAAACATTTGTATGAGTAACATTTGCAAGCAGAAACCAAGGCGATATCTCATCGTGCCTAAGAGTTATTGAGAAACACGTAAAAACATATTTAACCCTTTTACACCCTCTTAGAGGTAGAATTTTTGAAAATCTTGAAATCGGTTCATAAACATTTGTATGAGTAACATTTGCAAGCAGAAACCAAGGCGATATCTCATCGTGCCTAAGAGTTATTGAAAAACACGTCAAAACATTTTTAACCCTTTTACACCCCCTTAGGCGTGAAACTTCTAAAAATCCTGGAATTCGTTTCTAAACATTTGTATGAGTAACATTTGCAAGCGAAAACCAACGCGATATCTCATCGTGCCTCTGAGATATTGAGAAATACGTAAAAATATATTCAACCCTTTTACACCCCCTTAGGGGTGGAATTTTTTAAAATCCTGAATGTGGTTTATAAACATTTGTATGAGTAAATTTTGCAACCAAAAACCAAGGCGATATCTCATCTTGCCTACGAGACATTGAAAAATACGTAAAAACATATTTAACCCTTTTACATCCCTTTTGGGGTGGAATTTTTTTTGAAATCCTCAAATTAATTTTTAAACATTTGTATGAGTAACATTTGCAAGCAAAAACCAACGCGATATATCATCGTGCCTAACAGATATTGAGAAATACGTAAAAACACATTAAACCCTTTTACACCCTCTTAGGAGTGGAATTTTTAAAAATCCTGAAATTGGTTCATAAACGTTTTGATGAGTAACATTTGCAAGCAAAAACCAAGGCGATATCTCATCGTGTCTAAAAGTTATTGAGAAACACGTAAAAACATATTTAACGCTTTTACACCCTCTTAGGGGTAGAACTTTTGAAAATCCTGGAATTAGTTTATAAACATTTGTATGAGTAACATTTGCAAGCAAAAACCAAGGCGATATATCATCGTGCCTAACAGATATTGAGAAATACGTAAAAACATATTTAACCCTTTTACACCCTCTTAGGGGTGGCATTTTTAAAAATCCTGAAATTCGTTCATAAACATTTTGATAAGTAACATTTGCAAGCAAAAACCAAGGCGATATCTCATCGTGCCTAAAAGTTATTGAGAAACACGTAAAAACATATTCAACGCTTTTACACCCTCTTAGGGGTGGCATTTTTGGAAATTCTGGAATTCGTTTATAAACATTTGTATGAGTAACATTTGGAAGCAAAAACCAAGGCGATATCTCATCGTGCCTACGAGATATTGAGAAATACGTAAAAACATATTTAACCCTTTTACACCCCCTTTGAGGTAGAATTTTTTTAAAATCCTGAAATTCGTTTTTAAACATTTGTATGAGTAACATTTGCAAGCAAACACCAAGGCGATATCTCATCGTGCCTAAGAGATATATAGGAGAAATACGTAAAAACATTTGTAACCCTTTTACATTCCCTTAGGAGTAGAATTTCTAAAAATCCTAAAATTAGTTTTCAAAAATTTGTATGAGTAGCATTTGCAAGCAGAAACCAAGGCGATATCTCATCGTGCATAAGAGTTATTGAGAAACACGTAAAAACATATCTAACGCTTTTACACCTTCTTAGGGGTGGAATTTTTGTAAATCCTGAAATTGGTTCATAAACATTTGTATGAGTAACATTTGCAAGCAGACACCAAGGCGATATCTCATCGTGCCTAAGAGTTATTGAGAAACACGTAAAAACATATTTAACCATTTTGCACCCCCTTAGGGGTGAAATTTCTAAAAATCCTGAAATTCGTTCCTAAACATTTGCATGAGTAACATTTGCAAGCAGAAACCAAGGCGATATCTCATCGAGCATAAGAGTTATTGAGAAACACGTAAAAACATATTTAACGCTTTTACACCTTCTTGGGGGTGGAATTTTTGTAAATCCTGAAATTGGTTTATAAACATTTGTATGAGTAACATTTGCAAGCAAACACCAATGCGATATCTCATCGTGCCTAAGAGATATATAGGAGAAATACGTAAAGACATTTTTAACCCTTTTACATCCCCTTTGTGGTGGAATTTTTTAAAAATCCTGAAATTCGTTTTTAAACATTTGTATGAGTAACATTTGCAAGCAAAAACCAACGCGATATATCATCGTGCCTAACAGATATTGAGAAATACGTAAAAACACATTAAACCCTTTTACACCCTCTTAGGGGTGGAATTTTCAAAAATCCTGAAATTGGTTCATAAACATTTGTATGAGTAACATTTGCAAGCAAACACCAAGGCGATATCTCATCGTGCCTAAGAGATATATAGGAGAAATACGTAAAAACATTTGTAACCCTTTTACATTCCCTTAGGAGTAGAATTTCTAAAAATCCTAAAATTAGTTTTCAAAAATTTGTATGAGTAGCATTTGCAAGCAGAAACCAAGGCGATATCTCATCGTGCATAAGAGTTATTGAGAAACACGTAAAAACATATTTAATGCTTTTACACCTTCTTAGGGGTGGAATTTTTGAAAATACTGAAATCGGTTTATAAACATTTGTATGAGTAACATTTGCAAGCAAACACCAAGGCGATATCTCATCGTGCCTAAGAAATATATAGGAAAAATACGTAAAAACATTTGTAACCCTTTTACATCCCCTTTGGGGTGGATTTTTTTTAAAATCCTGAAATTCGTTTCTAAACATTTGTATGAGTAACATTTTCGAGCGAAAACCAACGCGATATCTCATCGTGCCTAAGAGATATTGAGAAATACGTAAAAACATATTAAACCCTTTTACTCCCCCTTAGGGGTGAAATTTCTAAAATTCCCCTCTTAGTGAACGTCTATGACATGATGGGAATATATCCTTAGAATTTCAAGTTTCTAGGCCCAGGGCTTTGGGCTGGGCGTTGACGAGTCAGTCAGTCAGTCAGTCAGGACTTTTCTTTTTATATATATAGATTGGAATATAAAATTTGTATCGGTAACCTTTGGAAGGAAAATTGAGAAATATGCGAAATAAAACCCTGTACACTCCCTTAGGGATAGAATTTAAAAAAAAAACGTTAAAAAACTTTCAACAGTTTCTAACCCTTTTACACCTTCTTAGGGGTGGAATTTCTAAAAATCCTGAAATTGGTTTTCAAGTATTTGTATGAGCAGCTTTTGCAAGCAAACACCAAGGCGATATCTAATCGTGCCTAAGAGATATAGAGGAGAAATACGTAAAGACATTTTTAACCCTTTTACATCCCCTTTGGGGTAGAATTTTTTTTAAATCCTGAAATTCGTTTTTAAACATTTGTATGAGTAACATTTGCAAGCAAAATTCAACGCGATATCTCATCGTGCCTAAGAGATATTGAGAAATACGTAAAAACATACTTAACCCTTTTCAACCTTATTAGGGGTGGAATTTCTCAAAATCCTGAAATTAGTTTTCAAACATTTGTATGAGTAACATTTGCAAGCAGAAACCAAGGCGATATCTCATCGTGCCTAAGAGTTATTGAGAAACACGTAAAAACATATTTAACCCTTTTACACTCGCTTAGGGGTGAAATTTTTCAAAATCCTGAAATTGGTTTATAAACATTTGTATGAGTAACATTTGCAAGCAGAAACCAAGGCGATATCTCATCGTGCCTAAGAGTTATTGAGAAACACGTAAAAACATATTTAAAAGTTTTACAGTCCCTTAGGGGTGGAATTTCTAAAAATCCTAAAATTAGTTTTTAAAAATTTGTATGAGTAACATTTGCAAGCAGAAACCAAGGCGATATCTCATCGTGCCTACGAGATATTGAGAAATACGTAAAAACATATAACTCTTTTACATCCCTTTTGGGGTAGAATTTTTCTAAAATCCTGAAATTCATTTTTGAACATTTGTATGAGTAATATTTGCAAGCAAAAACCAACGCGATATCTCATCGTGCCTAAGAGATATTGAGAAATACGTAAAAACTTATTTAACCCTTTTACACCCCCTTCGGGGTGGAATTTCTAAAAATCCTAAAATTTGTTTCTAAACATTTGTATGAGTCACATTTGCAAGCAGAAACCAAGGCGATATCTCATCGTGCATAAGAGTTATTAAGAGACACGTTAAAACATATTTCACCCTTTTACACCCTCTTAGGGGTGGAATTTTTGAAAATCTTGAAATTGGTTCATAAACATTTGTATGAGTAACATTTGCAAGCAGAAACCAAGGCGATATCTCATCGTGCCTACGAGATATTGAGAAATACGTAAAAACATATTTAACCCTTTTACATCCCCTTTGGGGTAGAATTTTTTTAAAATCCTGAAATTCGTTTTTAAACATTTGTATGAGTAACATTTGCAAGCAAAAACCAGCGCGATATCTCATCGTGCCTAAGAGATATTGAGAAATACGTAAAAACATATTTAACCCTTTCAAACCCTTTTAGGGGTGGAATTCCTAAAAATCCTGAAATTGGTTTTCAAACATTTGTATGAGTAACATTTGCGAGCAGAAACCAAGGCGATATCTCATCGTGCCTAAGAGTTATTGAGAAACACGTAAAAACATATTTAACGCTTTTACACCCTCTTAGGGGTGGAATTTTTTAAAATCCTGAAATTCTTTTATAAACATTTGTATGAGTAACATTTGCAAGCAGAAACCAAGGCGATATCTCATAGTGCATAAAAGTTATTGAGAGACACGTAAAAACATATTTAACCCTTTTACACCCTCTTAGGGGTAGAATTTTTAAAAATCTTAAAATTAGTTCATGAACATTTGTATGAGTAACATTTGCAAGCAGAAACCAAGGCGATATCTCATCGTGCCTAAGAGTTATTGAGAAATACGTAAAAACATATTTAACCCTTTTACACCCCCTTAGGGGTGGAATTTTTTAAAATCCTGAATGTGGTTTATAAACATTTGTATGAGTAAATTTTGCAACCAAAAACCAAGGCGATATCTCATCTTGCCTACGAGACATTGAAAAATACGTAAAAACATATTTAACCCTTTTACATCCCTTTTGGGGTGGAATTTTTTTTGAAATCCTCAAATTAATTTTTAAACATTTGTATGAGTAACATTTGCAAGCAAAAAAAAACGCGATATCTCATCGTGCCTAAGAGATATTGAGAAATACGTAAAAACATATTTAACCCTTTTACACCCCCTTAGGGGTGGAATTTCTAATAATCCTGAAATTCGTTTCTAAACATTTGTATGAGTAACATTTGCAAGCAAAAACCGACGCGATTTCTCATCGTGCCCAAGAGATATTGAGAAATACGTAGAAACATATTTAACGCTTTTGCACCCTCTTAGGAGTGGAATTTTTGAAAATCTTGAAATTAGTTTATAAACATTTGTATGAGTAACATTTGCAAGCAGAAACCAAGGCGATATCTCATCGTGCCTAAGAGTTATTGAGAAACACGTAAAAACATATTTAACCATTTTACACCCCCTTAGGGGTGGAATTTCTAAAAATCCTGAAATTCGTTTCTGAAGATTTGTATGAATAATTTTGCAAGCAAAAACCAACGCGATGTCTCATCGTGCCTAAGAGATATTGAGAAATACGTAAAAACATATTTAACCCTTTTACACCCCCTTAGGCGTGGAAATTCTAAAAATTCTGAAATCCGTTTCTAAACATTTGTATGAGTAACATTTGCAAGCAAAAACCAACGCGATATCTCATCGTGCCTACGAGATATTGAAAAATACGTAAAAACATATTTAACGGTTTTACATCCCTTTTGGGGTAAAATTTTTTTGAAATCCTGAAATTTATTTTTAAACATTTGTATGAGTAACATTTGCAAGCAAAAACCAACTCGATATCTCATCGTGCCTAAGAGATATTGAGAAATACGTTAAAACCTATTTAACCTTTTTACACCCCCATTGGGGTGGAAATTCTAAAAATCCTGAAATTTGTTTTTAAACATTTGTACGCGTAACATTTGCAAGCAGAAACCAAGGCGATATCTTATCGTGCCCATGAGATATTGAGAAATACGTAAAAATATAATTAACCCTTTTACACCCCTTCTTAGGGGTGGAATTTCTAAAAATTTCGAAATTGGTTTTCAAACATTTGTATGAGTAACATTTGCAAGCAGAAACCAAGGCGATATCTCATCGTGCCTAAGAGTTATTGAGAAACACGTAAAAACATATTTAACCCTTTTACACCCTCTTAGAGGTAGAATTTTTGAAAATCTTGAAATCGGTTCATAAACATTTGTATGAGTAACATTTGCAAGCAGAAACCAAGGCGATATCTCATCGTGCCTAAGAGTTATTGAAAAACACGTCAAAACATTTTTAACCCTTGTACACCCCCTTAGGCGTGAAACTTCTAAAAATCCTGGAATTCGTTTCTAAACATTTGTATGAGTAACATTTGCAAGCGAAAACCAACGCGATATCTCATCGTGCCTCTGAGATATTGAGAAATACGTAAAAATATATTCAACCCTTTTACACCCCTTCCTAGGGGTGGAATTTCCAAAAGTTTTGAAATTGGTTTTTAAACATTTGTATGAGTAACATTTGGAAGCAGAAACCAAGGCGATATCTCATCGTGCCTAAGAGTTATTGAGAAACACGTAAAAACATATTTAACCCTTTTACACCCTCTTAGGGGTGGAATTTTTGAAAATCTTGAAATTGGTTCATAAACATTTGTATGAGTAACATTTGCAAGCAGAAACCAAGGCGATATCTCATCGTGCATAAGAGTTATTGAGAAACACGTAAAAACATATTTAATGCTTTTACACCTTCTTAGGGGTGGAATTTTTGAAAATCCTGAGATAGGTTTATAAACATTGGTATGAGTAACATTTGCAAGCAAACACCAAGGCGATATCTAATCGTGCCTAAGAGATATAGAGGAGAAATACGTAAAGACATTTTTAACCCTTTTACAGCCCCTTTGGGGTGGAATTTTTTAAAAATCCTGAATTTCGTTTTTAAACATTTGTATGAGTAACATTTGCAAGCAAAAACCAATGCGATATATCATCGTGCCTAAGAGATATTGAGAAATACGTAAAAACATATTTAACTCTTTTACATACCCTTAGGGGTGGAATTTCAAAAAATCCTATAATTCGTTTTCAAAAATTTGTATGAGTAACATTTGCAAGCAGAAACCAAGGCGATATCTCATCGTGTCTAAAAGTTATTGAGAAACACGTAAAAACATATTTAACGCTTTTACACCCTCTTAGGGGTAGAATTTTTAAAAATCCTGGAATTAGTTCATAAACATTTGTATGAGTAACATTTGCAAACAAAAACCAAGGCGATATATCATCGTGCCTAACAGATATTGAGAAATACGTAAAAACATATTTAACCCTTTTACACCCTCTTAGGGGTGGCATTTTTAAAAATCCTGAAATTCGTTTATAAACATTTTGATAAGTAACATTTGCAAGCAGACACCAAGGCGATATCTCATCGTGCCTAAGAGTTATTGAGAAACTCGTCAAAACATTTTTAACCCTTTTACATCCCTTTAGGGGTGAAATTTCTAAAAATCCTGAAATTCGTTTCTAAACATTTGTATGAGTAACATTTGCAAGCGAAAACCAACGCGATATCTCATCGTGCCTATGAGATATTGAGAAATACGTAAAAATATATTCAACCCTTTTACACCCCTTCCTAGGCGTGGAATTTCCAAAAGTTTTAAAATTGGTTTTTAAACATTTGTATGAGTAACATTTGCAAGCAGAAACCAAGGCGATATCTCATCGTGCCTAAGAGTTATTGAGAAACACGTAAAAACATATTTAGCCCTTTTACACCCTCTTAGGGGTGGAATTTTTGAAAATCTTGAAATTTGTTCATAAACATTTGTATGAGTAACATTTGCAAGCAGAAACCAAGGCGATATCTCATCGTGCCTAAGAGATATATGGGAGAAATACGTGAAAACATTTGTAACCCTTTTACATCCCCTTTGGGGTATAATTTTTTGAAAATCCTGAAATTCGTTTTTAAACATTTGTATGAGTAACATTTGCAAGCAAAAACCAACGCGATATATCATCGTGCCTAAGAGATACTGAGAAATCCGTAAAAACATATTTAACCCTTTTACACCCCCTTAGGCGTGAAATTTCTAAAAATCCTGAAATTCGTTTCTAAACATTTGTATGAGTAACATTTGCAAGCAAAAACCAAAGCGATATATCATCGTGCCTAAGAGATATTGAGAAATACGTAAAAACATATTTAACCCTTTTACACCCTCTTAGGGGTGGAATTTTCGAAAATCTTGAAATTGGTTCATAAACATTTGTATGAGTAACATTTGCAAGCAGACACCAAGGCGATATCTCATCGTGCCTAAGAGTTATTGAGAAACACGTAAAAACATATTTAACGCTTTTACACCTTCTTAGGGGTGGAATTTTTGTAAATCCTGAAATTGGTTTATAAACATTTGTATGAGTAACATTTGCAAGCAAACACCAAGGCGATATCTCATCGTGCCTAAGAGATATATAAGAGAAATACGTAAAGACATTTTTAACCCTTTTACATCCCCTTTGTGGTGGAATTTTTTAAAAATCCTGAAATTCGTTTTTAAACATTTGTATGAGTAACATTTGCAAGCAAAAACCAACGCGATATATCATCGTGCCTAACAGATATTGAGAAATACGTAAAAACACATTAAACCCTTTTACACCCTCTTAGGGGTGGAATTTTTAAAAATCCTGAAATTGGTTCATAAACGTTTTGATGAGTAACATTTGCAAGCAAAAACCAAGGCGATATCTCATCGTGCCTAAGAGATATATAGGAGAAATACGTAAAAACATTTGTAACCCTTTTACATTCCCTTAGGAGTAGAATTTCTAAAAATCCTAAAATTAGTTTTCAAAAATTTGTATGAGTAGCATTTGCAAGCAGAAACCAAGGCGATATCTCATCGTGCATAAGAGTTATTGAGAAACACGTAAAAACATATTTAATGCTTTTACACCTTCTTAGGGGTGGAATTTTTGAAAATACTGAAATCGGTTTATAAACATTTGTATGAGTAACATTTGCAAGCAAACACCAAGGCGATATCTCATCGTGCCTAAGAAATATATAGGAAAAATACGTAAAAACATTTGTAACCCTTTTACATCCCCTTTGGTGTGGATTTTTTTTTAAATCCTGAAATTCGTTTCTAAACATTTGTATGAGTAACATTTGCAAGCAAAAACCAAAGCGATATATCATCGTGCCTGAGAGATATTGAGAAATACGTAAAAACATATTTAACCCTTTTACACCCTCTTAGGGGTGGAATTTTCGAAAATCTTGAAATTGGTTCATAAACATTTGTATGAGTAACATTTGCAAGCAGACACCAAGGCGATATCTCATCGTGCCTAAGAGTTATTGAGAAACACGTAAAAACATATTTAACGCTTTTACACCTTCTTAGGGGTGGAATTTTTGTAAATCCTGAAATTGGTTTATAAACATTTGTATGAGTAACATTTGCAAGCAAACACCAAGGCGATATCTCATCGTGCCTAAGAGATATATAAGAGAAATACGTAAAGACATTTTTAACCCTTTTACATCCCCTTTGTGGTAGAATTTTTTAAAAATCCTGAAATTCGTTTTTAAACATTTGTATGAGTAACATTTGCAAGCAAAAACCAACGCGATATATCATCGTGCCTAACAGATATTGAGAAATACGTAAAAACACATTAAACCCTTTTACACCCTCTTAGGGGTGGAATTTTTAAAAATCCTGAAATTGGTTCATAAACGTTTTGATGAGTAACATTTGCAAGCAAAAACCAAGGCGATATCTCATCGTGCATAAGAGATATATAGGAGAAATACGTAAAAACATTTGTAACCCTTTTACATTCCCTTAGGAGTAGAATTTCTAAAAATCCTAAAATTAGTTTTCAAAAATTTGTATGAGTAGCATTTGCAAGCAGAAACCAAGGCGATATCTCATCGTGCATAAGAGTTATTGAGAAACACGTAAAAACATATTTAATGCTTTTACACCTTCTTAGGGGTGGAATTTTTGAAAATACTGAAATCGGTTTATAAACATTTGTATGAGTAACATTTGCAAGCAAACACCAAGGCGATATCTCATCGTGCCTAAGAAATATATAGGAAAAATACGTAAAAACATTTGTAACCCTTTTACATCCCCTTTGGGGTGGATTTTTTTTAAAATCCTGAAATTCGTTTCTAAACATTTGTATGAGTAACATTTGCAAGCAAAAACCAAAGCGATATATCATCGTGCCTAAGAGATATTGAGAAATACGTAAAAACATATTTAACCCTTTTACACCCTCTTAGGGGTGGAATTTTCGAAAATCTTGAAATTGGTTCATAAACATTTGTATGAGTAACATTTGCAAGCAGACACCAAGGCGATATCTCATCGTGCCTAAGAGTTATTGAGAAACACGTAAAAACATATTTAACGCTTTTACACCTTCTTAGGGGTGGAATTTTTGTAAATCCTGAAATTGGTTTATAAACATTTGTATGAGTAACATTTGCAAGCAAACACCAAGGCGATATCTCATCGTGCCTAAGAGATATATAAGAGAAATACGTAAAGACATTTTTAACCCTTTTACATCCCCTTTGTGGTGGAATTTTTTAAAAATCCTGAAATTCGTTTTCAAACATTTGTATGAGTAACATTTGCAAGCAAAAACCAACGCGATATATCATCGTGCCTAACAGATATTGAAAAATACGTAAAAACACATTAAACCCTTTTACACCCTCTTAGGGGTGGAATTTTTAAAAATCCTGAAATTGGTTCATAAACGTTTTGATGAGTAACATTTGCAAGCAAAAACCAAGGCGATATCTCATCGTGTCTAAAAGTTGTTGAGAAACACGTAAAAACATATTTAACGCTTTTACACCCTCTTAGGGGTAGAATTTTTGAAAATCCTGGAATTAGTTTATAAACATTTGTATGAGTAACATTTGCAAGCAAAAACCAAGGCGATATATCATCGTGCCTAACAGATATTGAGAAATACGTAAAAACATATTTAACCCTTTTACACCCTCTTAGGGGTGGCATTTTTAAAAATCCTGAAATTCTTTTATGAACATTTGTATGAGTAACATTTGCAAGCAGAAACCAAGGCGATATCTCATCGTGCATAAGAGTTATTGAAAGACACGTAAAAACATATTGAACCCTTTTACACCCTCTTAGGGGTGGAATTTTTGAAAATCTTGAAATTAGTTTATAAACATTTGTATGATTAACATTTGCAAGCAGAAACCAAGGCGATATCTCATCGTGCCTAAGAGTTATTGAGAAACACGTAAAAACATATTTAACCCTTTTACACCCCCTTACGGGTGGAATTTCTGAAAATCCTGAAAATCGTTTCTAAACATTTGTATGAGTAACATTTGCAAGCAGAAACCAAGGCGATATCTCATCGTGCCTAAGAGATATTGAGAAATACGTAAAAATATATTTAACCCTTTTACACCCCCTTAGGGGTGGAAATTCTAAAAATCCTGAAATTTGTTTTTAAACATTTGTACGAGTAACATTTGCAAGCAGAAACCAAGGCGATATCTCATCGTGCCCATGTGATATTGAGAAATACGTGAAAACATTTGTAACCCTTTTACATCCCCTTTGGGTTATAATTTTTTTTAAATCCTGAAATTCGTTTTTAAACATTTGTATGAGTAACATTTGCAAGCAAAAACCAACGCGATATATCATCGTGCCTAAGAGATACTGAGAAATCCGTAAAAACATATTTAACCCTTTTACACCCTCTTAGGGGTGGAATTTTTGAAAATTTTGAAATTGGTTCATAAACATTTGTATGAGTAACATTTGCAAGCAGAAACCAAGGCGATATCTCATCGTGCCTAAGAGTTATTGAGAAACACGTCAAAACATTTTTAACCCTTTTACACCCCCTTAGGGGTGAAATTTCTAAAAATCCTGGAATTCGTTTCTAAACATTTGTATGAGTAACATTTGCAAGCGAAAACCAACGCGATATCTCATCGTGCCTCTGAGATATTGAGAAATACGTAAAAATATATTCAACCCTTTTACACCCCTTCCTAGGGGTGGAATTTCCAAAAGTTTTGAAATTGGTTTTTAAACATTTGTATGAGTAACATTTGCGAGCAGAAACCAAGGCGATATCTCATCATGCCTAAGAGTTATTGAGAAACACGTAAAAACATATTTAACCCTTTTACACCCTCTTAGGGGTGGAATTTTTGAAAATCTTGAAATTGGTTCATAAACATTTGTATGAGTAACATTTGCAAGCAGAAACCAAGGCGATATCTCATCGTGCATAAGAGTTATTGAGAAACACGTAAAAACATATTTAATGCTTTTACACCTTCTTAGGGGTGGAATTTTTGAAAATCCTGAAATAGGTTTATAAACATTTGTATGAGTAACATTTGCAAGCAAACACCAAGGCGATATCTAATCGTGCCTAAGAGATATAGAGGAGAAATACGTAAAGACATTTTTAACCCTTTTACATCCCCTTTGGGGTAAAATTTTTTAAAAATCCTGAATTTCGTTTTTAAACATTTGTATGAGTAACATTTGCAAGCAAAAACCAACGCGATATATCATCGTGCCTAAGAGATATTGAGAAATACGTAAAAACATATTTAGCCCTTTTACAACCTCTTAGGGGTGGAATTTTTGAAAATCTTGAAATTGGTTCATAAACATTTGTATGAGTAACATTTGCAAGCAGAAACCAAGGCGATATCTCATCATGCCTAACAGTTATTGCGAAATACGTCAAAACATTTTTAACCCTTTTACACCCCCTTAGGCGTGGAATTTCTAAAAATCCTATAATTCGTTTTCAAAAATTTGTATGAGTAACATTTGCAAGCAGAAACCAAGGCGATATCTCATCGTGCATAAGAGTTATTGAGAAACACGTAAAAACATATTTAATGCTTTTACACCTTCTTAGGGGTGGAATTTTTAAAAATCCTGAAATTGGTTTATAAACATTTGTATGAGTAACATTTGCAAGCAGAAACCAAGGCGATATCTCATCGTGCCTAAGAGTTATTGAGAAACACGTCAAAACATTTTTAACCCTTTTACACCCCCTAAGGGGTGAAATTTCTAAAAATCCTGAAATTCGTTTCTAAACATTTGTATGAGTAACATTTGCAAGCGAAAACCAACGCGATATCTCATCGTGCCTATGAGATATTGAGAAATACGTAAAAATATATTCAACCCTTTTACACCCCTTCCTAGGGGTGGAATTTTCAAAAGTTTTGAAATTGGTTTTTAAACATTTGTATGAGTAACATTTGCAAGCAGAAACCAAGGCGATATCTCATCGTGCCTAAGAGTTATTGAGAAACACGTAAAAACATATTTAACCCTTTTACACCCTCTTAGGGGTGGAATTTTCAAAAATCTTGAAATTTGTTCATAAACATTTGTATGAGTAACATTTGCAAGCAGAAACCAAGGCGATATCTCATCGTGCATAAGAGTTATTGAGAAACACGTAAAAACATATTTAATGCTTTTACACCTTCTTAGGGGTGGAATTTTTGAAAATCCTGAAATAGGTTTATAAACATTTGTATGAGTAACATTTGCAAGCAAACACCAAAGCGATATCTAATCGTGCCTAAGAGATATAGAGGAGAAATACGTAAAGACATTTTTAACCCTTTTACATCCCCTTTGGGGTGAAATTTTTTAAAAATCCTGAATTTCGTTTTTAAACATTTGTATGAGTAACATTTGCAAGCAAAAACCAACGCGATATATCATCGTGCCTAAGAGATATTGAGAAATACGTAAAAACATATTTAGCCCTTTTACACCCTTTTAGGGGTGGAATTTTTGAAAATCTTGAAATTGGTTCATAAACATTTGTATGAGTAACATTTGCAAGCAGACACCAAGGCGATATCTCATCGTGCCTAAGAGTTATTGAGAAACACGTAAAAACATATTTAACCATTTTACACCCCCTTAGGGGTGGAATTTCTAAAAATCCTGAAATTCGTTCCTAAACATTTGCATGAGTAACATTTGCAAGCAGAAACCAAGGCGATATCTCATCGAGCATAAGAGTTATTGAGAAACACGTAAAAACATATTTAACGCTTTTACACCTTCTTAGGGGTGGAATTTTTGTAAATCCTGAAATTGGTTTATAAACATTTGTATGAGTAACATTTGCAAGCAAACACCAAGGCGATATCTCATCGTGCCTAAGAGATATATAGGAGAAATACGTAAAGACATTTTTAACCCTTTTACATCCCCTTTGTGGTGGAATTTTTAAAAAATCCTGAAATTCATTTTTAAACATTTGTATGAGTAACATTTGCAAGCAAAAACCAAAGCGATATATCATCGTGCCTAACAGATATTGAGAAATACGTAAAAACACATTTAACCTTTTTACACCCTCTTAGGGGTGGAATTTTCAAAAATCCTGAAATTGGTTCATGAACATTTTGATGAGTAACATTTGCAAGCAAAAACCAAGGCGATATCTCATCGTGTCTAAAAGTTATTGAGAAACACGTATAAACATATTTAACGCTTTTACACCCTCTTAGGGGTAGAATTTTTGAAAATCCTGGAATTAGCTTATAAACATTTGTATGAGTAACATTTGCAAGCAAAAACCAAGGCGATATATCATCGTGCCTAACAGATATTGAGAAATACGTAAAAACATATTTAACCCTTTTACACCCTCTTAGGGGTGGCATTTTTAAAAATCCTGAAATTCGTTCATAAACATTTTGATAAGTAACATTTGCAAGCAAAAACCAAGGCGATATCTCATCGTGCCTAAAAGTTATTGAGAAACACGTAAAAACATATTCAACGCTTTTACACCCTCTTAGGGGTGGCATTTTTGGAAATTCTGGAATTCGTTTATAAACATTTGTATGAGTAACATTTGCAAGCAAAAACCAAGGCGATATCTCATCGTGCCTACGAGATATTGAGAAATACGTAAAAACATATTTAACCCTTTTACATCCCCTTTGTGGTAGAACTTTTTTAAAATCCTGAAATTCGTTTTTAAACATTTGTATGAGTAACATTTGCAAGCAAAAACCAACGCGATATCTCATCGTGCCTAAGAGATATTGAGAAATACGTAAAAACATATTTAACCTTTTTAAACCCCCTTAGGGGTGGAATTTCTCAAAATCCTGAAATTGGTTTTCAAACATTTGTATGAGTAACATTTGCAAGCAGAAACCAAGGCGATATCTCATCGTGCCTAAGAGTTATTGAGAAACACGTAAAAACATATTTAACACTTTTACACCCTCTTAGGGGTGGAATTTTTAAAAATCTTGAAATTCTTTTATGAACATTTGTATGAGTAACATTTGCAAGCAGAAACCAAGGCGATATCTCATCGTGCATAAGAGTTATGGAAAGACACGTAAAAACATATTGAACCCTTTTACACCCTCTTAGGGGTGGAATTTTTGAAAATCTTGAAATTATTTTATAAACATTTGTATGAGTAACATTTGCAAGCAAAAACCAAGGCGATATATCATCGTGCCTAACAGATATTGAGAAATACGTAAAAACATATTTAACCCTTTTACACCCTCTTAGGTGTGGCATTTTCAAAAATCCTGAAATTCGTTTATAAATATTTTGATAAGTAACATTTGCAAGCAGACACCAAGGCGATATCTCATCGTGCATAAGCGTTATTGAGAAACACGTAAAAACATATTTAATGCTTTTACACCTTCTTAGGGGTGGAATTTTTGAAAATACTGAAATCGGTTTATAAACATTTGTATGAATAACATTTGCAAGCAGAAACCAAGGCGATATCTCATCGTGCCCATGAGATATTGAGAAATACGTGAAAACATTTGTAACCCTTTTACATCCCCTTTGGGTTATAATTTTTTTAAAATCCTGAAATTGGTTCATAAACATTTGTATGAGTAACATTTGCAAGCAGACACCAAGGCGATATCTCATCGTGCCTAAGAGTTATTGAGAAACACGTAAAAACATATTTAACCATTTTACACCCCCTTAGGGGTAGAATTTCTAAAAATCCTGAAATTCGTTCCTAAACATTTGCATGAGTAACATTTGCAAGCAGAAACCAAGGCGATATCTCATCGAGCATAAGAGTTATTGAGAAACACGTAAAAACATATTTAACGCTTTTACACCTTCTTAGGGGTGGAATTTTTGTAAATCCTGAAATTGGTTTATAAACATTTGTATGAGTAACATTTGCAAGCAAACACCAAGGCGATATCTCATCGTGCCTAAGAGATATATAGGAGAAATACGTAAAGACATTTTTAACCCTTTTACATCCCCTTTGTGGTGGAATTTTTTAAAAATCCTGAAATTCATTTTTAAACATTTGTATGAGTAACATTTGCAAGCAAAAACCAAAGCGATATATCATCGTGCCTAACAGATATTGAGAAATACGTAAAAACACATTTAACCTTTTTACACCCTCTTAGGGGTGGAATTTTTAAAAATCCTGAAATTGGTTCATGAACATTTTGATGAGTAACATTTGCAAGCAAAAACCAAGGCGATATCTCATCGTGTCTAAAAGTTATTGAGAAACACGTATAAACATATTTAACGCTTTTACACCCTCTTAGGGGTAGAATTTTTGAAAATCCTGGAATTAGTTTATAAACATTTGTATGAGTAACATTTGCAAGCAAAAACCAAGGCGATATATCATCGTGCCTAACAGATATTGAGAAATACGTAAAAACATATTTAACCCTTTTACACCCTCTTAGGGGTGGCATTTTTAAAAATCCTGAAATTCGTTCATAAACATTTTGATAAGTAACATTTGCAAGCAAAAACCAAGGCGATATCTCATCGTGCCTAAAAGTTATTGAGAAACACGTAAAAATATATTCAACGCTTTTACACCCTCTTAGGGGTGGCATTTTTGGAAATTCTGGAATTCGTTTATAAACATTTGTATGAGTAACATTTGCAAGCAAAAACCAAGGCGATATCTCATCGTGCCTACGAGATATTGAGAAATACGTAAAAACATATTTAACCCTTTTACATCCCCTTTGTGGTAGAACTTTTTTAAAATCCTGAAATTCGTTTTTAAACATTTGTATGAGTAACATTTGCAAGCAAAAACCAACGCGATATCTCATCGTGCCTAAGAGATATTGAGAAATACGTAAAAACATATTTAACCTTTTTAAACCCCCTTAGGGGTGGAATTTCTCAAAATCCTGAAATTGGTTTTCAAACATTTGTATGAGTAACATTTGCAAGCAGAAACCAAGGCGATATCTCATCGTGCCTAAGAGTTATTGAGAAACACGTAAAAACATATTTAACACTTTTACACCCTCTTAGGGGTGGAATTTTTAAAAATCTTGAAATTCTTTTATGAACATTTGTATGAGTAACATTTGCAAGCAGAAACCAAGGCGATATCTCATCGTGCATAAGAGTTATGGAAAGACACGTAAAAACATATTGAACCCTTTTACACCCTCTTAGGGGTGGAATTTTTGAAAATCTTGAAATTATTTTATAAACATTTGTATGAGTAACATTTGCAAGCAAAAACCAAGGCGATATATCATCGTGCCTAACAGATATTGAGAAATACGTAAAAACATATTTAACCCTTTTACACCCTCTTAGGTGTGGCATTTTCAAAAATCCTGAAATTCGTTTATAAATATTTTGATAAGTAACATTTGCAAGCAGACACCAAGGCGATATCTCATCGTGCCTAAGAGTTATTGAGAAACTCGTCAAAACATTTTTAACCCTTTTACATCCCTTTAGGGGTGAAATTTCTAAAAATCCTGAAATTCGTTTCTAAACATTTGTATGAGTAACATTTGCAAGCGAAAACCAACGCGATATCTCATCGTGCCTATGAGATATTGAGAAATACGTAAAAATATATTCAACCCTTTTACACCCCTTCCTAGGCGTGGAATTTCCAAAAGTTTTGAAATTGGTTTTTAAACATTTGTATGAGTAACATTTGCAAGCAGAAACCAAGGCGATATCTCATCGTGCCTAAGAGTTATTGAGAAACACGTAAAAACATATTTAGCCCTTTTACACCCTCTTAGGGGTGGAATTTTTGAAAATCTTGAAATTTGTTCATAAACATTTGTATGAGTAACATTTGCAAGCAGAAACCAAGGCGATATCTCATCGTGCCTAAGAGATATATGGGAGAAATACGTGAAAACATTTGTAACCCTTTTACATCCCCTTTGGGGTATAATTTTTTGAAAATCCTGAAATTCGTTTTTAAACATTTGTATGAGTAAAATTTGCAAGCAAAAACCAACGCGATATATCATCGTGCCTAAGAGATACTGAGAAATCCGTAAAAACATATTTAACCCTTTTACACCCTCTTAGGGGTGGAATTTTTGAAAATTTTGAAATTGGTTCATAAACATTTGTATGAGTAACATTTGCAAGCAGAAACCAAGGCGATATCTCGTCGTGCCTAAGAGTTATTGAGAAACACGTCAAAACATTTTTAACCCTTTTACACCCCCTTAGGCGTGAAATTTCTAAAAATCCTGAAATTCGTTTCTAAACATTTGTATGAGTAACATTTGCAAGCAAAAACCAAAGCGATATATCATCGTGCCTAAGAGATATTGAGAAATACGTAAAAACATATTTAACCCTCTTACACCCTCTTAGGGGTGGAATTTTCGAAAATCTTGAAATTGGTTCATAAACATTTGTATGAGTAACATTTGCAAGCAGACACCAAGGCGATATCTCATCGTGCCTAAGAGTTATTGAGAAACACGTAAAAACATATTTAACGCTTTTACACCTTCTTAGGGGTGGAATTTTTGTAAATCCTGAAATTGGTTTATAAACATTTGTATGAGTAACATTTGCAAGCAAACACCAAGGCGATATCTCATCGTGCCTAAGATATATATAAGAGAAATACGTAAAGACATTTTTAACCCTTTTACATCCCTTTTGTGGTGGAATTTTTAAAAAATCCTGAAATTCGTTTTTAAACATTTGTATGAGTAACATTTGCAAGCAAAAACCAACGCGATATATCATCGTGCCTAACAGATATTGAGAAATACGTAAAAACACATTAAACCCTTTTACACCCTCTTAGGGGTGGAATTTTTAAAAATCCTGAAATTGGTTCATAAACATTTTGATGAGTAACATTTGCAAGCAAAAACCAAGGCGATATCTCATCGTGCCTAAGAGATATATAGGAGAAATACGTAAAAACATTTGTAACCCTTTTACATTCCCTTAGGAGTAGAATTTCTAAAAATCCTAAAATTAGTTTTCAAAAATTTGTATGAGTAGCATTTGCAAGCAGAAACCAAGGCGATATCTCATCGTGCATAAGCGTTATTGAGAAACACGTAAAAACATATTTAATGCTTTTACACCTTCTTAGGGGTGGAATTTTTGAAAATACTGAAATCGGTTTATAAACATTTGTATGAGTAACATTTGCAAGCAGAAACCAAGGCGATATCTCATCGTGCCCATGAGATATTGAGAAATACGTGAAAACATTTGTAACCCTTTTACATCCCCTTTGGGTTATAATTTTTTTAAAATCCTGAAATTCGTTTTTAAACATTTGTATGAGTAACATTTGCAAGCAAAAACCAAAGCGATATATCATCGTGCCTAAGAGATATTGAGAAATACGTAAAAACATATTTAACCCTTTTACACCCTCTTAGGGGTGGAATTTTCGAAAATCTTGAAATTGGTTCATAAACATTTGTATGAGTAACATTTGCAAGCAGACACCAAGGCGATATCTCATCGTGCCTAAGAGTTATTGAGAAACACGTAAAAACATATTTAACGCTTTTACACCTTCTTAGGGGTGGAATTTTTGTAAATCCTGAAATTGGTTTATAAACATTTGTATGAGTAACATTTGCAAGCAAACACCAAGGCGATATCTCATCGTGCCTAAGATATATATAAGAGAAATACGTAAAGACATTTTTAACCCTTTTACATCCCCTTTGTGGTGGAATTTTTAAAAAATCCTGAAATTCGTTTTTAAACATTTGTATGAGTAACATTTGCAAGCAAAAACCAACGCGATATATCATCGTGCCTAACAGATATTGAGAAGAACGTAAAAACACATTAAACCCTTTTACACCCTCTTAGGGCTGGAATTTTTAAAAATCCTGAAATTGGTTCATAAACATTTTGATGAGTAACATTTGCAAGCAAAAACCAAGGCGATATCTCATCGTGCCTAAGAGATATATAGGAGAAATACGTAAAAACATTTGTAACCCTTTTACATTCCCTTAGGAGTAGAATTTCTAAAAATCCTAAAATTAGTTTTCAAAAATTTGTATGAGTAGCATTTGCAAGCAGAAACCAAGGCGATATCTCATCGTGCATAAGCGTTATTGAGAAACACGTAAAAACATATTTAATGCTTTTACACCTTCTTAGGGGTGGAATTTTTGAAAATACTGAAATCGGTTTATAAACATTTGTATGAGTAACATTTGCAAGCAGAAACCAAGGCGATATCTCATCGTGCCCATGAGATATTGAGAAATACGTGAAAACATTTGTAACCCTTTTACATCCCCTTTGGGTTATAATTTTTTTAAAATCCTGAAATTCGTTTTTAAACATTTGTATGAGTAACATTTGCAAGCAAAAACCAAAGCGATATATCATCGTGCCTAAGAGATATTGAGAAATACGTAAAAACATATTTAACCCTTTTACACCCTCTTAGGGGTGGAATTTTCGAAAATCTTGAAATTGGTTCATAAACATTTGTATGAGTAACATTTGCAAGCAGACACCAAGGCGATATCTCATCGTGCCTAAGAGTTATTGAGAAACACGTAAAAACATATTTAACGCTTTTACACCTTCTTAGGGGTGGAATTTTTGTAAATCCTGAAATTGGTTTATAAACATTTGTATGAGTAACATTTGCAAGCAAACACCAAGGCGATATCTCATCGTGCCTAAGATATATATAAGAGAAATACGTAAAGACATTTTTAACCCTTTTACATCCCCTTTGTGGTGGAATTTTTAAAAAATCCTGAAATTCGTTTTTAAACATTTGTATGAGTAACATTTGCAAGCAAAAACCAACGCGATATATCATCGTGCCTAACAGATATTGAGAAATACGTAAAAACACATTAAACCCTTTTACACCCTCTTAGGGCTGGAATTTTTAAAAATCCTGAAATTGGTTCATAAACATTTTGATGAGTAACATTTGCAAGCAAAAACCAAGGCGATATCTCATCGTGCCTAAGAGATATATAGGAGAAATACGTAAAAACATTTGTAACCCTTTTACATTCCCTTAGGAGTAGAATTTCTAAAAATCCTAAAATTAGTTTTCAAAAATTTGTATGAGTAGCATTTGCAAGCAGAAACCAAGGCGATATCTCATCGTGCATAAGCGTTATTGAGAAACACGTAAAAACATATTTAATGCTTTTACACCTTCTTAGGGGTGGAATTTTTGAAAATACTGAAATCGGTTTATAAACATTTGTATGAGTAACATTTGCAAGCAGAAACCAAGGCGATATCTCATCGTGCCCATGAGATATTGAGAAATACGTGAAAACATTTGTAACCCTTTTACATCCCCTTTGGGTTATAATTTTTTTAAAATCCTGAAATTCGTTTTTAAACATTTGTATGAGTAACATTTGCAAGCAAAAACCAACGCGATATATCATCGTGCCTAAGAGATACTGAGAAATCCGTAAAAACATATTTAACCCTTTTACACCCTTTTAGGGGTGGAATTTTCGAAAATCTTGAAATTGGTTCATAAACATTTGTATGAGTAACATTTGCAAGCAGACACCAAGGCGATATCTCATCGTGCCTAAGAGTTATTGACAAACACGTAAAAACATATTTAACGCTTTTACACCTTCTTAGGGGTGGAATTTTTGTAAATCCTGAAATTGGTTTATAAACATTTGTATGAGTAACATTTGCAAGCAAACACCAAGGCGATATCTCATCGTGCCTAAGAGATATATAAGAGAAATACGTAAAGACATTTTTAACACTTTTACATCCCCTTTGTGGTGGAATTTTTTAAAAATCCTGAAATTCGTTTTTAAACATTTGTATGAGTAACATTTGCAAGCAAAAACCAACGCGATATATCATCGTGCCTAACAGATATTGAAAAATACGTAAAAACACATTAAACCCTTTTACACCCTCTTAGGGGTGGAGTTTTTAAAAATCCTGAAATTGGTTCATAAACGTTTTGATGAGTAACATTTGCAAGCAAAAACCAAGGCGATATCTCATCGTGTCTAAAAGTTATTGAGAAACACGTAAAAACATATTTAACGCTTTTACACCCTCTTAGGGGTAGAATTTTTGAAAATCCTGGAATTAGTTTATAAACATTTGTATGAGTAACATTTGCAAGCAAAAACCAAGGCGATATATCATCGTGTCTAACAGATATTGAGAAATACGTAAAAACATATTTAACCCTTTTACACCCTCTTAGGGGTGGCATTTTTAAAAATCCTGAAATTCGTTCATAAACATTTTGATAAGTAACATTTGCAAGCGAAAACCAACGCGATATCTCATCGTGCCTATGAGATATTGAGAAATACGTAAAAATATATTCAACCCTTTTACACCCCTTCCTAGGCGTGGAATTTCCAAAAGTTTTCAAATTGGTTTTTAAACATTTGTATGAGTAACATTTGCAAGCAGAAACCAAGGCGATATCTCATCGTGCCTTAGAGTTATTGAGAAACACGTAAAAACATATTTAGCCCTTTTACACCTTCTTAGGGGTGGAATTTTTGAAAATCCTGAAATTCGTTTATAAACATTTGTATGAGTAACATTTGCAAGCAAACATCAAGGCGATATCTCATCGTGCCTAAGAGATATATGGGAGAAATACGTGAAAACATTTGTAACCCTTTCACATCCCCTTTGGGGTATAATTTTTTAAAAATCCTGAAATTCGTTTTTAAACATTTGTATGAGTAACATTTGCAAGCAAAAACCAACGCGATATATCATCGTGCCTAAGAGATACTGAGAAATCCGTAAAAACATATTTAACCCTTTTACACCCTCTTAGGGGTGGAATTTTTGAAAATTTTGAAATTGGTTCATAAACATTTGTATGAGTAACATTTGCAAGCGAAAACCAACGCGATATCTCATCGTGCCTCTGAGATATTGAGAAATACGTAAAAATATATTCAACCCTTTTACACCCCTTCCTAGGGGTGGAATTTCCAAAAGTTTTGAAATTGGTTTTTAAACATTTGTATGAGTAACATTTGCAAGCAGAAACCAAGGCGATATCTCATCGTGCCTAAGAGTTATTGAGAAACACGTAAAAACATATTTAACCCTTTTACACCCTCTTAGGGGTGGAATTTTTGAAAATCTTGAAATTGGTTCATAAACATTTGTATGAGTAACATTTGCAAGCAGAAACCAAGGCGATATCTCATCGTGCATAAGAGTTATTGAGAAACACGTAAAAACATATTTAATGCTTTTACACCTTCTTAGGGGTGGAATTTTTGAAAATCCTGAGATAGGTTTATAAACATTGGTATGAGTAACATTTGCAAGCAAACACCAAGGCGATATCTAATCGTGCCTAACAGATATAGAGGAGAAATACGTAAAGACATTTTTAACCCTTTTACATCCCCTTTGGGGTGGAATTTTTTAAAAATCCTGAATTTCGTTTTTAAACATTTGTATGAGTAACATTTGCAAGCAAAAACCAACGCGATATATAATCGTGCCTAAGAGATATTGAGAAATACGTAAAAACATATTTAGCTCTTTTACACCCTCTTAGGGGTGGAATTTTTGAAAATCTTGAAATTGGTTCATAAACATTTGTATGAGTAACATTTGCAAGCAGAAACCAAGGCGATATCTCATCATGCATAAGAGTTATTGAGAAACACGTAAAAACATATTTAATGCTTTTACACCTTCTTAGGGGTAGAATTTTTAAAAATCCTGAAATTGGTTTATAAACATTTGTATGAGTAACATTTGCAAGCAGAAACCAAGGCGATATCTCATCGTGCCTAAGAGTTATTGAGAAACTCGTCAAAACATTTTTAACCCTTTTACACCCCCTTAGGGGTGAAATTTCTAAAAATCCTGAAATTCGTTTCTAAACATTTGTATGAGTAACATTTGCAAGCGAAAACCAACGCGATATCTCATCGTGCCTATGAGATATTGAGAAATACGTAAAAATATATTCAACCCTTTTACACCCCTTCCTAGGGGTGGAATTTCCGAAAGTTTTGAAATTGGTTTTTAAACATTTGTATGAGTAACATTTGCAAGCAGAAACCAAGGCGATATCTCATCGTGCCTAAGAGTTATTGAGAAAAACGTAAAAACATATTTAGCTCTTTTACACCCTCTTAGGGGTGGAATTTTTGAAAATCTTGAAATTTGTTCATAAACATTTGTATAAGTAACATTTTCAAGCAGAAACCAAGGCGATATCTCATCGTGCATAAGAGTTATTGAGAAACACGTAAAAACATATTTAATGCTTTTACACCTTCTTAGGGGTGGAATTTTTGAAAATCCTGAAATAGGTTTATAAACATTTGTATGAGTAACATTTGCAAGCAAACACCAAAGCGATATCTAATCGTGCCTAAGAGATATAGAGGAGAAATACGTAAAGACATTTTTAACCCTTTTACATCCCCTTTGGAGTGGAATTTTTTAAAAATCCTGAATTTCGTTTTCAAACATTTGTATGAGTAACATTTGCAAGCAAAAACCAACGCGATATATCATCGTGCCTAAGAGATATTGAGAAATACGTAAAAACATATTTAACTCTTTTACATACCCTTAGGGGTGGAATTTCAAAAAATCCTATAATTCGTTTTCAAAAATTTGTATGAGTAACATTTGCAAGCAGAAACCAAGGCGATATCTCATCGTGTCTAAAAGTTATTAGGAAACACGTAAAAACATATTTAACGCTTTTACACCCTCTTAGGGGTGGAATTTTTAAAAATCCTGGAATTAGTTTATAAACATTTGTATGAGTAACATTTGCAAGCAAAAACCAAGGCGATATATCATCGTGCCTAACAGATATTGAGAAATACGTAAAAACATATTTAACCCTTTTACACCCTCTTAGGGGTGGCATTTTTAAAAATCCTGAAATTTGTTTATAAACATTTTGATAAGTAACATTTGCAAGCAGACACCAAGGCGATATCTCATCGTGCCTAAGAGTTATTGAGAAACTCGTCAAAACATTTTTAACCCTTTTACATCCCTTTAGGGGTGAAATTTCTAAAAATCCTGAAATTCGTTTCTAAACATTTGTATGAGTAACATTTGCAAGCGAAAACCAACGCGATATCTCATCGTGCCTATGAGATATTGAGAAATACGTAAAAATATATTCAACCCTTTTACATCCCTTCCTAGGCGTGGAATTTCCAAAAGTTTTGAAATTGGTTTTTAAACATTTGTATGAGTAACATTTGCAAGCAGAAACCAAGGCGATATCTCATCGTGCCTAAGAGTTATTGAGAAACACGTAAAAACATATTTAGCCCTTTTACACCCTCTTAGGGGTGGAATTTTTGAAAATCTTGAAATTTGTTTATAAACATTTGTATGAGTAACATTTGCAAGCAGAAACCAAGGCGATATCTCATCGTGCCTAAGAGATATATGGGAGAAATACGTGAAAACATTTGTAACCCTTTTACATCCCCTTCGGGGTATAATTTTTTGAAAATCCTGAAATTCGTTTTTAAACATTTGTATGAGTAACATTTGCAAGCAAAAACCAACGCGATATATCATCGTGCCTAAGAGATACTGAGAAATCCGTAAAAACATATTTAACTCTTTTACACCCTCTTAGGTGTGGAATTTTTAAAAATTTTGAAATTGGTTCATAAACATTTGTATGAGTAACATTTGCAAGCAGAAACAAAGGCGATATCTCATCGTGCCTAAGAGTTATTGAGAAACACGTCAAAACATTTTTAACCCTTTTACACCCCCTTAGGCGTGAAATTTCTAAAAATCCTGAAATTAGTTTCTAAACATTTGTATGAGTAACATTTGCAAGCAAAAACCAAAGCGATATATCATCGTGCCTAAGAGATATTGAGAAATACGTAAAAACATATTTAACACTTTTACACCCTCTTAGGGGTGGAATTTTCGAAAATCTTGAAATTGGTTCATAAACATTTGTATGAGTAACATTTGCAAGCAGACACCAAGGCGATATCTCATCGTGCCTAAGAGTTATTGAGAAACACGTAAAAACATATTTAACGCTTTTACACCTTCTTAGGGGTGGAATTTTTGTAAATCCTGAAATTGGTTTATAAACATTTGTATGAGTAACATTTGCAAGCAAACACCAAGGCGATATCTCATCGTGCCTAAGAGATATATAAGAGAAATACGTAAAGACATTTTTAACCCTTTTACATCCCCTTTGTGGTGGAATTTTTTAAAAATCCTGAAATTCGTTTTTAAACATTTGTATGAGTAACATTTGCAAGCAAAAACAAACGCGATATATCATCGTGCCTAACAGATATTGAGAAATACGTAAAAACACATTAAACCCTTTTACACCCTCTTAGGGGTGGAATTTTTAAAAATCCTGAAATTGGTTCATAAACGTTTTGATGAGTAACATTTGCAAGCAAAAACCAAGGCGATATCTCATCGTGCCTAAGAGATATATAGGAGAAATACGTAAAAACATTTGTAACCCTTTTACATTCCCTTAGGAGTAGAATTTCTAAAAATCCTAAAATTAGTTTTCAAAAATTTGTATGAGTAGCATTTGCAAGCAGAAACCAAGGCGATATCTCATCGTGCATAAGAGTTATTGAGAAACACGTAAAAACATATTTAATGCTTTTACACCTTCTTAGGGGTGGAATTTTTGAAAATACTGAAATCGGTTTATAAACATTTGTATGAGTAACATTTGCAAGCAAACACCAAGGCGATATCTCATCGTGCCTAAGAAATATATAGGAAAAATACGTAAAAACATTTGTAACCCTTTTACATCCCCTTTGGGGTGGATTTTTTTTAAAATCCTGAAATTCGTTTCTAAACATTTGTATGAGTAACATTTGCAAGCAAAAACCAAAGCGATATATCATCGTGCCTAAGAGATATTGAGAAATACGTAAAAACATATTTAACCCTTTTACACCCTCTTAGGGGTGGAATTTTCGAAAATCTTGAAATTGGTTCATAAACATTTGTATGAGTAACATTTGCAAGCAGACACCAAGGCGATATCTCATCGTGCCTAAGAGTTATTGAGAAACACGTAAAAACATATTTAACGCTTTTACACCTTCTTAGGGGTGGAATTTTTGTAAATCCTGAAATTGGTTTATAAACATTTGTATGAGTAACATTTGCAAGCAAACACCAAGGCGATATCTCATCGTGCCTAAGAGATATATAAGAGAAATACGTAAAGACATTTTTAACCCTTTTACATCCCCTTTGTGGTGGAATTTTTTAAAAATCCTGAAATTCGTTTTTAAACATTTGTATGAGTAACATTTGCAAGCAAAAACCAACGCGATATATCATCGTGCCTAACAGATATTGAGAAATACGTAAAAACACATTAAACCCTTTTACACCCTCTTAGGGGTGGAATTTTTAAAAATCCTGAAATTGGTTCATAAACGTTTTGATGAGTAACATTTGCAAGCAAAAACCAAGGCGATATCTCATCGTGCCTAAGAGATATATAGGAGAAATACGTAAAAACATTTGTAACCCTTTTACATTCCCTTAGGAGTAGAATTTCTAAAAATCCTAAAATTAGTTTTCAAAAATTTGTATGAGTAGCATTTGCAAGCAGAAACCAAGGCGATATCTCATCGTGCATAAGAGTTATTGAGAAACACGTAAAAACATATTTAATGCTTTTACACCTTCTTAGGGGTGGAATTTTTGAAAATACTGAAATCGGTTTATAAACATTTGTATGAGTAACATTTGCAAGCAAACACCAAGGCGATATCTCATCGTGCCTAAGAAATATATAGGAAAAATACGTAAAAACATTTGTAACCCTTTTACATCCCCTTTGGGGTGGATTTTTTTTAAAATCCTGAAATTCGTTTCTAAACATTTGTATGAGTAACATTTGCAAGCAAAAACCAAAGCGATATATCATCGTGCCTAAGAGATATTGAGAAATACGTAAAAACATATTTAACCCTTTTACACCCTCTTAGGGGTGAAATTTTCGAAAATCTTGAAATTGGTTCATAAACATTTGTATGAGTAACATTTGCAAGCAGACACCAAGGCGATATCTCATCGTGCCTAAGAGTTATTGAGAAACACGTAAAAACATATTTAACGCTTTTACACCTTCTTAGGGGTGGAATTTTTGTAAATCCTGAAATTGGTTTATAAACATTTGTATGAGTAACATTTGCAAGCAAACACCAAGGCGATATCTCATCGTGCCTAAGAGATATATAAGAGAAATACGTAAAGACATTTTTAACCCTTTTACATCCCCTTTGTGGTAGAATTTTTTAAAAATCCTGAAATTCGTTTTTAAACATTTTTATGAGTAACATTTGCAAGCAAAAACCAACGCGATATATCATCGTGCCTAACAGATATTAAAAAATACGTAAAAACACATTTAACCCTTTTACACCCTCTTAGGGGTGGAATTTTTAAAAATCCTGAAATTGGTTCATAAACGTTTTGATGAGTAACATTTGCAAGCAAAAACCAAGGCGATATCTCATCGTGTCTAAAAGTTATTGAGAAACACGTAAAAACATATTTAACGCTTTTACACCCTCTTAGGGGTAGAATTTTTGAAAATCCTGGAATTAGTTTATAAACATTTGTATGAGTAACATTTGCAAGCAAAAACCAAGGCGATATATCATCGTACCTAACAGATATTGAGAAATACGTAAAAACATATTTAACCCTTTTACACCCTCTTAGGGGTGGCATTTTTAAAAATCCTGAAATTCGTTCATAAACATTTTGATAAGTAACATTTGCAAGCAAAAACCAAGGCGATATCTCATCGTGCCTAAAAGTTATTGAGAAACACGTAAAAACATATTCAACGCTTTTACACCCTCTTAGGGGTGGCATTTTTGGAAATTCTGGAATTCGTTTATAAACGTTTGTATGAGTAACATTTGCAAGCAAAAACCAAGGCGATATCTCATCGTGCCTAAGAGTTATTGAGAAACACGTAAAAACATATTTAACGCTTTTACACCCTCTTAGGGGTGGAATTTTGAAAAATCCTGAAATTATTTTATGAACATTTGTATGAGTAACATTTGCAAGCAGAAACCAAGGCGATATCTCATCGTGCATAAGAGTTATTGAAAGACACGTAAGAACATATTGAACCCTTTTACACCCTCTTAGGGGTGGAATTTTTGAAAATCTTGAAATTAGTTTATAAACATTTGTATGATTAACATTTGCAAGCAGAAACCAAGGCGATATCTCATCGTGCCTAAGAGTTATTGAGAAACACGTAAAAACATTTTTAACCCTTTTACACCCCCTTACGGGTGGAATTTCTGAAAATCCTGAAAATCGTTTCTAAACATTTGTATGAGTAACATTTGCAAGCAGAAACCAAGGCGATATCTCATCGTGCCTAAGAGATATTGAGAAATACGTAAAAATATATTTAACCCTTTTACACCCCCTTAGGGGTGGAAATTCTAAAAATCCTGAAATTTGTTTTTAAACATTTGTACGAGTAACATTTGCAAGCAGAAACCAAGGCGATATCTCATCGTGCCCATGAGATATTGAGAAATACGTGAAAACATTTGTAACCCTTTTACATCCCCTTTGGGTTATAATTTTTAAAAAATCCTGAAATTCGTTTTTAAACATTTGTATGAGTAACATTTGCAAGCAAAAACCAACGCGATATATCATCGTGCCTAAGAGATACTGAGAAATCCGTAAAAACATATTTAACCCTTTTACACCCTCTTAGGGGTGGAATTTTCGAAAATCTTGAAATTGGTTCATAAACATTTGTATGAGTAACATTTGCAAGCAGACACCAAGGCGATATCTCATCGTGCCTAAGAGTTCTTGAGAAACACGTAAAAACATATTTAACGCTTTTACACCTTCTTAGGGGTGGAATTTTTGTAAATCCTGAAATTGGTTTATAAACATTTGTATGAGTAACATTTGCAAGCAAACACCAAGGCGATATCTCATCGTGCCTAAGAGATATATAAGAGAAATACGTAAAGACATTTTTAACCCTTTTACATCCCCTTTGTGGTGGAATTTTTTAAAAATCCTGAAATTCGTTTTTAAACATTTGTATGAGTAACATTTGCAAGCAAAAACCAACGCGATATATCATCGTGCCTAACAGATATTGAAAAATACGTAAAAACACATTAAACCCTTTTACACCCTCTTAGGGGTGGAATTTTTAAAAATCCTGAAATTGGTTCATAAACGTTTTGATGAGTAACATTTGCAAGCAAAAACCAAGGCGATATCTCATCGTGTCTAAAAGTTATTGAGAAACACGTAAAAACATATTTAACGCTTTTACACCCTCTTCGGGGTAGAATTTTTGAAAATCCTGGAATTAGTTTATAAACATTTGTATGAGTAACATTTTCAAGCAAAAACCAAGGCGATATATCATCGTGCCTAACAGATATTGAGAAATACGTAAAAACATATTTAACGCTTTTACACCCTCTTCGGGGTAGAATTTTTGAAAATCCTGGAATTAGTTTATAAACATTTGTATGAGTAACATTTTCAAGCAAAAACCAAGGCGATATATCATCGTGCCTAACAGATATTGAGAAATACGTAAAAACATATTTAACCCTTTTACACCCTCTTAGGGGTGGCATTTTTAAAAATCCTGAAATTCGTTCATAAACATTTTAATAAGTAACATTTGCAAGCGAAAACCAACGCGATATCTCATCGTGCCTATGAGATATTGAGAAATACGTAAAAATATATTCAACCCTTTTACACCCCTTCCTAGGCGTGGAATTTCCAAAAGTTTTGAAATTGGTTTTTAAACATTTGTATGAGTAACATTTGCAAGCAGAAACCAAGGCGATATCTCATCGTGCCTAAGAGATATATGGGAGAAATACGTGAAAACATTTGTAACCCTTTTACATCCCCTTTGGAGTATAATTTTTTGAAAATCCTGAAATTCGTTTTTAAACATTTGTATGAGTAACATTTGCAAGCAAAAACCAACGCGATATATCATCGTGCCTAAGAGATACTGAGAAATCCGTAAAAACATATTTAACCCTTTTACACCCTCTTAGGGGTAGAATTTTTGAAAATTTTGAAATTGGTTCATAAACATTTGTATGAGTAACATTCGCAAGCAGAAACCAAGGCGATATCTCATCGTGCCTAAGAGTTATTGAGAAACACGTCAAAACATTTTTAACCCTTTTACACCCCCTTAGGCGTGAAATTTCTAAAAATCCTGAAATTCGTTTCTAAACATTTGTATGAGTAACATTTGCAAGCAAAAACCAAAGCGATATATCATCGTGCCTAAGAGATATTGAGAAATCCGTAAAAACATATTTAACCCTTTTACACCCTCTTAGGGGTGGAATTTTTGAAAATTTTGATATTGGTTCATAAACATTTGTATGAGTAACATTTGCAAGCAGAAACCAAGGCGATATCTCATCGTGCCTAAGAGTTATTGAAAAACACGTCAAAACATTTTTAACCCTTTTACACCCCCTTAGGCGTGAAATTTCTAAAAATCCTCAAATTCGTTTCTAAACATTTGTATGAGTAACATTTGCAAGCGAAAACCAACGCGATATCTCATCGTGCCTCTGAGATATTGAGAAATACGTAAAAATATATTCAACCCTTTTACACCCCTTCCTAGGGGTGGAATTTCCAAAAGTTTTGAAATTGGTTTTTAAACATTTGTATGAGTAACATTTGCAAGCAGAAACCAAGGCGATATCTCATCGTGCCTAAGAGTTATTGAGAAACACGTAAAAACATATTTAACCCTTTTACACCCTCTTAGGGGTGGAATTTTTGAAAATCTTGAAATTGGTTCATAAACATTTGTATGAGTAACATTTGCAAGCAGAAACCAAGGCGATATCTCATCGTGCATAAGAGTTATTGAGAAACACGTAAAAACATATTTAATGCTTTTACACCTTCTTAGGGGTGGAATTTTTGAAAATCCTGAGATAGGTTTATAAACATTGGTATGAGTAACATTTGCAAGCAAACACCAAGGCGATATCTAATCGTGCCTAAGAGATATAGAGGAGAAATACGTAAAGACATTTTTAACCCTTTTACATCCCCTTTGGGGTGGAATTTTTTAAAAATCCTGAATTTCGTTTTTAAACATTTGTATGCGTAACATTTGCAAGCAAAAACCAACGCGATATATCATCGTGCCTAAGAGATATTGAGAAATACGTAAAAACATATTTAGCTCTTTTACACCCTCTTAGGGGTGGAATTTTTGAAAATCTTGAAATTGGTTCATAAACATTTGTATGAGTAACATTTGCAAGCAGAAACCAAGGCGATATCTCATCATGCATAAGAGTTATTGAGAAACACGTAAAAACATATTTAATGCTTTTACACCTTCTTAGGGGTGGAATTTTTAAAAATCCTGAAATTGGTTTATAAACATTTGTATTAGTAACATTTGCAAGCAGAAACCAAGGCGATATCTCATCGTGCCTAAGAGTTATTGAGAAACTCGTCAAAACATTTTTAACCCTTTTACACCCCCTTAGGGGTGAAATTTCTAAAAATCCTGAAATTCGTTTCTAAACATTTGTATGAGTAACATTTGCAAGCGAAAACCAACGCGATATCTCATCGTGCCTATGAGATATTGAGAAATACGTAAAAATATATTCAACCCTTTTACACCCCTTCCTAGGGGTGGAATTTCCAAAAGTTTTCAAATTGGTTTTTAAACATTTGTATGAGTAACATTTGCAAGCAGAAACCAAGGCGATATCTCATCGTGCCTAAGAGTTATTGAGAAAAACGTAAAAACATATTTAGCTCTTTTACACCCTCTTAGGGGTGGAATTTTTGAAAATCTTGAAATTTGTTCATAAACATTTGTATGAGTAACATTTGCAAGCAGAAACCAAGGCGATATCTCATCGTGCATAAGAGTTATTGAGAAACACGTAAAAACATATTTAATGCTTTTACACCTTCTTAGGGGTGGAATTTTTGAAAATCCTGAAATAGGTTTATAAACATTTGTATGAGTAACATTTGCAAGCAAACACCAAAGCGATATCTAATCGTGCCTAAGAGATATAGAGGAGAAATACGTAAAGACATTTTTAACCCTTTTACATCCCCTTTAGGGTGGAATTTTTTAAAAATCCTGAATTTCGTTTTTAAACATTTGTATGAGTAACATTTGCAAGCAAAAACCAACGCGATATATCATCGTGCCTAAGAGATATTGAGAAATACGTAAAAACATATTTAACTCTTTTACATACCCTTAGGGGTGGAATTTCAAAAAATCCTATAATTCGTTTTCAAAAATTTGTATGAGTAACATTTGCAAGCAGAAACCAAGGCGATATCTCATCGTGTCTAAAAGTTATTGAGAAACACGTAAAAACATATTTAACGCTTTTACACCCTCTTAGGGGTAGAATTTTTAAAAATCCTGGAATTAGTTTATAAACATTTGTATGAGTAACATTTGCAAGCAAAAACCAAGGCGATATATCATCGTGCCTAACAGATATTGAGAAATACGTAAAAACATATTTAACCCTTTTACACCCTCTTAGGGGTGGCATTTTTAAAAATCCTGAAATATGTTTATAAACATTTTGATAAGTAACATTTGCAAGCAGACACCAAGGCGATATCTCATCGTGCCTAAGAGTTATTGAGAAACTCGTCAAAACATTTTTAACCCTTTTACATCCCTTTAGGGGTGAAATTTCTAAAAATCCTGAAATTCGTTTCTGAACATTTGTATGAGTAACATTTGCAAGCGAAAACCAACGCGATATCTCATCGTGCCTATGAGATATTGAGAAATACGTAAAAATATATTCAACCCTTTTACACCCCTTCCTAGGCGTGGAATTTCCAAAAGTTTTGAAATTGGTTTTTAAACATTTGTATGAGTAACATTTGCAAGCAGAAACCAAGGCGATATCTCATCGTGCCTAAGAGTTATTGAGAAACACGTAAAAACATATTTAGCCCTTTTACACCCTCTTAGGGGTGGAATTTTTAAAAATCTTGAAATTTGTTTATAAACATTTGTATGAGTAACATTTGCAAGCAGAAACCAAGGCGATATCTCATCGTGCCTAAGAGATATATGGGAGAAATACGTGAAAACATTTGTAACCCTTTTACATCCCCTTTGGGGTATAATTTTTTGAAAATCCTGAAATTCGTTTTTAAACATTTGTATGAGTAACATTTGCAAGCAAAAACTAACGCGATATATCATCGTGCCTAAGAGATACTGAGAAATCCGTAAAAACATATTTAACCCTTTTACACCCTCTTAGGGGTGGAATTTTTGAAAATTTTGAAATTGGTTCATAAACATTTGTATGAGTAACATTCGCAAGCAGAAACCAAGGCGATATCTCATCGTGCCTAAGAGTTATTGAGAAACACGTCAAAACATTTTTAACCCTTTTACACCCCCTTAGGCGTGAAATTTCTAAAAATCCTGAAATTCGTTTCTAAACATTTGTATGAGTAACATTTGCAAGCAAAAACCAAAGCGATATATCATCGTGCCTAAGAGATATTGAGAAATACGTAAAAACATATTTAACCCTTTTACACCCTCTTAGGGGTGGAATTTTCGAAAATCTTGAAATTGGTTCATAAACATTTGTATGAGTAACATTTGCAAGCAGACACCAAGGCGATATCTCATCGTGCCTAAGAGTTATTGAGAAACACGTAAAAACATATTTAACGCTTTTACACCTTCTTAGGGGTGGAATTTTTGTAAATCCTGAAATTGGTTTATAAACATTTGTATGAGTAACATTTGCAAGCAAACACCAAGGCGATATCTCATCGTGCCTAAGAGATATATAAGAGAAATACGTAAAGACATTTTTAACCCTTTTACATCCCCTTTGTGGTGGAATTTTTTAAAAATCCTGAAATTCGTTTTTAAACATTTGTATGAGTAACATTTGCAAGCAAAAACCAACGCGATATATCATCGTGCCTAACAGATATTGAGAAATACGTAAAAACACATTAAACCCTTTTACACCCTCTTAGGGGTGGAATTTTTAAAAATCCTGAAATTGGTTCATAAACGTTTTGATGAGTAACATTTGCAAGCAAAAACCAAGGCGATATCTCATCGTGCCTAAGAGATATATAGGAGAAATACGTAAAAACATTTGTAACCCTTTTACATTCCCTTAGGAGTAGAATTTCTAAAAATCCTAAAATTAGTTTTCAAAAATTTGTATGAGTAGCATTTGCAAGCAGAAACCAAGGCGATATCTCATCGTGCATAAAAGTTATTGAGAAACACGTAAAAACATATTTAATGCTTTTACACCTTCTTAGGGGTGGAATTTTTGAAAATACTGAAATCGGTTTATAAACATTTGTATGAGTAACATTTGCAAGCAAACACCAAGGCGATATCTCATCGTGCCTAAGAAATATATAGGAAAAATACGTAAAAACATTTGTAACCCTTTTACATCCCCTTTGGGGTGGATTTTTTTTTAAATCCTGAAATTCGTTTCTAAACATTTGTATGAGTAACATTTGCAAGCAAAAACCAAAGCGATATATCATCGTGCCTAAGAGATATTGAGAAATACGTAAAAACATATTTAACCCTTTTACACCCTCTTAGGGGTGGAATTTTCGAAAATCTTGAAATTGGTTCATAAACATTTGTATGAGTAACATTTGCAAGCAGACACCAAGGCGATATCTCATCGTGCCTAAGAGTTATTGAGAAACACGTAAAAACATATTTAACGCTTTTACACCTTCTTAGGGGTGGAATTTTTGTAAATCCTGAAATTGGTTTATAAACATTTGTATGAGTAACATTTGCAAGCAAACACCAAGGCGATATCTCATCGTGCCTAAGAGATATATAAGAGAAATACGTAAAGACATTTTTAACCCTTTTACATCCCCTTTGTGGTGGAATTTTTTAAAAATCCTGGAATTCGTTTTTAAACATTTGTATGAGTAACATTTGCAAGCAAAAACCAACGCGATATATCATCGTGCCTAACAGATATTGAAAAATACGTAAAAACACATTTAACCCTTTTACACCCTCTTAGGGGTGGAATTTTTAAAAATCCTGAAATTGGTTCATAAACGTTTTGATGAGTAACATTTGCAAGCAAAAACCAAGGCGATATCTCATCGTGTCTAAAAGTTATTGAGAAACACGTAAAAACATATTTAACGCTTTTACACCCTCTTAGGGGTAGAATTTTTGAAAATCCTGGAATTAGTTTATAAACATTTGTATGAGTAACATTTGCAAGCAAAAACCAAGGCGATATATCATCGTGCCTAACAGATATTGAGAAATACGTAAAAACATATTTAACCCTTTTACACCCTCTTAGGGGTGGCATTTTTAAAAATCCCTAAATTCGTTCATAAACATTTTGATAAGTAACATTTGCAAGCAAAAACCAAGGCGATATCTCATCGTGCCTAAGAGATATATGGGAGAAATACGTGAAAACATTTGTAACCCTTTTACATCCTCTTTGGGGTATAATTTTTTAAAAATCCTGAAATTCGTTTTTAAACATTTGTATGAGTAACATTTGCAAGCAAAAACCAAGGCGATATCTCATCGTGCCTAGGAGTTATTGAGAAACACGTAAAAACATATTTAACGCTTTTACACCCTCTTAGGGGTGGAATTTTGAAAAATCCTGAAATTCTTTTATGAACATTTGTATGAGTAACATTTGCAAGCAGAAACCAAGGCGATATCTCATCGTGCATAAGAGTTATTGAAAGACACGTAAAAACATATTGAACCCTTTTACACCCTCTTAGGGGTGGAATTTTTGAAAATCTTGAAATCAGTTTATAAACATTTGTATGATTAACATTTGCAAGCAGAAACCAAGGCGATATCTCATCGTGCCTAAGAGTTATTGAGAAACACGTAAAAACATATTTAACCCTTTTACACCCCCTTACGGGTGGAATTTCTGAAAATCCTGAAAATCGTTTCTAAACATTTGTATGAGTAACATTTGCAAGCAGAAACCAAGGCGATATCTCATCGTGCCTGAGAGATATTGAGAAATACGTAAAAATATATTTAACCCTTTTACACCCCCTTGGGGGTGGAAATTCTAAACATCCTGAAATTTGTTTTTAAACATTTGTACGAGTAACATTTGCAAGCAGAAACCAAGGCGATATCTCATCGTGCCCATGAGATATTGAGAAATACGTGAAAACATTTGTAACCCTTTTACATCCCCTTTGGGTTATAATTTTTTAAAAATCCTGAAATTCGTTTTTAAACATTTGTATGAGTAACATTTGCAAGCAAAAACCAACGCGATATATCATCGTGCCTAAGAGATACTGAGAAATCCGTAAAAACATATTTAACCCTTTTACACCCTCTTAGGGGTGGAATTTTCGAAAATCTTGAAATTGGTTCATAAACATTTGTATGAGTAACATTTGCAAGCAGACACCAAGGCGATATCTCATCGTGCCTAAGAGTTATTGAGAAACACGTAAAAACATATTTAACGCTTTTACACCTTCTTAGGGGTGGAATTTTTGTAAATCCTGAAATTGGTTTATAAACATTTGTATGAGTAACATTTGCAAGCAAACACCAAGGCGATATCTCATCGTGCCTAAGAGATATATAAGAGAAATACGTAAAGACATTTTTAACCCTTTTACATCCCCTTTGTGGTGGAATTTTTTAAAAATCCTGAAATTCGTTTTTAAACATTTGTATGAGTAACATTTGCAAGCAAAAACCAACGCGATATATCATCGTGCCTAACAGATATTGAAAAATACGTAAAAACACATTAAACCCTTTTACACCCTCTTAGGGGTGGAATTTTGAAAAATCCTGAAATTCTTTTATGAACATTTGTATGAGTAACATTTGCAAGCAGAAACCAAGGCGATATCTCATCGTGCATAAGAGTTATTGAAAGACACGTAAAAACATATTGAACCCTTTTACACCCTCTTAGGGGTGGAATTTTTGAAAATCTTGAAATTAGTTTATAAACATTTGTATGATTAACATTTGCAAGCAGAAACCAAGGCGATATCTCATCGTGCCTAAGAGTTATTGAGAAACACGTAAAAACATATTTAACCCTTTTACACCCCCTTACGGGTGGAATTTCTGAAAATCCTGAAAATCGTTTCTAAACATTTGTATGAGTAACATTTGCAAGCAGAAACCAAGGCGATATCTCATCGTGCCTGAGAGATATTGAGAAATACGTAAAAATATATTTAACCCTTTTACACCCCCTTAGGGGTGGAAATTCTAAACATCCTGAAATTTGTTTTTAAACATTTGTACGAGTAACATTTGCAAGCAGAAACCAAGGCGATATCTCATCGTGCCCATGAGATATTGAGAAATACGTGAAAACATTTGTAACCCTTTTACATCCCCTTTGGGTTATAATTTTTTAAAAATCCTGAAATTCGTTTTTAAACATTTGTATGAGTAACATTTGCAAGCAAAAACCAACGCGATATATCATCGTGCCTAAGAGATACTGAGAAATCCGTAAAAACATATTTAACCCTTTTACACCCTCTTAGGGGTGGAATTTTCGAAAATCTTGAAATTGGTTCATAAACATTTGTATGAGTAACATTTGCAAGCAGACACCAAGGCGATATCTCATCGTGCCTAAGAGTTATTGAGAAACACGTAAAAACATATTTAACGCTTTTACACCTTCTTAGGGGTGGAATTTTTGTAAATCCTGAAATTGGTTTATAAACATTTGTATGAGTAACATTTGCAAGCAAACACCAAGGCGATATCTCATCGTGCCTAAGAGATATATAAGAGAAATACGTAAAGACATTTTTAACCCTTTTACATCCCCTTTGTGGTGGAATTTTTTAAAAATCCTGAAATTCGTTTTTAAACATTTGTATGAGTAACATTTGCAAGCAAAAACCAACGCGATATATCATCGTGCCTAACAGATATTGAAAAATACGTAAAAACACATTAAACCCTTTTACACCCTCTTAGGGGTGGAATTTTTAAAAATCCTGAAATTAGTTCATAAACGTTTTGATGAGTAACATTTGCAAGCAAAAACCAAGGCGATATCTCATCGTGTCTAAAAGTTATTGAGAAACACGTAAAAACATATTTAACGCTTTTACACCCTCTTAAGGGTAGAATTTTTAAAAATCCTGGAATTAGTTTATAAACATTTGTATGAGTAACATTTGCAAGCAAAAACCAAGGCGATATATCATCGTGCCTAACAGATATTGAGAAATACGTAAAAACATATTTAACCCTTTTACACCCTCTTAGGGGTTGCATTTTTAAAAATCCTGAAATTCGTTCATAAACATTTTGATAAGTAACATTTGCAAGCGAAAACCAACGCGATATCTCATCGTGCCTACGAGATATTGAGAAATACGTAAAAATATATTCAACCCTTTTACACCCCTTCCTAGGCGTGGAATTTCCAAAAGTTTTGAAATTGGTTTTTAAACATTTGTATGAGTAACATTTGCAAGCAGAAACCAAGGCGATATCTCATCGTGCCTAAGAGTTATTGAGAAACACGTAAAAACATATTTAGCCCTTTTACACCTTCTTGGGGGTGGAATTTTTGAAAATCCTGAAATTCGTTTATAAACATTTGTATGAGTAACATTTGCAAGCAAACATCAAGGCGATATCTCATCGTGCCTAAGAGATATATGGGAGAAATACGTGAAAACATTTGTAACCCTTTTACATCCTCTTTGGGGTATAATTTTTTAAAAATCCTGAAATTCGTTTTTAAACATTTGTATGAGTAACATTTGCAAGCAAAAACCAACGCGATATATCATCGTGCCTAAGAGATACTGAGAAATCCGTAAAAACATATTTAACCCTTTTACACCCTCTTAGGGGTGGAATTTTTGAAAATTTTGAAATTGGTTCATAAACATTTGTATGAGTAACATTTGCAAGCAGAAACCAAGGCGATATCTCATCGTGCCTAAGAGTTATTGAAAAACACGTCAAAACATTTTTAACCCTTTTACACCCCCTTAGGCGTGAAATTTCTAAAAATCCTGAAATTCGTTTCTAAACATTTGTATGAGTAACATTTGCAAGCGAAAACCAACGCGATATCTCATCGTGCCTCTGAGGAATTGAGAAATACGTAAAAATATATTCAACCCTTTTACACCCCTTCCTAGGGGTGGAATTTCCAAAAGTTTTGAAATTGGTTTTTAAACATTTGTATGAGTAACATTTGCAAGCAGAAACCAAGGCGATATCTCATCGTGCCTAAGAGTTATTGAGAAACACGTAAAAACATATTTAACCTTTTTACACCCTCTTAGGGGTGGAATTTTTGAAAATCTTGAAATTGGTTCATAAACATTTGTATGAGTAACATTTGCAAGCAGAAACCAAGGCGATATCTCATCGTGCATAAGAGTTATTGAGAAACACGTAAAAACATATTTAATGCTTTTACACCTTCTTAGGGGTGGAATTTTTGAAAATCCTGAGATAGGTTTATAAACATTGGTATGAGTAACATTTGCAAGCAAACACCAAGGCGATATCTAATCGTGCCTAAGAGATATAGAGGAGAAATACGTAAAGACATTTTTAACCCTTTTACATCCCCTTTGGCGTGGAATTTTTTAAAAATCCTGAATTTCGTTTTTAAACATTTGTATGAGTAACATTTGCAAGCAAAAACCAACGCGATATATCATCGTGCCTAAGAGATATTGAGAAATACGTAAAAACATATTTAGCTCTTTTACACCCTCTTAGGGGTGGAATTTTTGAAAATCTTGAAATTGGTTCATAAACATTTGTATGAGTAACATTTGCAAGCAGAAACCAAGGCGATATCTCATCATGCATAAGAGTTATTGAGAAACACGTAAAAACATATTTAATGCTTTTACACCTTCTTAGGGGTGGAATTTTCAAAAATCCTGAAATTGGTTTATAAACATTTGTATGAGTAACATTTGCAAGCAGAAACCAAGGCGATATCTCATCGTGCCTAAGAGTTATTGAGAAACTCGTCAAAACATTTTTAACCCTTTTACACCCCCTTAGGGGTGAAATTTCTAAAAATCCTGAAATTCGTTTCTAAACATTTGTATGAGTAACATTTGCAAGCGAAAACCAACGCGATATCTCATCGTGCCTATGAGATATTGAGAAATACGTAAAAATATATTCAACCCTTTTACACCCCTTCCTAGGGGTGGAATTTCCAAAAGTTTTGAAATTGGTTTTTAAACATTTGTATGAGTAACATTTGCAAGCAGAAACCAAGGCGATATCTCATCGTGCCTAAGAGTTATTGAGAAACACGTAAAAACATATTTAGCTCTTTTACACCCTCTTAGGGGTGGAATTTTTGAAAATCTTGAAATTTGTTCATAAACATTTGTATGAGTAACATTTGCAAGCAGAAACCAAGGCGATATCTCATCGTGCCTAAGAGTTATTGAAAAACACGTCAAAACATTTTTAACCCTTTTACACCCCCTTAGGCGTGAAATTTCTAAAAATCCTGAAATTCGTTTCTAAACATTTGTATGAGTAACATTTGCAAGCGAAAACCAACGCGATATCTCATCGTGCCTCTGAGGAATTGAGAAATACGTAAAAATATATTCAACCCTTTTACACCCCTTCCTAGGGGTGGAATTTCCAAAAGTTTTGAAATTGGTTTTTAAACATTTGTATGAGTAACATTTGCAAGCAGAAACCAAGGCGATATCTCATCGTGCCTAAGAGTTATTGAGAAACACGTAAAAACATATTTAACCTTTTTACACCCTCTTAGGGGTGGAATTTTTGAAAATCTTGAAATTGGTTCATAAACATTTGTATGAGTAACATTTGCAAGCAGAAACCAAGGCGATATCTCATCGTGCATAAGAGTTATTGAGAAACACGTAAAAACATATTTAATGCTTTTACACCTTCTTAGGGGTGGAATTTTTGAAAATCCTGAGATAGGTTTATAAACATTGGTATGAGTAACATTTGCAAGCAAACACCAAGGCGATATCTAATCGTGCCTAAGAGATATAGAGGAGAAATACGTAAAGACATTTTTAACCCTTTTACATCCCCTTTGGCGTGGAATTTTTTAAAAATCCTGAATTTCGTTTTTAAACATTTGTATGAGTAACATTTGCAAGCAAAAACCAACGCGATATATCATCGTGCCTAAGAGATATTGAGAAATACGTAAAAACATATTTAGCTCTTTTACACCCTCTTAGGGGTGGAATTTTTGAAAATCTTGAAATTGGTTCATAAACATTTGTATGAGTAACATTTGCAAGCAGAAACCAAGGCGATATCTCATCATGCATAAGAGTTATTGAGAAACACGTAAAAACATATTTAATGCTTTTACACCTTCTTAGGGGTGGAATTTTCAAAAATCCTGAAATTGGTTTATAAACATTTGTATGAGTAACATTTGCAAGCAGAAACCAAGGCGATATCTCATCGTGCCTAAGAGTTATTGAGAAACTCGTCAAAACATTTTTAACCCTTTTACACCCCCTTAGGGGTGAAATTTCTAAAAATCCTGAAATTCGTTTCTAAACATTTGTATGAGTAACATTTGCAAGCGAAAACCAACGCGATATCTCATCGTGCCTATGAGATATTGAGAAATACGTAAAAATATATTCAACCCTTTTACACCCCTTCCTAGGGGTGGAATTTCCAAAAGTTTTGAAATTGGTTTTTAAACATTTGTATGAGTAACATTTGCAAGCAGAAACCAAGGCGATATCTCATCGTGCCTAAGAGTTATTGAGAAACACGTAAAAACATATTTAGCTCTTTTACACCCTCTTAGGGGTGGAATTTTTGAAAATCTTGAAATTTGTTCATAAACATTTGTATGAGTAACATTTGCAAGCAGAAACCAAGGCGATATCTCATCGTGCATAAGAGTTATTGAGAAACACGTAAAAACATATTTAATGCTTTTACACCTTCTTAGGGGTGGAATTTTTGAAAATACTGAAATCGGTTTATAAACATTTGTATGAGTAACATTTGCAAGCAAACACCAAGGCGATATCTCATCGTGCCTAAGAAATATATAGGAAAAATACGTAAAAACATTTGTAACCCTTTTACATCCCCTTTGGGGTGGATTTTTTTTAAAATCCTGAAATTCGTTACTAAACATTTGTATGAGTAACATTTGCAAGCAAAAACCAAAGCGATATATCATCGTGCCTAAGAGATATTGAGAAATACGTAAAAACATATTTAACCCTTTTAGACCCTCTTAGGGGTGGAATTTTCGAAAATCTTGAAATTGGTTCATAAACATTTGTATGAGTAACATTTGCAAGCAGACACCAAGGCGATATCTCATCGTGCCTAAGAGTTATTGAGAAACACGTAAAAACATATTTAACGCTTTTACACCTTCTTAGGGGTGGAATTTTTGTAAATCCTGAAATTGGTTTATAAACATTTGTATGAGTAACATTTGCAAGCAAACACCAAGGCGATATCTCATCGTGCCCAAGAGATATATAAGAGAAATACGTAAAGACATTTTTAACCCTTTTACATCCCCTTTGTAATGGAATTTTTTAAAAATCCTGAAATTCGTTTTTAAACATTTGTATGAGTAACATTTGCAAGCAAAAACCAACGCGATATATCATCGTGCCTAACAGATATTGAGAAATACGTAAAAACACATTAAACCCTTTTACACCCTCTTAGGGGTGGAATTTTTAAAAATCCTGAAATTGGTTCATAAACGTTTTGATGAGTAACATTTGCAAGCAAAAACCAAGGCGATATCTCATCGTGCCTAAGAGATATATAGGAGAAATACGTAAAAACATTTGTAACCCTTTTACATTCCCTTAGGAGTAGAATTTCTAAAAATCCTAAAATTAGTTTTCAAAAATTTGTATGAGTAGCATTTGCAAGCAGAAACCAAGGCGATATCTCATCGTGCATAAGAGTTATTGAGAAACACGTAAAAACATATTTAATGCTTTTACACCTTCTTAGGGGTGGAATTTTTGAAAATACTGAAATCGGTTTATAAACATTTGTATGAGTAACATTTGCAAGCAAACACCAAGGCGATATCTCATCGTGCCTAAGAAATATATAGGAAAAATACGTAAAAACATTTGTAACCCTTTTACATCCCCTTTGGGGTGGATTTTTTTTTAAATCCTGAAATTCGTTTCTAAACATTTGTGTGAGTAACATTTGCAAGCAAAAACCAAAGCGATATATCATCGTGCCTAAGAGATATTGAGAAATACGTAAAAACATATTTAACGCTTTTACACCCTCTTAGGGGTGGAATTTTCGAAAATCTTGAAATTGGTTCATAAACATTTGTATGAGTAACATTTGCAAGCAGACACCAAGGCGATATCTCATCGTGCCTAAGAGTTATTGAGAAACACGTAAAAACATATTTAACGGTTTTACACCTTCTTAGGGGTGGAATTTTTGTAAATCCTGAAATTGGTTTATAAACATTTGTATGAGTAACATTTGCAAGCAAACACCAAGGCGATATCTCATCGTGCCTAAGAGATATATAAGAGAAATACGTAAAGACATTTTTAACCCTTTTACATCCCCTTTGTGGTGGAATTTTTTAAAAATCCTGAAATTCGTTTTTAAACATTTGTATGAATAACATTTGCAAGTAAAAACCAACGCGATATATCATCGTGCCTAACAGATATTGAAAAATACGTAAAAACACATTAAACCCTTTTACACCCTCTTAGGGGTGGAATTTTTAAAAATCCTGAAATTGGTTCATAAACGTTTTGATGAGTAACATTTGCAAGCAAAAACCAAGGCGATATCTCATCGTGTCTAAAAGTTATTGAGAAACACGTAAAAACATATTTAACGCTTTTACACCCTCTTAGGGGTAGAATTTTTGAAAATCCTGGAATTAGTTTATAAACATTTGTATGAGTAACATTTGCAAGCGAAAACCAACGCGATATCTCATCGTGCCCATGAGATATTGAGAAATACGTGAAAACATTTGTAACCCTTTTACATCCCCTTTGGGTTATAATTTTTTTAAAATCCTGAAATTCGTTTTTGAACATTTGTATGAGTAACATTTGCAAGCAAAAACCAACGCGATATATCATCGTGCCTAAGAGATACTGAGAAATCCGTAAAAACATATTTAACCCTTTTACACCCTCTTAGGGGTGGAATTTTTGAAAATTTTGAAATTGGTTCATAAACATTTGTATGAGTAACATTTGCAAGCAGAAACCAAGGCGATATCTCATCGTGCCTAAGAGTTATTGAGAAACACGTCAAAACATTTTTAACCCTTTTACACCCCCTTAGGGGTGAAATTTCTAAAAATCCTGAAATTCGTTTCTAAACATTTGTATGAGTAACATTTGCAAGCGAAAACCAACGCGATATCTCATCGTGCCTCTGAGATATTGAGAAATACGTAAAAATATATTCAACCCTTTTACACCCCTTCCTAGGGGTGGAATTTCCAAAAGTTTTGAAATTGGTTTTTAAACATTTGTATGAGTAACATTTGCAAGCAGAAACCAAGGCGATATCTCATCATGCCTAAGAGTTATTGAGAAACACGTAAAAACATATTTAACCCTTTTACACCCTCTTAGGGGTGGAATTTTCGAAAATCTTGAAATTGGTTCATAAACATTTGTATGAGTAACATTTGCAAGCAGAAACCAAGGCGATATCTCATCGTGCATAAGAGTTATTGAGAAACACGTAAAAACATATTTAATGCTTTTACACCTTCTTAGGGGTGGAATTTTTGAAAATCCTGAAATAGGTTTATAAACATTTGTATGAGTAACATTTGCAAGCAAACACCAAGGCGATATCTAATCGTGCCTAAGAGATATAGAGGAGAAATACGTGAAGACATTTTTAACCCTTTTACATCCCCTTTGGGGTAAAATTTTTTAAAAATCCTGAATTTCGTTTTTAAACATTTGTTCGAGTAACATTTGCAAGCAAAAACCAACGCGATATATCATCGTGCCTAAGAGATATTGAGAAATACGTAAAAACATATTTAGCCCTTTTACAACCTCTTAGGGGTGGAATTTTTGAAAATCTTGAAATTGGTTCATAAACATTTGTATGAGTAACATTTGCAAGCAGAAACCAAGGCGATATCTCATCATGCCTAACAGTTATTGCGAAATACGTCAAAACATTTTTAACCCTTTTACACCCCCTTAGGCGTGGAATTTCTAAAAATCCTATAATTCGTTTTCAAAAATTTGTATGAGTAACATTTGCAAGCAGAAACCAAGGCGATATCTCATCGTGCATAAGAGTTATTGAGAAACACGTAAAAACATATTTAATGCTTTTACACCTTCTTAGGGGTGGAATTTTTAAAAATCCTGAAATTGGTTTATAAACATTTGTATGAGTAACATTTGCAAGCAGAAACCAAGGCGATATCTCATCGTGCCTAAGAGTTATTGAGAAACACGTCAAAACATTTTTAACCCTTTTACACCCCCTAAGGGGTGAAATTTCTAAAAATCCTGAAATTCGTTTCTAAACATTTGTATGAGTAACATTTGCAAGCGAAAACCAACGCGATATCTCATCGTGCCTATGAGATATTGAAAAATACGTAAAAATATATTCAACCCTTTTACACCCCTTCCTAGGGGTGGAATTTTCAAAAGTTTTGAAATTGGTTTTTAAACATTTGTATGAGTAACATTTGCAAGCAGAAACCAAGGCGATATCTCATCGTGCCTAAGAGTTATTGAGAAACACGTAAAAACATATTTAACCCTTTTACACCCTCTTAGGGGTGGAATTTTTGAAAATCTTGAAATTTGTTCATAAACATTTGTATGAGTAACATTTGCAAGCAGAAACCAAGGCGATATCTCATCGTGCATAAGAGTTATTGAGAAACACGTAAAAACATATTTAATGCTTTTACACCTTCTTAGGGGTGGAATTTTTGAAAATACTGAAATCGGTTTATAAACATTTGTATGAGTAACATTTGCAAGCAAACACCAAGGCGATATCTCATCGTGCCTAAGAAATATATAGGAAAAATACGTAAAAACATTTGTAACCCTTTTACATCCCCTTTGGGGTGGATTTTTTTTCAAATCCTGAAATTCGGTTCTAAACATTTGTATGAGTAACATTTGCAAGCAAAAACCAAAGCGATATATCATCGTGCCTAAAAGATATTGAGAAATACGTAAAAACATATTTAACCCTTTTACACCCTCTTAGGGGTGGAATTTTCGAAAATCTTGAAATTGGTTCATAAACATTTGTATGAGTAACATTTGCAAGCAGACACCAAGGCGATATCTCATCGTGCCTAAGAGTTATTGAGAAACACGTAAAAACATATTTAACGCTTTTACACCTTCTTAGGGGTGGAATTTTTGTAAATCCTGAAATTGGTTTATAAACATTTGTATGAGTAACATTTGCAAGCAAACACCAAGGCGATATCTCATCGTGCCTATGAGATATATAAGAGAAATACGTAAAGACATTTTTAACCCTTTTACATCCCCTTTGTGGTGGAATTTTTTAAAAATCCTGAAATTCGTTTTTAAACATTTGTATGAGTAACATTTGCAAGCAAAAACCAACGCGATATATCATCGTGCCTAACAGATATTGAGAAATACGTAAAAACACATTAAACCCTTTTACACCCTCTTAGGGGTGGAATTTTTAAAAATCCTGAAATTGGTTCATAAACGTTTTGATGAGTAACATTTGCAAGCAAAAACCAAGGCGATATCTCATCGTGTCTAAAAGTTATTGAGAAACACGTAAAAACATATTTAACGCTTTTACACCCTCTTAGGGGTAGAATTTTTGAAAATCCTGGAATTAGTTTATAAACATTTGTATGAGTAACATTTGCAAGCAAAAACCAAGGCGATATATCATCGTGCCTAACAGATATTGAGAAATACGTAAAAACATATTTAACCCTTTTACACCCTCTTAGGGGTGGCATTTTTAAAAATCCTGAAATTCGTTCATAAACATTTTGATAAGGAACATTTGCAAGCAAAAACCAAGGCGATATCTCATCGTGCCTAAAAGTTATTGAGAAACACGTAAAAACATATTCAACGCTTTTACACCCTCTTAGGGGTGGAATTTCTGAAAATCCTGAAAATCGTTTCTAAACATTTGTATGAGTAACATTTGCAAGCAGAAACCAAGGCGATATCTCATCGTGCCTAAGAGATATTGAGAAATACGTAAAAATATATTTAACCCTTTTACACCCCCTTAGGGGTGGAAATTCTAAAAATCCTGAAATTTGTTTTTAAACATTTGTACGAGTAACATTTGCAAGCAGAAACCAAGGCGATATCTCATCGTGCCCATGAGATATTGAGAAATACGTGAAAACATTTGTAACCCTTTTACATCCCCTTTGGGTTATAATTTTTTTAAAATCCTGAAATTCGTTTTTAAACATTTGTATGAGTAACATTTGCAAGCAAAAACCAACGCGATATATCATCGTGCCTAAGAGATACTGAGAAATCCGTAAAAACATATTTAACCCTTTTACACCCTCTTAGGGGTGGAATTTTTGAAAATTTTGAAATTGGTTCATAAACATTTGTATGAGTAACATTTGCAAGCAGAAACCAAGGCGATATCTCATCGTGCCTAAGAGTTATTGAGAAACACGTCAAAACATTTTTAACCCTTTTACACCCCCTTAGGGGTGAAATTTCTAAAAATCCTGATATTCGTTTCTAAACATTTGTATGAGTAACATTTGCAAGCGAAAACCAACGCGATATCTCATCGTGCCTCTGAGATATTGAGAAATACGTAAAAATATATTCAACCCTTTTACACCCCTTCCTAGGGGTGGAATTTCCAAAAGTTTTGAAATTGGTTTTTAAACATTTGTATGAGTAACATTTGCAAGCAGAAACCAAGGCGATATCTCATCATGCCTAAGAGTTATTGAGAAACACGTAAAAACATATTTAACCCTTTTACACCCTCTTAGGGGTGGAATTTTTGAAAATTTTGAAATTGGTTCATAAACATTTGTATGAGTAACATTTGCAAGCAGAAACCAAGGCGATATCTCATCGTGCCTAAGAGTTATTGAGAAACACGTCAAAACATTTTTAACCCTTTTACACCCCCTTAGGGGTGAAATTTCTAAAAATCCTGAAATTCGTTTCTAAACATTTGTATGAGTAACATTTGCAAGCGAAAACCAACGCGATATCTCATCGTGCCTCTGAGATATTGAGAAATACGTAAAAATATATTCAACCCTTTTACACCCCTTCCTAGGGGTGGAATTTCCAAAAGTTTTGAAATTGGTTTTTAAACATTTGTATGAGTAACATTTGCAAGCAGAAACCAAGGCGATATCTCATCATGCCTAAGAGTTATTGAGAAACACGTAAAAACATATTTAACCCTTTTACACCCTCTTAGGGGTGGAATTTTTGAAAATCTTGAAATCTGTTCATAAACATTTGTATGAGTAACATTTGCAAGCAGAAACCAAGGCGATATCTCATCGTGCATAAGAGTTATTGAGAAACACGTAAAAACATATTTAATGCTTTTACACCTTCTTAGGGGTGGAATTTTTGAAAATCCTGAAATAGGTTTATAAACATTTGTATGAGTAACATTTGCAAGCAAACACCAAGGCGATATCTAATCGTGCCTAAGAGATATAGAGGAGAAATACGTGAAGACATTTTTAACCCTTTTACATCCCCTTTGGGGTAAAATTTTTTAAAAATCCTGAATTTCGTTTTTAAACATTTGTTCGAGTAACATTTGCAAGCAAAAACCAACGCGATATATCATCGTGCCTAAGAGATATTGAGAAATACGTAAAAACAAATTTAGCCCTTTTACAACCTCTTAGGGGTGGAATTTTTGAAAATCTTGAAATTGGTTCATAAACATTTGTATGAGTAACATTTGCAAGCAGAAACCAAGGCGATATCTCATCATGCCTAACAGTTATTGCGAAATACGTCAAAACATTTTTAACCCTTTTACACCCCCTTAGGCGTGGAATTTCTAAAAATCCTATAATTCGTTTTCAAAAATTTGTATGAGTAACATTTGCAAGCAGAAACCAAGGCGATATCTCATCGTGCATAAGAGTTATTGAGAAACACGTAAAAACATATTTAATGCTTTTACACCTTCTTAGGGGTGGAATTTTTAAAAATCCTGAAATTGGTTTATAAACATTTGTATGAGTAACATTTGCAAGCAGAAACCAAGGCGATATCTCATCGTGCCTAAGAGTTATTGAGAAACACGTCAAAACATTTTTAACCCTTTTACACCCCCTAAGGGGTGAAATTTCTAAAAATCCTGAAATTCGTTTCTAAACATTTGTATGAGTAACATTTGCAAGCGAAAACCAACGCGATATCTCATCGTGCCTATGAGATATTGAGAAATACGTAAAAATATATTCAACCCTTTTACACCCCTTCCTAGGGGTGGAATTTTCAAAAGTTTTGAAATTGGTTTTTAAACATTTGTATGAGTAACATTTGCAAGCAGAAACCAAGGCGATATCTCATCGTGCCTAAGAGTTATTGAGAAACACGTAAAAACATATTTAACCCTTTTACACCCTCTTAGGGGTGGAATTTTTGAAAATCTTGAAATTTGTTCATAAACATTTGTATGAGTAACATTTGCAAGCAGAAACCAAGGCGATATCTCATCGTGCATAAGAGTTATTGAGAAACACGTAAAAACATATTTAATGCTTTTACACCTTCTTAGGGGTGGAATTTTTGAAAATACTGAAATCGGTTTATAAACATTTGTATGAGTAACATTTGCAAGCAGAAACCAAGGCGATATCTCATCGTGCATAAGAGTTATTGAGAAACACGTAAAAACATATTTAATGCTTTTACACCTTCTTAGGGGTGGAATTTTTGAAAATCCTGAAATAGGTTTATAAACATTTGTATGAGTAACATTTGCAAGCAAACACCAAGGCGATATCTAATCGTGCCTAAGAGATATAGAGGAGAAATACGTGAAGACATTTTTAACCCTTTTACATCCCCTTTGGGGTAAAATTTTTTAAAAATCCTGAATTTCGTTTTTAAACATTTGTTCGAGTAACATTTGCAAGCAAAAACCAACGCGATATATCATCGTGCCTAAGAGATATTGAGAAATACGTAAAAACATATTTAGCCCTTTTACAACCTCTTAGGGGTGGAATTTTTGAAAATCTTGAAATTGGTTCATAAACATTTGTATGAGTAACATTTGCAAGCAGAAACCAAGGCGATATCTCATCATGCCTAACAGTTATTGCGAAATACGTCAAAACATTTTTAACCCTTTTACACCCCCTTAGGCGTGGAATTTCTAAAAATCCTATAATTCGTTTTCAAAAATTTGTATGAGTAACATTTGCAAGCAGAAACCAAGGCGATATCTCATCGTGCATAAGAGTTATTGAGAAACACGTAAAAACATATTTAATGCTTTTACACCTTCTTAGGGGTGGAATTTTTAAAAATCCTGAAATTGGTTTATAAACATTTGTATGAGTAACATTTGCAAGCAGAAACCAAGGCGATATCTCATCGTGCCTAAGAGTTATTAAGAAACACGTCAAAACATTTTTAACCCTTTTACACCCCCTAAGGGGTGAAATTTCTAAAAATCCTGAAATTCGTTTCTAAACATTTGTATGAGTAACATTTGCAAGCGAAAACCAACGCGATATCTCATCGTGCCTATGAGATATTGAGAAATACGTAAAAATATATTCAACCCTTTTACACCCCTTCCTAGGGGTGGAATTTTCAAAAGTTTTGAAATTGGTTTTTAAACATTTGTATGAGTAACATTTGCAAGCAGAAACCAAGGCGATATCTCATCGTGCCTAAGAGTTATTGAGAAACACGTAAAAACATATTTAACCCTTTTACACCCTCTTAGGGGTGGAATTTTTGAAAATCTTGAAATTTGTTCATAAACATTTGTATGAGTAACATTTGCAAGCAGAAACCAAGGCGATATCTCATCGTGCATAAGAGTTATTGAGAAACACGTAAAAACATATTTAATGCTTTTACACCTTCTTAGGGGTGGAATTTTTGAAAATACTGAAATCGGTTTATAAACATTTGTATGAGTAACATTTGCAAGCAAACACCAAGGCGATATCTCATCGTGCCTAAAAAATATATAGGAAAAATACGTAAAAACATTTGTAACCCTTTTACATCCCCTTTGGGGTGGATTTTTTTTTAAATCCTGAAATTCGGTTCTAAACATTTGTATGAGTAACATTTGCAAGCAAAAACCAAAGCGATATATCATCGTGCCTAAGAGATATTGAGAAATACGTAAAAACATATTTAACCCTTTTACACCCTCTTAGGGGTGGAATTTTCGAAAATCTTGAAATTGGTTCATAAACATTTGTATGAGTAACATTTGCAAGCAGACACCAAGGCGATATCTCATCGTGCCTAAGAGTTATTGAGAAACACGTAAAAACATATTTAACGCTTTTACACCTTCTTAGGGGTGGAATTTTTGTAAATCCTGAAATTGGTTTATAAACATTTGTATGAGTAACATTTGCAAGCAAACACCAAGGCGATATCTCATCGTGCCTATGAGATATATAAGAGAAATACGTAAAGACATTTTTAACCCTCTTACATCCCCTTTGTGGTGGAATTTTTTAAAAATCCTGAAATTCGTTTTTAAACATTTGTATGAGTAACATTTGCAAGCAAAAACCAACGCGATATATCATCGTGCCTAACAGATATTGAGAAATACGTAAAAACACATTAAACCCTTTTACACCCTCTTAGGGGTGGAATTTTTAAAAATCCTGAAATTGGTTCATAAACGTTTTGATGAGTAACATTTGCAAGCAAAAACCAAGGCGATATCTCATCGTGTCTAAAAGTTATTGAGAAACACGTAAAAACATATTGAACGCTTTTACACCCTCTTAGGGGTAGAATTTTTGAAAATCCTGGAATTAGTTTATAAACATTTGTATGAGTAACATTTGCAAGCAAAAACCAAGGCGATATATCATCGTGCCTAACAGATATTGAGAAATACGTAAAAACATATTTAACCCTTTTACACCCTCTTAGGGGTGGCATTTTTAAAAATCCTGAAATTCGTTCATAAACATTTTGATAAGGAACATTTGCAAGCAAAAACCAAGGCGATATCTCATCGTGCCTAAAAGTTATTGAGAAACACGTAAAAACATATTCAACGCTTTTACACCCTCTTAGGGGTGGAATTTCTGAAAATCCTGAAAATTGTTTCTAAACATTTGCATGAGTAACATTTGCAAGCAGAAACCAAGGCGATATCTCATCGTGCCTAAGAGATATTGAGAAATACGTAAAAATATATTTAACCCTTTTACACCCCCTTAGGGGTGGAAATTCTAAAAATCCTGAAATTGGTTTTTAAACATTTGTACGAGTAACATTTGCAAGCAGAAACCAAGGCGATATCTCATCGTGCCCATGAGATATTGAGAAATACGTGAAAACATTTGTAACCCTTTTACATCCCCTTTGGGTTATAATTTTTTTAAAATCCTGAAATTCGTTTTTAAACATTTGTATGAGTAACATTTGCAAGCAAAAACCAACGCGATATATCATCGTGCCTAAGAGATACTGAGAAATCCGTAAAAACATATTTAACCCTTTTACACCCTCTTAGGTGTGGAATTTTTGAAAATTTTGAAATTGGTTCATAAACATTTGTATGAGTAACATTTGCAAGCAGAAACCAAGGCGATATCTCATCGTGCCTAAGAGTTATTGAGAAACACGTCAAAACATTTTTAACCCTTTTACACCCCCTTAGGGGTGAAATTTCTCAAAATCCTGATAATCGTTTCTAAACATTTGTATGAGTAACATTTGCAAGCGAAAACCAACGCGATATCTCATCGTGCCTCTGAGATATTGAGAAATACGTAAAAATATATTCAACCCTTTTACACCCCTTCCTAGGGGTGGAATTTCCAAAAGTTTTGAAATTGGTTTTTAAACATTTGTATGAGTAACATTTGCAAGCAGAAACCAAGGCGATATCTCATCATGCCTAAGAGTTATTGAGAAACACGTAAAAACATATTTAACCCTTTTACACCCACTTAGGGGTGGAATTTTTGAAAATCTTGAAATTGGTTCATAAACATTTGTATGAGTAACATTTGCAAGCAGAAACCAAGGCGATATCTCATTGTGCATAAGAGTTATTGAGAAACACGTAAAAACATATTTAATGCTTTTACACCTTCTTAGGGGTGGAATTTTTGAAAATCCTGTAATAGGTTCATGAACATTTGTATGAGTAACATTTGCAAGCAAACACCAAGGCGATATCTAATCGTGCCTAAGAGATATAGAGGAGAAATACGTAAAGACATTTTTAACCCTTTTACATCCCCTTTGGGGTAAAATTTTTTAAAAATCCTTAATTTCGTTTTTAAACATTTGTATGAGTAACATTTGCAAGCAAAAACCAACGCGATATATCATCGTGCCTAAGAGATATTGAGAAATACGTAAAAACATATTTAGCCCTTTTACAACCTCTTAGGGGTGGAATTTTTGAAAATCTTGAAATTGGTTCATAAACATTTGTATGAGTAACATTTGCAAGCAGAAACCAAGGCGATATCTCATCATGCCTAACAGTTATTGCGAAATACGTTAAAACATTTTTAACCCTTTTACACCCCCTTAGGCGTGGAATTTCTAAAAATCCTATAATTTGTTTTCGAAAATTTGTATGAGTAACATTTGCAAGCAGAAACCAAGGCGATATCTCATCGTGCATAAGAGTTATTGAGAAACACGTAAAAACATATTTAATGCTTTTACACCTTCTTAGGGGTGGAATTTTTAAAAATCCTGAAATTGGTTTATAAACATTTGTATGAGTAACATTCGCAAGCAGAAACCAAGGCGATATCTCATCGTGCCTGAGAGTTATTGAGAAACACGTCAAAACATTTTTAACCCTTTTACACCCCCTTAGGGGTGAAATTTCTAAAAATCCTGAAATTCGTTTCTAAACATTTGTATGAGTAACATTTGCAAGCGAAAACCAACGCGATATCTCATCGTGCCTATGAGATATTGAGAAATACGTAAAAATATATTCAACCCTTTTACCCCCCTTCCTAGGGGTGGAATTTTCAAAAGTTTTGAAATTGGTTTTTAAACATTTGTATGAGTAACATTTGCAAGCAGAAACCAAGGCGATATCTCATCGTGCCTAAGAGTTATTGAGAAACACGTAAAAACATATTTAACCCTTTTACACCCTCTTAGGGGTGGAATTTTTGAAAATCTTGAAATTTGTTCATAAACATTTGTATGAGTAACATTTGCAAGCAGAAACCAAGGCGATATCTCATCGTGCATAAGAGTTATTGAGAAACACGTAAAAACATATTTAATGCTTTTACACCTTCTTAGGGGTGGAATTTTTGAAAATCCTGAAATAGGTTTATAAACATTTGTATGAGTAACATTTGCAAGCAAACACCAAAGCGATATCTAATCGTGCCTAAGAGATATAGAGGAGAAATACGTAAAGACATTTTTTACCCTTTTACATCCCCTTTGGGGTGGAATTTTTTAAAAATCCTGAATTTCGTTTTTAAACATTTGTATGAGTAACATTTGCAAGCAAAAACCAACGCGATATATCATCGTGCCTAAGAGATATTGAGAAATACGTAAAAACATATTTAGCCCTTTTACACCCTCTTAGGGGTGGAATTTTTGAAAATCTTGAAATTGGTTCATAAACATTTGTATGAGTAACATTTGCAAGCAGACACCAAGGCGATATCTCATCGTGCCTAAGAGTTATTGAGAAACACGTAAAAACATATTTAACCATTTTACACCCCCTTAAGGGTGGAATTTCTAAAAATCCTGAAATTCGTTCCTAAACATTTGCATGAGTAACATTTGCAAGCAGAAACCAAGGCGATATCTCATCGAGCATAAGAGTTATTGAGAAACACGTAAAAACATATTTAACGCTTTTACACCTTCTTAGGGGTGGAATTTTTGTAAATCCTGAAATTGGTTTATAAACATTTGTATGAGTAACATTTGCAAGCAAACACCAAGGCGATATCTCAGCGTGCCTAAGAGATATATAGGAAAAATACGTAAAGACATTTTTAACCCTTTTACATCCCCTTTGTGGTGGAATTTTTTAAAAATCCTGAAATTCATTTTTAAACATTTGTATGAGTAACATTTGCAAGCAAAAACCAAAGCGATATATCATCGTGCCTAACAGATATTGAGAAATACGTAAAAACACATTTAACCCTTTTACACCCTCTTAGGGGTGGAATTTTTAAAAATCCTGAAATTGGTTCATAAACATTTTGATGAGTAACATTTGCAAGCAAAAACCAAGGCGATATCTCATCGTGTCTAAAAGTTATTGAGAAACACGTAAAAACATATTTAACGCTTTTACACCCTCTTAGGGGTAGAATTTTTGAAAATCCTGGAATTAGTTTATAAACATTTGTATGAGTAACATTTGCAAGCAAAAACCAAGGCGATATATCATCGTGCCTAACAGATATTGAGGAATACGTAAAAACATATTTAACCCTTTTACACCCTCTTAGGGGTGGCATTTTTAAAAATCCTGAAATTCGTTCATAAACATTTTGATAAGTAACATTTGCAAGCAAAAACCAAGGCGATATCTCATCGTGCCTAAAAGTTATTGAGAAACACGTAAAAACATATTCAACGCTTTTACACCCTCTTAGGGGTGGCATTTTTGGAAATTCTGGAATTCGTTTATAAACATTTGTATGAGTAACATTTGCAAGCAAAAACCAAGGCGATATCTCATCGTGCCTACGAGATATTGAGAAATACGTAAAAACATATTTAACCCTTTTACATCCCCTTTGGGGTAGAATTTTTTTAAAATCCTGAAATTCGTTTTTGAACATTTGTATGAGTAACATTTGCAAGCAAAAACCAACGCGATATCTCATCGTGCCTAAGAGATATTGAGAAATACGTAAAAACATATTTAACCTTTTTAAACCCCCTTAGGGGTGGAATTTCTCAAAATCCTGAAATTGGTTTTTAAACATTTGTATGAGTAACATTTGCAAGCAGAAACCAAGACGATATCTCATCGTGCCTAAGAGTTATTGAGAAACACGTAAAAACATATTTAACGCTTTTACACCCTCTTAGGGGTGGAATTTTTAAAAATCTTGAAATTCTTTTATGAACATTTGTATGAGTAACATTTGCAAGCAGAAACCAAGGCGATATCTCATCGTGCATAAGAGTTATGGAAAGACACGTAAAAACATATTGAACCCTTTTACACCCTCTTAGGGGTGGAATTTTTGAAAATCTTGAAATTAGTTTATAAACATTTGTATGATTAACATTTGCAAGCAGAAACCAAGGCGATATCTCATCGTGCCTAAGAGTTATTGAGAAACACGTAAAAACATATTTAACCCTTTTACACCCTCTTAGAGGTGGAATTTTTGAAAATCTTGAAATTGGTTCATAAACATTTGTATGAGTAACATTTGCAAGTAGAAACCAAGGCGATATCTCATCGTGCATAAGAGTTATTAAGAAACACGTAAAAACATATTTAATGCTTTTACACCTTTTTAGGGGTGGAATTTTTGAAAATCCTGAAATTGGTTTATAAACCTTTGTATGAGTAACATTTGCAAGCAAACATCAAGGCGATATCTCATCGTGCCTAAGAGATATTGAGAAATACGTAAAAACATATTTAGCCCTTTTACACCCTCTTAGGGGTGGAATTTTTGAAAATCTTGAAATTGGTTCATAAACATTTGTATGAGTAACATTTGCAAGCAGACACCAAGGCGATATCTCATCGTGCCTAAGAGTTATTGAGAAACACGTAAAAACATATTTAACCATTTTACACCCCCTTAAGGGTGGAATTTCTAAAAATCCTGAAATTCGTTCCTAAACATTTGCATGAGTAACATTTGCAAGCAGAAACCAAGGCGATATCTCATCGAGCATAAGAGTTATTGAGAAACACGTAAAAACATATTTAACGCTTTTACACCTTCTTAGGGGTGGAATTTTTGTAAATCCTGAAATTGGTTTATAAACATTTGTATGAGTAACATTTGCAAGCAAACACCAAGGCGATATCTCAGCGTGCCTAAGAGATATATAGGAAAAATACGTAAAGACATTTTTAACCCTTTTACATCCCCTTTGTGGTGGAATTTTTTAAAAATCCTGAAATTCATTTTTAAACATTTGTATGAGTAACATTTGCAAGCAAAAACCAAAGCGATATATCATCGTGCCTAACAGATATTGAGAAATACGTAAAAACACATTTAACCCTTTTACACCCTCTTAGGGGTGGAATTTTTAAAAATCCTGAAATTGGTTCATAAACATTTTGATGAGTAACATTTGCAAGCAAAAACCAAGGCGATATCTCATCGTGTCTAAAAGTTATTGAGAAACACGTAAAAACATATTTAACGCTTTTACACCCTCTTAGGGGTAGAATTTTTGAAAATCCTGGAATTAGTTTATAAACATTTGTATGAGTAACATTTGCAAGCAAAAACCAAGGCGATATATCATCGTGCCTAACAGATATTGAGGAATACGTAAAAACATATTTAACCCTTTTACACCCTCTTAGGGGTGGCATTTTTAAAAATCCTGAAATTCGTTCATAAACATTTTGATAAGTAACATTTGCAAGCAAAAACCAAGGCGATATCTCATCGTGCCTAAAAGTTATTGAGAAACACGTAAAAACATATTCAACGCTTTTACACCCTCTTAGGGGTGGCATTTTTGGAAATTCTGGAATTCGTTTATAAACATTTGTATGAGTAACATTTGCAAGCAAAAACCAAGGCGATATCTCATCGTGCCTACGAGATATTGAGAAATACGTAAAAACATATTTAACCCTTTTACATCCCCTTTGGGGTAGAATTTTTTTAAAATCCTGAAATTCGTTTTTGAACATTTGTATGAGTAACATTTGCAAGCAAAAACCAACGCGATATCTCATCGTGCCTAAGAGATATTGAGAAATACGTAAAAACATATTTAACCTTTTTAAACCCCCTTAGGGGTGGAATTTCTCAAAATCCTGAAATTGGTTTTTAAACATTTGTATGAGTAACATTTGCAAGCAGAAACCAAGACGATATCTCATCGTGCCTAAGAGTTATTGAGAAACACGTAAAAACATATTTAACGCTTTTACACCCTCTTAGGGGTGGAATTTTTAAAAATCTTGAAATTCTTTTATGAACATTTGTATGAGTAACATTTGCAAGCAGAAACCAAGGCGATATCTCATCGTGCATAAGAGTTATGGAAAGACACGTAAAAACATATTGAACCCTTTTACACCCTCTTAGGGGTGGAATTTTTGAAAATCTTGAAATTAGTTTATAAACATTTGTATGATTAACATTTGCAAGCAGAAACCAAGGCGATATCTCATCGTGCCTAAGAGTTATTGAGAAACACGTAAAAACATATTTAACCCTTTTACACCCTCTTAGAGGTGGAATTTTTGAAAATCTTGAAATTGGTTCATAAACATTTGTATGAGTAACATTTGCAAGTAGAAACCAAGGCGATATCTCATCGTGCATAAGAGTTATTAAGAAACACGTAAAAACATATTTAATGCTTTTACACCTTTTTAGGGGTGGAATTTTTGAAAATCCTGAAATTGGTTTATAAACCTTTGTATGAGTAACATTTGCAAGCAAACATCAAGGCGATATCTCATCGTGCCTAAGAGATATATGGGAGAAATACGTGAAAACCTTTGTAACCCTTTTACATTCCCTTTGGGGTATAATTTTTTAAAAATCCTGAAATTCGTTTTTAAACATTTGTATGAGTAACATTTGCAAGCAAAAACCAACGCGATAGATCATCGTGCCTAAGAGATACTGAGAAATCCGTAAAAACATATTTAACCTTTTTACACCCTCTTAGGGGTGGAATTTTTGAAAATTTTGGAATTGGTTCATAAACATTTGTATGAGTAACATTTGCAAGCAGAAACCAAGGCGATATCTCATCGTGCCTAAGAGTTATTGAGAAACACGTCAAAACATTTTTAACCCTTTTACACCCCCTTAGGGGTGAAATTTCTAAAAATCCTGAAATTCGTTTCTAAACATTTGTATGAGTAACATTTGCAAGCGAAAACCAACGCGATATCTCATCGTGCCTCTGAGATATTAAGAAATACGTAAAAATATATTCAACCCTTTTACACCCCTTCCTAGGGGTGGAATTTCCAAAAGTTTTGAAATTGGTTTTTAAACATTTGTATGAGTAACATTTGCAAGCAGAAACCAAGGCGATATCTCATCGTGCCTAAGAGTTATTGAGAAACACGTAAAAACATATTTAACCCTTTTACACCCTCTTAGGGGTGGAATTTTTGAAAATCTTGAAATTGGTTCATAAACATTTGTATGAGTAACATTTGCAAGCAGAAACCAAGGCGATATCTCATCGTGCATAAGAGTTATTGAGAAACACGTAAAAACATATTTAATGCTTTTACACCTTCTTAGGGGTGGAATTTTTGAAAATCCTGAAATAGGTTTATAAACATTTGTATGAGTAACATTTGCAAGCAAACACCAAGGCGATATCTAATCGTGCCTAAGAGATATAGAGGAGAAATACGTAAAGACATTTTTAACCCTTTTACATCCCCTTTGGGGTGGAATTTTTTAAAAATCCTGAATTTCGTTTTTAAACATTTGTATGAGTAACATTTGCAAGCAAAAACCAACGCGATATATCATCGTGCCTAAGAGATATTGAGAAATACGTAAAAACATATTTAGCCCTTTTACACTCTCTTAGGGGTGGAATTTTTGAAAATCTTGAAATTGGTTCATAAACATTTGTATGAGTAACATTTGCAAGCAGAAACCAAGGCGATATCTCATCATGCCTAACAGTTATTGCGAAATACGTCAAAATATTTTTAACCCTTTTACACCCCCTTAGGCGTGGAATTTCTAAAAATCCTATAATTCGTTTTCAAAAATTTGTATGAGTAACATTTGCAAGCAGAAACCAAGGCGATATCTCATCGTGCATAAGAGTTATTGAGAAACACGTAAAAACATATTTAATGCTTTTACACCTTCTTAGGGGTGGAATTTTTAAAAATCCTGAAATTGGTTTATAAACATTTGTATGAGTAACATTTGCAAGCAGAAACCAAGGCGATATCTCATCGTGCCTAAAAGTTATTGAGAAACACGTCAAAACATTTTTAACCCTTTTACACCCCCTTAGGGGTGAAATTTCTAAAAATCCTGAAATTCGTTTCTAAACATTTGTATGAGTAACATTTGCAAGCGAAAACCAACGCGATATCTCATCGTGCCTATGAGATATTGAGAAATACGTAAAAATATATTCAACCCTTTTACACCCCTTCCTAGGGGTGGAATTTTCAAAAGTTTTGAAATTGGTTTTTAAACATTTGTATGAGTAACATTTGCAAGCAGAAACCAAGGCGATATCTCATCGTGCCTAAGAGTTATTGAGAAACACGTAAAAACATATTTAACCCTTTTACACCCTCTTAGGGGTGGAATTTTTGAAAATCTTGAAATTTGTTCATAAACATTTGTATGAGTAACATTTGCAAGCAGAAACCAAGGCGATATCTCATCGTGCATAAGAGATATTGAGAAACACGTAAAAACATATTTAATGCTTTTACACCTTCTTAGGGGTGGAATTTTTGAAAATCCTGAAATAGGTTTATAAACATTTGTATGAGTAACATTTGCAAGCAAACACCAAAGCGATATCTAATCGTGCCTAAGAGATATAGAGGAGAAATACGTAAAGACATTTTTAACCCTTTTACATCCTCTTTGGGGTGGAATTTTTCAAAAATCCTGAATTTCGTTTTTAAACATTTGTATGAGTAACATTTGCAAGCAAAAACCAACGCGATATATCATCGTGCCTAAGAGATATTGAGAAATACGTAAAAACATATTTAGCCCTTTTACACCCTCTTAGGGGTGGAATTTTTGAAAATCTTGAAATTGGTTCATAAACATTTGTATGAGTAACATTTGCAAGCAGACACCAAGGCGATATCTCATCGAGCATAAGAGTTATTGAGAAACACGTAAAAACATATTTAACGCTTTTACACCTTCTTAGGGGTGGAATTTTCGTAAATCCTGAAATTGGTTTATAAACATTTGTATGAGTAACATTTGCAAGCAAACACCAAGGCGATATCTCATCGTGCCTAAGAGATATATAGGAGAAATACGTAAAAGACATTTTTAACCCTTTTACATCCCCTTTGGGTTATAATTTTTTTAAAATCCTGAAATTCGTTTTTAAACATTTGTATGAGTAACATTTGCAAGCAAAAACCAACGCGATATATCATCGTGCCTAAGAGATACTGAGAAATCCGTAAAAACATATTTAACCCTTTTACACCCTCTTAGGGGTGGAATTTTTGAAAATTTTGAAATTGGTTCATAAACATTTGTATGAGTAACATTTGCAAGCAGAAACCAAGGCGATATCTCATCGTGCCTAAGAGTTATTGAGAAACACGTCAAAACATTTTTAACCCTTTTACACCCCCTTAGGGGTGAAATTTCTAAAAATCCTGATATTCGTTTCTAAACATTTGTATGAGTAACATTTGCAAGCGAAAACCAACGCGATATCTCATCGTGCCTCTGAGATATTGAGAAATACGTAAAAATATATTCAACCCTTTTACACCCCTTCCTAGGGGTGGAATTTCCAAAAGTTTTGAAATTGGTTTTTAAACATTTGTATGAGTAACATTTGCAAGCAGAAACCAAGGCGATATCTCATCATGCCTAAGAGTTATTGAGAAACACGTAAAAACATATTTAACCCTTTTACACCCTCTTAGGGGTGGAATTTTTGAAAATTTTGAAATTGGTTCATAAACATTTGTATGAGTAACATTTGCAAGCAGAAACCAAGGCGATATCTCATCGTGCCTAAGAGTTATTGAGAAACACGTCAAAACATTTTTAACCCTTTTACACCCCCTTAGGGGTGAAATTTCTAAAAATCCTGAAATTCGTTTCTAAACATTTGTATGAGTAACATTTGCAAGCGAAAACCAACGCGATATCTCATCGTGCCTCTGAGATATTGAGAAATACGTAAAAATATATTCAACCCTTTTACACCCCTTCCTAGGGGTGGAATTTCCAAAAGTTTTGAAATTGGTTTTTAAACATTTGTATGAGTAACATTTGCAAGCAGAAACCAAGGCGATATCTCATCATGCCTAAGAGTTATTGAGAAACACGTAAAAACATATTTAACCCTTTTACACCCTCTTAGGGGTGGAATTTTTGAAAATCTTGAAATCTGTTCATAAACATTTGTATGAGTAACATTTGCAAGCAGAAACCAAGGCGATATCTCATCGTGCATAAGAGTTATTGAGAAACACGTAAAAACATATTTAATGCTTTTACACCTTCTTAGGGGTGGAATTTTTGAAAATCCTGAAATAGGTTTATAAACATTTGTATGAGTAACATTTGCAAGCAAACACCAAGGCGATATCTAATCGTGCCTAAGAGATATAGAGGAGAAATACGTGAAGACATTTTTAACCCTTTTACATCCCCTTTGGGGTAAAATTTTTTAAAAATCCTGAATTTCGTTTTTAAACATTTGTTCGAGTAACATTTGCAAGCAAAAACCAACGCGATATATCATCGTGCCTAAGAGATATTGAGAAATACGTAAAAACAAATTTAGCCCTTTTACAACCTCTTAGGGGTGGAATTTTTGAAAATCTTGAAATTGGTTCATAAACATTTGTATGAGTAACATTTGCAAGCAGAAACCAAGGCGATATCTCATCATGCCTAACAGTTATTGCGAAATACGTCAAAACATTTTTAACCCTTTTACACCCCCTTAGGCGTGGAATTTCTAAAAATCCTATAATTCGTTTTCAAAAATTTGTATGAGTAACATTTGCAAGCAGAAACCAAGGCGATATCTCATCGTGCATAAGAGTTATTGAGAAACACGTAAAAACATATTTAATGCTTTTACACCTTCTTAGGGGTGGAATTTTTAAAAATCCTGAAATTGGTTTATAAACATTTGTATGAGTAACATTTGCAAGCGAAAACCAACGCGATATCTCATCGTGCCTCTGAGATATTAAGAAATACGTAAAAATATATTCAACCCTTTTACACCCCTTCCTAGGGGTGGAATTTCCAAAAGTTTTGAAATTGGTTTTTAAACATTTGTATGAGTAACATTTGCAAGCAGAAACCAAGGCGATATCTCATCGTGCCTAAGAGTTATTGAGAAACACGTAAAAACATATTTAACCCTTTTACACCCTCTTAGGGGTGGAATTTTTGAAAATCTTGAAATTGGTTCATAAACATTTGTATGAGTAACATTTGCAAGCAGAAACCAAGGCGATATCTCATCGTGCATAAGAGTTATTGAGAAACACGTAAAAACATATTTAATGCTTTTACACCTTCTTAGGGGTGGAATTTTTGAAAATCCTGAAATAGGTTTATAAACATTTGTATGAGTAACATTTGCAAGCAAACACCAAGGCGATATCTAATCGTGCCTAAGAGATATAGAGGAGAAATACGTAAAGACATTTTTAACCCTTTTACATCCCCTTTGGGGTGGAATTTTTTAAAAATCCTGAATTTCGTTTTTAAACATTTGTATGAGTAACATTTGCAAGCAAAAACCAACGCGATATATCATCGTGCCTAAGAGATATTGAGAAATACGTAAAAACATATTTAGCCCTTTTACACTCTCTTAGGGGTGGAATTTTTGAAAATCTTGAAATTGGTTCATAAACATTTGTATGAGTAACATTTGCAAGCAGAAACCAAGGCGATATCTCATCATGCCTAACAGTTATTGCGAAATACGTCAAAATATTTTTAACCCTTTTACACCCCCTTAGGCGTGGAATTTCTAAAAATCCTATAATTCGTTTTCAAAAATTTGTATGAGTAACATTTGCAAGCAGAAACCAAGGCGATATCTCATCGTGCATAAGAGTTATTGAGAAACACGTAAAAACATATTTAATGCTTTTACACCTTCTTAGGGGTGGAATTTTTAAAAATCCTGAAATTGGTTTATAAACATTTGTATGAGTAACATTTGCAAGCAGAAACCAAGGCGATATCTCATCGTGCCTAAAAGTTATTGAGAAACACGTCAAAACATTTTTAACCCTTTTACACCCCCTTAGGGGTGAAATTTCTAAAAATCCTGAAATTCGTTTCTAAACATTTGTATGAGTAACATTTGCAAGCGAAAACCAACGCGATATCTCATCGTGCCTATGAGATATTGAGAAATACGTAAAAATATATTCAACCCTTTTACACCCCTTCCTAGGGGTGGAATTTTCAAAAGTTTTGAAATTGGTTTTTAAACATTTGTATGAGTAACATTTGCAAGCAGAAACCAAGGCGATATCTCATCGTGCCTAAGAGTTATTGAGAAACACGTAAAAACATATTTAACCCTTTTACACCCTCTTAGGGGTGGAATTTTTGAAAATCTTGAAATTTGTTCATAAACATTTGTATGAGTAACATTTGCAAGCAGAAACCAAGGCGATATCTCATCGTGCATAAGAGATATTGAGAAACACGTAAAAACATATTTAATGCTTTTACACCTTCTTAGGGGTGGAATTTTTGAAAATCCTGAAATAGGTTTATAAACATTTGTATGAGTAACATTTGCAAGCAAACACCAAAGCGATATCTAATCGTGCCTAAGAGATATAGAGGAGAAATACGTAAAGACATTTTTAACCCTTTTACATCCTCTTTGGGGTGGAATTTTTCAAAAATCCTGAATTTCGTTTTTAAACATTTGTATGAGTAACATTTGCAAGCAAAAACCAACGCGATATATCATCGTGCCTAAGAGATATTGAGAAATACGTAAAAACATATTTAGCCCTTTTACACCCTCTTAGGGGTGGAATTTTTGAAAATCTTGAAATTGGTTCATAAACATTTGTATGAGTAACATTTGCAAGCAGACACCAAGGCGATATCTCATCGAGCATAAGAGTTATTGAGAAACACGTAAAAACATATTTAACGCTTTTACACCTTCTTAGGGGTGGAATTTTCGTAAATCCTGAAATTGGTTTATAAACATTTGTATGAGTAACATTTGCAAGCAAACACCAAGGCGATATCTCATCGTGCCTAAGAGATATATAGGAGAAATACGTAAAAGACATTTTTAACCCTTTTACATCCCCTTTGGGTTATAATTTTTTTAAAATCCTGAAATTCGTTTTTAAACATTTGTATGAGTAACATTTGCAAGCAAAAACCAACGCGATATATCATCGTGCCTAAGAGATACTGAGAAATCCGTAAAAACATATTTAACCCTTTTACACCCTCTTAGGGGTGGAATTTTTGAAAATTTTGAAATTGGTTCATAAACATTTGTATGAGTAACATTTGCAAGCAGAAACCAAGGCGATATCTCATCGTGCCTAAGAGTTATTGAGAAACACGTCAAAACATTTTTAACCCTTTTACACCCCCTTAGGGGTGAAATTTCTAAAAATCCTGATATTCGTTTCTAAACATTTGTATGAGTAACATTTGCAAGCGAAAACCAACGCGATATCTCATCGTGCCTCTGAGATATTGAGAAATACGTAAAAATATATTCAACCCTTTTACACCCCTTCCTAGGGGTGGAATTTCCAAAAGTTTTGAAATTGGTTTTTAAACATTTGTATGAGTAACATTTGCAAGCAGAAACCAAGGCGATATCTCATCATGCCTAAGAGTTATTGAGAAACACGTAAAAACATATTTAACCCTTTTACACCCTCTTAGGGGTGGAATTTTTGAAAATTTTGAAATTGGTTCATAAACATTTGTATGAGTAACATTTGCAAGCAGAAACCAAGGCGATATCTCATCGTGCCTAAGAGTTATTGAGAAACACGTCAAAACATTTTTAACCCTTTTACACCCCCTTAGGGGTGAAATTTCTAAAAATCCTGAAATTCGTTTCTAAACATTTGTATGAGTAACATTTGCAAGCGAAAACCAACGCGATATCTCATCGTGCCTCTGAGATATTGAGAAATACGTAAAAATATATTCAACCCTTTTACACCCCTTCCTAGGGGTGGAATTTCCAAAAGTTTTGAAATTGGTTTTTAAACATTTGTATGAGTAACATTTGCAAGCAGAAACCAAGGCGATATCTCATCATGCCTAAGAGTTATTGAGAAACACGTAAAAACATATTTAACCCTTTTACACCCTCTTAGGGGTGGAATTTTTGAAAATCTTGAAATCTGTTCATAAACATTTGTATGAGTAACATTTGCAAGCAGAAACCAAGGCGATATCTCATCGTGCATAAGAGTTATTGAGAAACACGTAAAAACATATTTAATGCTTTTACACCTTCTTAGGGGTGGAATTTTTGAAAATCCTGAAATAGGTTTATAAACATTTGTATGAGTAACATTTGCAAGCAAACACCAAGGCGATATCTAATCGTGCCTAAGAGATATAGAGGAGAAATACGTGAAGACATTTTTAACCCTTTTACATCCCCTTTGGGGTAAAATTTTTTAAAAATCCTGAATTTCGTTTTTAAACATTTGTTCGAGTAACATTTGCAAGCAAAAACCAACGCGATATATCATCGTGCCTAAGAGATATTGAGAAATACGTAAAAACAAATTTAGCCCTTTTACAACCTCTTAGGGGTGGAATTTTTGAAAATCTTGAAATTGGTTCATAAACATTTGTATGAGTAACATTTGCAAGCAGAAACCAAGGCGATATCTCATCATGCCTAACAGTTATTGCGAAATACGTCAAAACATTTTTAACCCTTTTACACCCCCTTAGGCGTGGAATTTCTAAAAATCCTATAATTCGTTTTCAAAAATTTGTATGAGTAACATTTGCAAGCAGAAACCAAGGCGATATCTCATCGTGCATAAGAGTTATTGAGAAACACGTAAAAACATATTTAATGCTTTTACACCTTCTTAGGGGTGGAATTTTTAAAAATCCTGAAATTGGTTTATAAACATTTGTATGAGTAACATTTGCAAGCAGAAACCAAGGCGATATCTCATCGTGCCTAAGAGTTATTGAGAAACACGTCAAAACATTTTTAACCCTTTTACACCCCCTAAGGGGTGAAATTTCTAAAAATCCTGAAATTCGTTTCTAAACATTTGTATGAGTAACATTTGCAAGCGAAAACCAACGCGATATCTCATCGTGCCTATGAGATATTGAGAAATACGTAAAAATATATTCAACCCTTTTACACCCCTTCCTAGGGGTGGAATTTTCAAAAGTTTTGAAATTGGTTTTTAAACATTTGTATGAGTAACATTTGCAAGCAGAAACCAAGGCGATATCTCATCGTGCCTAAGAGTTATTGAGAAACACGTAAAAACATATTTAACCCTTTTACACCCTCTTAGGGGTGGAATTTTTGAAAATCTTGAAATTTGTTCATAAACATTTGTATGAGTAACATTTGCAAGCAGAAACCAAGGCGATATCTCATCGTGCATAAGAGTTATTGAGAAACACGTAAAAACATATTTAATGCTTTTACACCTTCTTAGGGGTGGAATTTTTGAAAATACTGAAATCGGTTTATAAACATTTGTATGAGTAACATTTGCAAGCAGAAACCAAGGCGATATCTCATCGTGCATAAGAGTTATTGAGAAACACGTAAAAACATATTTAATGCTTTTACACCTTCTTAGGGGTGGAATTTTTGAAAATCCTGAAATAGGTTTATAAACATTTGTATGAGTAACATTTGCAAGCAAACACCAAGGCGATATCTAATCGTGCCTAAGAGATATAGAGGAGAAATACGTGAAGACATTTTTAACCCTTTTACATCCCCTTTGGGGTAAAATTTTTTAAAAATCCTGAATTTCGTTTTTAAACATTTGTTCGAGTAACATTTGCAAGCAAAAACCAACGCGATATATCATCGTGCCTAAGAGATATTGAGAAATACGTAAAAACATATTTAGCCCTTTTACAACCTCTTAGGGGTGGAATTTTTGAAAATCTTGAAATTGGTTCATAAACATTTGTATGAGTAACATTTGCAAGCAGAAACCAAGGCGATATCTCATCATGCCTAACAGTTATTGCGAAATACGTCAAAACATTTTTAACCCTTTTACACCCCCTTAGGCGTGGAATTTCTAAAAATCCTATAATTCGTTTTCAAAAATTTGTATGAGTAACATTTGCAAGCAGAAACCAAGGCGATATCTCATCGTGCATAAGAGTTATTGAGAAACACGTAAAAACATATTTAATGCTTTTACACCTTCTTAGGGGTGGAATTTTTAAAAATCCTGAAATTGGTTTATAAACATTTGTATGAGTAACATTTGCAAGCAGAAACCAAGGCGATATCTCATCGTGCCTAAGAGTTATTAAGAAACACGTCAAAACATTTTTAACCCTTTTACACCCCCTAAGGGGTGAAATTTCTAAAAATCCTGAAATTCGTTTCTAAACATTTGTATGAGTAACATTTGCAAGCGAAAACCAACGCGATATCTCATCGTGCCTATGAGATATTGAGAAATACGTAAAAATATATTCAACCCTTTTACACCCCTTCCTAGGGGTGGAATTTTCAAAAGTTTTGAAATTGGTTTTTAAACATTTGTATGAGTAACATTTGCAAGCAGAAACCAAGGCGATATCTCATCGTGCCTAAGAGTTATTGAGAAACACGTAAAAACATATTTAACCCTTTTACACCCTCTTAGGGGTGGAATTTTTGAAAATCTTGAAATTTGTTCATAAACATTTGTATGAGTAACATTTGCAAGCAGAAACCAAGGCGATATCTCATCGTGCATAAGAGTTATTGAGAAACACGTAAAAACATATTTAATGCTTTTACACCTTCTTAGGGGTGGAATTTTTGAAAATACTGAAATCGGTTTATAAACATTTGTATGAGTAACATTTGCAAGCAAACACCAAGGCGATATCTCATCGTGCCTAAAAAATATATAGGAAAAATACGTAAAAACATTTGTAACCCTTTTACATCCCCTTTGGGGTGGATTTTTTTTTAAATCCTGAAATTCGGTTCTAAACATTTGTATGAGTAACATTTGCAAGCAAAAACCAAAGCGATATATCATCGTGCCTAAGAGATATTGAGAAATACGTAAAAACATATTTAACCCTTTTACACCCTCTTAGGGGTGGAATTTTCGAAAATCTTGAAATTGGTTCATAAACATTTGTATGAGTAACATTTGCAAGCAGACACCAAGGCGATATCTCATCGTGCCTAAGAGTTATTGAGAAACACGTAAAAACATATTTAACGCTTTTACACCTTCTTAGGGGTGGAATTTTTGTAAATCCTGAAATTGGTTTATAAACATTTGTATGAGTAACATTTGCAAGCAAACACCAAGGCGATATCTCATCGTGCCTATGAGATATATAAGAGAAATACGTAAAGACATTTTTAACCCTCTTACATCCCCTTTGTGGTGGAATTTTTTAAAAATCCTGAAATTCGTTTTTAAACATTTGTATGAGTAACATTTGCAAGCAAAAACCAACGCGATATATCATCGTGCCTAACAGATATTGAGAAATACGTAAAAACACATTAAACCCTTTTACACCCTCTTAGGGGTGGAATTTTTAAAAATCCTGAAATTGGTTCATAAACGTTTTGATGAGTAACATTTGCAAGCAAAAACCAAGGCGATATCTCATCGTGTCTAAAAGTTATTGAGAAACACGTAAAAACATATTGAACGCTTTTACACCCTCTTAGGGGTAGAATTTTTGAAAATCCTGGAATTAGTTTATAAACATTTGTATGAGTAACATTTGCAAGCAAAAACCAAGGCGATATATCATCGTGCCTAACAGATATTGAGAAATACGTAAAAACATATTTAACCCTTTTACACCCTCTTAGGGGTGGCATTTTTAAAAATCCTGAAATTCGTTCATAAACATTTTGATAAGGAACATTTGCAAGCAAAAACCAAGGCGATATCTCATCGTGCCTAAAAGTTATTGAGAAACACGTAAAAACATATTCAACGCTTTTACACCCTCTTAGGGGTGGAATTTCTGAAAATCCTGAAAATTGTTTCTAAACATTTGCATGAGTAACATTTGCAAGCAGAAACCAAGGCGATATCTCATCGTGCCTAAGAGATATTGAGAAATACGTAAAAATATATTTAACCCTTTTACACCCCCTTAGGGGTGGAAATTCTAAAAATCCTGAAATTCGTTTTTAAACATTTGTACGAGTAACATTTGCAAGCAGAAACCAAGGCGATATCTCATCGTGCCCATGAGATATTGAGAAATACGTGAAAACATTTGTAACCCTTTTACATCCCCTTTGGGTTATAATTTTTTTAAAATCCTGAAATTCGTTTTTAAACATTTGTATGAGTAACATTTGCAAGCAAAAACCAACGCGATATATCATCGTGCCTAAGAGATACTGAGAAATCCGTAAAAACATATTTAACCCTTTTACACCCTCTTAGGTGTGGAATTTTTGAAAATTTTGAAATTGGTTCATAAACATTTGTATGAGTAACATTTGCAAGCAGAAACCAAGGCGATATCTCATCGTGCCTAAGAGTTATTGAGAAACACGTCAAAACATTTTTAACCCTTTTACACCCCCTTAGGGGTGAAATTTCTCAAAATCCTGATATTCGTTTCTAAACATTTGTATGAGTAACATTTGCAAGCGAAAACCAACGCGATATCTCATCGTGCCTCTGAGATATTGAGAAATACGTAAAAATATATTCAACCCTTTTACACCCCTTCCTAGGGGTGGAATTTCCAAAAGTTTTGAAATTGGTTTTTAAACATTTGTATGAGTAACATTTGCAAGCAGAAACCAAGGCGATATCTCATCATGCCTAAGAGTTATTGAGAAACACGTAAAAACATATTTAACCCTTTTCACCCACTTAGGGGTGGAATTTTTGAAAATCTTGAAATTGGTTCATAAACATTTGTATGAGTAACATTTGCAAGCAGAAACCAAGGCGATATCTCATTGTGCATAAGAGTTATTGAGAAACACGTAAAAACATATTTAATGCTTTTACACCTTCTTAGGGGTGGAATTTTTGAAAATCCTGTAATAGGTTCATGAACATTTGTATGAGTAACATTTGCAAGCAAACACCAAGGCGATATCTAATCGTGCCTAAGAGATATAGAGGAGAAATACGTAAAGACATTTTTAACCCTTTTACATCCCCTTTGGGGTAAAATTTTTAAAAAATCCTTAATTTCGTTTTTAAACATTTGTATGAGTAACATTTGCAAGCAAAAACCAACGCGATATATCATCGTGCCTAAGAGATATTGAGAAATACGTAAAAACATATTTAGCCCTTTTACAACCTCTTAGGGGTGGAATTTTTGAAAATCTTGAAATTGGTTCATAAACATTTGTATGAGTAACATTTGCAAGCAGAAACCAAGGCGATATCTCATCATGCCTAACAGTTATTGCGAAATACGTTAAAACATTTTTAACCCTTTTACACCCCCTTAGGCGTGGAATTTCTAAAAATCCTATAATTTGTTTTCGAAAATTTGTATGAGTAACATTTGCAAGCAGAAACCAAGGCGATATCTCATCGTGCATAAGAGTTATTGAGAAACACGTAAAAACATATTTAATGCTTTTACACCTTCTTAGGGGTGGAATTTTTAAAAATCCTGAAATTGGTTTATAAACATTTGTATGAGTAACATTCGCAAGCAGAAACCAAGGCGATATCTCATCGTGCCTGAGAGTTATTGAGAAACACGTCAAAACATTTTTAACCCTTTTACACCCCCTTAGGGGTGAAATTTCTAAAAATCCTGAAATTCGTTTCTAAACATTTGTATGAGTAACATTTGCAAGCGAAAACCAACGCGATATCTCATCGTGCCTATGAGATATTGAGAAATACGTAAAAATATATTCAACCCTTTTACCCCCCTTCCTAGGGGTGGAATTTTCAAAAGTTTTGAAATTGGTTTTTAAACATTTGTATGAGTAACATTTGCAAGCAGAAACCAAGGCGATATCTCATCGTGCCTAAGAGTTATTGAGAAACACGTAAAAACATATTTAACCCTTTTACACCCTCTTAGGGGTGGAATTTTTGAAAATCTTGAAATTTGTTCATAAACATTTGTATGAGTAACATTTGCAAGCAGAAACCAAGGCGATATCTCATCGTGCATAAGAGTTATTGAGAAACACGTAAAAACATATTTAATGCTTTTACACCTTCTTAGGGGTGGAATTTTTGAAAATCCTGAAATAGGTTTATAAACATTTGTATGAGTAACATTTGCAAGCAAACACCAAAGCGATATCTAATCGTGCCTAAGAGATATAGAGGAGAAATACGTAAAGACATTTTTTACCCTTTTACATCCCCTTTGGGGTGGAATTTTTTAAAAATCCTGAATTTCGTTTTTAAACATTTGTATGAGTAACATTTGCAAGCAAAAACCAACGCGATATATCATCGTGCCTAAGAGATATTGAGAAATACGTAAAAACATATTTAGCCCTTTTACACCCTCTTAGGGGTGGAATTTTTGAAAATCTTGAAATTGGTTCATAAACATTTGTATGAGTAACATTTGCAAGCAGACACCAAGGCGATATCTCATCGTGCCTAAGAGTTATTGAGAAACACGTAAAAACATATTTAACCATTTTACACCCCCTTAAGGGTGGAATTTCTAAAAATCCTGAAATTCGTTCCTAAACATTTGCATGAGTAACATTTGCAAGCAGAAACCAAGGCGATATCTCATCGAGCATAAGAGTTATTGAGAAACACGTAAAAACATATTTAACGCTTTTACACCTTCTTAGGGGTGGAATTTTTGTAAATCCTGAAATTGGTTTATAAACATTTGTATGAGTAACATTTGCAAGCAAACACCAAGGCGATATCTCAGCGTGCCTAAGAGATATATAGGAAAAATACGTAAAGACATTTTTAACCCTTTTACATCCCCTTTGTGGTGGAATTTTTTAAAAATCCTGAAATTCATTTTTAAACATTTGTATGAGTAACATTTGCAAGCAAAAACCAAAGCGATATATCATCGTGCCTAACAGATATTGAGAAATACGTAAAAACACATTTAACCCTTTTACACCCTCTTAGGGGTGGAATTTTTAAAAATCCTGAAATTGGTTCATAAACATTTTGATGAGTAACATTTGCAAGCAAAAACCAAGGCGATATCTCATCGTGTCTAAAAGTTATTGAGAAACACGTAAAAACATATTTAACGCTTTTACACCCTCTTAGGGGTAGAATTTTTGAAAATCCTGGAATTAGTTTATAAACATTTGTATGAGTAACATTTGCAAGCAAAAACCAAGGCGATATATCATCGTGCCTAACAGATATTGAGGAATACGTAAAAACATATTTAACCCTTTTACACCCTCTTAGGGGTGGCATTTTTAAAAATCCTGAAATTCGTTCATAAACATTTTGATAAGTAACATTTGCAAGCAAAAACCAAGGCGATATCTCATCGTGCCTAAAAGTTATTGAGAAACACGTAAAAACATATTCAACGCTTTTACACCCTCTTAGGGGTGGCATTTTTGGAAATTCTGGAATTCGTTTATAAACATTTGTATGAGTAACATTTGCAAGCAAAAACCAAGGCGATATCTCATCGTGCCTACGAGATATTGAGAAATACGTAAAAACATATTTAACCCTTTTACATCCCCTTTGGGGTAGAATTTTTTTAAAATCCTGAAATTCGTTTTTGAACATTTGTATGAGTAACATTTGCAAGCAAAAACCAACGCGATATCTCATCGTGCCTAAGAGATATTGAGAAATACGTAAAAACATATTTAACCTTTTTAAACCCCCTTAGGGGTGGAATTTCTCAAAATCCTGAAATTGGTTTTTAAACATTTGTATGAGTAACATTTGCAAGCAGAAACCAAGACGATATCTCATCGTGCCTAAGAGTTATTGAGAAACACGTAAAAACATATTTAACGCTTTTACACCCTCTTAGGGGTGGAATTTTTAAAAATCTTGAAATTCTTTTATGAACATTTGTATGAGTAACATTTGCAAGCAGAAACCAAGGCGATATCTCATCGTGCATAAGAGTTATGGAAAGACACGTAAAAACATATTGAACCCTTTTACACCCTCTTAGGGGTGGAATTTTTGAAAATCTTGAAATTAGTTTATAAACATTTGTATGATTAACATTTGCAAGCAGAAACCAAGGCGATATCTCATCGTGCCTAAGAGTTATTGAGAAACACGTAAAAACATATTTAACCCTTTTACACCCTCTTAGAGGTGGAATTTTTGAAAATCTTGAAATTGGTTCATAAACATTTGTATGAGTAACATTTGCAAGTAGAAACCAAGGCGATATCTCATCGTGCATAAGAGTTATTAAGAAACACGTAAAAACATATTTAATGCTTTTACACCTTTTTAGGGGTGGAATTTTTGAAAATCCTGAAATTGGTTTATAAACCTTTGTATGAGTAACATTTGCAAGCAAACATCAAGGCGATATCTCATCGTGCCTAAGAGATATATGGGAGAAATACGTGAAAACCTTTGTAACCCTTTTACATTCCCTTTGGGGTATAATTTTTTAAAAATCCTGAAATTCGTTTTTAAACATTTGTATGAGTAACATTTGCAAGCAAAAACCAACGCGATAGATCATCGTGCCTAAGAGATACTGAGAAATCCGTAAAAACATATTTAACCTTTTTACACCCTCTTAGGGGTGGAATTTTTGAAAATTTTGGAATTGGTTCATAAACATTTGTATGAGTAACATTTGCAAGCAGAAACCAAGGCGATATCTCATCGTGCCTAAGAGTTATTGAGAAACACGTCAAAACATTTTTAACCCTTTTACACCCCCTTAGGGGTGAAATTTCTAAAAATCCTGAAATTCGTTTCTAAACATTTGTATGAGTAACATTTGCAAGCGAAAACCAACGCGATATCTCATCGTGCCTCTGAGATATTAAGAAATACGTAAAAATATATTCAACCCTTTTACACCCCTTCCTAGGGGTGGAATTTCCAAAAGTTTTCAAATTGGTTTTTAAACATTTGTATGAGTAACATTTGCAAGCAGAAACCAAGGCGATATCTCATCGTGCCTAAGAGTTATTGAGAAACACGTAAAAACATATTTAACCCTTTTACACCCTCTTAGGGGTGGAATTTTTGAAAATCTTGAAATTTGTTCATAAACATTTGTATGAGTAACATTTGCAAGCAGAAACCAAGGCGATATCTCATCGTGCATAAGAGTTATTGAGAAACACGTAAAAACATATTTAATGCTTTTACACCTTCTTAGGGGTGGAATTTTTGAAAATCCTGAAATAGGTTTATAAACATTTGTATGAGTAACATTTGCAAGCAAACACCAAGGCGATATCTAATCGTGCCTAAGAGATATAGAGGAGAAATACGTAAAGACATTTTTAACCCTTTTACATCCCCTTTGGGGTGGAATTTTTTAAAAATCCTGAATTTCGTTTTTAAACATTTGTATGAGTAACATTTGCAAGCAAAAACCAACGCGATATATCATCGTGCCTAAGAGATATTGAGAAATACGTAAAAACATATTTAGCCCTTTTACACTCTCTTAGGGGTGGAATTTTTGAAAATCTTGAAATTGGTTCATAAACATTTGTATGAGTAACATTTGCAAGCAGAAACCAAGGCGATATCTCATCATGCCTAACAGTTATTGCGAAATACGTCAAAATATTTTTAACCCTTTTACACCCCCTTAGGCGTGGAATTTCTAAAAATCCTATAATTCGTTTTCAAAAATTTGTATGAGTAACATTTGCAAGCAGAAACCAAGGCGATATCTCATCGTGCATAAGAGTTATTGAGAAACACGTAAAAACATATTTAATGCTTTTACACCTTCTTAGGGGTGGAATTTTTAAAAATCCTGAAATTGGTTTATAAACATTTGTATGAGTAACATTTGCAAGCAGAAACCAAGGCGATATCTCATCGTGCCTAAAAGTTATTGAGAAACACGTCAAAACATTTTTAACCCTTTTACACCCCCTTAGGGGTGAAATTTCTAAAAATCCTGAAATTCGTTTCTAAACATTTGTATGAGTAACATTTGCAAGCGAAAACCAACGCGATATCTCATCGTGCCTATGAGATATTGAGAAATACGTAAAAATATATTCAACCCTTTTACACCCCTTCCTAGGGGTGGAATTTTCAAAAGTTTTGAAATTGGTTTTTAAACATTTGTATGAGTAACATTTGCAAGCAGAAACCAAGGCGATATCTCATCGTGCCTAAGAGTTATTGAGAAACACGTAAAAACATATTTAACCCTTTTACACCCTCTTAGGGGTGGAATTTTTGAAAATCTTGAAATTTGTTCATAAACATTTGTATGAGTAACATTTGCAAGCAGAAACCAAGGCGATATCTCATCGTGCATAAGAGATATTGAGAAACACGTAAAAACATATTTAATGCTTTTACACCTTCTTAGGGGTGGAATTTTTGAAAATCCTGAAATAGGTTTATAAACATTTGTATGAGTAACATTTGCAAGCAAACACCAAAGCGATATCTAATCGTGCCTAAGAGATATAGAGGAGAAATACGTAAAGACATTTTTAACCCTTTTACATCCTCTTTGGGGTGGAATTTTTTAAAAATCCTGAATTTCGTTTTTAAACATTTGTATGAGTAACATTTGCAAGCAAAAACCAACGCGATATATCATCGTGCCTAAGAGATATTGAGAAATACGTAAAAACATATTTAGCCCTTTTACACCCTCTTAGGGGTGGAATTTTTGAAAATCTTGAAATTGGTTCATAAACATTTGTATGAGTAACATTTGCAAGCAGACACCAAGGCGATATCTCATCGAGCATAAGAGTTATTGAGAAACACGTAAAAACATATTTAACGCTTTTACACCTTCTTAGGGGTGGAATTTTCGTAAATCCTGAAATTGGTTTATAAACATTTGTATGAGTAACATTTGCAAGCAAACACCAAGGCGATATCTCATCGTGCCTAAGAGATATATAGGAGAAATACGTAAAAGACATTTTTAACCCTTTTACATCCCCTTTAGGGTAAAATTTTTTAAAAATCCTGAAATTCGTTTTTAAACATTTGTATGAGTAACATTTGCAAGCAAAGACCAACGCGATATATCATCGTGCCTAAGAGATACTGAGAAATCCGTAAAAACATATTTAACCCTTTTACACCCTCTTAGGGGTGGAATTTTTAAAAATTTTGAAATTGGTTCATAAACATTTGTATGAGTAACATTTGCAAGCAGAAACCAAGGCGATATCTCATCGTGCCTAAGAGTTATTGAGAAACACGTCAAAACATTTTTAACCCTTTTACACCCCCTTAGGCGTGAAATTTCTAAAAATCCTGAAATTCGTTTCTAAACATTTGTATGAGTAACATTTGCAAGTGAAAACCAACGCGATATCTCATCGTGCCTCTGAGATATTGAGAAATACGTAAAAATATATTCAACCCTTTTACACCGTTTCCTAGGGGTGGAATTTCCAAAAGTTTTGAAATTGGTTTTTAAACATTTCTATGAGTAACATTTGCAAGCAGAAACCAAGGCGATATCTCATCGTGCCTAAGAGTTATTGAGAAACACGTAAAAACATATTTAGCCCTTTTACACCTTTTTAGGGGTGGAATTTTTGAAAATCCTGAAATTCGTTTATAAAGATTTGTATGAGTAACATTTGCAAGCAAACATCAAGGCGATATCTCATCGTGCCTAAGAGATATATGGGAGAAATACGTGAAAACATTTGTAACCCTTTTACATCCCCTTTGGGGTATAATTTTTTAAAAATCCTGAAATTCGTTTTTAAACATTTGTATGAGTAACATTTGCAAGCAAAAACCAACGCGATATATCATCGTGCCTAAGAGATACTGAGAAATCCGTAAAAACATATTTAACCCTTTTACACCCTCTTAGGGGTGGAATTTTTGAAAATTTTGAAATTGGTTCATAAACATTTGTATGAGTAACATTTGCAAGCAGAAACCAAGGCGATATCTCATCGTGCCTAAGAGTTATTGAGAAACACGTCAAAACATTTTTAACCCTTTTACACCCCCTTAGGCGTGAAATTTCTAAAAATCCTGAAATACGTTTCTAAACATTTGTATGAGTAACATTTGCAAGCGAAAACCAACGCGATATCTCATCGTGCCTCTGAGATATTGAGAAATACGTAAAAATATATTCAACCCTTTTACACCCCTTCCTAGGGGTGGAATTTCCAAAAGTTTTGAAATTGGTTTTTAAACATTTGTATGAGTAACATTTGCAAGCAGAAACCAAGGCGATATCTCATCGTGCCTAAGAGTTATTGAGAAACACGTAAAAACATATTTAACCCTTTTACACCCTCTTAGGGGTGAAATTTTTTAAAATCTTGAAATTGGTTCATAAACATTTGTATGAGTAACATTTGCAAACAGAAACCAAGGCGATATCTCATCGTGCATAAGAGTTATTGAGAAACACGTAAAAACATATTTAATGCTTTTACACCTTCTTAGGGGTGGAATTTTTGAAAATCCTGAGATAGGTTTATAAACATTTGTATGAGTAACATTTGCAAGCAAACACCAAGGCGATATCTAATCGTGCCTAAGAGATATAGAGGAGAAATACGTAAAGACATTTTTAACCCTTTTACATCCCCTTTGGGGTGGAATTTTTTGAAAATCCTGAATTTCGTTTTTAAACATTTGTATGAGTAACATTTGCAAGCAAAAACCAACGCGATATATCATCGTGCCTAAGAGATATTGAGAAATACGTAAAAACATATTTAGCTCTTTTACACCCTCTTAGGGGTGGAATTTTTGAAAATCTTGAAATTGGTTCATAAACATTTGTATGAGTAACATTTGCAAGCAGAAACCAAGGCGATATCTCATCATGCATAAGAGTTATTGAGAAACACGTAAAAACATATTTAATGCTTTACACCTTCTTAGGGGTGGAATTTTTAAAAATCCTGAAATTGCTTTATAAACATTTGTATGAGTAACATTTGCAAGCAGAAACCAAGGCGATATCTCATCGTGCCTAAGAGTTATTGAGAAACTCGTCAAAACATTTTTAACCCTTTTACACCCCCTTAGGGGTGAAATTTCTAAAAATCCTGAAATTGGTTTCTAAACATTTGTATGAGTAACATTTGCAAGCGAAAACCAACGCGATATCTCATCGTGCCTAAGAGATATTGAGAAATACGTAAAAACATATTTAACCTTTTTACTCCTCCTTAGGGGTGGAATTTCTAAAATTCCATTCTTAGAAAGCGTCTATGACACGAAAGGAATATATCCCTAGAATTTTAAGTTTCTAGGCCCAGGGGTTTGGGCTGGGCGTTGATGAGTCAGTCAGTCAGTCAGTCAGGACTTTTCTTTTTATATATTTATATAGATTGGAATATGGAATTCGTATCGGTAACCTTTGCAAGGAAATTTGAGAAATATGCGAAAAACAACCCTGTACACTCCCTTAGGGATAGAATAGAAAAAAACCGTTAAAATACTTTCTACAGTTTCTAACCCTTTCACAGCCCTTTAAGGGTAGAATTTCTAAAAATCCTGAAATTGGTTTTTAAACATTTGTATGAGCAACATTTGCAAGCAAAAACCAAGGCAATATCTCATCGTGCCTAAAAGATATTGAGAAATACGTAAAAACATATTTAACCCTTTTACACCCGCTTAGGGGTGGAATTTCCAAAATTCGGTTCTCAGTGAGCGTCCATGACATGATGGGAATATATCCCTAGAATTTCAAGTTTCTAGACCCAGGGGTTTGGGCTGGCCGTTATGAGTCAGTCAGACAGTCAGGACCTTTCTTTATAAAGGGTGGTTAAATTTTAAGGGCCGATGTTGATTTTGAATAAAACACAAATTATTTAGGAAATTATTGTCCATTCTTTTTATTATGATAATATGATATGGTTCAATTATGTATGGAACAAAATATCGGCCAAATGGCCGCCGCGACCTCGGCGGCACACCTCCATCCGATGGTCCAAATTTTCGATGACGCTTAGGCATAATTGAGGTTCTATGCCGTTAATGTGCCGAATTATCTCATCCTTTAGCTCTTGAATTGTTGCTGACTTATCGACGTACACCTTTTCTTTCAAATAACCCCAAAGAAAGAAGTCCAACGGTGTCAAATCACATGATCTTGGCGGCCGATTGACATCGCCACCACGTGAGATAACACGGCCATTGAATTTGTCGCGCAAAAGAGCTTTTGTTTCGTTAGCTGTGTGGCAAGTGGCACCGTCCTGTTGAAACCACATATCGCCCACATCCATATCTTCCAATTCGAGCCATAAAAAGTTCGTTATCATCTCACGATAGCGAACACCATTCACAGTAACTGCCTGACCGGCCGCATTTTGGAAAAAATACGGCCTGATGATGCCGCCAGCCCATAAACCGCACCAAACAGTCACTCTTTGTGGGTGCATTGGTTTTTCGACAATCACTCTTGGATTATGATTCGCCCAAATGCGGCAATTCTGCTTATTGACGAATCCACTGAGGTGAAAATGTGCCTCATCACTGAAGATGATTTTCTTCGAAAATTGATCATCCACTGTTGCCATTTCTTGCTACCATTCTGACCATTGACGACGTTTGGAATGGTCAAGAGGCTTTAGTTCTTGAGTCAATTGCACCTTATAAGTGTGTAAATGCAAGTCTTTATGCATAATGTTCATCAACGACGAGCGTGAGAGGTGCAATTGTTGGGCACGACGACGAGTTGAGGTGGACGGCTCTTCAGCCACACTATCGCGAACAGCAGCAATATTTTCTGTAGTACGAGCTGTACGAGCATGCACTGGTGTTTTAATATCTCCTACAGACCCGGTTTGCACAAATTTTTGCACGATTTTTCCGATTGTATGCACATTTGGACGATTAAATTGACCGAAAAAATCACGAAGTGCACGATATGCATTTTGATTTGAACGCTCATTTTCATAATAAGCCTGAATAACTTTAACGCGTTGCTCGATTGTGTATCTTTCCATGGTTCAAATTGAGTTAGTCTGAAATTGAGAAATGTCAAATGAAATGCAGAAAAAAACTTGACGTTTAGGTGTGGTTCACATTCAACATCGGCCCTTAAAATTTAACCACCCTTTATATATATAGATTGGAATATGGAATTTGTATCGGTAACCTTTGCAAGGAAAATTGAGAAATATGCGAAAAACAACCCTGTACACTCCCTTAGGGACAGAATTGAAGCAAAAACCGTTAAAACACTTTCCACAGTTTCTAACCCTTTTACACCCTCTTAGGGGTGGAATTTCTGAAAATCCTGGAATTAAATCCTTTATAAAAACTCTGAAATTAGTTTTTAAACATTTGTATGAGTAACATTTGCAAGCAAAAACCAAGGCGATATCTCATCGTGCTTAAGAGATATTGAGAAATACGTAAAAACATATTTAACGCTTTTACACCCTCTTAGGGGTGGAATTTTTCAAAATCGTCAAATTGGTTTATAAACATTTGTATGAGTAACATTTGCAAGCAAAAACCAAGGCGATATCTCGTCGTGCCTACGAGATATTGAGAAATACGTAAAAACATATTTAACCCTTTTACATCCCCTTTGGGGTAAAGTGTTTTTAAAATCCTGAAATTTGTTTCTAAACATTTGTATGAGTAACATTTGCAAGCAAAACCAACGCGATATCTCATCGTGCCTAAGAGATATTGAGAAATACGTAAAAACATACTTAACCCTTTTACACCCCCTTAGGGGTGGAATTTCTAAAAATCCTGAAATCGGTTTTTGAACATTTGTATGAGTAACATTTGCAAGCCGAAACCAAGGCGATATCTCATCGTGTCTAAGAGATATTGAGAGACACGTAAAAACATAATTACGCCTTTTACACCCCCTTAGGGGTGGAATTCCTGAAAATCCTGAAATTGGTTTCTAAACATTTGTATGAGCAACATTTGCAAGCAAAAACCAAGGCGTTATTTCATCGTGCCTAAGAGATATTGAGAAATACGTAAAAACATATTTAACCTTTTTACCCTTCCTTAGGGGTGGAATTTCTAAAATTCCCTTCTTAGAAAGCGTCTATGACACGAAGGGAATATATCCCTAGAATTTTAAGTTTCTAGGCCCAGGGGTTTAGGCTGGGCGTTGATGAGTCAGTCAGTCAGTCAGTCAGGACTTTTCTTTTTATATATTTATATAGATTGGAATATGGAATTCGTATCGGTAACCTTTGCAAGGAAATTTAAGAAATATGCGAAAAACAACCCTGTACACTCCCTTAGGGATAGAATAGAAAAAAACCGTTTAAACACTTTCTACAGTTTCAAACCCTTTCACAGCCCCTTAGGGGTAGAATTTCTAAAAACCCTGAAATTAGTTTTTGAACATTTGTATGAGTAACATTTGCAAGCAAAATCCAAGGCGATATCTCATCGTGCTTAAGAGATATTGGGAAATACGTAAAAACATATTTACGCCTTTTACACCGCCTTAGGGGTGGAATTTCTAAAAATCCTAAAATGGGTTTCTAAACATTTGTATGAGCAACATTTGCAAGCAAAAACCAAGGCGATATCTCATCGTGCCTAAGAGATATTGAGAAATACGTAAAAACATTTCTAACCCTTTTACACCCCCTTAGGCGTGGAATTTTTTAAATTCGCTTCTTAGTGAGCGTCTATGACACGATGGGAATATATCCCTAGAATTTCAAGTTTCTTGGCCCAGGGCTTTGGGCTGGGCGTTGATGAGTCAGTCAGTCAGTCAGTCAGGACGTTTCTTTTTATATATATAGATTGGAATATGGAATTTGTATCGGTAACCTTAGCATGGAAAATTGAGAAATATGCGAAAAACAACCCTGTACACTCCCTTGGGGATAGAATAAAAAAAAACCGTTAAAACACTTTCTACAGTTTCTAACCCTTTCACAGCCCCTTAGGGGTAGAATTTCTAAAAATCCTGAAATTGGTTTTTAAACATTTGTATGAGCAACATTTGCAAGCAAAAACCAAGGCGATATCTCATCGTGCTTAAGAGATATTGAGAAATACGTAAAAACATATTTAACGCTTTTACACCCTCTTAGGGGTGGAATTTTTGAAAATCCTGAAATTGGTTTATAAACATTTGTATGAGTAACATTTGCAAGCAAAAACCAAGGCGATATCTCATCGTGCCTACGAGATATTGAGAAATACGTAAATACATATTTAACCCTTTTACTTCCCCTTCGGGGTAAAGTTTTTTTTAAATCCTGAAATTCGTTTCTAAACATTTGTATGAGTAACATTTGCAAGCAAAAATCAACGCGATATCTCATCGTGCTTAAGAGATATTGAAAAACACGTAAAAACATATTCAACCTTTTTACACCCTCCTAGGGGTTGAATTTATATAAACCCTGAAATTGTTCTAAAACATTTGTATGAGTAACATTTGTAAGCAAAAACCAAGGCGATATCTCATCGTGCCTAAGAGATAGTGAAAAACACGTAAAAACACATTCAACCCTTTTACACCCCCTTGAGGGTGGAATTTTTTAAAATCCTGAAATTAGTTTTTAAACATTTGTATGAGTAACATTTGCAAGCAAAAACCAAGGCGATATCTCATCGTGCTTGAGAGATATTGAGAAATACGTAAAAACATATTTAACGCTTTTACACCCTCTTAGGGGTGGAATTTTTGAAAATCGTCAAATTGGTTTATAAACATTTGTATGAGTAACATTTGCAAGCAAAAACCAAGGCGATATCTCGTCGTGCCTACGAGATATTGAGAAATACGTAAAAACATATTTAACCCTTTTACATCCCCTTTGGGGTAAAGTTTTTTTAAAATCCTGAAATTTGTTTCTAAACATTTGTATGAGTAACATTTGCAAGCAAAACCAACGCGATATCTCATCGTGCCTAAGAGATATTGAGAAATACGTAAAAACATACTTAACCCTTTTACACCCCCTTAGGGGTGGAATTTCTAAAAATCCTGAAATTGTTTTTTGAACATTTGTATGAGTAACATTTGCAAGCCGAAACCAAGGCGATATCTCATCGTGTCTAAGAGATATTGAGAAACACGTAAAAACATAATTACGCCTTTTACACCCCCTTAGGGGTGAAATTCCTGAAAATCCTGAAATAGGTTTTTAAACATTTGTATGAGCAACATTTGCAAGCAAAAACCAAGGCGTTATCTCATCGTGCCTAAGAGATATTGAGAAATACGTAAAAACATATTTAACCTTTTTACCCCTCCTTAGGGGTGGAATTTCTAAAATTCCCTTCTTAGAAAGCGTCTATGACACGAAGGGAATATATCCCTAGAATTTTAAGTTTCTAGGCCCAGGGGTTTAGGCTGGGCGTTGATGAGTCAGTCAGTCAGTCAGTCAGGACTTTTCTTTTTATATATTTATATAGATTGGAATATGGAATTCGTATCGGTAACCTTTGCAAGGAAATTTAAGAAATATGCGAAAAACAACCCTGTACACTCCCTTAGGGATAGAATAGAAAAAAACCGTTTAAACACTTTCTACAGATTCTAACCCTTTCACAGCCCCTTAGGGGTAGAATTTCTAAAGACCCTGAAATTAGTTTTTGAACATTTGTATGAGTAACATTTGCAAGCAAAATCCAAGGCGATATCTCATCGTGCTTAAGAGATATTGGAAAATACGTGAAAACATATTTACGCCTTTTACACCCCCTTAGGGGTGGAATTTCTGAAAATCCTATAATGGGTTTCTAAACATTTGTATGAGCAACATTTGCAAGCAAAAACCAAGGCGATATCTCATCGTGCCTAAGAGATATTGAGAAATACGTAAAAACATTTCTAACCCTTTTACACCCCCTCAGGCGTGGAATTTTTGAAATTCGCTTCTTAGTGAGCGTCTATGACACGATGGGAATATATCCCTAGAATTTTAAGTTTCTAGGCCCAGGGGTTTAGGCTGGGCGTTGATGAGTCAGTCAGTCAGTCAGTCAGGACTTTTCTTTTTATATATTTATATAGATTGGAATATGGAATTCGTATCGGTAACCTTTGCAAGGAAATTTGAGAAATATGCGAAAAACAACCCTGTACACTCCCTTAGGGATAGAATAGAAAAAAACCGTTTAAACACTTTCTACAGATTCTAACCCTTTCACAGCCCCTTAGGGGTAGAATTTCTAAAAACCCTGAAATTAGTTTTTGAACATTTGTATGAGTAACATTTGCAAGCAAAATCCAAGGCGATATCTCATCGTGCTTAAGAGATATTGGGAAATACGTAAAAACATATTTACGCCTTTTACACCCGCTTAGGGGTGGAATTTCCAAAATTCGGTTCTCAGTGAGCGTCCATGACATGATGGGAATATATCCCTAGAATTTCAAGTTTCTAGACCCAGGGGTTTGGGCTGGCCGTTATGAGTCAGTCAGACAGTCAGGACCTTTCTTTATATATATATAGATTGGAATATGGAATTTGTATCGGTAACCTTTGCAAGGAAAATTGAGAAATATGCGAAAAACAACCCTGTACACTCCCTTAGGGACAGAATTGAAGCAAAAACCGTTAAAACACTTTCCACAGTTTCTAACCCTTTTACACCCTCTTAGGGGTGGAATTTCTGAAAATCCTGGAATTAAATCCTTTATAAAAACTCTGAAATTAGTTTTTAAACATTTGTATGAGTAACATTTGCAAGCAAAAACCAAGGCGATATCTCATCGTGCTTAAGAGATATTGAGAAATACGTAAAAACATATTTAATGCTTTTACACCCTCTTAGGGGTGGAATTTTTCAAAATCGTCAAATTGGTTTATAAACATTTGTATGAGTAACATTTGCAAGCAAAAACCAAGGCGATATCTCATCGTGCCTAAGAGATATTGAGAAATACGTAAAAACATTTCTAACACTTTTACACCCCCTTAGGCGTGGAATTTTTTAAATTCGCTTCTTAGTGAGCGTCTATGACACGATGGGAATATATCCCTAGAATTTTAAGTTTCTAGGCCCAGGGGTTTAGGCTGGGCGTTGATGAGTCAGTCAGTCAGTCAGTCAGGACTTTTCTTTTTATATATTTATATAGATTGGAATATGGAATTCGTATCGGTAACCTTTGCAAGGAAATTTGAGAAATATGCGAAAAACAACCCTGTACACTCCCTTAGGGATAGAATAGAAAAAAACCGTTTGAACACTTTCTACAGATTCTAACCCTTTCACAGCCCCTTAGGGGTAGAATTTCTAAAAACCCTGAAATTAGTTTTTGAACATTTGTATGAGTAACATTTGCAAGCAAAATCCAAGGCGATATCTCATCGTGCTTAAGAGATATTGGGAAATACGTAAAAACATATTTACGCCTTTTACACCCCCTTAGGGGTGGAATTTCTAAAAATCCTATAATGGGTTTCTAAACATTTGTATGAGCAACATTTGCAAGCAAGAACCAAGGCGTTATCTCATCGTGCCTAAGAGATATTGAGAAATACGTAAAAACATATTTAACCTTATTACCCCTCCTTAGGGGTGGAATTTCTAAAATTCCCTTCTTAGAAAGCGTCTATGACACGAAGGGAATATATCCCTAGAATTTTAAGTTTCTAGGCCCAGGGGTTTAGGCTGGGCGTTGATGAGTCAGTCAGTCAGTCAGTCAGGACTTTTCTTTTTATATATTTATATAGATTGGAATATGGAATTCGTATCGGTAACCTTTGCAAGGAAATTTAAGAAATATGCGAAAAACAACCCTGTACACTCCCTTAGGGATAGAATAGAAAAAAACCGTTTAAACACTTTCTACAGATTCTAACCCTTTCACAGCCCCTTAGGGGTAGAATTTCTAAAAACCCTGAAATTAGTTTTTGAACATTTGTATGAGTAACATTTGCAAGCAAAATCCAAGGCGATATCTCATCGTGCTTAAGAGATATTGGGAAATACGTAAAAACATATTTACGCCTTTTACACCCCCTTAGGGGTGGAATTTCTAAAAATCCTATAATGGGTTTCTAAACATTTGTATGAGCAACATTTGCAAGCAAAAACCAAGGCAATATCTCATCGTGCCTAAAAGATATTGAGAAATACGTAAAAACATATTTAACCCTTTTACACCCGCTTAGGGGTGGAATTTCCAAAATTCGGTTCTCAGTGAGCGTCCATGACATGATGGGAATATATCCCTAGAATTTCAAGTTTCTAGACCCAGGGGTTTGGGCTGGCCGTTATGAGTCAGTCAGACAGTCAGGACCTTTCTTTATATATATATAGATTGGAATATGGAATTTGTATCGGTAACCTTTGCAAGGAAAATTGAGAAATATGCGAAAAACAACCCTGTACACTCCCTTAGGGACAGAATTGAAGCAAAAACCGTTAAAACACTTTCCACAGTTTCTAACCCTTTTACACCCTCTTAGGGGTGGAATTTCTGAAAATCCTGGAATTAAATCCTTTATAAAAACTCTGAAATTAGTTTTTAAACATTTGTATGAGTAACATTTGCAAGCAAAAACCAAGGCGATATCTCATCGTGCTTAAGAGATATTGAGAAATACGTAAAAACATATTTAATGCTTTTACACCCTCTTAGGGGTGGAATTTTTCAAAATCGTCAAATTGGTTTATAAACATTTGTATGAGTAACATTTGCAAGCAAAAACCAAGGCGATATCTCGTCGTGCCTACGAGATATTGAGAAATACGTAAAAACATATTTAACCCTTTTACATCCCCTTTGGGGTAAAGTGTTTTTAAAATCCTGAAATTTGTTTCTAAACATTTGTATGAGTAATATTTGCAAGCAAAACCAACGCGATATCTCATCGTGCCTAAGAGATATTGAGAAATACGTAAAAACATACTTAACCCTTTTACACCCCCTTAGGGGTGGAATTTCTAAAAATCCTGAAATCGGTTTTTGAACATTTGTATGAGTAACATTTGCAAGCCGAAACCAAGGCGATATCTCATCGTGTCTAAGAGATATTGAGAAACACGTAAAAACATAATTACGCCTTTTACACCCCCTTAGGGGTGGAATTCCTGAAAATCCTGAAATTGGTTTCTAAACATTTGTATGAGCAACATTTGCAAGCAAAATCCAAGGCGTTATTTCATCGTGCCTAAGAGATATTGAGAATCACGTAAAAACATATTTAACCTTTTTACCCTTCCTTAGGGGTGGAATTTCTAAAATTCCCTTCTTAGAAAGCGTCTATGACACGAAGGGAATATATCCCTAGAATTTTAAGTTTCTAGGCCCAGGGGTTTAGGCTGGGCGTTGATGAGTCAGTCAGTCAGTCAGTCAGGACTTTTCTTTTTATATATTTATATAGATTGGAATATGGAATTCGTATCGGTAACCTTTGCAAGGAAATTTAAGAAATATGCGAAAAACAACCCTGTACACTCCCTTAGGGATAGAATAGAAAAAAACCGTTTAAACACTTTCTACAGTTTCTAACCCTTTCACAGCCCCTTAGGGGTAGAATTTCTAAAAACCCTGAAATTAGTTTTTGAACATTTGTATGAGTAACATTTGCAAGCAAAATCCAAGGCGATATCTCATCGTGCTTAAGAGATATTGGGAAATACGTAAAAACATATTTACGCCTTTTACACCGCCTTAGGGGTGGAATTTCTAAAAATCCTAAAATGGGTTTCTAAACATTTGTATGAGCAACATTTGCAAGCAAAAACCAAGGCGATATCTCATCGTGCCTAAGAGATATTGAGAAATACGTAAAAACATTTCTAACCCTTTTACACCCCCTTAGGCGTGGAATTTTTTAAATTCGCTTCTTAGTGAGCGTCTATGACACGATGGGAATATATCCCTAGAATTTCAAGTTTCTTGGCCCAGGGCTTTGGGCTGGGCGTTGATGAGTCAGTCAGTCAGTCAGTCAGGACGTTTCTTTTTATATATATAGATTGGAATATGGAATTTGTATCGGTAACCTTAGCATGGAAAATTGAGAAATATGCGAAAAACAACCCTGTACACTCCCTTGGGGATAGAATAAAAAAAAACCGTTAAAACACTTTCTACAGGTTCTAACCCTTTCACAGCCCCTTAGGGGTAGAATTTCTAAAAATCCTGAAATTGGTTTTTAAACATTTGTATGAGCAACATTTGCAAGCAAAAACCAAGGCGATATCTCATCGTGCTTAAGAGATATTGAGAAATACGTAAAAACATATTTAACGCTTTTACACCCTCTTAGGGGTGGAATTTTTGAAAATCCTGAAATTAGTTTATAAACATTTGTATGAGTAACATTTGCAAGCAAAAACCAAGGCGATATCTCATCGTGCCTACGAGATATTGAGAAATACGTAAATACATATTTAACCCTTTTACTTCCCCTTCGGGGTAAAGTTTTTTTTAAATCCTGAAATTCGTTTCTAAACATTTGTATGAGTAACATTTGCAAGCAAAAATCAACGCGATATCTCATCGTGCTTAAGAGATATTGAAAAACACGTAAAAACATATTCAACCTTTTTACACCCTCCGAGGGGTTGAATTTATATAAACCCTGAAATTGTTCTAAAACATTTGTATGAGTAACATTTGTAAGCAAAAACCAAGGCGATATCTCATCGTGCCTAAGAGATAGTGAAAAATACGTAAAAACACATTCAACCCTTTTACACCCCCTTGAGGGTGGAATTTTTTAAAATCCTGAAATTAGTTTTTAAACATTTGTATGAGTAACATTTGCAAGCAAAAACCAAGGCGATATCTCATCGTGCTTGAGAGATATTGAGAAATACGTAAAAACATATTTAACGCTTTTACACCCTCTTAGGGGTGGAATTTTTGAAAATCGTCAAATTGGTTTATAAACATTTGTACGAGTAACATTTGCAAGCAAAAACCAAGGCGATATCTCGTCGTGCCTACGAGATATTGAGAAATACGTAAAAACATATTTAACCCTTTTACATCCCCTTTGGGGTAAAGTTTTTTTAAAATCCTGAAATTTGTTTCTAAACATTTGTATGAGTAACATTTGCGAGCAAAACCAACGCGATATCTCATCGTGCCTAAGAGATATTGAGAAATACGTAAAAACATACTTAACCCTTTTACACCCCCTTAGGGGTGGAATTTCTAAAAATCCTGAAATTGTTTTTTGAACATTTGTATGAGTAACATTTGCAAGCAAAAACCAAGGCGATATCTCATCGTGTCTAAGAGATATTGAGAAACACGTAAAAACATAATTACGCCTTTTACACCCCCTTAGGGGTGAAATTCCTGAAAATCCTGAAATAGGTTTTTAAACATTTGTATGAGCAACATTTGCAAGCAAAAACCAAGGCGTTATCTCATCGTGCCTAAGAGATATTGAGAAATACGTAAAAACATATTTAACCTTTTTACCCCTCCTTAGGGGTGGAATTTCTAAAATTCCCTTCTTAGAAAGCGTCTATGACACGAAGGGAATATATCCCTAGAATTTTAAGTTTCTAGGCCCAGGGGTTTAGGCTGGGCGTTGATGAGTCAGTCAGTCAGTCAGTCAGGACTTTTCTTTTTATATATTTATATAGATTGGAATATGGAATTCGTATCGGTAACCTTTGCAAGGAAATTTAAGAAATATGCGAAAAACAACCCTGTACACTCCCTTAGGGATAGAATAGAAAAAAACCGTTTAAACACTTTCTACAGATTCTAACCCTTTCACAGCCCCTTAGGGGTAGAATTTCTAAAGACTTTGAAATTAGTTTTTGAACATTTGTATGAGTAACATTTGCAAGCAAAATCCAAGGCGATATCTCATCGTGCTTAAGAGATATTGGAAAATACGTAAAAACATATTTACGCCTTTTACACCCCCTTAGGGGTGGAATTTCTGAAAATCCTATAATGGGTTTCTAAACATTTGTATGAGCAACATTTGCAAGCAAAAACCAAGGCGATATCTCATCGTGCCTAAGAGATATTGAGAAATACGTAAAAACATTTCTAACCCTTTTACACCCCCTTAGGCGTGGAATTTTTGAAATTCGCTTCTTAGTGAGCGTCTATGACACGATGGGAATATATCCCTAGAATTTTAAGTTTCTAGGCCCAGGGGTTTAGGCTGGGCGTTGATGAGTCAGTCAGTCAGTCAGTCAGGACTTTTCTTTTTATATATTTATATAGATTGGAATATGGAATTCGTATCGGTAACCTTTGCAAGGAAATTTGAGAAATATGCGAAAAACAACCCTGTACACTCCCTTAGGGAAAGAATAGAAAAAAACCGTTTAAACACTTTCTACAGATTCTAACCCTTTCACAGCCCCTTAGGGGTAGAATTTCTAAAAACCCTGAAATTAGTTTTTGAACATTTGTATGAGTAACATTTGCAAGCAAAATCCAAGGCGATATCTCATCGTGCTTAAGAGATATTGGGAAATACGTAAAAACATATTTACGCCTTTTACACCCCCGTAGGGGTGGAATTTCTAAAAATCCTATAATGGGTTTCTAAACATTTGTATGAGCAACATTTGCAAGCAAAAACCAAGGCGATATCTCATCGTGCCTAAGAGATATTGAGAAATACGTAAAAACATTTCTAACCCTTTTACACCCCCTTAGGCGTGGAATTTTTTAAATTCGCTTCTTAGTGAGCGTCTATGACACGATGGGAATATATCCCTAGAATTTCAAGTTTCTTGGCCCAGGGCTTTGGGCTGGGCGTTGATGAGTCAGTCAGTCAGTCAGTCAGGACGTTTCTTTTTATATATATAGATTGGAATATGGAATTTGTATCGGTAACCTTAGCATGGAAAATTGAGAAATATGCGAAAAACAACCCTGTACACTCCCTTGGGGATAGAATAAAAAAAAACCGTTAAAACACTTTCTACAGTTTCTAACCCTTTCACAGCCCCTTAGGGGTAGAATTTCTGAAAATCCTGAAATTGGTTTTTAAACATTTGTATGAGCAACATTTGCAAGCAAAAACCAAGGCAATATCTCATCGTGCTTAAGAGATATTGAAAAACACGTAAAAACATATTCAACCTTTTTACACCCCCCTAGGGGTTGAATTTATATAAACCCTGAAATTGTTCTAAAACATTTGTATGAGTAACATTTGTAAGCAAAAACCAAGGCGATATCTCATCGTGCCTAAGAGATATTGAAAAATACGTAAAAACACATTTAACCCTTTTACACCTCCTTGAGGGTGGAATTTTTTAAAATCCTGAAATTAATTTTTAAACATTTGTATGAGTAACATTTGCAAGCAAAAATCAAGGCGATATCTCATCGTGCTTAAGAGATATTGAGAAATACGTAAAAACATATTTAATCTTTTTACCCCTCCTTAGGGGTGGAATTTCTAAGATTCCCTTCTTAGAAAGCGTCTATGACACAAAAGGAATATATCCCTAGAATTTTAAGTTTCTAGGCCCAGGGGTTTGGGCTGGGCGTTAATGAGTCAGTCAGTCAGTCAGTCAGAACTTTTCTTTTTATATATTTATATAGATTGGAATATGGAATTCGTATCAGTAACCTTTGCAAGGAAATTTAAGAAATATGCGAAAAACAACCCTGTACACTCCCTTAGGGATAGAATAGAAAAAAACCGTTAAAACACTTTCCACAATTTCTAACCCTTTTACACCCTCTTAGGGGTGGAATTTCTGAAAATCCTGAAATTAAATCCTTTATAAAAACTCTAAAATTAGTTTTTAAACATTTGTATGAGTAACATTTGCAAGCAAAAACCAAGGCGATATCTCATCGTGCCTAAGAGATATTGAGAAATACGTAAAAACATACTTAACCCTTTTACACCCCCTTAGGGGTGGAATTTCTAAAAATCCTGAAATTGGTTTTTGAACATTCGTATGAGTAACATTTGCAAGCCGAAACCAAGGCGATATCTCATCGTGTCTAAGAGATATTGAGAAACACGTAAAAACATAATTACGCCTTTTACACCCCCTTAGGGGTGAAATTCCTGAAAATCCTGAAATGCGTTTCTAAACATTTGTATGAGCAACATTTGCAAGCAAAAACCAAGGCGTTATCTCATCGTGCCTAAGAGATATTGAGAAATACGTAAAAACATATTTAACCTTTTTACCCCTCCTTAGGGGTGGAATTTCTAAAATTCCCTTCTTAGAAAGCGTCTATGACACGAAGGGAATATATCCCTAGAATTTTAAGTTTCTAGGCCCAGGGGTTTAGGCTGGGCGTTGATGAGTCAGTCAGTCAATCAGTCAGGACTTTTCTTTTTATATATTTATATAGATTGGAATATGGAATTCGTATCGGTAACCTTTGCAAGGAAATTTAAGAAATATGCGAAAAACAACCCTGTACACTCCCTTAGGGATAGAATAGAAAAAAACCGTTTAAACACTTTGTACAGATTCTAACCCTTTCACAGCCCCTTAGGGGTAGAATTTCTAAAAACCCTGAAATTAGTTTTTGAACATTTGTATGAGTAACATTTGCAAGCAAAATCCAAGGCGATATCTCATCGTGCTTAAGAGATATTGGAAAATACGTAAAAACATATTTACGCCTTTTACACCCCCTTAGGGGTGGAATTTCTAAAAATCCTATAATGGGTTTCTAAACATTTGTATGAGCAACATTTGCAAGCAAAAACCAAGGCGATATCTCATCGTGCCTAAGAGATATTGAGAAATACGTAAAAACATTTCTAACACTTTTACACCCCCTTAGGCGTGGAATTTTTTAAATTCGCTTCTTAGTGAGCGTCTCTGACACGATGGGAATATATCCCTAGAATTTTAAGTTTCTAGGCCCAGGGGTTTAGGCTGGGCGTTGATGAGTCAGTCAGTCAGTCAGTCAGGACTTTTCTTTTTATATATTTATATAGATTGGAATATGGAATTCGTATCGGTAACCTTTGCAAGGAAATTTGAGAAATATGCGAAAAACAACCCTGTACACTCCCTTAGGGATAGAATAGAAAAAAACCGTTTAAACACTTTCTACAGATTCTAACCCTTTCACAGCCCCTTAGGGGTAGAATTTCTGAAAACCCTGAAATTAGTTTTTGAACATTTGTATGAGTAACATTTGCAAGCAAAATCCAAGGCGATATCTCATCGTGCTTAAGAGATATTGGAAAATACGTAAAAACATATTTACGCCTTTTACACCCCCTTAGGGGTGGAATTTCTAAAAATCCTATAATGGGTTTCTAAACATTTGTATGAGCAACATTTGCAAGCAAAAACCAAGGCGATATCTCATCGTGCCTAAGAGATATTGAGAAATACGTAAAAACATTTCTAACACTTTTACACCCCCTTAGGCGTGGAATTTTTTAAATTCGCTTCTTAGTGAGCGTCTATGACACGATGGGAATATATCCCTAGAATTTTAAGTTTCTAGGCCCAGGGGTTTAGGCTGGGCGTTGATGAGTCAGTCAGTCAGTCAGTCAGGACTTTTCTTTTTATATATTTATATAGATTGGAATATGGAATTCGTATCGGTAACCTTTGCAAGGAAATTTGAGAAATATGCGAAAAACAAACCTGTACACTCCCTTAGGGATAGAATAGAAAAAAACCGTTTGAACACTTTCTACAGATTCTAACCCTTTCACAGCCCCTTAGGGGTAGAATTTCTAAAAACCCTGAAATTAGTTTTTGAACATTTGTATGAGTAACATTTGCAAGCAAAATCCAAGGCGATATCTCATCGTGCTTAAGAGATATTGGGAAATACGTAAAAACATAATTACGCCTTTTACACCCCCTTAGGGGTGGAATTTCTAAAAATCCTATAATGGGTTTCTAAACATTTGTATGAGCAACATTTGCAAGCAAAAACAAGGCGATATCTCATCGTGCCTAAGAGATATTGAGAAATACGTAAAAACATTTCTAACCCTTTTACACCCCCTTAGGCGTGGAATTTTTTAAATTCGCTTCTTAGTGAGCGTCTATGACACGATGGGAATATATCCCTAGAATTTCAAGTTTCTTGGCCCAGGGCTTTGGGCTGGGCGTTGATGAGTCAGTCAGTCAGTCAGTCAGGACTTTTCTTTTTATATATTTATATAGATTGGAATATGGAATTCGTATCGGTAACCTTTGCAAGGAAATTTGAGAAATATGCGAAAAACAAACCTGTACACTCCCTTAGGGATAGAATAGAAAAAAACCGTTTGAACACTTTCTACAGATTCTAACCCTTTCACAGCCCCTTAGGGGTAGAATTTCTAAAAACCCTGAAATTAGTTTTTGAACATTTGTATGAGTAACATTTGCAAGCAAAATCCAAGGCGATATCTCATCGTGCTTAAGAGATATTGGGAAATACGTAAAAACATAATTACGCCTTTTACACCCCCTTAGGGGTGGAATTTCTAAAAATCCTATAATGGGTTTCTAAACATTTGTATGAGCAACATTTGCAAGCAAAAACCAAGGCGTTATCTCATCGTGCCTAAGAGATATTGAGAAATACGTAAAAACATATTTAACCTTTTTACCCCTCCTTAGGGGTGGAATTTCTAAAATTCCCTTCTTAGAAAGCGTCTATGACACGAAGGGAATATATCCCTAGAATTTTAAGTTTCTAGGCCCAGGGGTTTAGGCTGGGCGTTGATGAGTCAGTCAGTCAGTCAGTCAGGACTTTTCTTTTTATATATTTATATAGATTGGAATATGGAATTCGTATCGGTAACCTTTGCAAGGAAATTTAAGAAATATGCGAAAAACAACCCTGTACACTCCCTTAGGGATAGAATAGAAAAAAACCGTTTAAACACTTTCTACAGATTCTAACCCTTTCACAGCCCCTTAGGGGTAGAATTTCTAAAAACCCTGAAATTAGTTTTTCAACATTTGTATGAGTAACATTTGCAAGCAAAATCCAAGGCGATATCTCATCGTGCTTAAGAGATATTGGGAAATACGTAAAAACATATTTACGCCTTTTACACCCCCTTAGGGGTGGAATTTCTAAAAATCCTATAATGGGTTTCTAAACATTTGTATGAGCAACATTTGCAAGCAAAAACAAGGCGATATCTCATCGTGCCTAAGAGATATTGAGAAATACGTAAAAACATTTCTAACCCTTTTACACCCCCTTAGGCGTGGAATTTTTTAAATTCGCTTCTTAGTGAGCGTCTATGACACGATGGGAATATATCCCTAGAATTTCAAGTTTCTTGGCCCAGGGCTTTGGGCTGGGCGTTGATGAGTCAGTCAGTCAGTCAGTCAGGACGTTTCTTTTTATATATATAGATTGGAATATGGAATTTGTATCGGTAACCTTAGCATGGAAAATTGAGAAATATGCGAAAAACAACCCTGTACACTCCCTTGGGGATAGAATAAAAAAAAACCGTTATAACACTTTCTACAGTTTCTAACCCTTTCACAGCCCCTTAGGGGTAGAATTTCTGAAAATCCTGAAATGGGTTTTTAAACATGTGTATGAGCAACATTTGCAAGCAAAAACCAAGGCAATATCTCATCGTGCTTAAGAGATATTGAAAAACACGTAAAAACATATTCAACCTTTTTACACCCTCCTAGGGGTTGAATTTATATAAACCCTGAAATTGTTCTAAAACATTTGTATGAGTAACATTTGTAAGCAAAAACCAAGGCGATATCTCATCGTGCCTAAGAGATATTGAAAAATACGTAAAAACACATTTAACCCTTTTACACCTCCTTGAGGGTGGAATTTTTTAAAATCCTGAAATTAGTTTTTAAACATTTGTATGAGTAACATTTGCAAGCAAAAATCAAGGCGATATCTCATCGTGCTTAAGAGATATTGAGAAATACGTAAAAACATATTTAATCTTTTTACCCCTCCTTAGGGGTGGAATTTCTAAGATTCCCTTCTTAGAAAGCGTCTATGACACAAAAAGAATATATCCCTAGAATTTTAAGTTTCTAGGCCCAGGGGTTTGGGCTGGGCGTTGATGAGTCAGTCAGTAAGTCAGTCAGGACTTTTCTTTTTATATATTTATATAGATTGGAATATGGAATTCGTATCAGTAACCTTTGCAAGGAAATTTGAGAAATATGCGAAAAACAACCCTGTACACTCCCTTAGGGATAGAATAGAAAAAAACCGTTAAAACACTTTCCACACTTTCTAACCCTTTTACACTCTCTTAGGGGTGGAATTTCTGAAAATCCTGAAATTAAATCCTTTATAAAAACTCTGAAATTAGTTTTTAAACATTTGTATGAGTAACATTTGCAAGCAAAAACCAAGGCGATATCTCATCGTGCTTAAAAGATATTGAGAAATACGTAAAAACATATTTAACGCTTTTACACCCTCTTAGGGGTGGAATTTTTGAAAATCGTCAAATTGGTTTATAAACATTTGTATGAGTAACATTTGAAAGCAAAAACCAAGGCGATATCTCGTCGTGCCTACGAGATATTGAGAAATACGTAAAAACATATTTAACCCTTTTACATCCCCTTTGGGGTAAAGTTTATTTAAAATCCTGAAATTTGTTTCTAAACATTTGTATGAATAACATTTGCAAGCAAAACCAACGCGATATCTCATCGTGCCTAAGAGATATTGAGAAATACGTAAAAACATACTTAACCCTTTTACACCCCCTTAGGGGTGGAATTTCTAAAAATCCTGAAATCGGTTTTTGAACATTTGTATGAGTAACATTTGCAAGCCGAAACCAAGGCGATATCTCATCGTGCCTAAGAGATATTGAGAAACACGTAAAAACATATTTACGCCTTTTACACCCCCTTAGGGGTGGAATTCCTGAAAATCCTGAAATGGGTTTCTAAACATTTGTATGAGCAACATTTGTAAGCAAAAACCAAGGCGTTATCTCATCGTGCCTAAGAGATATTGAGAAATACGAAAAAACATATTTAACTTTTTTACCCCTCCTTAGGGGTGGAATTTCTAAAATTCCCTTCTTAGAAAGCGTCTATGACACGAAGGGAATATATCCCTAGAATTTTAAGTTTCTAGGCCCAGGGGTTTAGGCTGGGCGTTGATGAGTCAGTCAGTCAGTCAGTCAGGACTTTTCTTTTTATATATTTATATAGATTGGAATATGGAATTCGTATCGGTAACCTTTGCAAGGAAATTTAAGAAATATGCGAAAAACAACCCTGTACACTCCCTTAGGGATAGAATAGAAAAAAACCGTTTAAACACTTTCTACAGTTTCTAACCCTTTCACAGCCCCTTAGGGGTAGAATTTCTAAAAACCCTGAAATTAGTTTTTGAACATTTGTATGAGTAACATTTGCAAGCAAAATCCAAGGCGATATCTCATCGTGCTTAAGAGATATTGAGAAATACCTAAAAACATAATTACGCCTTTTACACCCCCTTAGGGGTGAAATTCCTGAAAATCCTGAAATGGGTTTCTAAACATTTGTATGAGCAACATTTGCAAGCAAAAACCAAGGCGTTATCTCATCGTGCCTAAGAGATATTGAGAAATACGTAAAAACATATTTAACCTTTTTACCCCTCCTTAGGGGTGGAATTTCTAAAATTCCCTTCTTAGAAAGCGTCTATGACACGAAGGGAATATATCCCTAGAATTTTAAGTTTCTAGGCCCAGGGGTTTAGGCTGGGCGTTGATGAGTCAGTCAGTCAGTCAGTCAGGACTTTTCTTTTTATATATTTATATAGATTGGAATATGGAATTCGTATCGGTAACCTTTGCAAGGAAATTTAAGAAATATGCGAAAAACAACCCCGTACACTCCCTTAGGGATAGAATAGAAAAAAACCGTTTAAACACTTTCTACAGATTCTAACCCTTTCACAGCCCCTTAGGGGAGGAATTTCTAAAAACCCTGAAATTAGTTTTTGAACATTTGTATGAGTAACATTTGCAAGCAAAATCCAAGGCGATATCTCATCGTGCTTAAGAGATATTGGAAAATACGTAAAAACATAATTACGCCTTTTACACCCCCTTAGGGGTGGAATTTCTAAAAATCCTATAATGGGTTTCTAAACATTTGTATGAGCAACATTTGCAAGCAAAAACCAAGGCGATATCTCATCGTGCCTAAGAGATATTGAGAAATACGTAAAAACATTTCTAACCCTTTTACACCCCCGTAGGCGTGGAATTTTTTAAATTCGCTTCTTAGTGAGCGTCTATGACACGATGGGAATATATCCCTAGAATTTCAAGTTTCTTGGCCCAGGGCTTTGGGCTGGGCGTTGATGAGTCAGTCAGTCAGTCAGTCAGGACGTTTCTTTTTATATATATAGATTGGAATATGGAATTTGTATCGGTAACCTTAGCATGGAAAATTGAGAAAGATGCGAAAAACAACCCTGTACACTCCCTTGGGGATAGAATAAAAAAAAACCGTTAAAACACTTTCTACAGTTTCTAACCCTTTCACAGCCCCTTAGGGGTAGAATTTCTAAAAATCCTGAAATTGGTTTTTAAACATTTGTATGAGCAACATTTGCAAGCAAAAACCAAGGCAATATCTCATCGTGCTTAAGAGATATTGAAAAACACGTAAAAACATATTCAACCTTTTTACACCCTCCTAGGGGTTGAATTTATATAAACCCTGAAATTGTTCTAAAACATTTGTATGAGTAACATTTGTAAGCAAAAACCAAGGCGATATCTCATCGTGCCTAAGAGATATTAAAAAATACGTAAAAACACATTTAACCCTTTTACACCTCCTTGAGGGTGGAATTTTTTAAAATCCTGAAATTAGTTTTTAAACATTTGTATGAGTAACATTTGCAAGCAAAAATCAAGGCGATATCTCATCGTGCTTAAGAGATATTGAGAAATACGTAAAAACATATTTAATCTTTTTACCCCTCCTTAGGGGTGGAATTTCTAAGATTCCCTTCTTAGAAAGCGTCTATGACACGAAAGGAATATATCCCTAGAATTTTAAGTTTCTAGGCCCAGGGGTTTGGGCTGGGCGTTGATGAGTCAGTCAGTCAGTCAGTCAGGACGTTTCTTTTTATATATTTATATAGATTGGAATATGGAATTCGTATCAGTAACCTTTGCAAGGAAATTTGAGAAATATGCGAAAAACAACCCTGTACACTCCCTTAGGGATAGAATAGAAAAAAACCGTTAAAACACTTTCTACAGTTTCTAACCCTTTCACAGCCCCTTAGGGGTAGAATTTCTAAAAATCCTGAAATTGGTTTTTAATCATTTGTATGAGCAACATTTGCAAGCCGAAACCAAGGCGATATCTCATCGTGCCTAAGAGATATTGAGAAACACGTAAAAACATATTCAACCCTTTTACACCCCCTTGAGGGTGGAATTTTTCAAAATCCTGAAATCAGTTTTTGAACATTTGTATGGGTAACATTTGCAAGCAAAAACCAAGGCGATATCTCATTGTCCCTAAGAGATATTGAGAAATACGTAAAAACATATTTAACCCTTTTACACTTCCTTAGGGGTGGAATTTCTAAAATTCCCTTCTTAGTGAGCGTCCATGACACGAAGGGAATATATCCCTAGAATTTCAAGTTTCTAGACCCAGGGGTTTGGGCTGGCCGTTATGAGTCAGTCAGACAGTCAGGACTTTTCTTTTTATATATATAGATTGGAATATGGAATTTGTATCGGTAACCTTTGCAAGGAAAATTGAGAAATATGCGAAAAACAACCCTGTACACTCCCTTAGGGACAGAATTAAAGCAAAAACCGTTAAAACACTTTCCACAGTTTCTAACCCTTTTACACCCTTTTAGGGGTGGAATTTCTGAAAATCCTGAAATTAAATCCTTTATAAAAACTCTGAAATTAGTTTTTAAACATTTGTATGAGTAACATTTGCAAGCAAAAACCAAGGCGATATCTCATCGTGCTTAAGAGATATTGAGAAATACGTAAAAACATATTTAACGCTTTTACACCCTCTTAGGGGTGGAATTTTTGAAAATCGTCAAATTGGTTTATAAACATTTGTATGAGTAACATTTGCAAGCAAAAACCAAGGCGATATCTCGTCGTGCCTACGAGATATTGAGAAATACGTAAAAACATATTTAACCCTTTTACATCCCCTTTGGGGTAAAGTGTTTTTAAAATCCTGAAATTTGTTTCTAAACATTTGTATGAGTAACATTTGCAAGCAAAACCAACGCGATATCTCATCGTGCCTAAGAGATATTGAGAAACACGTAAAAACATACTTAACCCTTTTACACCCCCTTAGGGGTGGAATTTCTGAAAATCCTGAAATTGGTTTTTGAACATTTGTTTGAGTAACATTTGCAAGCCGAAACCAAGGCGATATCTCATCGTGTCTAAGAGATATTGGGAAACACGTAAAAACATAATTACGCCTTTTACACCCCCTTAGGGGTGAAATTCCTGAAAATCCTGAAATGGGTTTCTAAACATTTGTATGAGCAACATTTGTAAGCAAAACCAACGCGATATCTCATCGTGCCTAAGAGATATTGAGAAATACGTAAAAACATACTTAACCCTTTTACACCCCCTTAGGGGTGGAATTTCTAAAAATCCTGAAATTGGTTTTTGAACATTTGTATGAGTAAGATTTGCAAGCCGAAACCAAGGCGATATCTCATCGTGTCTAAGAGATATTGAGAAACACGTAAAAACATAATTACGCCTTTTACACCCCCTTAGGGGTGAAATTCCTGAAAATACTGAAATGGGTTTCTAAACATTTGTATGAGCAACATTTGCAAGCAAAAACCAAGGCGTTATCTCATCGTGCCTAAGAGATATTGAGAAATACGTAAAAACATATTTAACCTTTTTACCCCTCCTTAGGGGTGGAATTTCTAAAATTCCCTTCTTAGAAAGCGTCTATGACACGAAGGGAATATATACCTAGAATTTTAAGTTTCTAGGCCCAGGGGTTTAGGCTGGGCGTTGATGAGTCAGTCAGACAGTCAGGACTTTTCTTTTTATATATATAGATTGGAATATGGAATTTGTATCGGTAACCTTTGCAAGGAAAATTGAGAAATATGCGAAAAACAACCCTGTACACTCCCTTAGGGACAGAATTAAAGCAAAAACCGTTAAAACACTTTCCACAGTTTCTAACCCTTTTACACCCTCTTAGGGGTGGAATTTCTGAAAATCCTGAAATTAAATCCTTTATAAAAACTCTGAAATTAGTTTTTAAACATTTGTATGAGTAACATTTGCAAGCAAAAACCAAGGCGATATCTCATCGTGCTTAAGAGATATTGAGAAATACGTAAAAACATATTTAACGCTTTTACACCCTCTTAGGGGTGGAATTTTTGAAAATCGTCAAATTGGTTTATAAACATTTGTATGAGTAACATTTGCAAGCAAAAACCAAGGCGATATCTCGTCGTGCCTACGAGATATTGAGAAATACGTAAAAACATATTTAACCCTTTTACATCCCCTTTGGGGTAAAGTGTTTTTAAAATCCTGAAATTTGTTTCTAAACATTTGTATGAGTAACATTTGCAAGCAAAACCAACGCGATATCTCATCGTGCCTAAGAGATATTGAGAAATACGTAAAAACATACTTAACCCTTTTACACCCCCTTAGGGGTGGAATTTCTAAAAATCCTGAAATTGGTTTTTGAACATTTGTTTGAGTAACATTTGCAAGCCGAAACCAAGGCGATATCTCATCGTGTCTAAGAGATATTGAGAAACACGTAAAAACATAATTACGCCTTTTACACCCCCTTAGGGGTGAAATTCCTGAAAATCCTGAAATGGGTTTCTAAACATTTGTATGAGCAACATTTGCAAGCAAAAACCAAGGCATTATCTCATCGTGCCTAAGAGATATTGAGAAATACGTAAAAACATATTTAACCTTTTTACCCCTCCTTAGGGGTGGAATTTCTAAAATTCCCTTCTTAGAAAGCGTCTATGACACGAAGGGAATATATCCCTAGAATTTTAAGTTTCTAGGCCCAGGGGTTTAGGCTGGGCGTTGATGAGTCAGTCAGTCAGTCAGTCAGGACTTTTCTTTTTATATATTTATATAGATTGGAATATGGAATTCGTATCGGTAACCTTTGCAAGGAAATTTAAGAAATATGCGAAAAACAACCCTGTACACTCCCTTAGGGATAGAATAGAAAAAAACCGTTTAAACACTTTCTACAGTTTCTAGCCCTTTCACAGCCCCTTAGGGGTAGAATTTCTAAAAACCCTGAAATTACCCTTTTACACCTCCTTGAGGGTGGAATTTTTTAAAATCCTGAAATTAGTTTTTAAACATTTGTATGAGTAACATTTGCAAGCAAAAACCAAGGCGATATCTCATCGTGCCTAAGAGATATTGAGAAATACGTAAAAACATTTCTAACCCTTTTACACCCCCTTAGGCGTGGAATTTTTTAAATTCGCTTCTTAGTGAGCGTCTATGACACGATGGGAATATATCCCTAGAATTTCAAGTTTCTTGGCCCAGGGCTTTGGGCTGGGCGTTGATGAGTCAGTCAGTCAGTCAGTCAGGACGTTTCTTTTTATATATATAGATTGGAATATGGAATTTGTATCGGTAACCTTAGCATGGAAAATTGAGAAATATGCGAAAAACAACCCTGTACACTCCCTTGGGGATAGAATAAAAAAAAACCGTTAAAACACTTTCTACAGTTTCTAACCCTTTCACAGCCCCTTAGGGGTAGAATTTCTAAAAATCCTGAAATTGGTTTTTAAACATTTGTATGAGCAACATTTGCAAGCAAAAACCAAGGCAATATCTCATCGTGCTTAAGAGATATTGAAAAACACGTAAAAACATATTCAACCTTTTTACACCTTCCTAGGGGTTGAATTTATATAAACACTGAAATTGTTCTAAAACATTTGTATGAGTAACATTTGTAAGCAAAAACCAAGGCGATATCTCATCGTGCCTAAGAGATATTGAAAAATACGTAAAAACACATTTAACCCTTTTACACCTCCTTGAGGGTGGAATTTTTTAAAATCTTGAAATTAGTTTTTAAACATTTGTATGAGTAACATTTGCAAGCAAAAATCAAGGCGATATCTCATCGTGTCTAAGAGATATTGAGAAACACGTAAAAACATAATTATGCCTTTTACACCCCCTTAGGGGTGAAATTCCTGAAAATCCTGAAATGGGTTTCTAAACATTTGTATGAGCAACATTTGCAAGCAAAAACCAAGGCGTTATCTCATCGTGCCTAAGAGATATTGAGAAATACGTAAAAACATATTTAACCTTTTTACCCCTCCTTAGGGGTGGAATTTCTAAAATTCCCTTCTTAGAAAGCGTCTATGACACGAAGGGAATATATCCCTAGAATTTTAAGTTTCTAGGCCCAGGGGTTTAGGCTGGGCGTTGATGAGTCAGTCAGTCAGTCAGTCAGGACTTTTCTTTTTATATATTTATATAGATTGGAATATGGAATTCGTATCGGTAACCTTTGCAAGGAAATTTGAGAAATATGCGAAAAACAACCCTGTACACTCCCTTAGGGATAGAATAGAAAAAAACCGTTCAAACACTTTCTACAGTTTCTAACCCTTTCACAGCCTCTTAGGGGTAGAATTTCTAAAAATCCTGAAATTGGTTTTTGAACATTTGTATGAGTAACATTTGCAAGCCGAAACCAAGGCGATATCTCATCGTGCCTAAGAGATATTGAGAAACACGTAAAAACATATTTAACCCTTTTACACTTCCATGAGGGTGGAATTTTTTAAAATCCTGAAATCAGTTTTTAAACATTTGTATGGGTAACATTTGCAAGCAAAAACCAAGGCGATATCTCATTGTGCCTAAGAGATATTGAGAAATACGTAAAAACATATTTAACCCTTTTACACTTCCTTAGGGGTGGAATTTCTAAAATTCCCTTCTTAGTGAGCGTCCATGACACGAAGGGAATATATCCCTAGAATTTCAAGTTTCTAGACCCAGGGGTTTGGGCTGGCCGTTATGAGTCAGTCAGACAGTCAGGACTTTTCTTTTTATATATATAGATTGGAATATGGAATTTGTATCGGTAACCTTTTCAAGGAAAATTGAGAAATATGCGAAAAACAACCCTGTACACTACCTTAGAGATAGAATTAAAAAAAAAACCGTTAAAAAACTTTCCACAGTTTCTAACCCTTTTACACCCTCTTAGGGGTGGAATTTCTTAAAATCCTGAAATTGAATCCTTTATAAAACCTTGAAATTAGTTTTTAAACATTTGTATGAGTAACATTTGCAAGCAAAAACCAAGGCGATATCTCATCGTGCCTAAGAGATATTGAGAAACACGTAAAAACATATTTAACCCTTTTACACTTCCATGAGGGTGGAATTTTTTAAAATCCTTAAATTGGTTTTTAAACATTTGTATGCATAACATTTACAAGCATAAACCAAGGCGATATCTCATCGTGCCTAAAAGATATTGAGAAATACGTAAAAACATATTTAACCCTTTTACACCCCCTTAGGGGTGGAATTTCTAAAATTCCCTTCTTAGTGAGCGTCCATGACACGAAGGAAATATATCCCTAGAATTTCAAGTTTCTAGGCCCAGGGGTTTGGGCTGGGCGTTGATGAGTCAGTCAGTCAGTCAGTCAGGACTTTTCTTTTTATATATTTATATAGATTGGAATATGGAATTCGTATCGGTAACCTTTGCAAGGAAATTTGAGAAATATGCGAAAAACAACCCTGTACACTCCCTTAGGGATAGAATAGAAAAAAACCGTTTAAACACTTTCTACAGATTCTAACCCTTTCACAGCCCCTTAGGGGTAGAATTTCTGAAAACCCTGAAATTAGTTTTTGAACATTTGTATGAGTAACATTTGCAAGCAAAATCCAAGGCGATATCTCATCGTGCTTAAGAGATATTGGAAAATACGTAAAAACATATTTACGCCTTTTACACCCCCTTAGGGGTGGAATTTCTAAAAATCCTATAATGGGTTTCTAAACATTTGTATGAGCAACATTTGCAAGCAAAAACCAAGGCGATATCTCATCGTGCCTAAGAGATATTGAGAAATACGTAAAAACATTTCTAACACTTTTACACCCCCTTAGGCGTGGAATTTTTTAAATTCGCTTCTTAGTGAGCGTCTATGACACGATGGGAATATATCCCTAGAATTTTAAGTTTCTAGGCCCAGGGGTTTAGGCTGGGCGTTGATGAGTCAGTCAGTCAGTCAGTCAGGACTTTTCTTTTTATATATTTATATAGATTGGAATATGGAATTCGTATCGGTAACCTTTGCAAGGAAATTTGAGAAATATGCGAAAAACAAACCTGTACACTCCCTTAGGGATAGAATAGAAAAAAACCGTTTGAACACTTTCTACAGATTCTAACCCTTTCACAGCCCCTTAGGGGTAGAATTTCTAAAAACCCTGAAATTAGTTTTTGAACATTTGTATGAGTAACATTTGCAAGCAAAATCCAAGGCGATATCTCATCGTGCTTAAGAGATATTGGGAAATACGTAAAAACATAATTACGCCTTTTACACCCCCTTAGGGGTGGAATTTCTAAAAATCCTATAATGGGTTTCTAAACATTTGTATGAGCAACATTTGCAAGCAAAAACCAAGGCGTTATCTCATCGTGCCTAAGAGATATTGAGAAATACGTAAAAACATATTTAACCTTTTTACCCCTCCTTAGGGGTGGAATTTCTAAAATTCCCTTCTTAGAAAGCGTCTATGACACGAAGGGAATATATCCCTAGAATTTTAAGTTTCTAGGCCCAGGGGTTTAGGCTGGGCGTTGATGAGTCAGTCAGTCAGTCAGTCAGGACTTTTCTTTTTATATATTTATATAGATTGGAATATGGAATTCGTATCGGTAACCTTTGCAAGGAAATTTAAGAAATATGCGAAAAACAACCCTGTACACTCCCTTAGGGATAGAATAGAAAAAAACCGTTTAAACACTTTCTACAGATTCTAACCCTTTCACAGCCCCTTAGGGGTAGAATTTCTAAAAACCCTGAAATTAGTTTTTCAACATTTGTATGAGTAACATTTGCAAGCAAAATCCAAGGCGATATCTCATCGTGCTTAAGAGATATTGGGAAATACGTAAAAACATATTTACGCCTTTTACACCCCCTTAGGGGTGGAATTTCTAAAAATCCTATAATGGGTTTCTAAACATTTGTATGAGCAACATTTGCAAGCAAAAACAAGGCGATATCTCATCGTGCCTAAGAGATATTGAGAAATACGTAAAAACATTTCTAACCCTTTTACACCCCCTTAGGCGTGGAATTTTTTAAATTCGCTTCTTAGTGAGCGTCTATGACACGATGGGAATATATCCCTAGAATTTCAAGTTTCTTGGCCCAGGGCTTTGGGCTGGGCGTTGATGAGTCAGTCAGTCAGTCAGTCAGGACTTTTCTTTTTATATATTTATATAGATTGGAATATGGAATTCGTATCGGTAACCTTTGCAAGGAAATTTGAGAAATATGCGAAAAACAAACCTGTACACTCCCTTAGGGATAGAATAGAAAAAAACCGTTTGAACACTTTCTACAGATTCTAACCCTTTCACAGCCCCTTAGGGGTAGAATTTCTAAAAACCCTGAAATTAGTTTTTGAACATTTGTATGAGTAACATTTGCAAGCAAAATCCAAGGCGATATCTCATCGTGCTTAAGAGATATTGGGAAATACGTAAAAACATAATTACGCCTTTTACACCCCCTTAGGGGTGGAATTTCTAAAAATCCTATAATGGGTTTCTAAACATTTGTATGAGCAACATTTGCAAGCAAAAACCAAGGCGTTATCTCATCGTGCCTAAGAGATATTGAGAAATACGTAAAAACATATTTAACCTTTTTACCCCTCCTTAGGGGTGGAATTTCTAAAATTCCCTTCTTAGAAAGCGTCTATGACACGAAGGGAATATATCCCTAGAATTTTAAGTTTCTAGGCCCAGGGGTTTAGGCTGGGCGTTGATGAGTCAGTCAGTCAGTCAGTCAGGACTTTTCTTTTTATATATTTATATAGATTGGAATATGGAATTCGTATCGGTAACCTTTGCAAGGAAATTTAAGAAATATGCGAAAAACAACCCTGTACACTCCCTTAGGGATAGAATAGAAAAAAACCGTTTAAACACTTTCTACAGATTCTAACCCTTTCACAGCCCCTTAGGGGTAGAATTTCTAAAAACCCTGAATCTAGTTTTTCAACATTTGTATGAGTAACATTTGCAAGCAAAATCCAAGGCGATATCTCATCGTGCTTAAGAGATATTGGGAAATACGTAAAAACATATTTACGCCTTTTACACCCCCTTAGGGGTGGAATTTCTAAAAATCCTATAATGGGTTTCTAAACATTTGTATGAGCAACATTTGCAAGCAAAAACAAGGCGATATCTCATCGTGCCTAAGAGATATTGAGAAATACGTAAAAACATTTCTAACCCTTTTACACCCCCTTAGGCGTGGAATTTTTTAAATTCGCTTCTTAGTGAGCGTCTATGACACGATGGGAATATATCCCTAGAATTTCAAGTTTCTTGGCCCAGGGCTTTGGGCTGGGCGTTGATGAGTCAGTCAGTCAGTCAGTCAGGACGTTTCTTTTTATATATATAGATTGGAATATGGAATTTGTATCGGTAACCTTAGCATGGAAAATTGAGAAATATGCGAAAAACAACCCTGTACACTCCCTTGGGGATAGAATAAAAAAAAACCGTTATAACACTTTCTACAGTTTCTAACCCTTTCACAGCCCCTTAGGGGTAGAATTTCTGAAAATCCTGAAATGGGTTTTTAAACATTTGTATGAGCAACATTTGCAAGCAAAAACCAAGGCAATATCTCATCGTGCTTAAGAGATATTGAAAAACACGTAAAAACATATTCAACCTTTTTACACCCTCCTAGGGGTTGAATTTATATAAACCCTGAAATTGTTCTAAAACATTTGTATGAGTAACATTTGTAAGCAAAAACCAAGGCGATATCTCATCGTGCCTAAGAGATATTGAAAAATACGTAAAAACACATTTAACCCTTTTACACCTCCTTGAGGGTGGAATTTTTTAAAATCCTGAAATTAGTTTTTAAACATTTGTATGAGTAACATTTGCAAGCAAAAATCAAGGCGATATCTCATCGTGCTTAAGAGATATTGAGAAATACGTAAAAACATATTTAATCTTTTTACCCCTCCTTAGGGGTGGAATTTCTAAGATTCCCTTCTTAGAAAGCGTCTATGACACAAAAAGAATATATCCCTAGAATTTTAAGTTTCTAGGCCTAGGGGTTTGGGCTGGGCGTTGATGAGTCAGTCAGTAAGTCAGTCAGGACTTTTCTTTTTATATATTTATATAGATTGGAATATGGAATTCGTATCAGTAACCTTTGCAAGGAAATTTGAGAAATATGCGAAAAACAACCCTGTACACTCCCTTAGGGATAGAATAGAAAAAAACCGTTAAAACACTTTCCACACTTTCTAACCCTTTTACACTCTCTTAGGGGTGGAATTTCTGAAAATCCTGAAATTAAATCCTTTATAAAAACTCTGAAATTAGTTTTTAAACATTTGTATGAGTAACATTTGCAAGCAAAAACCAAGGCGATATCTCATCGTGCTTAAAAGATATTGAGAAATACGTAAAAACATATTTAACGCTTTTACACCCTCTTAGGGGTGGAATTTTTGAAAATCGTCAAATTGGTTTATAAACATTTGTATGAGTAACATTTGAAAGCAAAAACCAAGGCGATATCTCGTCGTGCCTACGAGATATTGAGAAATACGTAAAAACATATTTAACCCTTTTACATCCCCTTTGGGGTAAAGTTTATTTAAAATCCTGAAATTTGTTTCTAAACATTTGTATGAATAACATTTGCAAGCAAAACCAACGCGATATCTCATCGTGCCTAAGAGATATTGAGAAATACGTAAAAACATACTTAACCCTTTTACACCCCCTTAGGGGTGGAATTTCTAAAAATCCTGAAATCGGTTTTTGAACATTTGTATGAGTAACATTTGCAAGCCGAAACCAAGGCGATATCTCATCGTGCCTAAGAGATATTGAGAAACACGTAAAAACATATTTACGCCTTTTACACCCCCTTAGGGGTGGAATTCCTGAAAATCCTGAAATGGGTTTCTAAACATTTGTATGAGCAACATTTGTAAGCAAAAACCAAGGCGTTATCTCATCGTGCCTAAGAGATATTGAGAAATACGAAAAAACATATTTAACTTTTTTACCCCTCCTTAGGGGTGGAATTTCTAAAATTCCCTTCTTAGAAAGCGTCTATGACACGAAGGGAATATATCCCTAGAATTTTAAGTTTCTAGGCCCAGGGGTTTAGGCTGGGCGTTGATGAGTCAGTCAGTCAGTCAGTCAGGACTTTTCTTTTTATATATTTATATAGATTGGAATATGGAATTCGTATCGGTAACCTTTGCAAGGAAATTTAAGAAATATGCGAAAAACAACCCTGTACACTCCCTTAGGGATAGAATAGAAAAAAACCGTTTAAACACTTTCTACAGTTTCTAACCCTTTCACAGCCCCTTAGGGGTAGAATTTCTAAAAACCCTGAAATTAGTTTTTGAACATTTGTATGAGTAACATTTGCAAGCAAAATCCAAGGCGATATCTCATCGTGCTTAAGAGATATTGAGAAATACCTAAAAACATAATTACGCCTTTTACACCCCCTTAGGGGTGAAATTCCTGAAAATCCTGAAATGGGTTTCTAAACATTTGTATGAGCAACATTTGCAAGCAAAAACCAAGGCGTTATCTCATCGTGCCTAAGAGATATTGAGAAATACGTAAAAACATATTTAACCTTTTTACCCCTCCTTAGGGGTGGAATTTCTAAAATTCCCTTCTTAGAAAGCGTCTATGACACGAAGGGAATATATCCCTAGAATTTTAAGTTTCTAGGCCCAGGGGTTTAGGCTGGGCGTTGATGAGTCAGTCAGTCAGTCAGTCAGGACTTTTCTTTTTATATATTTATATAGATTGGAATATGGAATTCGTATCGGTAACCTTTGCAAGGAAATTTAAGAAATATGCGAAAAACAACCCCGTACACTCCCTTAGGGATAGAATAGAAAAAAACCGTTTAAACACTTTCTACAGATTCTAACCCTTTCACAGCCCCTTAGGGGAGGAATTTCTAAAAACCCTGAAATTAGTTTTTGAACATTTGTATGAGTAACATTTGCAAGCAAAATCCAAGGCGATATCTCATCGTGCTTAAGAGATATTGGAAAATACGTAAAAACATAATTACGCCTTTTACACCCCCTTAGGGGTGGAATTTCTAAAAATCCTATAATGGGTTTCTAAACATTTGTATGAGCAACATTTGCAAGCAAAAACCAAGGCGATATCTCATCGTGCCTAAGAGATATTGAGAAATACGTAAAAACATTTCTAACCCTTTTACACCCCCGTAGGCGTGGAATTTTTTAAATTCGCTTCTTAGTGAGCGTCTATGACACGATGGGAATATATCCCTAGAATTTCAAGTTTCTTGGCCCAGGGCTTTGGGCTGGGCGTTGATGAGTCAGTCAGTCAGTCAGTCAGGACGTTTCTTTTTATATATATAGATTGGAATATGGAATTTGTATCGGTAACCTTAGCATGGAAAATTGAGAAAGATGCGAAAAACAACCCTGTACACTCCCTTGGGGATAGAATAAAAAAAAACCGTTAAAACACTTTCTACAGTTTCTAACCCTTTCACAGCCCCTTAGGGGTAGAATTTCTAAAAATCCTGAAATTGGTTTTTAAACATTTGTATGAGCAACATTTGCAAGCAAAAACCAAGGCAATATCTCATCGTGCTTAAGAGATATTGAAAAACACGTAAAAACATATTCAACCTTTTTACACCCTCCTAGGGGTTGAATTTATATAAACCCTGAAATTGTTCTAAAACATTTGTATGAGTAACATTTGTAAGCAAAAACCAAGGCGATATCTCATCGTGCCTAAGAGATATTAAAAAATACGTAAAAACACATTTAACCCTTTTACACCTCCTTGAGGGTGGAATTTTTTAAAATCCTGAAATTAGTTTTTAAACATTTGTATGAGTAACATTTGCAAGCAAAAATCAAGGCGATATCTCATCGTGCTTAAGAGATATTGAGAAATACGTAAAAACATATTTAATCTTTTTACCCCTCCTTAGGGGTGGAATTTCTAAGATTCCCTTCTTAGAAAGCGTCTATGACACGAAAGGAATATATCCCTAGAATTTTAAGTTTCTAGGCCCAGGGGTTTGGGCTGGGCGTTGATGAGTCAGTCAGTCAGTCAGTCAGGACGTTTCTTTTTATATATTTATATAGATTGGAATATGGAATTCGTATCAGTAACCTTTGCAAGGAAATTTGAGAAATATGCGAAAAACAACCCTGTACACTCCCTTAGGGATAGAATAGAAAAAAACCGTTAAAACACTTTCTACAGTTTCTAACCCTTTCACAGCCCCTTAGGGGTAGAATTTCTAAAAATCCTGAAATTGGTTTTTAATCATTTGTATGAGCAACATTTGCAAGCCGAAACCAAGGCGATATCTCATCGTGCCTAAGAGATATTGAGAAACACGTAAAAACATATTCAACCCTTTTACACCCCCTTGAGGGTGGAATTTTTCAAAATCCTGAAATCAGTTTTTGAACATTTGTATGGGTAACATTTGCAAGCAAAAACCAAGGCGATATCTCATTGTCCCTAAGAGATATTGAGAAATACGTAAAAACATATTTAACCCTTTTACACTTCCTTAGGGGTGGAATTTCTAAAATTCCCTTCTTAGTGAGCGTCCATGACACGAAGGGAATATATCCCTAGAATTTCAAGTTTCTAGACCCAGGGGTTTGGGCTGGCCGTTATGAGTCAGTCAGACAGTCAGGACTTTTCTTTTTATATATATAGATTGGAATATGGAATTTGTATCGGTAACCTTTGCAAGGAAAATTGAGAAATATGCGAAAAACAACCCTGTACACTCCCTTAGGGACAGAATTAAAGCAAAAACCGTTAAAACACTTTCCACAGTTTCTAACCCTTTTACACCCTTTTAGGGGTGGAATTTCTGAAAATCCTGAAATTAAATCCTTTATAAAAACTCTGAAATTAGTTTTTAAACATTTGTATGAGTAACATTTGCAAGCAAAAACCAAGGCGATATCTCATCGTGCTTAAGAGATATTGAGAAATACGTAAAAACATATTTAACGCTTTTACACCCTCTTAGGGGTGGAATTTTTGAAAATCGTCAAATTGGTTTATAAACATTTGTATGAGTAACATTTGCAAGCAAAAACCAAGGCGATATCTCGTCGTGCCTACGAGATATTGAGAAATACGTAAAAACATATTTAACCCTTTTACATCCCCTTTGGGGTAAAGTGTTTTTAAAATCCTGAAATTTGTTTCTAAACATTTGTATGAGTAACATTTGCAAGCAAAACCAACGCGATATCTCATCGTGCCTAAGAGATATTGAGAAACACGTAAAAACATACTTAACCCTTTTACACCCCCTTAGGGGTGGAATTTCTGAAAATCCTGAAATTGGTTTTTGAACATTTGTTTGAGTAACATTTGCAAGCCGAAACCAAGGCGATATCTCATCGTGTCTAAGAGATATTGGGAAACACGTAAAAACATAATTACGCCTTTTACACCCCCTTAGGGGTGAAATTCCTGAAAATCCTGAAATGGGTTTCTAAACATTTGTATGAGCAACATTTGCAAGCAAAACCAACGCGATATCTCATCGTGCCTAAGAGATATTGAGAAATACGTAAAAACATACTTAACCCTTTTACACCCCCTTAGGGGTGGAATTTCTAAAAATCCTGAAATTGGTTTTTGAACATTTGTATGAGTAAGATTTGCAAGCCGAAACCAAGGCGATATCTCATCGTGTCTAAGAGATATTGAGAAACACGTAAAAACATAATTACGCCTTTTACACCCCCTTAGGGGTGAAATTCCTGAAAATACTGAAATGGGTTTCTAAACATTTGTATGAGCAACATTTGCAAGCAAAAACCAAGGCGTTATCTCATCGTGCCTAAGAGATATTGAGAAATACGTAAAAACATATTTAACCTTTTTACCCCTCCTTAGGGGTGGAATTTCTAAAATTCCCTTCTTAGAAAGCGTCTATGACACGAAGGGAATATATACCTAGAATTTTAAGTTTCTAGGCCCAGGGGTTTAGGCTGGGCGTTGATGAGTCAGTCAGACAGTCAGGACTTTTCTTTTTATATATATAGATTGGAATATGGAATTTGTATCGGTAACCTTTGCAAGGAAAATTGAGAAATATGCGAAAAACAACCCTGTACACTCCCTTAGGGACAGAATTAAAGCAAAAACCGTTAAAACACTTTCCACAGTTTCTAACCCTTTTACACCCTCTTAGGGGTGGAATTTCTGAAAATCCTGAAATTAAATCCTTTATAAAAACTCTGAAATTAGTTTTTAAACATTTGTATGAGTAACATTTGCAAGCAAAAACCAAGGCGATATCTCATCGTGCTTAAGAGATATTGAGAAATACGTAAAAACATATTTAACGCTTTTACACCCTCTTAGGGGTGGAATTTTTGAAAATCGTCAAATTGGTTTATAAACATTTGTATGAGTAACATTTGCAAGCAAAAACCAAGGCGATATCTCGTCGTGCCTACGAGATATTGAGAAATACGTAAAAACATATTTAACCCTTTTACATCCCCTTTGGGGTAAAGTGTTTTTAAAATCCTGAAATTTGTTTCTAAACATTTGTATGAGTAACATTTGCAAGCAAAACCAACGCGATATCTCATCGTGCCTAAGAGATATTGAGAAATACGTAAAAACATACTTAACCCTTTTACACCCCCTTAGGGGTGGAATTTCTAAAAATCCTGAAATTGGTTTTTGAACATTTGTTTGAGTAACATTTGCAAGCCGAAACCAAGGCGATATCTCATCGTGTCTAAGAGATATTGAGAAACACGTAAAAACATAATTACGCCTTTTACACCCCCTTAGGGGTGAAATTCCTGAAAATCCTGAAATGGGTTTCTAAACATTTGTATGAGCAACATTTGCAAGCAAAAACCAAGGCATTATCTCATCGTGCCTAAGAGATATTGAGAAATACGTAAAAACATATTTAACCTTTTTACCGCTCCTTAGGGGTGGAATTTCTAAAATTCCCTTCTTAGAAAGCGTCTATGACACGAAGGGAATATATCCCTAGAATTTTAAGTTTCTAGGCCCAGGGGTTTAGGCTGGGCGTTGATGAGTCAGTCAGTCAGTCAGTCAGGACTTTTCTTTTTATATATTTATATAGATTGGAATATGGAATTCGTATCGGTAACCTTTGCAAGGAAATTTAAGAAATATGCGAAAAACAACCCTGTACACTCCCTTAGGGATAGAATAGAAAAAAACCGTTTAAACACTTTCTACAGTTTCTAGCCCTTTCACAGCCCCTTAGGGGTAGAATTTCTAAAAACCCTGAAATTACCCTTTTACACCTCCTTGAGGGTGGAATTTTTTAAAATCCTGAAATTAGTTTTTAAACATTTGTATGAGTAACATTTGCAAGCAAAAACCAAGGCGATATCTCATCGTGCCTAAGAGATATTGAGAAATACGTAAAAACATTTCTAACCCTTTTACACCCCCTTAGGCGTGGAATTTTTTAAATTCGCTTCTTAGTGAGCGTCTATGACACGATGGGAATATATCCCTAGAATTTCAAGTTTCTTGGCCCAGGGCTTTGGGCTGGGCGTTGATGAGTCAGTCAGTCAGTCAGTCAGGACGTTTCTTTTTATATATATAGATTGGAATATGGAATTTGTATCGGTAACCTTAGCATGGAAAATTGAGAAATATGCGAAAAACAACCCTGTACACTGCCTTGGGGATAGAATAAAAAAAAACCGTTAAAACACTTTCTACAGTTTCTAACCCTTTCACAGCCCCTTAGGGGTAGAATTTCTAAAAATCCTGAAATTGGTTTTTAAACATTTGTATGAGCAACATTTGCAAGCAAAAACCAAGGCAATATCTCATCGTGCTTAAGAGATATTGAAAAACACGTAAAAACATATTCAACCTTTTTACACCTTCCTAGGGGTTGAATTTATATAAACACTGAAATTGTTCTAAAACATTTGTATGAGTAACATTTGTAAGCAAAAACCAAGGCGATATCTCATCGTGCCTAAGAGATATTGAAAAATACGTAAAAACACATTTAACCCTTTTACACCTCCTTGAGGGTGGAATTTTTTAAAATCTTGAAATTAGTTTTTAAACATTTGTATGAGTAACATTTGCAAGCAAAAATCAAGGCGATATCTCATCGTGTCTAAGAGATATTGAGAAACACGTAAAAACATAATTATGCCTTTTACACCCCCTTAGGGGTGAAATTCCTGAAAATCCTGAAATGGGTTTCTAAACATTTGTATGAGCAACATTTGCAAGCAAAAACCAAGGCGTTATCTCATCGTGCCTAAGAGATATTGAGAAATACGTAAAAACATATTTAACCTTTTTACCCCTCCTTAGGGGTGGAATTTCTAAAATTCCCTTCTTAGAAAGCGTCTATGACACGAAGGGAATATATCCCTAGAATTTTAAGTTTCTAGGCCCAGGGGTTTAGGCTGGGCGTTGATGAGTCAGTCAGTCAGTCAGTCAGGACTTTTCTTTTTATATATTTATATAGATTGGAATATGGAATTCGTATCGGTAACCTTTGCAAGGAAATTTGAGAAATATGCGAAAAACAACCCTGTACACTCCCTTAGGGATAGAATAGAAAAAAACCGTTCAAACACTTTCTACAGTTTCTAACCCTTTCACAGCCTCTTAGGGGTAGAATTTCTAAAAATCCTGAAATTGGTTTTTGAACATTTGTATGAGTAACATTTGCAAGCCGAAACCAAGGCGATATCTCATCGTGCCTAAGAGATATTGAGAAACACGTAAAAACATATTTAACCCTTTTACACTTCCATGAGGGTGGAATTTTTTAAAATCCTGAAATCAGTTTTTAAACATTTGTATGGGTAACATTTGCAAGCAAAAACCAAGGCGATATCTCATTGTGCCTAAGAGATATTGAGAAATACGTAAAAACATATTTAACCCTTTTACACTTCCTTAGGGGTGGAATTTCTAAAATTCCCTTCTTAGTGAGCGTCCATGACACGAAGGGAATATATCCCTAGAATTTCAAGTTTCTAGACCCAGGGGTTTGGGCTGGCCGTTATGAGTCAGTCAGACAGTCAGGACTTTTCTTTTTATATATATAGATTGGAATATGGAATTTGTATCGGTAACCTTTTCAAGGAAAATTGAGAAATATGCGAAAAACAACCCTGTACACTACCTTAGAGATAGAATTAAAAAAAAAACCGTTAAAAAACTTTCCACAGTTTCTAACCCTTTTACACCCTCTTAGGGGTGGAATTTCTTAAAATCCTGAAATTGAATCCTTTATAAAACCTTGAAATTAGTTTTTAAACATTTGTATGAGTAACATTTGCAAGCAAAAACCAAGGCGATATCTCATCGTGCCTAAGAGATATTGAGAAACACGTAAAAACATATTTAACCCTTTTACACTTCCATGAGGGTGGAATTTTTTAAAATCCTTAAATTGGTTTTTAAACATTTGTATGCATAACATTTACAAGCATAAACCAAGGCGATATCTCATCGTGCCTAAAAGATATTGAGAAATACGTAAAAACATATTTAACCCTTTTACACCCCCTTAGGGGTGGAATTTCTAAAATTCCCTTCTTAGTGAGCGTCCATGACACGAAGGAAATATATCCCTAGAATTTCAAGTTTCTAGGCCCAGGGGTTTGGGCTGGGCGTTGATGAGTCAGTCAGTCAGTCAGTCAGGACTTTTCTTTTTATATATTTATATAGATTGGAATATGGAATTCGTATCGGTAACCTTTGCAAGGAAATTTAAGAAATATGCGAAAAACAACCCTGTACACTCCCTTAGGGATAGAATAGAAAAAAACCGTTAAAACACTTTCTACAGTTTCTAACCCTTTCACAGCCCCTTAGGGGTAGAATTTCTAAAAATCCTGAAATTGGTTTTTAAACATTTGTATGAGCAACATTTGCAAGCCGAAACTAAGGCGATATCTCATCGTGCCTAAGAGATATTGAGAAACACGTAAAAGCATATTTAACCCTTTTACACCCTTTTGAGGGTGGAATTTTTCAAAATCCTGAAATCAGTTTTTAAACATTTGTATGGGTAACATTTGCAAGCAAAAACCAAGGCGATATCTCATTGTGCCTAAGAGATATTGAGAAATACGTAAAAACATATTTAACCCTTTTACACTTCCTTAGGGGTGGAATTTCTAAAATTCCCTTCTTAGTGAGCGTCCATGACACGAAGGGAATATATCCCTAGAATTTCAAGTTTCTTGGCCCAGGGCTTTGGGCTGGGCGTTGATGAGTCAGTCAGTCAGTCAGTCAGGACGTTTCTTTTTATATATATAGATTGGAATATGGAATTTGTATCGGTAACCTTAGCATGGAAAATTGAGAAAGATGCGAAAAACAACCCTGTACACTCCCTTGGGGATAGAATAAAAAAAAACCGTTAAAACACTTTCTACAGTTTCTAACCCTTTCACAGCCCCTTAGGGGTAGAATTTCTAAAAATCCTGAAATTGGTTTTTAAACATTTGTATGAGCAACATTTGCAAGCAAAAACCAAGGCAATATCTCATCGTGCTTAAGAGATATTGAAAAACACGTAAAAACATATTCAACCTTTTTACACCCTCCTAGGGGTTGAATTTATATAAACCCTGAAATTGTTCTAAAACATTTGTATGAGTAACATTTGTAAGCAAAAACCAAGGCGATATCTCATCGTGCCTAAGAGATATTAAAAAATACGTAAAAACACATTTAACCCTTTTACACCTCCTTGAGGGTGGAATTTTTTAAAATCCTGAAATTAGTTTTTAAACATTTGTATGAGTAACATTTGCAAGCAAAAATCAAGGCGATATCTCATCGTGCTTAAGAGATATTGAGAAATACGTAAAAACATATTTAATCTTTTTATCCCTCCTTAGGGGTGGAATTTCTAAGATTCCCTTCTTAGAAAGCGTCTATGACACGAAAGGAATATATCCCTAGAATTTTAAGTTTCTAGGCCCAGGGGTTTGGGCTGGGCGTTGATGAGTCAGTCAGTCAGTCAGTCAGGACGTTTCTTTTTATATATTTATATAGATTGGAATATGGAATTCGTATCAGTAACCTTTGCAAGGAAATTTGAGAAATATGCGAAAAACAACCCTGTACACTCCCTTAGGGATAGAATAGAAAAAAACCGTTAAAACACTTTCTACAGTTTCTAACCCTTTCACAGCCCCTTAGGGGTAGAATTTCTAAAAATCCTGAAATTGGTTTTTAATCATTTGTATGAGCAACATTTGCAAGCCGAAACCAAGGCGATATCTCATCGTGCCTAAGAGATATTGAGAAACACGTAAAAACATATTCAACCCTTTTACACCCCCTTGAGGGTGGAATTTTTCAAAATCCTGAAATCAGTTTTTAAACATTTGTATGGGTAACATTTGCAAGCAAAAACCAAGGCGATATCTCATTGTCCCTAAGAGATATTGAGAAATACGTAAAAACATATTTAACCCTTTTACACTTCCTTAGGGGTGGAATTTCTAAAATTCCCTTCTTAGTGAGCGTCCATGACACGAAGGGAATATATCCCTAGAATTTCAAGTTTCTAGACCCAGGGGTTTGGGCTGGCCGTTATGAGTCAGTCAGACAGTCAGGACTTTTCTTTTTATATATATAGATTGGAATATGGAATTTGTATCGGTAACCTTTGCAAGGAAAATTGAGAAATATGCGAAAAACAACCCTGTACACTCCCTTAGGGACAGAATTAAAGCAAAAACCGTTAAAACACTTTCCACAGTTTCTAACCCTTTTACACCCTTTTAGGGGTGGAATTTCTGAAAATCCTGAAATTAAATCCTTTATAAAAACTCTGAAATTAGTTTTTAAACATTTGTATGAGTAACATTTGCAAGCAAAAACCAAGGCGATATCTCATCGTGCTTAAGAGATATTGAGAAATACGTAAAAACATATTTAACGCTTTTACACCCTCTTAGGGGTGGAATTTTTGAAAATCGTCAAATTGGTTTATAAACATTTGTATGAGTAACATTTGCAAGCAAAAACCAAGGCGATATCTCGTCGTGCCTACGAGATATTGAGAAATACGTAAAAACATATTTAACCCTTTTACATCCCCTTTGGGGTAAAGTGTTTTTAAAATCCTGAAATTTGTTTCTAAACATTTGTATGAGTAACATTTGCAAGCAAAACCAACGCGATATCTCATCGTGCCTAAGAGATATTGAGAAACACGTAAAAACATACTTAACCCTTTTACACCCCCTTAGGGGTATAATTTCTGAAAATCCTGAAATTGGTTTTTGAACATTTGTTTGAGTAACATTTGCAAGCCGAAACCAAGGCGATATCTCATCGTGTCTAAGAGATATTGGGAAACACGTAAAAACATAATTACGCCTTTTACACCCCCTTAGGGGTGAAATTCCTGAAAATCCTGAAATGGGTTTCTAAACATTTGTATGAGCAACATTTGCAAGCAAAACCAACGCGATATCTCATCGTGCCTAAGAGATATTGAGAAATACGTAAAAACATACTTAACCCTTTTACACCCCCTTAGGGGTGGAATTTCTAAAAATCCTGAAATTGGTTTTTGAACATTTGTATGAGTAAGATTTGCAAGCCGAAACCAAGGCGATATCTCATCGTGTCTAAGAGATATTGAGAAACACGTAAAAACATAATTACGCCTTTTACACCCCCTTAGGGGTGAAATTCCTGAAAATACTGAAATGGGTTTCTAAACATTTGTATGAGCAACATTTGCAAGCAAAAACCAAGGCGTTATCTCATCGTGCCTAAGAGATATTGAGAAATACGTAAAAACATATTTAACCTTTTTACCCCTCCTTAGGGGTGGAATTTCTAAAATTCCCTTCTTAGAAAGCGTCTATGACACGAAGGGAATATATACCTAGAATTTTAAGTTTCTAGGCCCAGGGGTTTAGGCTGGGCGTTGATGAGTCAGTCAGACAGTCAGGACTTTTCTTTTTATATATATAGATTGGAATATGGAATTTGTATCGGTAACCTTTGCAAGGAAAATTGAGAAATATGCGAAAAACAACCCTGTACACTCCCTTAGGGACAGAATTAAAGCAAAAACCGTTAAAACACTTTCCACAGTTTCTAACCCTTTTACACCCTCTTAGGGGTGGAATTTCTGAAAATCCTGAAATTAAATCCTTTATAAAAACTCTGAAATTAGTTTTTAAACATTTGTATGAGTAACATTTGCAAGCAAAAACCAAGGCGATATCTCATCGTGCTTAAGAGATATTGAGAAATACGTAAAAACATATTTAACGCTTTTACACCCTCTTAGGGGTGGAATTTTTGAAAATCGTCAAATTGGTTTATAAACATTTGTATGAGTAACATTTGCAAGCAAAAACCAAGGCGATATCTCGTCGTGCCTACGAGATATTGAGAAATACGTAAAAACATATTTAACCCTTTTACATCCCCTTTGGGGTAAAGTGTTTTTAAAATCCTGAAATTTGTTTCTAAACATTTGTATGAGTAACATTTGCAAGCAAAACCAACGCGATATCTCATCGTGCCTAAGAGATATTGAGAAATACGTAAAAACATACTTAACCCTTTTACACCCCCTTAGGGGTGGAATTTCTAAAAATCCTGAAATTGGTTTTTGAACATTTGTTTGAGTAACATTTGCAAGCCGAAACCAAGGCAATATCTCATCGTGTCTAAGAGATATTGAGAAACACGTAAAAACATAATTACGCCTTTTACACCCCCTTAGGGGTGAAATTCCTGAAAATCCTGAAATGGGTTTCTAAACATTTGTATGAGCAACATTTGCAAGCAAAAACCAAGGCGTTATCTCATCGTGCCTAAGAGATATTGAGAAATACGTAAAAACATATTTAACCTTTTTACCCCTCCTTAGGGGTGGAATTTCTAAAATTCCCTTCTTAGAAAGCGTCTATGACACGAAGGGAATATATCCCTAGAATTTTAAGTTTCTAGGCCCAGGGGTTTAGGCTGGGCGTTGATGAGTCAGTCAGTCAGTCAGTCAGGACTTTTCTTTTTATATATTTATATAGATTGGAATATGGAATTCGTATCGGTAACCTTTGCAAGGAAATTTAAGAAATATGCGAAAAACAACCCTGTACACTCCCTTAGGGATAGAATAGAAAAAAACCGTTTAAACACTTTCTACAGTTTCTAGCCCTTTCACAGCCCCTTAGGGGTAGAATTTCTAAAAACCCTGAAATTACCCTTTTACACCTCCTTGAGGGTGGAATTTTTTAAAATCCTGAAATTAGTTTTTAAACATTTGTATGAGTAACATTTGCAAGCAAAAACCAAGGCGATATCTCATCGTGCCTAAGAGATATTGAGAAATACGTAAAAACATTTCTAACCCTTTTACACCCCCTTAGGCGTGGAATTTTTTAAATTCGCTTCTTAGTGAGCGTCTATGACACGATGGGAATATATCCCTAGAATTTCAAGTTTCTTGGCCCAGGGCTTTGGGCTGGGCGTTGATGAGTCAGTCAGTCAGTCAGTCAGGACGTTTCTTTTTATATATATAGATTGGAATATGGAATTTGTATCGGTAACCTTAGCATGGAAAATTGAGAAATATGCGAAAAACAACCCTGTACACTCCCTTGGGGATAGAATAAAAAAAAACCGTTAAAACACTTTCTACAGTTTCTAACCCTTTCACAGCCCCTTAGGGGTAGAATTTCTAAAAATCCTGAAATTGGTTTTTAAACATTTGTATGAGCAACATTTGCAAGCAAAAACCAAGGCAATATCTCATCGTGCTTAAGAGATATTGAAAAACACGTAAAAACATATTCAACCTTTTTACACCTTCCTAGGGGTTGAATTTATATAAACACTGAAATTGTTCTAAAACATTTGTATGAGTAACATTTGTAAGCAAAAACCAAGGCGATATCTCATCGTGCCTAAGAGATATTGAAAAATACGTAAAAACACATTTAACCCTTTTACACCTCCTTGAGGGTGGAATTTTTTAAAATCTTGAAATTAGTTTTTAAACATTTGTATGAGTAACATTTGCAAGCAAAAATCAAGGCGATATCTCATCGTGTCTAAGAGATATTGAGAAACACGTAAAAACATAATTATGCCTTTTACACCCCCTTAGGGGTGAAATTCCTGAAAATCCTGAAATGGGTTTCTAAACATTTGTATGAGCAACATTTGCAAGCAAAAACCAAGGCGTTATCTCATCGTGCCTAAGAGATATTGAGAAATACGTAAAAACATATTTAACCTTTTTACCCCTCCTTAGGGGTGGAATTTCTAAAATTCCCTTCTTAGAAAGCGTCTATGACACGAAGGGAATATATCCCTAGAATTTTAAGTTTCTAGGCCCAGGGGTTTAGGCTGGGCGTTGATGAGTCAGTCAGTCAGTCAGTCAGGACTTTTCTTTTTATATATTTATATAGATTGGAATATGGAATTCGTATCGGTAACCTTTGCAAGGAAATTTGAGAAATATGCGAAAAACAACCCTGTACACTCCCTTAGGGATAGAATAGAAAAAAACCGTTCAAACACTTTCTACAGTTTCTAACCCTTTCACAGCCTCTTAGGGGTAGAATTTCTAAAAATCCTGAAATTGGTTTTTGAACATTTGTATGAGTAACATTTGCAAGCCGAAACCAAGGCGATATCTCATCGTGCCTAAGAGATATTGAGAAACACGTAAAAACATATTTAACCCTTTTACACTTCCATGAGGGTGGAATTTTTTAAAATCCTGAAATCAGTTTTTAAACATTTGTATGGGTAACATTTGCAAGCAAAAACCAAGGCGATATCTCATTGTGCCTAAGAGATATTGAGAAATACGTAAAAACATATTTAACCCTTTTACACTTCCTTAGGGGTGGAATTTCTAAAATTCCCTTCTTAGTGAGCGTCCATGACACGAAGGGAATATATCCCTAGAATTTCAAGTTTCTAGACCCAGGGGTTTGGGCTGGCCGTTATGAGTCAGTCAGACAGTCAGGACTTTTCTTTTTATATATATAGATTGGAATATGGAATTTGTATCGGTAACCTTTTCAAGGAAAATTGAGAAATATGCGAAAAACAACCCTGTACACTACCTTAGAGATAGAATTAAAAAAAAAACCGTTAAAAAACTTTCCACAGTTTCTAACCCTTTTACACCCTCTTAGGGGTGGAATTTCTTAAAATCCTGAAATTGAATCCTTTATAAAACCTTGAAATTAGTTTTTAAACATTTGTATGAGTAACATTTGCAAGCAAAAACCAAGGCGATATCTCATCGTGCCTAAGAGATATTGAGAAACACGTAAAAACATATTTAACCCTTTTACACTTCCATGAGGGTGGAATTTTTTAAAATCCTTAAATTGGTTTTTAAACATTTGTATGCATAACATTTACAAGCATAAACCAAGGCGATATCTCATCGTGCCTAAAAGATATTGAGAAATACGTAAAAACATATTTAACCCTTTTACACCCCCTTAGGGGTGGAATTTCTAAAATTCCCTTCTTAGTGAGCGTCCATGACACGAAGGAAATATATCCCTAGAATTTCAAGTTTCTAGGCCCAGGGGTTTGGGCTGGGCGTTGATGAGTCAGTCAGTCAGTCAGTCAGGACTTTTCTTTTTATATATTTATATAGATTGGAATATGGAATTCGTATCGGTAACCTTTGCAAGGAAATTTAAGAAATATGCGAAAAACAACCCTGTACACTCCCTTAGGGATAGAATAGAAAAAAACCGTTAAAACACTTTCTACAGTTTCTAACCCTTTCACAGCCCCTTAGGGGTAGAATTTCTAAAAATCCTGAAATTGGTTTTTAAACATTTGTATGAGCAACATTTGCAAGCCGAAACTAAGGCGATATCTCATCGTGCCTAAGAGATATTGAGAAACACGTAAAAGCATATTTAACCCTTTTACACCCTTTTGAGGGTGGAATTTTTCAAAATCCTGAAATCAGTTTTTAAACATTTGTATGGGTAACATTTGCAAGCAAAAACCAAGGCGATATCTCATTGTGCCTAAGAGATATTGAGAAATACGTAAAAACATATTTAACCCTTTTACACTTCCTTAGGGGTGGAATTTCTAAAATTCCCTTCTTAGTGAGCGTCCATGACACGAAGGGAATATATCCCTAGAATTTCAAGTTTCTAGACCCAGGGGTTTGGGCTGGCCGTTATGAGTCAGTCAGACAGTCAGGACTTTTCTTTTTATATATATAGATTGGAATATGGAATTTGTATCGGTAACCTTTTCAAGGAAAATTGAGAAATATGCGAAAAACAACCCTGTACACTACCTTAGAGATAGAATTTAAAAAAAAACCGTTAAAAAACTTTCCACAGTTTCTAACCCTTTTACACCCTCTTAGGGGTGGAATTTCTTAAAATCCTGAAATTGAATCCTTTATAAAACCTTGAAATTAGTTTTTAAACATTTGTATGAGTAACATTTGCAAGCAAAAACCAAGGCGATATCTCATCGTGCCTAAGAGATATTGAGAAACACGTAAAAACATATTTAACCCTTTTACACTTCCATGAGGGTGGAATTTTTTAAAATCCTTAAATTGGTTTTTAAACATTTGTATGCATAACATTTACAAGCATAAACCAAGGCGATATCTCATCGTGCCTAAAAGATATTGAGAAATACGTAAAAACATATTTAACCCTTTTACACCCCCTTAGGGGTGGAATTTCTAAAATTCCCTTCTTAGTGAGCGTCCATGACACGAAGGAAATATATCCCTAGAATTTCAAGTTTCTAGGCCCAGGGGTTTGGGCTGGGCGTTGATGAGTCAGTCAGTCAGTCAGTCAGGACTTTTCTTTTTATATATTTATATAGATTGGAATATGGAATTCGTATCGGTAACCTTTGCAAGGAAATTTAAGAAATATGCGAAAAACAACCCTGTACACTCCCTTAGGGATAGAATAGAAAAAAACCGTTAAAACACTTTCTACAGTTTCTAACCCTTTCACAGCCCCTTAGGGGTAGAATTTCTAAAAATCCTGAAATTGGTTTTTAAACATTTGTATGAGCAACATTTGCAAGCCGAAACTAAGGCGATATCTCATCGTGCCTAAGAGATATTGAGAAACACGTAAAAGCATATTTAACCCTTTTACACCCTTTTGAGGGTGGAATTTTTCAAAATCCTGAAATCAGTTTTTAAACATTTGTATGGGTAACATTTGCAAGCAAAAACCAAGGCGATATCTCATTGTGCCTAAGAGATATTGAGAAATACGTAAAAACATATTTAACCCTTTTACACTTCCTTAGGGGTGGAATTTCTAAAATTCCCTTCTTAGTGAGCGTCCATGACACGAAGGGAATATATCCCTAGAATTTCAAGTTTCTAGACCCAGGGGTTTGGGCTGGCCGTTATGAGTCAGTCAGACAGTCAGGACTTTTCTTTTTGTATATATAGATTGGAATATGGAATTTGTATCGGTAACCTTTTCAAGGAAAATTGAGAAATATGCGAAAAACAACCCTGTACACTACCTTAGGGATAGAATTAAAAAAAAACCGTTAAAACACTTTCCACAGTTTCTAACCCTTTTACACCCTCTTAGGGGTGGAATTTCTTAAAATCCTGAAATTGAATCCTTTATAAAACCTTGAAATTAGTTTTTAAACATTTGTGTGAGTAACATTTGCAAGCAAAAACCAAGGCGATATCTCATCGTGCTTAAGAGATATTGAGAAATACGTAAAAACATATTTACGCCTTTTACACCCCCTTAGGGGTGGAATTTCTGAAAATCCTGAAATGGGTTTCTAAATATTTGTATGAGCAACATTTGCAAGCAAAAACCAAGGCGTTATCTCATCGTGCCTAAGAGATATTGAGAAATACGTAAAAACATATTTAACCTTTTTACCCCTCCTTAGGGGTGGAATTTCTAAAATTCCCTTCTTAGAAAGCGTCTATGACACGAAGGGAATATATCCCTAGAATTTTAAGTTTCTAGACCCAGGGGTTTAGGCTGGGCGTTGATGAGTCAGTCAGTCAGTCAGTCAGGACTTTTCTTTTTATATATTTATATAGATTGGAATATGGAATTTGTATCGGTAACCTTAGCATGGAAAATTGAGAAATATGCGAAAAACAACCCTGTACACTCCCTTGGGGATAGAATAAAAAAAAACCGTTAAAGCACTTTCTACAGTTTCTAACCCTTTCACAGCCCCTTAGGGGTAGAATTTCTAAAAATCCTGAAATTGGTTTTTAAACATTTGTATGAGCAACATTTGCAAGCAAAAACCAAGGCAATATCTCATCGTGCTTAAGAGATATTCAGAAACACGTAAAAACATATTCAACCCTTTTACACCCCCCTAGGGGTGGAATTTATATAAATCCTGAAATAGGTTTTTAAACATTTGTATGCATAACATTTACAAGCTTAAACCAAGGCGATATCTCATCGTGCCTAAAAGATATTAAGAAATACGTAAAAACATATTTAACCCTTTTACACCCCCTTAGGGGTGGAATTTCTAAAATTCCTTTCTTAGTGAGCGTCCATGAGATGATGGGAATATATCCCTAGAATTTCAAGTTTCTAGACCCAGGGGTTTGGGCTGGCCGTTATGAGTCAGTCAGTCAGGACTTTTCTTTTTATATATATAGATTGGAATATGGAATTTGTATCGGTAACCTTTGCAAGGAAAATTGAGAAATATGCGAAAAACAACCCTGTACACTCCCTTAGGGATAGAATTAAAAAAAAAACCGTTAAAACACTTTCCACAGTTTCTAACCCTTTTACACCCTCTTAGGGGTGGAATTTCTGAAAATCCTTAAATTGAAGCCTTTATAAAAACCCTGAAATTAGTTTTTAAACATTTGTATGAGTAACATTTGCAAGCAAAAACCAAGGCGATATCTCATCGTGCTTAAGAGATATTGAGAAATACGTAAAAACATATTTAACGCTTTTACACCCTCTTAGGGGTGGAATTTTTGAAAATCCTGAAATTGGTTTATAAACATTTGTATGAGTAACATTTGCAAGCAAAAACCAAGGCGATATCTCATCGTGCCAACGAGATATTGAGAAATACGTAAAAACATATTTAACCCTTTTACTTCCCCTTCGGGGTAAAGTTTTTTTTAAATCCTGAAATTCGTTTCTAAACATTTGTATGAGTAACATTTGCAAGCAAAAACCAACGCGATATCTCATCGTGCTTAAGAGATATTGAAAAACACGTAAAAACATATTCAACCTTTTTACACCCTCCTAGGGGTTGAATTTATATAAACCCTGAAATTGTTCTAAAAAATTTGTATGAGTAACATTTGTAAGCAAAAACCAAGGCGATATCTCATCGTGCCTAAGAGATATTGAAAAATACGTAAAAACACATTCAACCCTTTTACACCCCCTTGAGGGTGGAATTTTTTAAAATCCTCAAATTCGTTTTTAAACATTTGTATGAGTAACATTTGCAAGCAAAAATCAAGGCGATATCTCATCGTGCTTAAGAGATATTGAGAAATACGTAAAAACATATTTACGCCTTTTACACCTCCTTAGGGGTGGAATTCCTGAAAATCCTGAAATGGGTTTCTAAACATTTGTATGAGCAACATTTGCAAGCAAAAACCAAGGCGTTATCTCATCGTGCCTAAGAGATATTGAGAAATACGTAAAAACATATTTAACCTTTTTACCCCTCCTTAGGGGTGGAATTTCTAAAATTCCCTTCTTAGAAAGCGTCTATGACACGAAGGGAATATATCCCTAGAATTTTAAGTTTCTAGACCCAGGGGTTTAGGCTGGGCGTTGATGAGTCAGTCAGTCAGTCAGTCAGGACTTTTCTTTTTATATATTTATATAGATTGGAATATGGAATTTGTATCGGTAACCTTAGCATGGAAAATTGAGAAATATGCGAAAAACAACCCTGTACACTCCCTTGGGGATAGAATAAAAAAAAACCGTTAAAGCACTTTCTACAGTTTCTAACCCTTTCACAGCCCCTTAGGGGTAGAATTTCTAAAAATCCTGAAATTGGTTTTTAAACATTTGTATGAGCAACATTTGCAAGCAAAAACCAAGGCAATATCTCATCGTGCTTAAGAGATATTCAGAAACACGTAAAAACATATTCAACCCTTTTACACCCCCCTAGGGGTGGAATTTATATAAATCCTGAAATAGGTTTTTAAACATTTGTATGCATAACATTTACAAGCATAAACCAAGGCGATATCTCATCGTGCCTAAAAGATATTAAGAAATACGTAAAAACATATTTAACCCTTTTACACCCCCTTAGGGGTGGAATTTCTAAAATTCCTTTCTCAGTGAGCGTCCATGAGATGATGGGAATATATCCCTAGAATTTCAAGTTTCTAGACCCAGGGGTTTGGGCTGGCCGTTATGAGTCAGTCAGTCAGGACTTTTCTTTTTATATATATAGATTGGAATATGGAATTTGTATCGGTAACCTTTGCAAGGAAAATTGAGAAAAATGCGAAAAACAACCCTGTACACTACCTTAGGGATAGAATTAAAAAAAAAACCGTTAAAACACTTTCCACAGTTGCTAACCCTTTTACACCCTCTTAGGGGTGGAATTTCTAAAAATCCTGAAATTGAATCCTTTATAAAAACCCTGAAATAAGTTTTTAAACATTTGTATGAGTAACATTTGCAAGCAAAAACCAAGGCGATATCTCATCGTGCTTAAGAGATATTGAGAGATACGTAAAAACATATTTACGCCTTTTACACCCTTTTGAGGGTGGAATTTCTAAAAATCCTGAAATGGGTTTCTAAACATTTGTATGAGCAACATTTGCAAGCAAAAACCAAGGCGATATCTCATCGTGCCTAAGAGATATTGAGAAATACGTAAAAACATTTCTAACCCTTTCACACCCCCTTAGGGGTGGAATTTTTAAAATTCGCTTTTTAGTGAGCGTCTATGACACGATGGGAATATATCCCTAGAATTTCAAGTTTCTAGGCCTAGGGCTTTGGGCTGGGCGTTCATGAGTCAGTCAGTCAGTCAGTCAGGACTTTTCTTTTTATATATATATAGATTGGAATATGGAATTTGTATCGGTAACCTTTGCAAGGAAAATTGAGAAATATGCGAAAAACAACCCTGTACACTCCCTTAGGGATAGAATAAAAAAAAACCGTTAAAACACTTTCTACAGTTTCTAACCCTTTTACACCCTGTAACAATTTTATTCTTTTGATGATTCAGTTTATTTAGTAATTTTTATGGTAATCTGTTATTCTCTGGGCATGACAATGGAAAAATGTCCCTCGAGACTCATGTAACTATCATAACATTTAATGAATTCATGAAATTTCATATATATATATACATAATATACATCATATTAATCGACAGTCTTACTACAATACACTCACATCATCAGAACTCATAAAGTGATGTTGATATTCACAGACATTTGGCTTTCTTTATTCAAACCTTTTGATTTTAGCAATTATCAATCCTGCAATAACTTTATGAGGGGTTATACGGACACCGCCAGAACGACAAGTGACTCGATATATCACAATATACAGGGATATGCTCGAATATTTCATAAACTAAGATATTAAATCAAAACTTAGCTTTACGGAATGTTGTTGACACCATCGCAAACCGCTCTCAATTGTAGACGGGATGCGGGGAGCCGTATACAGATGGACCGACGACGTTTACTGTTAGCCTCACGAGCAACGAACACACCTTGTTCGAACTATTCGGTACTGCGATGGAAGGTGTATTCAGAAATATGTAAAAACATATTTAACCCTTTTACACCCTCTTAGGGGTAGAATTTTTTAAAATCCTGATATTGGTTTTTAAACATCTGTATGAGTAACATTTGCAAACAAAAACCAAGGCGATATCTCATCGTGCCTAAGAGATATTGAGAAATACGTAAAAACATATTTAACCCTTTTACACCCCCGCAGGGGTTGAATTTCTAAAAATCCTGAAACTGTTCTATAAACATTTGTCTGAGTAACATTTGCAAGCAAAAACCAAGGCGATATCTCATCGTGCCTAAGAGATATTGAGAAACACGTAAAAACATATTTAACCCTTTTACACCCTCTTAGGAGTAGAATTTCTAAAAATCCTGAAATTGGTTTTTAAACATTTGTATGAGCAACATTTGCAAGCAAAAACCAAGCCGATATCTCATCGTGCCTAGAAGATATTGAGAAATACGTAAAAACATATCTAGTCCTTTTACACCCCCTTAGGGGTAAAATTTCTAAAAATTTTGAAATTGGTTTTTGAACATTTGTATGAGCAACATTTGCAAGCAAAAACCAAGGCGATATCTCATCGTGCCTAAGAGATATTGAGAAATACGTAAAAACATATTGAACCCTTTTACACCCGCTTAGGGGTGAAATTTCTAAAACTCCTGAAATTGGTTTTTAATCATTTGTATGAGTAACATTTGCAAGCAAAAACCAAGGCGCTATCTCATCGTGCCTAAGAGATATTGAGAAATACGTAAAAACATATTTAACCCTTTTACACCCCCTTAGGGATGGAATTTCTAAAAATCCTGAAATAAGTTTTTAAACATTTGTATGAGTAACATTTGCAAGTAAAAACCAAAGCGATATCTCATCGTGCCTAAGAGATATTGAGAAATACGTAAAAACATATTTAACCCTTTTACATCCGCTTAGGGGTGAAATTTCTAAAACTCCTGAAATTGGTTTTTAATCATTTGTATTAGTAACATTTGCAAGCAAAAACCAAGGCGCTATCTCATCGTGCCTAAGAGATATTGTGAAATACGTAAAAACATATTTAACCCTTTTACACCCCCTTAGGAGTGGAATTTCTAAAATTCCCTTCTTAGTGAGCGTCTACGACACGAAGGGAATATATCTCGAGACTTTCAAGTTTCTAGGCCCAGGGGTTTGGGCTGGGTGTTGATGAGTCAGTCAGTCAGTCAGTCAGTCAGTCAGTCAGGACTTTTCTTTATATATATATAGATTGGAATATGGAATTTTTATCGGTAACCTTTGCAAGGAAAATTGAGAAATATGCGAAAAACAACCCTGTACACTCCCTTAGGGATAGAATTAAAAAAAAACCGTTAAAACACTTTCCACAGTTTCTAACCCTTTTACACCCTCTTAGGGGTGGAATTTCTGAAAATCCTGAAATTGAAGCCTTTATAAAAACCCTGAAATTAGTTTTTAAGCATTTGTATGAGTAACATTTGCAAGCAAAAACCAAGGCGATATCTCATCGTGCTTAAGAGATATTGAGAAATACGTAAAAACATATTTAACGCTTTTACACCCTCTTAGGGGTGGAATTTTTGAAAATCGTCAAATTGGTTTATAAACATTTGTATGAGTAACATTTGCAAGCAAAAACCAAGGCGATATCTCGTCGTGCCTACGAGATATTGAGAAATACGTAAAAACATATTTAACCCTTTTACATCCCCTTTGGGGTAAAGTGTTTTTAAAATCCTGAAATTTGTTTCTAAACATTTGTATGAGTAACATTTGCAAGCAAAACCAACGCGATATCTCATCGTGCCTAAGAGATATTGAGAAATACGTAAAAACATACTTAACCCTTTTACACCCCCTTAGGGGTGGAATTTCTAAAAATCCTGAAATTGGTTTTTGAACATTTGTTTGAGTAACATTTGCAAGCCGAAACCAAGGCAATATCTCATCGTGTCTAAGAGATATTGAGAAACACGTAAAAACATAATTACGCCTTTTACACCCCCTTAGGGGTGAAATTCCTGAAAATCCTGAAATGGGTTTCTAAACATTTGTATGAGCAACATTTGCAAGCAAAAACCAAGGCGTTATCTCATCGTGCCTAAGAGATATTGAGAAATACGTAAAAACATATTTAACCTTTTTACCCCTCCTTAGGGGTGGAATTTCTAAAATTCCCTTCTTAGAAAGCGTCTATGACACGAAGGGAATATATCCCTAGAATTTTAAGTTTCTAGGCCCAGGGGTTTAGGCTGGGCGTTGATGAGTCAGTCAGTCAGTCAGTCAGGACTTTTCTTTTTATATATTTATATAGATTGGAATATGGAATTCGTATCGGTAACCTTTGCAAGGAAATTTAAGAAATATGCGAAAAACAACCCTGTACACTCCCTTAGGGATAGAATAGAAAAAAACCGTTTAAACACTTTCTACAGTTTCTAGCCCTTTCACAGCCCCTTAGGGGTAGAATTTCTAAAAACCCTGAAATTACCCTTTTACACCTCCTTGAGGGTGGAATTTTTTAAAATCCTGAAATTAGTTTTTAAACATTTGTATGAGTAACATTTGCAAGCAAAAACCAAGGCGATATCTCATCGTGCCTAAGAGATATTGAGAAATACGTAAAAACATTTCTAACCCTTTTACACCCCCTTAGGCGTGGAATTTTTTAAATTCGCTTCTTAGTGAGCGTCTATGACACGATGGGAATATATCCCTAGAATTTCAAGTTTCTTGGCCCAGGGCTTTGGGCTGGGCGTTGATGAGTCAGTCAGTCAGTCAGTCAGGACGTTTCTTTTTATATATATAGATTGGAATATGGAATTTGTATCGGTAACCTTAGCATGGAAAATTGAGAAATATGCGAAAAACAACCCTGTACACTCCCTTGGGGATAGAATAAAAAAAAACCGTTAAAACACTTTCTACAGTTTCTAACCCTTTCACAGCCCCTTAGGGGTAGAATTTCTAAAAATCCTGAAATTGGTTTTTAAACATTTGTATGAGCAACATTTGCAAGCAAAAACCAAGGCAATATCTCATCGTGCTTAAGAGATATTGAAAAACACGTAAAAACATATTCAACCTTTTTACACCTTCCTAGGGGTTGAATTTATATAAACACTGAAATTGTTCTAAAACATTTGTATGAGTAACATTTGTAAGCAAAAACCAAGGCGATATCTCATCGTGCCTAAGAGATATTGAAAAATACGTAAAAACACATTTAACCCTTTTACACCTCCTTGAGGGTGGAATTTTTTAAAATCTTGAAATTAGTTTTTAAACATTTGTATGAGTAACATTTGCAAGCAAAAATCAAGGCGATATCTCATCGTGTCTAAGAGATATTGAGAAACACGTAAAAACATAATTATGCCTTTTACACCCCCTTAGGGGTGAAATTCCTGAAAATCCTGAAATGGGTTTCTAAACATTTGTATGAGCAACATTTGCAAGCAAAAACCAAGGCGTTATCTCATCGTGCCTAAGAGATATTGAGAAATACGTAAAAACATATTTAACCTTTTTACCCCTCCTTAGGGGTGGAATTTCTAAAATTCCCTTCTTAGAAAGCGTCTATGACACGAAGGGAATATATCCCTAGAATTTTAAGTTTCTAGGCCCAGGGGTTTAGGCTGGGCGTTGATGAGTCAGTCAGTCAGTCAGTCAGGACTTTTCTTTTTATATATTTATATAGATTGGAATATGGAATTCGTATCGGTAACCTTTGCAAGGAAATTTGAGAAATATGCGAAAAACAACCCTGTACACTCCCTTAGGGATAGAATAGAAAAAAACCGTTCAAACACTTTCTACAGTTTCTAACCCTTTCACAGCCTCTTAGGGGTAGAATTTCTAAAAATCCTGAAATTGGTTTTTGAACATTTGTATGAGTAACATTTGCAAGCCGAAACCAAGGCGATATCTCATCGTGCCTAAGAGATATTGAGAAACACGTAAAAACATATTTAACCCTTTTACACTTCCATGAGGGTGGAATTTTTTAAAATCCTGAAATCAGTTTTTAAACATTTGTATGGGTAACATTTGCAAGCAAAAACCAAGGCGATATCTCATTGTGCCTAAGAGATATTGAGAAATACGTAAAAACATATTTAACCCTTTTACACTTCCTTAGGGGTGGAATTTCTAAAATTCCCTTCTTAGTGAGCGTCCATGACACGAAGGGAATATATCCCTAGAATTTCAAGTTTCTAGACCCAGGGGTTTGGGCTGGCCGTTATGAGTCAGTCAGACAGTCAGGACTTTTCTTTTTATATATATAGATTGGAATATGGAATTTGTATCGGTAACCTTTTCAAGGAAAATTGAGAAATATGCGAAAAACAACCCTGTACACTACCTTAGAGATAGAATTAAAAAAAAAACCGTTAAAAAACTTTCCACAGTTTCTAACCCTTTTACACCCTCTTAGGGGTGGAATTTCTTAAAATCCTGAAATTGAATCCTTTATAAAACCTTGAAATTAGTTTTTAAACATTTGTATGAGTAACATTTGCAAGCAAAAACCAAGGCGATATCTCATCGTGCCTAAGAGATATTGAGAAACACGTAAAAACATATTTAACCCTTTTACACTTCCATGAGGGTGGAATTTTTTAAAATCCTTAAATTGGTTTTTAAACATTTGTATGCATAACATTTACAAGCATAAACCAAGGCGATATCTCATCGTGCCTAAAAGATATTGAGAAATACGTAAAAACATATTTAACCCTTTTACACCCCCTTAGGGGTGGAATTTCTAAAATTCCCTTCTTAGTGAGCGTCCATGACACGAAGGAAATATATCCCTAGAATTTCAAGTTTCTAGGCCCAGGGGTTTGGGCTGGGCGTTGATGAGTCAGTCAGTCAGTCAGTCAGGACTTTTCTTTTTATATATTTATATAGATTGGAATATGGAATTCGTATCGGTAACCTTTGCAAGGAAATTTAAGAAATATGCGAAAAACAACCCTGTACACTCCCTTAGGGATAGAATAGAAAAAAACCGTTAAAACACTTTCTACAGTTTCTAACCCTTTCACAGCCCCTTAGGGGTAGAATTTCTAAAAATCCTGAAATTGGTTTTTAAACATTTGTATGAGCAACATTTGCAAGCCGAAACTAAGGCGATATCTCATCGTGCCTAAGAGATATTGAGAAACACGTAAAAGCATATTTAACCCTTTTACACCCTTTTGAGGGTGGAATTTTTCAAAATCCTGAAATCAGTTTTTAAACATTTGTATGGGTAACATTTGCAAGCAAAAACCAAGGCGATATCTCATTGTGCCTAAGAGATATTGAGAAATACGTAAAAACATATTTAACCCTTTTACACTTCCTTAGGGGTGGAATTTCTAAAATTCCCTTCTTAGTGAGCGTCCATGACACGAAGGGAATATATCCCTAGAATTTCAAGTTTCTAGACCCAGGGGTTTGGGCTGGCCGTTATGAGTCAGTCAGACAGTCAGGACTTTTCTTTTTATATATATAGATTGGAATATGGAATTTGTATCGGTAACCTTTTCAAGGAAAATTGAGAAATATGCGAAAAACAACCCTGTACACTACCTTAGAGATAGAATTTAAAAAAAAACCGTTAAAAAACTTTCCACAGTTTCTAACCCTTTTACACCCTCTTAGGGGTGGAATTTCTTAAAATCCTGAAATTGAATCCTTTATAAAACCTTGAAATTAGTTTTTAAACATTTGTATGAGTAACATTTGCAAGCAAAAACCAAGGCGATATCTCATCGTGCCTAAGAGATATTGAGAAACACGTAAAAACATATTTAACCCTTTTACACTTCCATGAGGGTGGAATTTTTTAAAATCCTTAAATTGGTTTTTAAACATTTGTATGCATAACATTTACAAGCATAAACCAAGGCGATATCTCATCGTGCCTAAAAGATATTGAGAAATACGTAAAAACATATTTAACCCTTTTACACCCCCTTAGGGGTGGAATTTCTAAAATTCCCTTCTTAGTGAGCGTCCATGACACGAAGGAAATATATCCCTAGAATTTCAAGTTTCTAGGCCCAGGGGTTTGGGCTGGGCGTTGATGAGTCAGTCAGTCAGTCAGTCAGGACTTTTCTTTTTATATATTTATATAGATTGGAATATGGAATTCGTATCGGTAACCTTTGCAAGGAAATTTAAGAAATATGCGAAAAACAACCCTGTACACTCCCTTAGGGATAGAATAGAAAAAAACCGTTAAAACACTTTCTACAGTTTCTAACCCTTTCACAGCCCCTTAGGGGTAGAATTTCTAAAAATCCTGAAATTGGTTTTTAAACATTTGTATGAGCAACATTTGCAAGCCGAAACTAAGGCGATATCTCATCGTGCCTAAGAGATATTGAGAAACACGTAAAAGCATATTTAACCCTTTTACACCCTTTTGAGGGTGGAATTTTTCAAAATCCTGAAATCAGTTTTTAAACATTTGTATGGGTAACATTTGCAAGCAAAAACCAAGGCGATATCTCATTGTGCCTAAGAGATATTGAGAAATACGTAAAAACATATTTAACCCTTTTACACTTCCTTAGGGGTGGAATTTCTAAAATTCCCTTCTTAGTGAGCGTCCATGACACGAAGGGAATATATCCCTAGAATTTCAAGTTTCTAGACCCAGGGGTTTGGGCTGGCCGTTATGAGTCAGTCAGACAGTCAGGACTTTTCTTTTTGTATATATAGATTGGAATATGGAATTTGTATCGGTAACCTTTTCAAGGAAAATTGAGAAATATGCGAAAAACAACCCTGTACACTACCTTAGGGATAGAATTAAAAAAAAACCGTTAAAACACTTTCCACAGTTTCTAACCCTTTTACACCCTCTTAGGGGTGGAATTTCTTAAAATCCTGAAATTGAATCCTTTATAAAACCTTGAAATTAGTTTTTAAACATTTGTGTGAGTAACATTTGCAAGCAAAAACCAAGGCGATATCTCATCGTGCTTAAGAGATATTGAGAAATACGTAAAAACATATTTACGCCTTTTACACCCCCTTAGGGGTGGAATTTCTGAAAATCCTGAAATGGGTTTCTAAATATTTGTATGAGCAACATTTGCAAGCAAAAACCAAGGCGTTATCTCATCGTGCCTAAGAGATATTGAGAAATACGTAAAAACATATTTAACCTTTTTACCCCTCCTTAGGGGTGGAATTTCTAAAATTCCCTTCTTAGAAAGCGTCTATGACACGAAGGGAATATATCCCTAGAATTTTAAGTTTCTAGACCCAGGGGTTTAGGCTGGGCGTTGATGAGTCAGTCAGTCAGTCAGTCAGGACTTTTCTTTTTATATATTTATATAGATTGGAATATGGAATTTGTATCGGTAACCTTAGCATGGAAAATTGAGAAATATGCGAAAAACAACCCTGTACACTCCCTTGGGGATAGAATAAAAAAAAACCGTTAAAGCACTTTCTACAGTTTCTAACCCTTTCACAGCCCCTTAGGGGTAGAATTTCTAAAAATCCTGAAATTGGTTTTTAAACATTTGTATGAGCAACATTTGCAAGCAAAAACCAAGGCAATATCTCATCGTGCTTAAGAGATATTCAGAAACACGTAAAAACATATTCAACCCTTTTACACCCCCCTAGGGGTGGAATTTATATAAATCCTGAAATAGGTTTTTAAACATTTGTATGCATAACATTTACAAGCATAAACCAAGGCGATATCTCATCGTGCCTAAAAGATATTAAGAAATACGTAAAAACATATTTAACCCTTTTACACCCCCTTAGGGGTGGAATTTCTAAAATTCCTTTCTTAGTGAGCGTCCATGAGATGATGGGAATATATCCCTAGAATTTCAAGTTTCTAGACCCAGGGGTTTGGGCTGGCCGTTATGAGTCAGTCAGTCAGGACTTTTCTTTTTATATATATAGATTGGAATATGGAATTTGTATCGGTAACCTTTGCAAGGAAAATTGAGAAATATGCGAAAAACAACCCTGTACACTCCCTTAGGGATAGAATTAAAAAAAAAACCGTTAAAACACTTTCCACAGTTTCTAACCCTTTTACACCCTCTTAGGGGTGGAATTTCTGAAAATCCTTAAATTGAAGCCTTTATAAAAACCCTGAAATTAGTTTTTAAACATTTGTATGAGTAACATTTGCAAGCAAAAACCAAGGCGATATCTCATCGTGCTTAAGAGATATTGAGAAATACGTAAAAACATATTTAACGCTTTTACACCCTCTTAGGGGTGGAATTTTTGAAAATCCTGAAATTGGTTTATAAACATTTGTATGAGTAACATTTGCAAGCAAAAACCAAGGCGATATCTCATCGTGCCTACGAGATATTGAGAAATACGTAAAAACATATTTAACCCTTTTACTTCCCCTTCGGGGTAAAGTTTTTTTTAAATCCTGAAATTCGTTTCTAAACATTTGTATGAGTAACATTTGCAAGCAAAAACCAACGCGATATCTCATCGTGCTTAAGAGATATTGAAAAACACGTAAAAACATATTCAACCTTTTTACACCCTCCTAGGGGTTGAATTTATATAAACCCTGAAATTGTTCTAAAAAATTTGTATGAGTAACATTTGTAAGCAAAAACCAAGGCGATATCTCATCGTGCCTAAGAGATATTGAAAAATACGTAAAAACACATTCAACCCTTTTACACCCCCTTGAGGGTGGAATTTTTTAAAATCCTCAAATTCGTTTTTAAACATTTGTATGAGTAACATTTGCAAGCAAAAATCAAGGCGATATCTCATCGTGCTTAAGAGATATTGAGAAATACGTAAAAACATATTTACGCCTTTTACACCTCCTTAGGGGTGGAATTCCTGAAAATCCTGAAATGGGTTTCTAAACATTTGTATGAGCAACATTTGCAAGCAAAAACCAAGGCGTTATCTCATCGTGCCTAAGAGATATTGAGAAATACGTAAAAACATATTTAACCTTTTTACCCCTCCTTAGGGGTGGAATTTCTAAAATTCCCTTCTTAGAAAGCGTCTATGACACGAAGGGAATATATCCCTAGAATTTTAAGTTTCTAGACCCAGGGGTTTAGGCTGGGCGTTGATGAGTCAGTCAGTCAGTCAGTCAGGACTTTTCTTTTTATATATTTATATAGATTGGAATATGGAATTTGTATCGGTAACCTTAGCATGGAAAATTGAGAAATATGCGAAAAACAACCCTGTACACTCCCTTGGGGATAGAATAAAAAAAAACCGTTAAAGCACTTTCTACAGTTTCTAACCCTTTCACAGCCCCTTAGGGGTAGAATTTCTAAAAATCCTGAAATTGGTTTTTAAACATTTGTATGAGCAACATTTGCAAGCAAAAACCAAGGCAATATCTCATCGTGCTTAAGAGATATTCAGAAACACGTAAAAACATATTCAACCCTTTTACACCCCCCTAGGGGTGGAATTTATATAAATCCTGAAATAGGTTTTTAAACATTTGTATGCATAACATTTACAAGCATAAACCAAGGCGATATCTCATCGTGCCTAAAAGATATTAAGAAATACGTAAAAACATATTTAACCCTTTTACACCCCCTTAGGGGTGGAATTTCTAAAATTCCTTTCTCAGTGAGCGTCCATGAGATGATGGGAATATATCCCTAGAATTTCAAGTTTCTAGACCCAGGGGTTTGGGCTGGCCGTTATGAGTCAGTCAGTCAGGACTTTTCTTTTTATATATATAGATTGGAATATGGAATTTGTATCGGTAACCTTTGCAAGGAAAATTGAGAAAAATGCGAAAAACAACCCTGTACACTACCTTAGGGATAGAATTAAAAAAAAAACCGTTAAAACACTTTCTACAGTTTCTAACCCTTTTACACCCTGTAACAATTTTATTCTTTTGATGATTCAGTTTATTTAGTAATTTTTATGGTAATCTGTTATTCTCTGGGCATGACAATGGAAAAATGTCCCTCGAGACTCATGTAACTATCATAACATTTAATGAATTCATGAAATTTCATATATATATATACATAATATACATCATATTAATCGACAGTCTTACTACAATACACTCACATCATCAGAACTCATAAAGTGATGTTGATATTCACAGACATTTGGCTTTCTTTATTCAAACCTTTTGATTTTAGCAATTATCAATCCTGCAATAACTTTATGAGGGGTTATACGGACACCGCCAGAACGACAAGTGACTCGATATATCACAATATACAGGGATATGCTCGAATATTTCATAAACTAAGATATTAAATCAAAACTTAGCTTTACGGAATGTTGTTGACACCATCGCAAACCGCTCTCAATTGTAGACGGGATGCGGGGAGCCGTATACAGATGGACCGACGACGTTTACTGTTAGCCTCACGAGCAACGAACACACCTTGTTCGAACTATTCGGTACTGCGATGGAAGGTGTATTCAGAAATATGTAAAAACATATTTAACCCTTTTACACCCTCTTAGGGGTAGAATTTTTTAAAATCCTGATATTGGTTTTTAAACATCTGTATGAGTAACATTTGCAAACAAAAACCAAGGCGATATCTCATCGTGCCTAAGAGATATTGAGAAATACGTAAAAACATATTTAACCCTTTTACACCCCCGCAGGGGTTGAATTTCTAAAAATCCTGAAACTGTTCTATAAACATTTGTCTGAGTAACATTTGCAAGCAAAAACCAAGGCGATATCTCATCGTGCCTAAGAGATATTGAGAAACACGTAAAAACATATTTAACCCTTTTACACCCTCTTAGGAGTAGAATTTCTAAAAATCCTGAAATTGGTTTTTAAACATTTGTATGAGCAACATTTGCAAGCAAAAACCAAGCCGATATCTCATCGTGCCTAGAAGATATTGAGAAATACGTAAAAACATATCTAGTCCTTTTACACCCCCTTAGGGGTAAAATTTCTAAAAATTTTGAAATTGGTTTTTGAACATTTGTATGAGCAACATTTGCAAGCAAAAACCAAGGCGATATCTCATCGTGCCTAAGAGATATTGAGAAATACGTAAAAACATATTGAACCCTTTTACACCCGCTTAGGGGTGAAATTTCTAAAACTCCTGAAATTGGTTTTTAATCATTTGTATGAGTAACATTTGCAAGCAAAAACCAAGGCGCTATCTCATCGTGCCTAAGAGATATTGAGAAATACGTAAAAACATATTTAACCCTTTTACACCCCCTTAGGGATGGAATTTCTAAAAATCCTGAAATAAGTTTTTAAACATTTGTATGAGTAACATTTGCAAGTAAAAACCAAAGCGATATCTCATCGTGCCTAAGAGATATTGAGAAATACGTAAAAACATATTTAACCCTTTTACATCCGCTTAGGGGTGAAATTTCTAAAACTCCTGAAATTGGTTTTTAATCATTTGTATTAGTAACATTTGCAAGCAAAAACCAAGGCGCTATCTCATCGTGCCTAAGAGATATTGTGAAATACGTAAAAACATATTTAACCCTTTTACACCCCCTTAGGAGTGGAATTTCTAAAATTCCCTTCTTAGTGAGCGTCTACGACACGAAGGGAATATATCTCGAGACTTTCAAGTTTCTAGGCCCAGGGGTTTGGGCTGGGTGTTGATGAGTCAGTCAGTCAGTCAGTCAGTCAGTCAGTCAGGACTTTTCTTTATATATATATAGATTGGAATATGGAATTTTTATCGGTAACCTTTGCAAGGAAAATTGAGAAATATGCGAAAAACAACCCTGTACACTCCCTTAGGGATAGAATTAAAAAAAAACCGTTAAAACACTTTCCACAGTTTCTAACCCTTTTACACCCTCTTAGGGGTGGAATTTCTGAAAATCCTGAAATTGAAGCCTTTATAAAAACCCTGAAATTAGTTTTTAAGCATTTGTATGAGTAACATTTGCAAGCAAAAACCAAGGCGATATCTCATCGTGCTTAAGAGATATTGAGAAATACGTAAAAACATATTTAACGCTTTTACACCCTCTTAGGGGTGGAATTTTTGAAAATCCTGAAATTGGTTTATAAACATTTGTATGAGTAACATTTGCAAGCAAAAACCAAGGCGATATCTCATCGTGCCTACGAGATATTGAGAAATACGTAAAAACATATTTAACCCTTTTACTTCCCCTTCGGGGTAAAGTTTTTTTTAAATCCTGAAATTCGTTTCTAAACATTTGTATGAGTAACATTTGCAAGCAAAAACCAACGCGATATCTCATCGTGCTTAAGAGATATTGAAAAACACGTAAAAACATATTCAACCTTTTTACACCCTCCTAGGGGTTGAATTTATATAAACCCTGAAATTGTTCTAAAAAATTTGTATGAGTAACATTTGTAAGCAAAAACCAAGGCGATATCTCATCGTGCCTAAGAGATATTGAAAAATACGTAAAAACAAATTCAACCCTTTTACACCCCCTTGAGGGTGGAATTTTTTAAAATCCTCAAATTCGTTTTTAAACATTTGTATGAGTAACATTTGCAAGCAAAAATCAAGGCGATATCTCATCGTGCTTAAGAGATATTGAGAAATACGTAAAAACATATTTACGCCTTTTACACCTCCTTAGGGGTGGAATTCCTGAAAATCCTGAAATGGGTTTCTAAACATTTGTATGAGCAACATTTGCAAGCAAAAACCAAGGCGTTATCTCATCGTGCCTAAGAGATATTGAGAAATACGTAAAAACATATTTAACCTTTTTACCCCTCCTTAGGGGTGGAATTTCTAAAATTCCCTTCTTAGAAAGCGTCTATGACACGAAGGGAATATATCCCTAGAATTTTAAGTTTCTAGACCCAGGGGTTTAGGCTGGGCGTTGATGAGTCAGTCAGTCAGTCAGTCAGGACTTTTCTTTTTATATATTTATATAGATTGGAATATGGAATTTGTATCGGTAACCTTAGCATGGAAAATTGAGAAATATGCGAAAAACAACCCTGTACACTCCCTTGGGGATAGAATAAAAAAAAACCGTTAAAGCACTTTCTACAGTTTCTAACCCTTTCACAGCCCCTTAGGGGTAGAATTTCTAAAAATCCTGAAATTGGTTTTTAAACATTTGTATGAGCAACATTTGCAAGCAAAAACCAAGGCAATATCTCATCGTGCTTAAGAGATATTCAGAAACACGTAAAAACATATTCAACCCTTTTACACCCCCCTAGGGGTGGAATTTATATAAATCCTGAAATAGGTTTTTAAACATTTGTATGCATAACATTTACAAGCATAAACCAAGGCGATATCTCATCGTGCCTAAAAGATATTAAGAAATACGTAAAAACATATTTAACCCTTTTACACCCCCTTAGGGGTGGAATTTCTAAAATTCCTTTCTCAGTGAGCGTCCATGAGATGATGGGAATATATCCCTAGAATTTCAAGTTTCTAGACCCAGGGGTTTGGGCTGGCCGTTATGAGTCAGTCAGTCAGGACTTTTCTTTTTATATATATAGATTGGAATATGGAATTTGTATCGGTAACCTTTGCAAGGAAAATTGAGAAAAATGCGAAAAACAACCCTGTACACTACCTTAGGGATAGAATTAAAAAAAAAACCGTTAAAACACTTTCCACAGTTGCTAACCCTTTTACACCCTCTTAGGGGTGGAATTTCTAAAAATCCTGAAATTGAATCCTTTATAAAAACCCTGAAATAAGTTTTTAAACATTTGTATGAGTAACATTTGCAAGCAAAAACCAAGGCGATATCTCATCGTGCTTAAGAGATATTGAGAGATACGTAAAAACATATTTACGCCTTTTACACCCCTTTAGGGGTGGAATTTCTAAAAATCCTGAAATGGGTTTCTAAACATTTGTATGAGCAACATTTGCAAGCAAAAACCAAGGCGATATCTCATCGTGCCTAAGAGATATTGAGAAATACGTAAAAACATTTCTAACCCTTTCACACCCCCTTAGGGGTGGAATTTTTAAAATTCGCTTTTTAGTGAGCGTCTATGACACGATGGGAATATATCCCTAGAATTTCAAGTTTCTAGGCCTAGGGCTTTGGGCTGGGCGTTCATGAGTCAGTCAGTCAGTCAGTCAGGACTTTTCTTTTTATATATATATAGATTGGAATATGGAATTTGTATCGGTAACCTTTGCAAGGAAAATTGAGAAATATGCGAAAAACAACCCTGTACACTCCCTTAGGGATAGAATAAAAAAAAACCGTTAAAACACTTTCTACAGTTTCTAACCCTTTTACACCCTGTAACAATTTTATTCTTTTGATGATTCAGTTTATTTAGTAATTTTTATGGTAATCTGTTATTCTCTGGGCATGACAATGGAAAAATGTCCCTCGAGACTCATGTAACTATCATAACATTTAATGAATTCATGAAATTTCATATATATATATACATAATATACATCATATTAATCGACAGTCTTACTACAATACACTCACATCATCAGAACTCATAAAGTGATGTTGATATTCACAGACATTTGGCTTTCTTTATTCAAACCTTTTGATTTTAGCAATTATCAATCCTGCAATAACTTTATGAGGGGTTATACGGACACCGCCAGAACGACAAGTGACTCGAGATATCACAATATACAGGGATATGCTCGAATATTTCATAAACTAAGATATTAAATCAAAACTTAGCTTTACGGAATGTTGTTGACACCATCGCAAACCGCTCTCAATTGTAGACGGGATGCGGGGAGCCGTATACAGATGGACCGACGACGTTTACTGTTAGCCTCACGAGCAACGAACACACCTTGTTCGAACTATTCGGTACTGCGATGGAAGGTGTATTCAGAAATATGTAAAAACATATTTAACCCTTTTACACCCTCTTAGGGGTAGAATTTTTTAAAATCCTGATATTGGTTTTTAAACATCTGTATGAGTAACATTTGCAAACAAAAACCAAGGCGATATCTCATCGTGCCTAAGAGATATTGAGAAATACGTAAAAACATATTTAACCCTTTTACACCCCCGCAGGGGTTGAATTTCTAAAAATCCTGAAACTGTTCTATAAACATTTGTCTGAGTAACATTTGCAAGCAAAAACCAAGGCGATATCTCATCGTGCCTAAGAGATATTGAGAAACACGTAAAAACATATTTAACCCTTTTACACCCTCTTAGGAGTAGAATTTCTAAAAATCCTGAAATTGGTTTTTAAACATTTGTATGAGCAACATTTGCAAGCAAAAACCAAGCCGATATCTCATCGTGCCTAGAAGATATTGAGAAATACGTAAAAACATATCTAGTCCTTTTACACCCCCTTAGGGGTAAAATTTCTAAAAATTTTGAAATTGGTTTTTGAACATTTGTATGAGCAACATTTGCAAGCAAAAACCAAGGCGATATCTCATCGTGCCTAAGAGATATTGAGAAATACGTAAAAACATATTTAACCCTTTTACACCCGCTTAGGGGTGAAATTTCTAAAACTCCTGAAATTAGTTTTTAATCATTTGTATGAGTAACATTTGCAAGCAAAAACCAAGGCGCTATCTCATCGTGCCTAAGAGATATTGAGAAATACGTAAAAACATATTTAACCCTTTTACACCCCCTTAGGGATGGAATTTCTAAAAATCCTGAAATAAGTTTTTAAACATTTGTATGAGTAACATTTGCAAGCAAAAACCAAAGCGATATCTCATCGTGCCTAAGAGATATTGAGAAATACGTAAAAACATATTTAACCCTTTTACATCCGCTTAGGGGTGAAATTTCTAAAACTCCTGAAATTGGTTTTTAATCATTTGTATTAGTAACATTTGCAAGCAAAAACCAAGGCGCTATCTCATCGTGCCTAAGAGATATTGAGAAATACGTAAAAACATATTTAACCCTTTTACACCCCCTTAGGAGTGGAATTTCTAAAATTCCCTTCTTAGTGAGCGTCTACGACACGAAGGGAATATATCTCGAGACTTTCAAGTTTCTAGGCCCAGGGGTTTGGGCTGGGTGTTGATGAGTCAGTCAGTCAGTCAGTCAGTCAGTCAGTCAGGACTTTTCTTTATATATATATAGATTGGAATATGGAATTTTTATCGGTAACCTTTGCAAGGAAAATTGAGAAATATGCGAAAAACAACCCTGTACACTCCCTTAGGGATAGAATTAAAAAAAAAACCGTTAAAACACTTTCCACAGTTTCTAACCCTTTTACACCCTCTTAGGGGTGGAATTTCTGAAAATCCTGAAATTGAAGCCTTTATAAAAACCCTGAAATTAGTTTTTAAACATTTGTATGAGTAACATTTGCAAGCAAAAACCAAGGCGATATCTCATCGTGCTTAAGAGATATTGAGAAATACGTAAAAACATATTTAACGCTTTTACACCCTCTTAGGGGTGGAATTTTTGAAAATCCTGAAATTGGTTTATAAACATTTGTATGAGTAACATTTGCAAGCAAAAACCAAGGCGATATCTCATCGTGCCTACGAGATATTGAGAAATACGTAAAAACATATTTAACCCTTTTACTTCCCCTTCGGGGTAAAGTTTTTTTTAAATCCTGAAATTCGTTTCTAAACATTTGTATGAGTAACATTTGCAAGCAAAAACCAACGCGATATCTCATCGTGCTTAAGAGATATTGAAAAACACGTAAAAACATATTCAACCTTTTTACACCCTCCTAGGGGTTGAATTTATATAAACCCTGAAATTGTTCTAAAAAATTTGTATGAGTAACATTTGTAAGCAAAAACCAAGGCGATATCTCATCGTGCCTAAGAGATATTGAAAAATACGTAAAAACACATTCAACCCTTTTACACCCCCTTGAGGGTGGAATTTTTTAAAATCCTCAAATTCGTTTTTAAACATTTGTATGAGTAACATTTGCAAGCAAAAATCAAGGCGATATCTCATCGTGCTTAAGAGATATTGAGAAATACGTAAAAACATATTTACGCCTTTTACACCTCCTTAGGGGTGGAATTCCTGAAAATCCTGAAATGGGTTTCTAAACATTTGTATGAGCAACATTTGCAAGCAAAAACCAAGGCGTTATCTCATCGTGCCTAAGAGATATTGAGAAATACGTAAAAACATATTTAACCTTTTTACCCCTCCTTAGGGGTGGAATTTCTAAAATTCCCTTCTTAGAAAGCGTCTATGACACGAAGGGAATATATCCCTAGAATTTTAAGTTTCTAGGCCCAGGGGTTTGGGCTGGGCGTTGATGAGTCAGTCAGTCAGTCAGTCAGGACTTTTCTTTTTATATATTTATATAGATTGGAATATGGAATTCGTATCGGTAACCTTTGCAAGGAAAATTGAGAAATATGCGAAAAACAACCCTGTACACTCCCTTAGGGATAGAATAAAAAAAAACCGTTAAAACACTTTCTACAGTTTCTAACCCTTTCACAGCCCCTTAGGGGTAGAATTTCTAAAAATCCTGAAATTGGTTTTTAAACATTTGTATGAGCAACATTTGCAAGCAAAAACCAAGGCAATATCTCATCGTGCTTAAGAGATATTCAGAAACACGTAAAAACATATTCAACCCTTTTACACCCCCCTAGGGGTGGAATTTATATAAATCCTGAAATAGGTTTTTAAACATTTGTATGCATAACATTTACAAGCATAAACCAAGGCGATATCTCATCGTGCCTAAAAGATATTAAGAAATACGTAAAAACATATTTAACCCTTTTACACCCCCTTAGGGGTGGAATTTCTAAAATTCCTTTCTCAGTGAGCGTCCATGAGATGATGGGAATATATCCCTAGAATTTCAAGTTTCTAGACCCAGGGGTTTGGGCTGGCCGTTATGAGTCAGTCAGTCAGGACTTTTCTTTTTATATATATAGATTGGAATATGGAATTTGTATCGGTAACCTTTGCAAGGAAAATTGAGAAAAATGCGAAAAACAACCCTGTACACTACCTTAGGGATAGAATTAAAAAAAAAACCGTTAAAACACTTTCCACAGTTGCTAACCCTTTTACACCCTCTTAGGGGTGGAATTTCTAAAAATCCTGAAATTGAATCCTTTATAAAAACCCTGAAATAAGTTTTTAAACATTTGTATGAGTAACATTTGCAAGCAAAAACCAAGGCGATATCTCATCGTGCTTAAGAGATATTGAGAGATACGTAAAAACATATTTACGCCTTTTACACCCCTTTAGGGGTGGAATTTCTAAAAATCCTGAAATGGGTTTCTAAACATTTGTATGAGCAACATTTGCAAGCAAAAACCAAGGCGATATCTCATCGTGCCTAAGAGATATTGAGAAATACGTAAAAACATTTCTAACCCTTTCACACCCCCTTAGGGGTGGAATTTTTAAAATTCGCTTTTTAGTGAGCGTCTATGACACGATGGGAATATATCCCTAGAATTTCAAGTTTCTAGGCCTAGGGCTTTGGGCTGGGCGTTCATGAGTCAGTCAGTCAGTCAGTCAGGACTTTTCTTTTTATATATATATAGATTGGAATATGGAATTTGTATCGGTAACCTTTGCAAGGAAAATTGAGAAATATGCGAAAAACAACCCTGTACACTCCCTTAGGGATAGAATAAAAAAAAACCGTTAAAACACTTTCTACAGTTTCTAACCCTTTTACACCCTGTAACAATTTTATTCTTTTGATGATTCAGTTTATTTAGTAATTTTTATGGTAATCTGTTATTCTCTGGGCATGACAATGGAAAAATGTCCCTCGAGACTCATGTAACTATCATAACATTTAATGAATTCATGAAATTTCATATATATATATACATAATATACATCATATTAATCGACAGTCTTACTACAATACACTCACATCATCAGAACTCATAAAGTGATGTTGATATTCACAGACATTTGGCTTTCTTTATTCAAACCTTTTGATTTTAGCAATTATCAATCCTGCAATAACTTTATGAGGGGTTATACGGACACCGCCAGAACGACAAGTGACTCGAGATATCACAATATACAGGGATATGCTCGAATATTTCATAAACTAAGATATTAAATCAAAACTTAGCTTTACGGAATGTTGTTGACACCATCGCAAACCGCTCTCAATTGTAGACGGGATGCGGGGAGCCGTATACAGATGGACCGACGACGTTTACTGTTAGCCTCACGAGCAACGAACACACCTTGTTCGAACTATTCGGTACTGCGATGGAAGGTGTATTCAGAAATATGTAAAAACATATTTAACCCTTTTACACCCTCTTAGGGGTAGAATTTTTTAAAATCCTGATATTGGTTTTTAAACATCTGTATGAGTAACATTTGCAAACAAAAACCAAGGCGATATCTCATCGTGCCTAAGAGATATTGAGAAATACGTAAAAACATATTTAACCCTTTTACACCCCCGCAGGGGTTGAATTTCTAAAAATCCTGAAACTGTTCTATAAACATTTGTCTGAGTAACATTTGCAAGCAAAAACCAAGGCGATATCTCATCGTGCCTAAGAGATATTGAGAAACACGTAAAAACATATTTAACCCTTTTACACCCTCTTAGGAGTAGAATTTCTAAAAATCCTGAAATTGGTTTTTAAACATTTGTATGAGCAACATTTGCAAGCAAAAACCAAGCCGATATCTCATCGTGCCTAGAAGATATTGAGAAATACGTAAAAACATATCTAGTCCTTTTACACCCCCTTAGGGGTAAAATTTCTAAAAATTTTGAAATTGGTTTTTGAACATTTGTATGAGCAACATTTGCAAGCAAAAACCAAGGCGATATCTCATCGTGCCTAAGAGATATTGAGAAATACGTAAAAACATATTTAACCCTTTTACACCCGCTTAGGGGTGAAATTTCTAAAACTCCTGAAATTAGTTTTTAATCATTTGTATGAGTAACATTTGCAAGCAAAAACCAAGGCGCTATCTCATCGTGCCTAAGAGATATTGAGAAATACGTAAAAACATATTTAACCCTTTTACACCCCCTTAGGGATAGAATTTCTAAAAATCCTGAAATAAGTTTTTAAACATTTGTATGAGTAACATTTGCAAGCAAAAACCAAAGCGATATCTCATCGTGCCTAAGAGATATTGAGAAATACGTAAAAACATATTTAACCCTTTTACATCCGCTTAGGGGTGAAATTTCTAAAACTCCTGAAATTGGTTTTTAATCATTTGTATTAGTAACATTTGCAAGCAAAAACCAAGGCGCTATCTCATCGTGCCTAAGAGATATTGAGAAATACGTAAAAACATATTTAACCCTTTTACACCCCCTTAGGAGTGGAATTTCTAAAATTCCCTTCTTAGTGAGCGTCTACGACACGAAGGGAATATATCTCGAGACTTTCAAGTTTCTAGGCCCAGGGGTTTGGGCTGGGTGTTGATGAGTCAGTCAGTCAGTCAGTCAGTCAGTCAGTCAGGACTTTTCTTTATATATATATAGATTGGAATATGGAATTTTTATCGGTAACCTTTGCAAGGAAAATTGAGAAATATGCGAAAAACAACCCTGTACACTCCCTTAGGGATAGAATTAAAAAAAAAACCGTTAAAACACTTTCCACAGTTTCTAACCCTTTTACACCCTCTTAGGGGTGGAATTTCTGAAAATCCTGAAATTGAAGCCTTTATAAAAACCCTGAAATTAGTTTTTAAACATTTGTATGAGTAACATTTGCAAGCAAAAACCAAGGCGATATCTCATCGTGCTTAAGAGATATTGAGAAATACGTAAAAACATATTTAACGCTTTTACACCCTCTTAGGGGTGGAATTTTTGAAAATCCTGAAATTGGTTTATAAACATTTGTATGAGTAACATTTGCAAGCAAAAACCAAGGCGATATCTCATCGTGCCTACGAGATATTGAGAAATACGTAAAAACATATTTAACCCTTTTACTTCCCCTTCGGGGTAAAGTTTTTTTTAAATCCTGAAATTCGTTTCTAAACATTTGTATGAGTAACATTTGCAAGCAAAAACCAACGCGATATCTCATCGTGCTTAAGAGATATTGAAAAACACGTAAAAACATATTCAACCTTTTTACACCCTCCTAGGGGTTGAATTTATATAAACCCTGAAATTGTTCTAAAAAATTTGTATGAGTAACATTTGTAAGCAAAAACCAAGGCGATATCTCATCGTGCCTAAGAGATATTGAAAAATACGTAAAAACACATTCAACCCTTTTACACCCCCTTGAGGGTGGAATTTTTTAAAATCCTCAAATTCGTTTTTAAACATTTGTATGAGTAACATTTGCAAGCAAAAATCAAGGCGATATCTCATCGTGCTTAAGAGATATTGAGAAATACGTAAAAACATATTTACGCCTTTTACACCTCCTTAGGGGTGGAATTCCTGAAAATCCTGAAATGGGTTTCTAAACATTTGTATGAGCAACATTTGCAAGCAAAAACCAAGGCGTTATCTCATCGTGCCTAAGAGATATTGAGAAATACGTAAAAACATATTTAACCTTTTTACCCCTCCTTAGGGGTGGAATTTCTAAAATTCCCTTGTTAGAAAGCGTCTATGACACGAAGGGAATATATCCCTAGAATTTTAAGTTTCTAGGCCCAGGGGTTTGGGCTGGGCGTTGATGAGTCAGTCAGTCAGTCAGTCAGGACTTTTCTTTTTATATATTTATATAGATTGGAATATGGAATTCGTATCGGTAACCTTTGCAAGGAAAATTGAGAAATATGCGAAAAACAACCCTGTACACTCCCTTAGGGATAGAATAAAAAAAAACCGTTAAAACACTTTCTACAGTTTCTAACCCTTTTACACCCTGTAACAATTTTATTCTTTTGATGATTCAGTTTATTTAGTAATTTTTATGGTAATCTGTTATTCTCTGGGCATGACAATGGAAAAATGTCCCTCGAGACTCATGTAACTATCATAACATTTAATGAATTCATGAAATTTCATATATATATATACATAATATACATCATATTAATCGACAGTCTTACTACAATACACTCACATCATCAGAACTCATAAAGTGATGTTGATATTCACAGACATTTGGCTTTCTTTATTCAAACCTTTTGATTTTAGCAATTATCAATCCTGCAATAACTTTATGAGGGGTTATACGGACACCGCCAGAACGACAAGTGACTCGAGATATCACAATATACAGGGATATGCTCGAATATTTCATAAACTAAGATATTAAATCAAAACTTAGCTTTACGGAATGTTGTTGACACCATCGCAAACCGCTCTCAATTGTAGACGGGATGCGGGGAGCCGTATACAGATGGACCGACGACGTTTACTGTTAGCCTCACGAGCAACGATCACACCTTGTTCGAACTATTCGGTACTGCGATGGAAGGTGTATTCAGAAATATGTAAAAACATATTTAACCCTTTTACACCCTCTTAGGGGTGGAATTTTTTAAAATCCTGATATTGGTTTTTAAACATCTGTATGAGTAACATTTGCAAACAAAAACCAAGGCGATATCTCATTGTGCCTAAGAGATATTGAGAAATACGTAAAAACATATTTAACCCTTTTACACCCCCGCAGGGGTTGAATTTCTAAAAATCCTGAAACTGTTCTATAAACATTTGTCTGAGTAACATTTGCAAGCAAAAACCAAGGCGATATCTCATCGTGCCTAAGAGATATTGAGAAACACGTAAAAGCATATTTAACCCTTTTACACCCTTTTGAGGGTGGAATTTTTTAAAATCCTCAAATTCGTTTTTAAACATTTGTATGAGTAACATTTGCAAGCAAAAATCAAGGCGATATCTCATCGTGCTTAAGAGATATTGAGAAATACGTAAAAACATATTTACGCCTTTTACACCTCCTTAGGGGTGGAATTCCTGAAAATCCTGAAATGGGTTTCTAAACATTTGTATGAGCAACATTTGCAAGCAAAAACCAAGGCGTTATCTCATCGTGCCTAAGAGATATTGAGAAATACGTAAAAACATATTTAACCTTTTTACCCCTCCTTAGGGGTGGAATTTCTAAAATTCCCTTCTTAGAAAGCGTCTATGACACGAAGGGAATATATCCCTAGAATTTTAAGTTTCTAGGCCCAGGGGTTTGGGCTGGGCGTTGATGAGTCAGTCAGTCAGTCAGTCAGGACTTTTCTTTTTATATATTTATATAGATTGGAATATGGAATTCGTATCGGTAACCTTTGCAAGGAAAATTGAGAAATATGCGAAAAACAACCCTGTACACTCCCTTAGGGATAGAATAAAAAAAAACCGTTAAAACACTTTCTACAGTTTCTAACCCTTTTACAACCTGTAACAATTTTATTCTTTTGATGATTCAGTTTATTTAGTAATTTTTATGGTAATCTGTTATTCTCTGGGCATGACAATGGAAAAATGTCCCTCGAGACTCATGTAACTATCATAACATTTAATGAATTCATGAAATTTCATATATATATATACATAATATACATCATATTAATCGACAGTCTTACTACAATACACTCACATCATCAGAACTCATAAAGTGATGTTGATATTCACAGACATTTGGCTTTCTTTATTCAAACCTTTTGATTTTAGCAATTATCAATCCTGCAATAACTTTATGAGGGGTTATACGGACACCGCCAGAACGACAAGTGACTCGAGATATCACAATATACAGGGATATGCTCGAATATTTCATAAACTAAGATATTAAATCAAAACTTAGCTTTACGGAATGTTGTTGACACCATCGCAAACCGCTCTCAATTGTAGACGGGATGCGGGGAGCCGTATACAGATGGACCGACGACGTTTACTGTTAGCCTCACGAGCAACGAACACACCTTGTTCGAACTATTCGGTACTGCGATGGAAGGTGTATTCAGAAATATGTAAAAACATATTTAACCCTTTTACACCCTCTTAGGGGTGGAATTTTTTAAAATCCTGATATTGGTTTTTAAACATCTGTATGAGTAACATTTGCAAACAAAAACCAAGGCGATATCTCATTGTGCCTAAGAGATATTGAGAAATACGTAAAAACATATTTAACCCTTTTACACCCCCGCAGGGGTTGAATTTCTAAAAATCCTGAAACTGTTCTATAAACATTTGTCTGAGTAACATTTGCAAGCAAAAACCAAGGCGATATCTCATCGTGCCTAAGAGATATTGAGAAACACGTAAAAGCATATTTAACCCTTTTACACCCTTTTGAGGGTGGAATTTTTCAAAATCCTGAAATCAGTTTTTAAACATTTGTATGGGTAACATTTGCAAGCAAAAACCAAGGCGATATCTCATTGTGCCTAAGAGATATTGAGAAATACGTAAAAACATATTTAACCCTTTTACACTTCCTTAGGGGTGGAATTTCTAAAATTCCCTTCTTAGTGAGCGTCCATGACACGAAGGGAATATATCCCTAGAATTTCAAGTTTCTAGACCCAGGGGTTTGGGCTGGCCGTTATGAGTCAGTCAGACAGTCAGGACTTTTCTTTTTATATATATAGATTGGAATATGGAATTTGTATCGGTAACCTTTGCAAGGAAAATTGAGAAATATGCGAAAAACAACCCTGTACACTACCTTAGGGATAGAATTAAAAAAAAAACCGTTGAAACACTTTCCACAGTTTCTAACCCTTTTACACCCTTTTAGGGGTGGAATTTCTTAAAATCCTGAAATTGAATCCTTTATAAAACCTTGAAATTAGTTTTTAAACATTTGTATGAGTAACATTTGCAAGCAAAAATCAAGGCGATATCTCATCGTGCTTAAGAGATATTGAGAAATACGTAAAAACATGTTTACGCCTTTTACACCTCCTTAGGGGTGGAATTCCTGAAAATCCTGAAATGGGTTTCTAAACATTTCTATGAGCAACATTTGCAAGCAAAAACCAAGGCGTTATCTCATCGTGCCTAAGAGATATTGAGAAATTCGTAAAAACATATTTAACCTTTTTACCCCTCCTTAGGGGTGGAATTTCTAAAATTCCCTTCTTAGAAAGCGTCTATGACACGAAGGGAATATATCCCTAGAATTTTAAGTTTCTAGGCCCAGGGGTTTGGGCTGGGCGTTGATGAGTCAGTCAGTCAGTCAGTCAGGACTTTTCTTTTTATATATTTATATAGATTGGAATATGGAATTTGTATCGGTAACCTTAGCATGGAAAATTGAGAAATATGCGAAAAACAACCCTGTACACTCCCTTGGGGATAGAATAAAAAAAAACCGTTAAAGCACTTTCTACAGTTTCTAACCCTTTCACAGCCCCTTAGGGGTAGAATTTCTAAAAATCCTGAAATTAGTTTTTAAACATTTGTATGAGCAACATTTGCAAGCAAAAACCAAGGCAATATCTCATCGTGCTTAAGAGATATTGAGAAACACGTAAAAACATATTCAACCCTTTTACACCCCCCTAGGGGTGGAATTTATATAAATCCTGAAACAGGTTTTTAAACATTTGTATGCATAACATTTACAAGCATAAACCAAGGCGATATCTCATCGTGCCTAAAAGATATTAAGAAATACGTAAAAACATATTTAACCCTTTTACACCCCCTTAGGGGTGGAATTTCTAAAATTCCTTTCTCAGTGAGCGTCCATGAGATGATGGGAATATATCCCTAGAATTTCAAGTTTCTAGACCCAGGGGTTTGGGCTGGCCGTTATGAGTCAGTCAGTCAGGACTTTTCTTTTTATATATATAGATTGGAATATGGAATTTGTATCGGTAACCTTTGCAAGGAAAATTGAGAAATATGCGAAAAACAACCCTGTACACTCCCTTAGGGATAGAATTAAAAAAAAAACCGTTAAAACACTTTCCACAGTTTCTAACCCTTTTACACCCTCTAAGGGGTGGAATTTCTGAAAATCCTGAAATTGAATCCTTTATAAAAACCCTGAAAATAGTTTTTAAACATTTGTATGAGTAACATTTGCAAGCAAAAACCAAGGCGATATCTCATCGTGCTTAAGAGATATTGAGAAATACGTAAAAACATATTTAACGCTTTTACACCCTCTTAAGGGTGGAATTTTTGAAAATCCTGAAATTGGTTTATAAACATTTGTATGAGTAACATTTGCAAGCAAAAACCAAGGCGATATCTCATCGTGCCTACGAGATATTGAGAAATACGTAAAAACATATTTAACCCTTTTACTTCCCCTTCGGGGTAAAGTTTCTTTTAAATCCTGAAATTCGTTTCTAAACATTTGTATGAGTAACATTTGCAAGCAAAAACCAACGCGATATCTCATCGTGCTTAAGAGATATTGAAAAACACGTAAAAACATATTCAACCTTTTTACACCCTCCTAGGGGTTGAATTTATATAAACCCTGAAATTGTTCTAAAACATTTGTATGAGTAACATTTGTAAGCAAAAACCAAGGCGATATCTCATCGTGCCTAAGAGATATTGAAAAATACGTAAAAACACATTCAACCCTTTTACACCCCCTTGAGGGTGGAATTTTTTAAAATCCTGAAATTAGTTTTTAAACATTTGTATGAGTAACATTTGCAAGCAAAAATCAAGGCGATATCTCATCGTGCTTAAGAGATATTGAGAAATACGTAAAAACATATTTACGCCTTTTACACCTCCTTAGGGGTGGAATTCCTGAAAATCCTGAAATGGGTTTCTAAACATTTGTATGAGCAACATTTGCAAGCAAAAACCAAGGCGTTATCTCATCGTGCCTAAGAGATATTGAGAAATACGTAAAAACATATTTAACCTTTTTACCCCTCCTTAGGGGTGGAATTTCTAAAATTCCCTTCTTAGAAAGCGTCTATGACACGAAGGGAATATATCCCAAGAATTTTAAGTTTCTAGGCCCAGGGGTTTGGGCTGGGCGTTGATGAGTCAGTCAGTCAGTCAGTCAGGACTTTTCTTTTTATATATTTATATAGATTGGAATATGGAATTCGTATCGGTAACCTTTGCAAGGAAATTTGAGAAATATTCGAAAAACAACCCTGTACACTCCCTTAGGGATAGAATAGAAAAAAACCGTTAAAACACTTTCTACAGTTTCTAACCCTTTCACAGCCCCTTAGGGGTAGAATTTCTAAAAATCCTGAAATTGGTTTTTAAACATTTGTATGAGCAACATTTGCAAGCCGAAACCAAGGCGATATCTCATCGTGCCTAAGAGATATTGAGAAACACGTAAAAACATATTTAACCCTTTTACACCCCCTTGAGGGTGGAATTTTTCAAAATCCTGAAATCAGTTTTTAAACATTTGTATGGGTAACATTTGCAAGCAAAAACCAAGGCGATATCTCATTGTGCCTAAGAGATTATGAGAAATACGTAAAAACATATTTAACCCTTTTACACTTCCTTAGGGGTGGAATTTCTAAAATTCCCTTCTTAGTGAGCGTCCATGACACGAAGGGAATATATCTCTAGAATTTCAAGTTTCTAGACCCAGGGGTTTGGGCTGGCCGTTATGAGTCAGTCAGACAGTCAGGACTTTTCTTTTTATATATATAGATTTGAATATGGAATTTGTATCGGTAACCTGTACACTACCTTAGGGATAGAATTAAAAAAAAACCGTTAAAACACTTTCCACAGTTGCTAACCCTTTTACACCCTCTTAGGGGTGGAATTTCTAAAAATCCTGAAATTGAATCCTTTATAAAAACCCTGAAATAAGTTTTTAAACATTTGTATGAGTAACATTTGCAAACAAAAACCAAGGCGATATCTCATCGTGCTTAAGAGATATTGAGAAATACGTAAAAACATATTTACGCCTTTTACACCCCTTTAGGGGTGGAATTTCTAAAAATCCTGAAATGGGTTTCTAAACATTCGTATGAGCAACATTTGCAAGCAAAAACCAAGGCGATATCTCATCGTGCCTAAGAGATATTGAGAAATACGTAAAAACATTTCTAATCCTTTCACACCCCCTTAGGGGTGGAATTTTTAAAATTCGCTTTTTAGTGAGCGTCTATGACACGATGGGAATATATCCCTAGAATTTCAAGTTTCTAGGCCTAGGGCTTTGGGCTGGGCGTTCATGAGTCAGTCAGTCAGTCAGTCAGGACTTTTCTTTTTATATATATATAGATTGGAATATGGAATTTGTATCGGTAACCTTTGCAAGGAAAATTGAGAAATATGCGAAAAACAACCCTGTACACTCCCTTAGGGATAGAATAAAAAAAAACCGTTAAAACACTTTCTACAGTTTCTAACCCTTTTACACCCTGTAACAATTTTATTCTTTTGATGATTCAGTTTATTTAGTAATTTTTATGGTAATCTGTTATTCTCTGGGCATGACAATGGAAAAATGTCCCTCGAGACTCATGTAACTATCATAACATTTAATGAATTCATGAAATTTCATATATATATATACATAATATACATCATATTAATCGACAGTCTTACTACAATACACTCACATCATCAGAACTCATAAAGTGATGTTGATATTCACAGACATTTGGCTTTCTTTATTCAAACCTTTTGATTTTAGCAATTATCAATCCTGCAATAACTTTATGAGGGGTTATACGGACACCGCCAGAACGACAAGTGACTCGAGATATCACAATATACAGGGATATGCTCGAATATTTCATAAACTAAGATATTAAATCAAAACTTAGCTTTACGGAATGTTGTTGACACCATCGCAAACCGCTCTCAATTGTAGACGGGATGCGGGGAGCCGTATACAGATGGACCGACGACGTTTACTGTTAGCCTCACGAGCAACGAACACACCTTGTTCGAACTATTCGGTACTGCGATGGAAGGTGTATTCAGAAATATGTAAAAACATATTTAACCCTTTTACACCCTCTTAGGGGTAGAATTTTTTAAAATCCTGATATTGGTTTTTAAACATCTGTATGAGTAACATTTGCAAACAAAAACCAAGGCGATATCTCATCGTGCCTAAGAGATATTGAGAAATACGTAAAAACATATTTAACCCTTTTACACCCCCGCAGGGGTTGAATTTCTAAAAATCCTGAAACTGTTCTATAAACATTTGTCTGAGTAACATTTGCAAGCAAAAACCAAGGCGATATCTCATCGTGCCTAAGAGATATTGAGAAACACGTAAAAACATATTTAACCCTTTTACACCCTCTTAGGAGTAGAATTTCTAAAAATCCTGAAATTGGTTTTTAAACATTTGTATGAGCAACATTTGCAAGCAAAAACCAAGCCGATATCTCATCGTGCCTAGAAGATATTGAGAAATACGTAAAAACATATCTAGTCCTTTTACACCCCCTTAGGGGTAAAATTTCTAAAAATTTTGAAATTGGTTTTTGAACATTTGTATGAGCAACATTTGCAAGCAAAAACCAAGGCGATATCTCATCGTGCCTAAGAGATATTGAGAAATACGTAAAAACATATTTAACCCTTTTACACCCGCTTAGGGGTGAAATTTCTAAAACTCCTGAAATTGGTTTTTAATCATTTGTATGAGTAACATTTGCAAGCAAAAACCAAGGCGCTATCTCATCGTGCCTAAGAGATATTGAGAAATACGTAAAAACATATTTAACCCTTTTACACCCCCTTAGGGATGGAATTTCTAAAAATCCTGAAATAAGTTTTTAAACATTTGTATGAGTAACATTTGCAAGCAAAAACCAAAGCGATATCTCATCGTGCCTAAGAGATATTGAGAAATACGTAAAAACATATTTAACCCTTTTACATCCGCTTAGGGGTGAAATTTCTAAAACTCCTGAAATTGGTTTTTAATCATTTGTATGAGTAACATTTGCAAGCAAAAACCAAGGCGCTATCTCATCGTGCCTAAGAGATATTGAGAAATACGTAAAAACATATTTAACCCTTTTACACCCCCTTAGGAGTGGAATTTCTAAAATTCCCTTCTTAGTGAGCGTCTACGACACGAAGGGAATATATCTCGAGACTTTCAAGTTTCTAGGCCCAGGGGTTTGGGCTGGGTGTTGATGAGTCAGTCAGTCAGTCAGTCAGTCAGTCAGTCAGGACTTTTCTTTATATATATATAGATTGGAATATGGAATTTTTATCGGTAACCTTTGCAAGGAAAATTGAGAAATATGCGAAAAACAACCCTGTACACTCCCTTAGGGATAGAATAAAAAAAAAACCGTTAAAACACTTTCTACAGTTTCTACCCCTTTTACACCCCCTTAGGGGTGGAATTTCTAAAAATTTTGAAATTGGTTCTTGAACATTTGTATGAGCAACATTTGCAAGCAAAAACCAAGGCGATATCTCATCGTGCCAAAGAGATATACAGAAATACGTAAAAACATATTTAACCCTTTTACATTCCCTTAGGGGTGGAATTTCTAAAAATCCTGAACTTGGTTTTCAAATATTTGTGTGAGTAACATTTGCAAGCAAAAACCAAGGCGATATCTCATCGTGCCTAAGAGATATTGAGAAATACGTAAAAATATATTTAACCCTTTTACACCCCCATAAGGGTGGAATTTCTAAAAATCCTGAAATTGGTTTTTAAACATTTTTATGAGTAACATTTGGAAGCGAAAACCAAGGCGATATCTCATCCTGCCTAAGAGATATTGAGAAATACGTAAAAACATATTTAACCCTTTTACACCCCCTTAGGGGTGGAATTCCTAAAATTCCCTTCTTAGTGAGCGTCTACGACACGAAGGGAATATATCCCTAGAATTTCAAGTGTCTAGGCCCAGGGATTTGGGCTGGGCGTTGATGATTCAGTCAGTCAGGACTTTTTTTATATATATATAGATTTGTGAGAAATATAAAAACTATCGTTATTTAATTTTCATACGGTGTAAACACCAGCTTATACCGCGGGCCCACGCCTTATCAGCTCGTTAAGGCCGCGAAAATAGCTGATGCCGCGGGGTCGCCGCTGCCGCCGCCGCCGCCGCTGCCGCCGTCTCGGTATTAGCTTATTTAAGAGTTAGCTGATTGATTTTGATAGACCCTCATCGATATGGATACACGTTAGAAACATCCATGGACAGCTGTGATAAGCGGTCCTACGGGTTGTGGTAAAACATATTTTGTAAAAAAATTCTTTAAATACAGATTAAGATTAAGATGTAGCGCTCGTACGCTGTATATGCGAGTGTGCTCTAAACGTTTTACAGGGAAACGTGAGTCTGAACAACGTGCAAAAGAATCATCTTCGGAGGCACGCGACAATTCTTCGACGACTAGCCGCCAAAAGGGGAAATTGGAGCGGTAAGAGGAAGATCATCGTCGAGCACTGTGTCGGATTTCTCAAGTTGCTTCTTGTGCCTGTCTTGGCCTACACGAGACATGGAATATGCCAGAAAGATAGTACTTATTCCTCATGATAACATACATCGTCTTGCTGGACTCGCCATTACTGCTGCTACTACTACTACTACTACTACTACTAGTGCAGACCCGTTGCCTTCCGTACAGACTACCGGTACGCCATTATCGCGCCTCGACTCTGAGCTGAGTGAAATTCTAAACTCTCACTCGTACAAGAGCGAGAGAGAGAAATGGATAGCGTACCAGCAGGTTTTACAGCGTTATCTTCACATGGTCGAGTACGATAATGCAGTACCGAGAATTTTATCAAAACGAAAAATAATAATACTCGATAACCACGACAATAAATCCGACGACGTTTTAATGAACAAAGTTAAATCCCGACTCAATGACACACTTATTATCGATAGCGTACCAAAAAAATTTTTATCTAAAGCAATATCGTTGCTTCGCAATTTGCATCGCAGCGCCGTTGGTAAAAAAATGACATGGGATCGTAACGGTGTTGTTTCCATAGATGGCAGAAGAATTTCAAATGTCAATATCGTTGATCTTGTTAGCGATGCTATGCGAGCTAGAAAACGCGAGAAACCCATCGGACGATCTCACTTTGCCAAACTCCTGCGAGCGATACAGATGCCACGCGAATTTATCGGCAATCCCGAGTTACTACACGAGCCTACACCTACATCATCCTCGACACCACAGCGGCGTCTTATTTTACCACGCGATAACGACAGTAGCAGCAGCAATAGCAGCAACAGTAGCAACAACAACAACAACGAGGCCGAGACCGCACACTCAAACAGAGATTTAATGCTCACGGCTGAAAACGACATCATCGAGGGTAGGAGGGGGATGAAGAAGAGGACGAACAATTGCAAAACATCGCATAAGCAGAATATCGACCCCCCACTCAGTTAGAAAAGAAAAAGAAAAAGAATCCATTTAACTGATCATCGCTAAAATTATGAAAATTCTTCAAAAAATCTATTATGACACCGCTCATCGTGCTTCCTATTCTCGAGCAAAAAATTTGGCCCAGGTGGATCGAAGAGTAGCGCGAAAAAATGTTTTGCCATGGCTCGAGACACAGGATTCATATAACATGCATCGTCTCGTGCGACGACGATTTCCCCGTCGTACGTACAGCGTGAGTAATATAGACGATGTATGGGAGGCTGATTTAGCTGATATTCGCTCGATAGCCACGTACAACGATGGGTACGCGTATCTGCTTGTTGTTATCGATGTGTTGAGCAAATACGCGTGGGTAGAGGCTTTGCGTGACAAAACGAGCGCAAACGTGGCCCGCGGTCTCACACGCATACTCGCACGCAGTAACAATCGTCGCCCGCAGCAATTGCAAACTGATCGAGGCAAAGAATTTATCGGCGCTCCGTTTCAGCAAATTCTCAAGAAAAAGAATATCGATTTTCGCGCTGCTCGTAACCATGATATAAAAGCCACGATTACCGAACGCTTTAATCGAACAATAAAAGATCGAATGTAGCGCTACTTTACATACACGCGAAATAAGCGTTACATCGATGAACGCTCGGATCATCGTTCCTGATAAATATGAGCTCCAAGGATAGCTCTTTCTTTGTCGTACTACCGAGCAACAGTAGTATGCAGTATTTTCCGAATAATACGACGACGAAATTTATTACAAAACTACTGCGTCATATACGCTTGCACGGAGAATGGTCTGTTTCTTTTGTGGAAATTGCTTATCCAATGACTCTTTTACATGTTCCTACTGTAATCTCGTAACTTTTGAGGATGGTGATTATGATTTATCGGGTTTAAATCTTTTAACACGTAGACGCGCTGACAGAGACCAAGTTGCACCTGGTGTATATCGCTCTATAGACGGTCTTTTGGAGAGTATAAATAAGTTACCTCACGTGGCTGGACATTTGCGCTTTCAATCGCTTCCGAGCGGGCAGGTCGAAGTGGCGCGCGTATGCGACGATCTACGCTACCACGAGTTTCGCGTATCGCCCGCTATCGCAAGGCTACTAGGATTCTCAGAAGAGGCCTGTAGGTCAGTAATGATAGAACCGCATTGCGAATACACAGGGTCGAGGCCTGCATCTCTCACCGGTGCTATACCAGGTAGCATGTTTCTATACACAGATATCTGCGAGAGCTATATCACAGGCGATGTACAAACACCCCTCTTACGAGTTGTTCCCATTGATACTGATGACTGTCAGTATGGTTCGATAAAAATTAAATCGTTTTCAACGCCAGGATATATACCTCACTTGCGCAATAATTTACACACTATCGAGATCGATATAAGAGACGAATTTGGGGATCCTATACCATTCGAGCAGGGAACGTTGACTGTGACACTACATTTCAAAAGGTCCCACGATTGATTACACCACTATGGATGATATTGACAGTGTGCAGCACGGATGGGGCCGTCGCCGGTACGGCGGTATTAGCCATGTTTATATCGGAACACCTAATCAACGAGGACACGGTATCGGCAGCTTTCTCGGGGGCCTGTTTCGTCGAGTGTTACCACTTTTAAAGAAGGACGCTAAAGCAGTTGAAAAAGAGGCGTTGCGCGCTGGTGTAAACGTAGCCGGTGATATCCTCGATAGAAATATAGCTGTGAAAGATGCTATTCGCGAGAGAGCGAGAGAATCAGGCAGTAATCTCAAACGCAAAGCTTCTGAAAAAATTGACACTCTCATGCGGGGGTCTGGTTATAAAAAGCACAAAATTTCGCGAACTCCTCATTCATCGGACGAACGTAAACCACGACGTATCTCCCGTAAAAATAAAAGTGTAATAAAGAGAAAAGTAATAAAGAAGAAGAAGAATAATAAGAACAATAAGAAGAAGAAGTCTCGTCAACGAATAGTTGTATTTTTGGATAGCTGAAACAAGATAGCTTTTCTACATGCGCACTCGTGCGAGTGTCTTAAATCGGAACCTGAATTATTTTCACTCCCACCGACGCAAACTACTATCGAAGGCTCCAATTGGGTGTATTACAAGCCAATATCTTCGCTAACAGATGATTCACCGATTCAATTTGTTATTCCTGGACAGGGTGATGTGTATATCGATCTCGCGCATACTATGCTTAGTCTGAGAGTCAAAATAACATCCACTACTACGGAAATTGCCGCGGGTACATCGTCGAAAGTAAGTGCCGGCCCTGTAAACAATCTCTTGCATTCTATGTTTAATCAGGTGGATGTATACCTGAATCAAAAATTAGTTTCACCTCCAAATAATGCCTACGCTTATCGAACGTACATAGAAACACTTTTGAATTACGGTACAGCAGCAAAAAATTCGCATCTCACGAGCGTTCTCTGGTACGACGATACCCTTGAAAAAATGGATGATATAACATCGGAAAATACGGGTCTTGTGAAGAGAAAACAATTTTTAAATGTCGAAAAAACTGTAGACTTGCTCGGTCATCTGCATTGCGATATATTCAATCAGGAGCGGTTCCTATTAAACGGCGTCGAGATGCGACTACGGTTGGTGCGGTCTAGAGATTCATTTTGTCTTGTGGGGGATACAAAGAATGGTCAATGCGGCTCAAAGATTCTCGAGGCATCGCTTCTCGTTCGTAGAACAAAAATAGCTCCTGGTGTGCTGCTCTCGCATGCTAGAACTCTGCCAAAATCTACGGCTAAATATCCTCTTACGAGAGTCGAGGTAAAAGCCGTTTCAATACACTCTGGTGTTCATGGAGAGAATATCGATAATATCGTGTTAGGTCAATTGCCGAAGCGTATAATTATCGGTTTTGTCGATAGCACGGCGACTTCAGTATGAATCCATTCAATTTCCAAAATTACAAGATAAATTATCTCTCGTTGTATGTAGATGGTGCTCAAATACCTTCCAAACCGTTACAACCTGATTTCACGAAAAATCATCTATATGTGGATGCTTTTCAAACGTTGTTTTCGGGAACTGGAATACATTTCTTGAACGACGGTAATTCGATCGATCGCGATAATTATCGCGATGGATACTGTCTGTTTGCTTTTGATGATACCCGATCTTACGGCGAACAGCAACACACACTGGAATTTAATAAAGCACGGTAGTGTGAGAATAGAGGTACGATTTGAGGATGCGCTTGCTTCAACGATAAATTGTGTAGTCTACGCGGAATATGATAATGTCCTTGAAATTGATGCCTTACGGCAAGTAATGGTGGATTTTACCGGATAAGCGAAAAATGTGCTGATGTCGGCATAAAATTGATTCGTGTTAAGAGACGTAGAAGCGTGTCTGTGAGTAACTAATCAGTCGAACTCGAGCATCTGTACGGATTAGACGTGAAAATGGATATCGTCGTGGATATACAGGGTATGCGTGGTAAAGACTCGGAATTTATTCCGAAAGAAATTGCCGTGGTAGCAGTGGATAGACCGTACTCTGCTCATTGGATCGTCGCACCGCCGTATCACTTTGCCGAATTACCACAACATTCAAGAAGCCAGAATAATTTTCTCTCGAAATATTTTCACGGTCTGGAATGATACGAGGGCGATGTGAGCTGTAAACAAGCATACGCTAACTTGGGTGAAATTTCGCGAAAATCAAGACGCATCTATACACGCGGTCACGAGAAGGCTATACTTCTTTGCGATATCACGAGTCGTGAAATTTCCAACCTGGAGGATGAGGAGGGCGCCCCATCGTACACATTTATGCCGAAATCTTTGCGAAAATGCTTCAGACACGCTATGATAAACGATACAGCGTCTTCGCATTGTGCAATGCGCCAGGCTTTCCAAATAAAAAATTGGCTTCGCGAGTACCCATTTAAAGGAGAATCATATATGGATGTTTGGTCAGCAGACGAAGAGAAAGAGAATAAGAAAGAGGAGAAATCTTCATCATGTAGTCGTGACACGATCGACGATGCTGTGAAATAAATTTTGCATATATATACGTCTTTCAAAGCGTATCGGTCATCATTTAATCATCGACTATGTTTTCAGCATGAACACTTCACAAATTTACGAGAGTCTGCAGTATCTACCACTTTCAACCGTTGGCGTATACCCAGCTGACAGAATTCCTCGTGTATGGTCGTTACCTGCCGGACTCGTAGTTAACACGGATAACCACGACGGACCTGGAGAGCATTGGATCGCCATGTACGTTAACCATCATGGAAAAGGAATGTACTTTGATAGCTACGGGCTACCACCGATTATACCGCAACATCTCGTCCACGTGAGTGATGACGGGTGCGGCGAGGTGTTGCTGGTCGATTTCGAGGAATCGATATACGTCGACTGGCCTCACCTATTTCACCCCGAGCCGCCGATTAGTATGTTACCGGTGTTGCTCGTGAAGTGTACAGTATTCGGCCTCGAACATTTAATTGACGAGGACGGAGATTTACATCGGATCGAGGAAACGTGCGGTAACAATGTACTGATTGGGTTACGGATGCGTATCCCTGACGGTACCTACGCTCCGTGGATGCGGGTAGTTCATATTACACGGACGCGTAGCTGTATATTTTGATGCGTGGGTGAGTGAGTGAGTGAGTGAGTGAGAGAATGTGCGTGCGTGCATGTGTATATATATATGGAGAGTCGTCGTAGATGCCGCCAACACAAGGGTGAGTTAAAAATTTTATTCCAAGTATGTGTACACCTTTGCTCCATCCTGCTCTTTTCACCAAGGTACCCACACCACCTCACTTTACCATCTCCACGTTACCCACGCTGGTCAAGCAGAGTGGGTAGCGCGGCGGTAGAAAAGTGGGGTGGTGGAGGTAGCCATGTGGTGGGGGAATGAGTGGGGATAGGACTGGGACGGAGCAAAGGTGTACACATACTACTACCATGAGCTACTTCCAGTTGGTCAGACGATTGATTCTCAACTCTACTGTGGACAACTAGAGAGATTGCGCCAAGGAATTAAAACAACGCTCGACCACACACTTCTTTGATGACCCGTCAAAAATTGCGAGAGTTTGATTGGGAAGTTTTTATGCATCCACCAGAGCGCATCGCAGATGTTAATTCGGTCTATCATGTTTTTCGCGCTCAACTCATGAGGAACCCATACATCGAGCTTCTTTTTATAGCCAGATTTGTGTAAATGGTTCAAAACAGTTTTGTGGTCAATGTCTAGCTCCATACCAATATCGACACTGCTGATATGCTTATCTTGCTGGACTTTTTTAAGAATTTCATCAGCTTGTTCAGTGATTGGACGACCACAGCGTGACTTATCTTTCACATCAAAATTACCAGAACGAAAGCGAGCAAACCATTTCTGCGCAGCAGATTTTGATAAAGTACCTTCGCCGTACATAGCACAAATTTGTTCACAAGTCTGCGCAACGTTCTTCCCTTTGTCGTCATAATATTGCAAAATATAGCGCAATTTTTCATTACTTTTCACCATTTTCAAACGCAAACAACTTTCCAATCACTGCACCAATTTCGATGTTTATACACTCAAAGTAACGTTCGAAGTGTCACCTTTCCAACAAGCGTTTAGTGGTGTCGCTGCGATCTGTGGTTCCTGACTTATTTGCAATTGATAGCACCTATCGGGCAAAACACCACGAACTTTTTCCCAAACCCAATATACTACTGTGTTCAAAAAGTAAGGTAAATTTTGTTTTAAAATAAAATTTATTTATTTATTCTTCCAAATCGATTTCGTCCCCCTCAAAATAATCCCCCCTAGCTACAATACACTTATGCCAACGTTTTTTCCAATCTTTAAAGCATGCTAAAAAGTCGTCCTCAGGTATAGCCTTCAATGCGCGTAGCGATTCACGTTTGATCTCTTCAATCAACTCAAAACGATTTCCCCGGAGTGGTCTCTTGAGCTTTGGGAACAGCCAGAAGTCACACGGTGCTAAATCAGGCGAATACGGTGGTTGTGGAGCGACATGAGTGGAGTTTTTGGCGAAAAACTCACGAACCAAACGCGAATTTTGGCACCAAACGCGATTTGACTCTTCTGAGGCACAAATGATCCTTCAAAATTGCTTGCACTGATCCAATTTATATTGCAAGCATGTCGGCAAGGTCTCGAATTGTTAATTGACGATTTTCGAGCACCAATTCCTTGATTTTCTTGATGTGTTGCTCATCAATTGACGTCGATGGTCGTCCAGAGCGTTCCAAATCATCAACACGTTCTCTGCCTTCTTTGAAGTCTTTGTACCACTTGTAAACATTTTTCTGTGACATAGTCTCGTCACCGAGGGCCTTTTGTAACATTCGATACGTTTCAGCGGCGGACATTTCATTCCGCAAGCAAAATTTAATAGCACTTCTTTGTTCAACAAAATTCGACATCGTAAAAATCGCCAAATTCTCTTTTCTTTGTTCACAAAACCAAGCGTAAACTAAAAATTAATGATGATATCGACATGTAATTTGTCACAGATGTCCCTAACAGTCCTACCAACTTGAAAAAAAATTTATTTGTCCGATTCGGTTAACGCGAGAAGTTTAAATCAAAAATTCACCTTACTTTTTGAACACAGTAATGAAATACCAAGGAAATAGAGGCGCCTCGATTTGACTATGAGCCAGCTAAGCTGATGTCTGTATGATGTTATACGAGGGTCGATCAATAAATAGTCGGCTTGGTAAAGAAAATCGCGTTTTTTTGGACAAAAATCTTTTTATTTCTCAACATAATCTCCTTTTAGCTCGATACACTTATTCCAACGATTTTCCAATTTTTTGATACCCTCCGAATAATACGATTTCGGAAGGTCCTCAAAATAGGTCTCCGATTCGGCGATGAGGTCATCTCTGGAACCAAATCTCTTTCCGCCAAGCCATTTTTTCAGGTTTGGAAACAGAAAGTAGTCGGAGGGGGCCAAATCTGGAGAATACGGTGGATGCGAAAGCAATTCGTATTTAAATTCATGAATTTTGGCCATGGCAACTGGGCACGTGTCAACGCGTGCATTGTCTTGATGGAAGAGCACTTTTTTCCTCGCCAAATGTGGACGTATTTTCTTCAATTCGTCGTTGAATCGGGTCAGTACCGGTGCATAGTATTCGCCATTAATCTTTTTTTCGGCGGAAGGTAATCGATGTAGATTATGCCGCGGGCATCCCAAAAAACTGTGGCCATGACCTTACCGGCCGATGGCACTGTATTCGCCTTCTTTGGAGCACGTTCGGTCGGTGAAGTCCATTGTTTCGATTGTTCCTTCGTCTCTGGTGTATAGTGATGAATCCATGTTTCGTCCACAGTTACGTAACGACGCAAAAACTCAACAGGATCACGCTTATAGATCGCCAAACACGCCTTTGAATTAGCTACACGTTCTCTTTTATGGTCGGCAGTGAGCAAACGCGGCACCCATCTTGCGGATAACTTTTTCATACCAAACTTGTTGGAGAATCAGCTGGCGCACGGCGATCGATATTTGCCGTGCGTCGACCTGTTGCTGCTAGGTAGCATGCTGCTCTCAGCTATGCCGGAGATAGCCGATGCCGAGCTTCGCGGAGCCGAAGTCGTGACTCTCATGCCGGCCGCATGCAGCGAGAGGTTGTCTCTCGCTTGACTTCGGCATCGCTCACTGGCTATCTCTCTCCTTTGGCTCTAGCGCACAACGTCGGTTTCGTAAAACTCAGCCATATTGAATATTTCGGCACTTACGTGAAAACCCACATCGTACAGCGCACGCATTTGCAAGCCTCGGACAATTTTCACATCTCTCAACTGGATCATCTCAACTCCTTCTTGCTCACCAGGACTCAAATTAAGGTAAGAGTACACAGTCATAATTTAACATAATTCACTGACAGTGAGGAGATTCATATATCGGTACATCAACATAAAAGGTCTCACCCTGTGGCGTGCTCTGCAGCATGGGCTGCACCACGTTTTCACTCAACCTGTAGCATACTCGATTAATATAATTGCGTGTGTTTTACCAATTCACTGTACTTTCCCCCAATGAAACTTGCTCGAAAAGTATTGAGAATTCAGTCAAATCATTTTGTGCATCCTCAAGCTCGCATTACTATGCTCTGCAGCGTAGACAACCTCACAGCCTGTCACAATAGAATTATACTCAGTGGCCAGATTTGCATGTGCTAGCACTCACTTGCTGTGAATTCCAATTTACTATCTCATTGAGTATTTGGTGACAGGCACTGAATTTGTCTATGCACTCATGTATCTCATTGCGTGGCATGCTCCGCAGCGCTGGCTGCACCGCGTACACGCCACTCATTAAACACAGCACACAATTAATCCAATTGTGTGCTACACAATCACTTTACAATGCCAGCACTCAATTAATGTAATTGTGTATTGCTCAAATTTTTCAATAAACTCAAGAATTAAATTTCAATACTTGGTATTTTATTTTCATATTTGTTATTTTGGCTTCAAAAAGTAAACTGGTCTCGCAACCACACAAAATTCAACATCATTTATTTTGTATTTATTTTATATCCTTTATATTTTCTAAATTAAAATTATTTTTGTAACTGACCATGCGGAAGGTGTAATAAACCGCTTTCTCAAACTACCATCTACGTGTCTGGTTTATTTTCACCCTGTCTTGAGTGAAGCTTCATAATTTCCGATATATTCACAGATCGTTCCAACAACATCCAAGGATTTCTCAAACACAACTGATCACTCAGAATTGAAATCACTGAGCCATATGATATGCCTGTGGCCTCAGCAATCTCACGCACTTTTAGTCTCCGATCATTTAACACCATGTCGTGGACTTTGTCAATTGTTTCTGGTATGACGACCTCATTTGGATGACCTGGACGTTCATCGTCAACAATGCTTGTACGACCGCGTTTAAATTCAGCTGTCCAATATTAAATGGTTGATAACGAAGGTGCAAGGTTCATATAAACTTCGTCTAGCTCCGCTTTGATTTCATTGTTCGTTTTCTTTTTCAAAAACAAAAATCGAATCGCTGCATGATACTCAATTTTTTCCATTTTTGTAAAAACACAAAAGTTGTTTGTCTTTCGATGGCTGTCAAACGCAAACCAAACATCGCAGCGAGCTGAAACTTTGACAACAGTCATGTGAAGGATGGCACTACCAAACGTCGCTATTGATTTCTTTCCTCGACCAACAGAAAATGAAATGAATACAACTGTTGATGAGTCGTTCAAGTTTTGCGTTTAGTTCCTCGGTTAGATTATGGTAGACCAGGTAACAATAGTCTAAGAGCAGAAAAACGAGCAAAGTAATTAGTGAGGTTCTCAGTTCCTGCGAAAGTGCATTCCGATGATATTTTAACTTGTATAAAGTGAAGTGGACACTCTGTGAAATATATCGAACCTGAGATTTCCATGGTAGGTTCGAATGCATGATTACACCCGAGTTTCTTGCTTCACTGACATAGGGTATAACTACGCCATGCAAGGAGATAGGTGTGACGTAGTCTATCGTTCCTCAATATTACGTCTAATATCATCGCATATTCGAAGTAGTGTTGACTGGGTACTGTGACCACTACGATATCTTCACTGGCGTGGATCTAGCAATTCATTATTCTCAATCCAGCTCGTAATCCGCTTGTGGACCAGTCGCTCAAGCACCTTGGATAACTCATTAAGGTCAGCTATCGGCCGTGTATCAAACGGAGACAGAGGTGTCTTAATTTTGAATAATGGCTGAAGATAAGCTATTTCCCATTTTTTTAGGAAAAGTTGATGATTGTAATGAATAATAAAAAATATGAGTAAGGAGCTGTGCGGAAACTTGTAACGATTTGCTTACTGAAAAGAGTTAAATACCGTCAGGACCTAATGCAAATGATTTCGAACTAGAGCTGGAAGCAATCAATATTAGTACTTCAGAGGTCGCGATTTTAGCGAATCTGAATGTATTTTGTGGCGATTGAATATCAGAGGCTAAAACACTAAAGCCATCATAAGATTAGGCCGGTAGCTGACTAGATATTTCAGAATGAAAAGTATTGAGTTCAGTTGAAGTGAAGAATTTAAGAGGAGATGAGTATGATGATTTAGCTAAACCTAACGCCGCAAGTGTTTTCTATAACTTATTAGGTTCGGTAAAACCGGTCAACTTCAGTAAGTAATATTTATTTTTTGCTTTTTTCAGATCGTTCTTAAGTACATATCTATGCTCCCTATAGATAGCCAGATCAAGAACATATTTACCAGGTGTACAAGTATGAAATGCGAATTTTTGTTCTAAAAAAACATGTTAAATTCGGAAGAATGATAAAAAGTGCTTTATTCAAAGTATGCTCAATCGCTTGTTATACATTTTTCCCATCTTTCGGGCACCTTGTGAATACCACGCCAGTAAAAATCTTTCCCTTTTGCTGCGAACCATTTATCGAGCCATTTTTTCACATCTTCGTACGAACCAAAGCGCTGCTCAGCAAATGCGTGAACCATCGATGCAAACAAGTGGTAATCAGAAAGAACCAAGACTGCTGAGTAAGCCGCATGGAATAGAACTTCTCAGCTGAGTGCTTCCAACGTGTCGCGAACCGGTTTTGCCGTATGTGATGGAGCATTGTCATGAAGAAAAATGACTTTGTGTTGCCTCTTTCGGTATTCTGGCTTTTTTCAAGCTGCGAACGGTTCAAATCGGTCAATTGTTGTTGGTAACGTTTAGTATTAACCGTTTCTCCAGGTTTTAACAGTTCATAATAGACCACGCCCCTCTGGTCCCACCAAACACAGAGCATCGGTCTTCTGCCAAAGCGATTCGGTCTTGCGGTCGATGTGGATGGTGCGCCTGGGTCTACCCATGATTTTTTACGCTTGGGATTCTCAAAATAAATCCACTTTTCAACCCCTGTAACTATACGATGCAAAAACGACTTCCTTTTGTACCGAGCGAGCAAAATGTCACATGTGTTTTTGCGCATTTCCATTTGCCTGTCGTTCAACTCATGTGGTACCCATCTACTGGTCTTCTGAATCTTTCCCATCTCTCGTAGCCGATTGGAAACAGCTTGTTGACTAATGCCCAATTGCTCGGCGAGTTGTTTTGCGTTTGCCAATCATCTTCGTCCAACAATGCTTGCAATTCCACATCTTCGTATTTCTGGCGGCTTTCCACGTTCCTTGTCTGTGTAATAAAAAAATGACTTTCAATGGTAATAAAAACCATTTTATTTCATTAGTTTCGATTTACTTTGGTCACAAATCCGAAGCGGCTGAAATTATTCTTGATCCTCTGTTCCGGAGGACCACTCTGTTAAAGCTTTCTCTTCCTACGTACTGACAATAACTAGATTCGGATGAAAGATTCAAGTGACGAACTTTTATTACCCTGTGGGTAGGGCTTGTTGTTATATCAAGCACAAATTTTCACGATGTTCGACAGAATAAATTACTTAAACCGTAAACATCGTTTAACGAGATGTATATGAGAACAGTAATAATCACGATGATAACTTACGATAATTCATTACCCAAAGCATCAATATTATGGTAACACCCTCGTCAACGGCTCTGTTGCACACAGCATAACTTAATATAATGCACGGTTTATTATTACAGGGCACGTACACTCATACCAAGTACTTCTTCTGTCTTCAAATGAGAGGCTACTAGTCGATAGATACATACATATATATGTATATATATATATCAATATAGATACATACATAGACAAAATATGGATACGGTTAGATCTTCAAGGAAATATTTATCCATACTCAATCATCATTGAATAGAAACATTCGATTTTTTATGGGATCCTCGGATCATGATCCTCGGAACATTATCTCATCAAGCTTAACAATGTAAATTGACTGAGCCCAAGGCGCAACAGACAAATGCAATTATAACACGCGATAAAGGACAATGTGTCGCAGATTCAATCCGCAGCGCAATGAAACAATGCCCGTTTAAACACAATAGTTTATCTGATGACACAACATTTGTCGACAATTACGCCTACGGCAAATGTAATAAGGCACAGCAATAATGCAAATTTAAGCACAAGAATTATCGGATGACATAATATTTGTTTACATTTATGCTTACGGCAAATGTAATAAGGCACAGCAATAATGCAACTTTAAGTTCAACAATTATCGGATGACATAATATTCGTTTACCATTACGCCTACGGCAAATGTAATAAGGCACAATAATAACGCCAATTTAAACACAAGAATTATCTGATGACATAATATTGGTTACACATTCATAACCTAGTACGCAATTACAATATGTGATGGCGAAATGTTCTATCTCGGTCTATTCAGACCGGATAGTCAGTTATCTTGACCACTTGGTGTTTCACTTCGGACAGCACGGACGTGTAGATGCTCCTTTGGTAGATATTCGGACGGCCTGTCACTGCTGGCCGATATTGAGTAGATGCCAGCTAGAGGGCCTATAATAAGAGTGACGACAAGAGGGGCGTTCCGCCATGTTTGGACGAAATCGTGCGAGAGAGAAAGAGATATATGCTCTGTGAGGTATTCACATTTAGGGACTTTAAGATTATAAAGAAGAATCGAAGAAATTATCAAGATAGGACGTAATAGCAAGCTATAAGCATATTTAAGAAAAAGTAAGGCAGGTCGGCTGATAGCTGTTTGGAAAGAAGGCTCGTAATCATAATAAAAGCGAGAGATCCGAGAGCGAGTGAGCGAGAGACTCGGTTTAGGCGCACCGAACACTGCGGGCAAGAGGCCACTGAATCCGGAGATGTGACAAAAACGATCTATGTCACACCTCCGGAATTCCCTCACTGCCGTAAACAGCAGGTCAGCGACAAGCTGGCCTTGCTCGGGGCGAGGGGAATGCGGTAAGCGCGGCAACGGCGAAAATAAAAATTAATAGATTGCGGTAGATTTTAAAAAATGTACAGCGAAAAGAGGAGAGAGGGGTTCGAACTCCGACGAGGATTATAAAAAGGCCTGCGCGAAGGGAAGAGCCTTAGTCTTTTAGACCAAAAAGTGAAAGTATCGAAGTATAGGAAAACGAAACGTTGAGATCACTGAAAGTTTACCAAGAATTATTTTCAATTTCGGAGTGTGGAGTCTGCGTTTCATGTGCAACACAAGCCAACCAGCGGGTGGAAACAGAGACCGAGCCGAGAGGAGATACAGGCGAGATAGACATAGAAAATAAGCCGTAAATAGTCATTTTTAAAATTGGTATCGATTTAGTTTAGTGTAGGTCCTTAGTGATTATTAGGTAGGATAGGCTTAAGAGTAATTTCTAAGAAGATAGAATAAAGAATAGATCCCTAAGTGTAGAAAATAGTTTGAAGTTAGAATTAGGTCAGTGGTCTGTGAGCAAGCAAAACTAGATTACACAACATATGACCGGCCGGCGAAATATAGATAGCGAATAAGAGTGAGAGAGAGAGCGCCAAACAGCGAATCTACGTAGCACAGAGAGGGACAGTGGTACGAGCGAGACATCGTCTCAAGGAGCGAGGCGGGCGAGTCTCGAGGTGTGCGTGTATATGTGTCTATCAAGCGACACTCTACACTCGCGTCCGAAATAATAACAGAAATTGCGAGCCCGGAATACCGAGAATTCAGGTGCACGAAATAAAATAAGAAATTATAAAATTATCATCAAGAATTACCGGATTGCAGCGTATGGAATGGGCTATTGGTTGCCCTATACCGAGTATGGACATTATATAAAAATTGTTCTTTTTATTAATAAACTACATTCTCATCCACCTCGAAGTCTAACATTAATTAGTTTTGTGTTCGAGCCCGAATTTCCCACGATAAATAAAAATAATTGATAACGACAAGAAATTACCGTTACAGCTCTCTCTGTTCTGTACGTCCTTTCTGTTCCATGTGTGAAAAGTGTAACTCAAGCAAACCTCTAACCCAGGGGTCTCCAAACTTTCCAGCCTTAGGGCCATACTGATTACTCCAGTAAGTTCCGAGGGCCAAAACCATATTATTATTATTGCCGGTGGTAAAAAGTGAAATAGTCCAAAATCTGTCCGCGGGCCGAATGTGGCCCTCGGGCCGTAGTTTGGAGACCCCTGCTCTAACCTATAAGCGACAGGAAGCTGAAAGTAATGTTATATATGTACGTACGAGTATGATTAATAAAATAAGGGTGGGTGTACCATACCATTTTGCAATAATTCAGTGCAAAAAGGATATATACTGAAAGTAATACCAAAAGATAAAATACGCCGAGCACAATGGATAGGTAGCATAAAGGCGAAATATAAGTGGACACCATCTAAACTGTCACGTATATGCGAGGTAAAGTTATTTATATTAAGCATATTTAGAACACTATTGTTGTATTAAATTTTGTGGTATATAGGTGCATTTCCAATCTGACATGTAGGAACAGAGAAAGGACAATATAATAAAATAAAAACATAACGCTGTACCAACTATATTTGGACATTATTTAAAGAAAAACAATCCCGTTATGCAGGAAATAGAAAAGGAACAACAGTCTATTCAGAAGAATGAAGAACACGTAAGTATAGTTAATGAGAAACAGGTAAGTAGAAATGAGAGAATGTATATATTATAATAATGAAAGTATATTGTATATTGTAGTATTGTATATTGTTGTAGGTGGTTAGGAATGAATCTGGTGAACTAATTACATCTGTCTCTGTAGAGCCTACTACATCCATCACTGAACCTACTACATCAAACAATAAAACATGTGCTTTGAGTACTGACAGCGATGCAAATGAAAGAGCGATTAACAAGTTAGAAAGAAGGAATGAAAAACTTGAACTGAATTTAATACTTATGCGCAAACAGATAAAAAAATTACGGTTAAGAGTACACACACTTGAAGGTAATATTAAAAATGACAAATACATAAAAACTGCTGAACGGGCTCTTGAATGAGGACCAAATAAAAGTGCTAGCTAATAAAATATTAACGCCAGCTAAAAAACGACATCGTGCACGCTGTTGGTCCAATGCAACTATTGAACGTGCACTGAAACTGCAATTTACATGTGGTGCTAGTGGTTACGAACAACTTCTGCGAGAAAAAATGCCACTCCCGAGTTTGCGCACCTTACAACGAAGTTTACAAGATTTGAAATTTCAGAGTGGTATTTCAAACGATATGTTTCATTTTTGAAACTTAAAAATTAATAATTTTCAAAACGATACCGACAAAGAATGTGGACTCGTCCTTGACGAAATGAGTATAACACCCAAACATGTGTACGATTCTTCGACAAAAACATTACTTGGAAGTATAACGCTTCCAAACGAAGAAGGTACAGCAACTTATGCTTTAACATTTATGCTAACTGGTACAGCTAGCCGATGGAAGCATGTTGTAGGCTACTTTTATACAGGCGATTCATTTAATGGAGAAACTGTAAAAAATATTATTTTCCAGATAATTCACAAAGCTGAAGAAATTGGTCTTCACGTGAATTTTATAACTTCTGACATGGGTGCTGGGAATGGTAAAGTGTGGAGATGTTGTGGAATAAATGTGGGACGATATTCTATTACTCGAAATTATATTCCCCATCCCTCTAATCCCCATAGACCTTTATATTTTATTGCAGATATACCACATATCTTGAAAAACATGAAAGAAGCACTACTTTCAAATAAGTATTTCCTTTTGCCAAAGGAATTCGTTGTTAAATATAAATTACCATCTAATAGAGTTGACAGTGCACATTTCAGTGAACTACTTGATTCTCAGAAAGATACAGAATTTTATTTAACTCCCAACTTAAATTATAATGAGATTCATTCTAATAATACTTACAATAAAATGCGTGTTAATAAAGCACGAGCTGTTTTTTCAACCCATGTGAGTAGTTCTTTAAAATTTTTAGCTAATGAGAATCAAAAGCCAGAATTGTATACCACTGCATGGTTTATTGAATATATATCTGAGTGGTTTTCATTGATGACTTCTAGATCATGTTGTACAGTGTTAGGTGTAAAGAACATTGACGTATACAAAGCGAACATTGCTTTTTTGCGTGAAGTCATTGATCTGTTTACGAAAATACAAATAGGTCATATAGCAATATTTAAACCTGTACAACGAGGTGTCATATTGTCTACAACACCAATAATTAATTTAGTAGAGTATCTTATAAACCAGTGCAATTTTTAATTCGTTTTAACTGGTCGTTTCACCCAAGATTGTGTTGAAAATTTATTTTCAGTTTTGCGACATAAAATGTTATTTTAGATGCCTTACAATTCAAAAATAATAAAAAACTTGTTGCTATTTCTATGTTCACAAAAACAATATCAAAAGGAAATTATGATACTGATGATAGTGAGTATTTTCCTGGTTTTTTAGATTATTTAAAGTCTAATAAAGAACTTGTGATACAGTCGTCTGTACCTGAGGAACCTTCTACAACAATAAGTTCCATACCTCCTTGTGATTATAACGTGATAATAGAATATAACAACATAGAAATGAATTGTTTATATAACGTTGCAGGATATTGTTTATCATCTGTGATAAGGACATGTAGTACCTGCTCTATTTGTGTGCACTCTGTTGGTTCTAAAATACCATTCAATTTTCAATATTCCCAACTTGTAAGAATTAAATGCTATAAAAATAATACTTTATACTTTGTTAGTAAACCAACAATTGAAATGTTTTTAAGATTGGAAAATATTTATAGACATAACAGTCCTTATTTTACTAATATGCGAAATGTTAACTTACATACGTTTTTAATGAACAAGTTTGATTCTGTTCTCACATGTCATATTCCATATTGTCATGATATGCGTTCAAAGTTATTGCGTAAATTTGCTACAGTTCGTTCGAAATTTAAAAATAAACGTAAAATTGTATTACCGAATCGCAAATGTTATGACAGTAAATCGATGGCGATGCATCATACTTTTAAATAACAAAATGTGCAAATATGTATATTGTGCAACATAATACTCTAATAAATAATACTTTGTTCATACTCTATTTATTTATATACTGATTAACAATGAGTATTACTATTGTATGTGTTGATTTGAGCATTGTTTGCAACGATATATTAACGAAACAGCAAAATGTATTTCATATGAATTTGAAATCCGGCAGGAACGGCCCAAAAATGGCGGACTAATCAGAAGTGGCAGCGTCTTGTCGTCACTCTTATTTAAGGCTCTCTAGAGCAGCAGACACAACCGAGCGTGCCCCCCTTAGTAGGGGTTTTCCTCTTCTCTCTTGTGATAGAGTTTTTTCCCCTTGCAAACATATGCCACCTGACCAATGGCCTATATACTTTTAATCTCTATGATTAACTACCCAAATATTGTGCACCCGAAATGTATCAAATAACATGCGAGTAACGAAGATGCGTTAATATACGTACAAGCTACTGTGATCTTCTTATTTAGAACATAGCTACTAGGTTTTATTTTATTATGTATCTGCACCTACCCAAACAAACTGTATTCACTTAAGCAATAAACATTTATTTAAAAAAAAAAAAAAAAAAACAACCGAGCGTGCGAGGCTAGTAGGCGGAGCTAATCGATCAGTCGCCAGTAGCGCCGACGTGCGGCCATAAGTATCGCTCAGAGCTTGCTTCAAGCGGGTTATGGCTTTGGAGTTCTATAGGACTCGATTTTCGTTGTCCCAGCGTAAATCGCTTCAAGTGGGCTATAGGCTTTGGAGTTCTAATGGACTCTATCTTCATTGCTCCAATGCATTGGATTTTTCGTCTCTGAATATACTTCTATTTGGCATTTATTTTATACTTTCTCTTCGGATACTTTTGTTTGACAGTAATTCATACTGTAGGAAAATGGTGGACGAGACTCAAAAGAAACTTCAAACGGAAATAGATCTCTACAAGCAGATTCAGAAAGGTAATTTTTCGTCTACAACTTGCACTGTTCGTATATTCGACAATTGAGGAGACTCGGAAAATGAGAAATAAAGATTTACTGAAATTCATTTACAATTTACATGCATTTATCAATTAAATATGTTGAGAAATTTAAAAAGATCAGTTAATTCTGTGGTGCCCAAAATTTGTTTCTTAAGAAAATATGACTGCATCCATATATGGAGGCAAAGAAACGAACTGTCCACCAATTTGCAAGGCTTGAGAAGATTGAGGCAGCTACTACACTACACACCTGGCAATTTAGTGTTAAATTGTTAAAAATGATTATTGAACATTTGTATAGATTCAATCTACAGTAATGTATAATAAACATGTGTTCTGGGCTTTAAAAAATAATCATTTTTAATATTCAAAATGCTTTTGAGTTTGGAAAAGAATAAAGTCTAAAGTCTATGTACCTAGAACAACTTTAAGCATTTACTTATTAATCTAGAGATAGCATTATTTGTTCTTAAATAGAGAAAAGCAACCAGAGAATTATTCATATTTTTTCTATCTGAAAAGGATTCTTAGTATATTCTTATTCAAATATTATCTATCTCTGTGAAATAGGTATATTGTTTTATACCAGTTTTCAAAAACTGAAATTGCATTTTTGTTTATTTTTCAACGAATAACATGCTTTGTTTCAGTTTTAATTTTTCTTAGCTCATTTAAGTTTTCAAAAGATGCTCTACTAATTTGCACAATGAATTTTGTATTGAATTTCTTGTTAAGGTATATTGGTTATGTCTCTAGCTTGTATCTTTCGTTTACATTTTTAACATAAACAAGAGTTTTTAGTTTTTTAATTTTATCAAGGATCCATTTTGGTAAATTTAGTAATAAAACATGCTATATCCAGATGGTAGATTAAGGGACAGTCGATCTCGCACAGTGTGTTGCTGTTAAGTGATTCCGGATACCAACTTTTCTTAAAATGAAATGAATTTTGTTTTGGCCAGCCTTGTACTCCAAATTTTGAATTTACAGATTTTCACTTTGAATTTAAAATGGGCAACCAAAGAAATACTCATGTATAAATTTACATGAAAATTGTGTAATTTCTTCAAAATTCTCAATGGAATTGTCCAACTTATTTTTCCTTTTCATTAGTTTTTAAGATAATTATAGAACTACAAAACTGACAGTCGGTAAAAATCACTAATCAAAATGTCAGTGTGTGGTGGTTATATTTCAGTCGATAAAAAGTAAACCAATAGTGAGGATACTCTTCACAAAAATCTTAACAAACATTTATCTCAGAAATTTGTATAATTCACTGAATTCCAAATAATTTGCGCTGTAGGCTAAAAATACATGCTGTAGTGCGTACTTTACCTTATTACTATTTGTTGGTTCATACAACGTTGTAAAGTTATTCTTTTTTAAATGCCGTACTATTTTCACAAGTGAGCAATACCGGTATAACCTTCAGTATACACGCTGTTTGATTAATGATCTAAAATTGATATTGGAATGTAAAAATAATTCAGAAATCTATAATACTAAATATAACAAAATGTCTAAAATGGTAAACAAGATCATTTTTTGACATTGTTATGAAGTATTTGCACTGCCTATACTAGAATTTTGTAATTCTGATATTTAGTAAGCCAAATATAATATTACTTAACAGAGCCACATAAAGTTTTTAATAAATAGTTTGACTGACTTTCCTTGAAGATAATTATCTTATTATTGATATATTAATTCTCTATATTTTGTATTTCAATCCACAGACTACCACAAAGCACTTGTCAAACGCCAACAACTTGATGGCCAGTTGAACGAGAACACAGCAGTTAAAGAGGAACTCGATCTCTTGAAATCAAGAAATGAAGTATTTAAATTAATAGGCCCAGCCCTGATTAAACAGGACCTTGTAGAAGCCAAGCAGAATGTGGCAAAGCGCATGGAGTACATTTCTAATGAATTGTAAGTTGTTTTGTTTACCTTTTCCTGACTACAATATGACGAAACTTTTGTAACATCACTTCTAGCAGCAGTAGAATTACAAAAAGAAAATAATATTTTTCTGAATACCACCTGTCAATGATCAGCAGGAATGGTTATTTTGACTTACTATTTATTTTAGACTTATAAAGTAGATTATAAAGCTAAATTTCTAGGAACATACAGAATAGTGTGTTTACAGTTAGAACACACTGTCTCTGGTGTTTACGTACGTATGTCGCGCATGTTGTCGAGATGGTAACGAGCTGAATAAACCGGCACGTGGCTGCTCTGTTGTTTTCAATTAGTATCGCTCGAGCAAGTCTTTATTTCAGAGTAATGGTATCTTGCCCTGGACAAGACTCTCGTATCGATGTACGCTATCGCATTTGCACACCGCTAACTCCCGGCAACGCACTCGCACATAGCATACCTGCTCACGTTGTCAGCTGTGAGCACACTGTGGTGCCAGACTGCCACGTAGTAGAGAAATCCCGCCGAACCTCGAAGCGCGTGAAAAAAGATTGTTGCTATACGCACGCTTATGTGTATAATTCACGGTACTGTATACACACGCGGCAAATATATCGTATCTAAAAGCTACTGTCTATCTAACGCGGTACCGTACAAGCACGCATTCGTCTATTATACATGCTATTGCATACACACGTGGTAAATCACTTATCACCCAAAAGTTATTATATAAAAGTAATTGAGGGCTTGTGCGGTCACTCTATAACAGTATTACTATAATAGCGAAAAACTGCATATAGCACTTCTGCCGTTAAATATAGGTTAAAAACACAATTTCAAAAGCTTTCAACGTATCTTTAACAGTCATCGAGCGAGGGCATACGAAGCATCAAGCAAACTAGGATCTGTAGTTTTCGGATTTCGCCGAAAATACAATAGTATTACATAAAAAAAAAAACAAAAAATTAATTCTTTTGTTTAGTAAGATTTGAGGTCTGATCCGCCTCTCCGTAGATTTTTTTGTGTAGGTACAATAAATTATCAAAAATTCGAGGCGGCTGTCGTTAGCCATGACGCTTTTCTCGCCAACTGGAAAATTTCTTTTATTACAACTTGCACTCATATCTGCCATTCTTCACTGGACCAGACCTCAAAGCTTACCACTGCACTGCAGTTTAAAAAAATCCTGACTTGTTTCGTTGCAAATCAAAGCGATAATTCGAAAAATACATACGGATACGTCAAAGTCGTGTTCGCGGCTACATTGCTGTGTATGCTATATAATTGTAAGTTGCAGCTCCTGGCGGTAGGTTCGCTAGTCGCGGTTGTCGCTATAAGCAGATTAGCAAAAGTGAAGGCGTAAGCGTAAAGCGACCTCTGAGATAAAGAATTTTTTAATTCTGACTTATTGACTCAATGTTGCTGTAGAATCTATGTTAGTTCCTCGATAAAAAGTTCATAAAATCGAGAGGCCGTTTTTCAAAAGAACGTGAGTTCGTATTCCTGGACTAAATATTGGGTCTGGGAAAAAGTTCGTGGCGTTTTTTTTAGTAAAATTCAACTGGTTTTCTTATAGTGTGAAAATGAATTTATTTAAACCAAATATGCTCCATTATTATCGACAATGTTTCGCCATTTTTCGGGTAGAGCCATGATGCCATCGGTGAAGAACTTCTGTGGTTTCTGGTTGAAAAACTGAATCAAGTAGTTTTCACAGGCTTCTTTTGAAAGCAGCTTAATTCCATTAAGAGAATTCTGCAGAGATCGGAATAAGTGATAGTCAGAGGGTGCTATGTCTGGACTATACGGTGGATGCATCAAAACTTCCCAATCAAGCTCTCGCAATTTTTGACGGGTCATCAAAGAAGTGTGTGGTCGGGCGTTGTCAAGATGGAAGACAACACCTTTCCTATTAATCAATTCGGGCCGTTTTCTTTCAATTGCTCGGCCTAATCTCTCTAATTGTCCACAGTAGAGTTGAGAATCAATCGTCTGACCAACTGGAAGTAGCTCATGGTGGACGATTCCCTTCCAGTCCCACCTCACACACAGCATCACCTTTTTCGCCGTCAATCCTGGCTTCGCGAACGCTTGTGACGGCTCACCATCCCTTGTCCATGATCTTTGACGCTTCCGATTATCGTACGTAATCCATTTTTCATCACCGGTTATGACACTTTTCAGAAATGGCTCGATTTCATTGCGTTTCAGTAGCGCATCGCAGATGTTAATTCGGTGTATCATGTTTTTCGCGCTCAACTCATGAGGAACCCATACATCGAGCTTCTTTTTGTAGCCAACTTTGTGTAAATGGTTCAAAACAGTTTGGTGGTCAATGCCTAGCTCCATACCAATATCGACACTGCTGATATGCTTATCTTGCTGAACTTTTACAAGAATTTCATCAGCTTTTTCAGTGATTGGACGACCAGAGCGTGACTCATCTTTCACATAAAAATTACTAGAACGAAAGCGAGCGAACCATTTGCGCGCAGCAGATTTTGATAAAGTACCTTCACCGTACACAGCACAAATTTTTTCACAAGCCTGCGCAGCGTTTTTTCCTTTGTCGTAATAATGCTGCAAAATATAGCGCATTTTTTCATTACTTTTCTCCATTTTCAAACGCAAACAACCTTCCAACCACTGCACCAATTTCGATGTTTATACACTCAAAGTAACGCTCGAAGTGTCACCTTTCCAACGCGTGTTTAGTAGTATCGTTGCGATTTGTGTTTCCTGACTTTGTGGGGAAAGGATTACCCAACACAGGACTTGTCCAGACTTCGCTGGTCGATCGTAATTCGTCGCACTTTATTTAAGATTGCTCGGATACATAAATCTTTTTGCAGTACGCTTATCGCGTGGCCTTAACCTCTCTAACGGAAAACGGAAGTAGTAGTAGAAACAGTTCTCTATAAACGGGTGTTTTACCAACTACCTAAATATTGTCTATATATCACACTGCCTGAATCGGCGTAACGTGTATCGGGCATTTAGACTGCCCTGTCGGTAGGTAGGGTGTGACGTTAACTACCCGTCGCCACAACTTATTTGCAATTGATGCCATCTATCGGGAAAAACGCCACGAACTTTTTCCCAGACCCAATATATAGGCTAATACATAGTTGGTCTTTTGATTTAAAGGACCCGAAGAAATTGTGTGTGCATATGAAAGTGGAAATATATATAGGCGTGTACAGACATGTGAAATATACACGATATAGACTATATTTTTTTAAATTAACACAGTTAAAGAATTTTTAATAACTCTATTTAATTTAATCGATCAATCATTTTTGCACTTATTTTTATTAATTTCTAATAGGGAACTTGTATGCATTTTTAATTTCTATATTTCTCTACCGAACTCGAAAGCCGGATGAAAAAGAATGAATTTCACAAGGCAGTTTTTTTTCGAGCAATATTAACGCTGCAAACATTTTTTCTTTTACACTAATTTTTCTCCGCAAATTGAAATGGATCGCCATCTTGCTGGACCCCTCTATCTGCGTCAATAGTGTGACGTTCCGGAACTATGCTCCGCTGTACATAGTTTCTGTTTCAAGCAGGCAGAGGTATATGTAAATCTAAGTTTTGACAACGTCACCAATGCTTCATAGCTTCAAATATTAATATTGCTGTTTAAGGGGAGGCGAAACCTCCGTACTCCACCCATGAGTGCGAAAGAGACAGACTAGTATGGCGCTCACGACGGATTGAAAGATAAACTGCACATCTGTGTAAGTAGAGAGGTTTATCTCCATACTTACACAGTATACGCTAGTCAAAAAATGGCTTGGGAAATTTATCCTTTTTCACCCTACTTCCGAATAAAATAAAAATTCAAAAACATGCAAGTTCCCTATTGTTAACAACATCTCTGATGTACAACAAACTTATGCCAATTTTCATGTTGTTGAATAAAATAACACAATTATTGTCTGTAGTCGCGTGCTCTTTCTCTTACTCCATCGTGAGCGCTCTGAAGTCACGTACAGATGAACGAGTAGGAATGGCGGCCATCTTGTGGTATTTCGATATACCAGGTGTATGCATAAGTTTTTTCCGGTTTTTTGGTAAAAAAAAACACGTAATTTTCAAGGGAAATTAATTTTTGTTTTATTCAAAATATTGGCCATCGGCTTCTACACATTTCGCCCATCTTTCAGGTAACTTATGAATACCATGCCAGAAAAACTGCTTGTCTTTTGCGGCAAACCATTCGTCGAGCCATTTTCCAACTTCCTCGAAATTGCTGAAGTGCTGCTCTGGGAGCGCGTGCCCCATTGATGCGAAGAGGTGATAGTCAGATGGCGCCAGGTCTGGCGAATACGGCGGGTGCGGAAGGATGTCCCATCCAAGCGATTTCAAGGTGTCTTTCACTGCTTTTGCTGTATGAGACGGCGCATTGTCGTGTAACAAAATCACTTTGCCATGTCTTCTGGCCCATTCCGGTCGTCTTTCGATTAATGCGTGGTTTAAATTAATAATTTGTTGGCGATAGCGTTGTATATTAACGGTTTCGCCGGGCTTCAAGAGTTCATAATACACAATACCGCTCGGGTCCCACCAGACACAGAGCATGGTCTTCTTGCCGAAGCGATTTGGCCTTGGTGTTAAAGGACTGGCTTCGCCAGGTGAAAGCCACGATTTTTTCCGCTTCGGGTTTTCAAAATAAATCCATTTTTCGTCACCCGTCACAATTCAATGCAAAAATGATTTCCTTTCGTGGCGTTGAAGCAGCACTTCACAAATGACTTTGCGATTTTCTATTTGACGTTCATTCAAATCGTGTGGGACCCATTTACCGAGTTTATTGATCTTTCCCATTACTCGTAAACGTCTGCAGATTGTTTCTTGTGACACATGTAATCCTTCTGCTAATTGCCGTTGAGTTTGAGTTGGGTCATCATCCAATAACTCCTGCAATTGCTCGTCTTCGCATTTTTGTGGTCTACCAGAGCGCTCACTGTCTTTCACATTGAAATCACCACTTTTAAATTGTCGAAACCATGTCTCACATGTTCTAATTGATGGAGCGTGTTCACCATATGTTTCTACCAGCAAACGTTGACTTTCAGCAGCCTTTTTCTTTTGTTTAAATAAGAAAAGCAATGCGTGCCGCAAATGTTCTTTTTCAGGCACAAAACTTGACATGATCACTGAACGATAAAACAAAGACGCTAGTTTTTGGCGGACTTAACTTGTGTGTGTTTGTAGGTTAATGTCAGACGAACAAAATGACGTATGTGTCAAATTAAAACGCTGCGTACTTTTCGCTGGCGCCATCTCTTAGTTAAACCGGAAAAAACTTATGCATACACCTAGTATACAATAGTGCTTGTCATAGATTTTTTGAAAACTCCTTTATCTTACTAAAATTTCACTTAATATATAAAATCTAGGAGAAGATAGATTACGATGCATAGAACCTGTGAGCCAAGTTTTGTTAGGACATCTGTCGCCGATTTGTACTCTCTGATCGAAAAGTACCCGGAATTTCTCATTTAAACGAGCCACCCTTGAGATATTGTCAAAATCATTTTTGTTCTAGGTTGGTACATCTGTGAGTTGCTTACATGTCACTTTTAATCACAATGTTTCAGATAGTTTGTGCGTAATAGCTTTGTAAACAAGTCATTGTTTGGTGTACTCTGCGAATTTCATCGAATTTAGTTGAGTAAAAAGTGTGCCTGAAATGTTGTGTTTCTAACAAAATATCATGTGCGGAAGCGTTGAAAATGTTAACGGTAGCCTACGGGGACTCGACAATGTCGAAAACACAAGCATACGAGTGGTACAAAGAGTTTAAAGTGGGCCGTACTGTGGTTGATGGTTTGCCTCGTTCCGGTCGTCCATCCACTTCTGTGACTAACGAAAACATCGTAAAAGTTAAGAAAAGTGTGCTCGAAGATTGTCGTGTAACCATCAGGGAGATAGCAGTCGATCTTGGTGTCTCGTTCGGATTGGTACAGAGCGTTATGCACGATGTTTTGAGCATGAGACGAGTTTCATGTGGAGAAACAACTCCACCACGACAATGCACCGGCTCACACATCTCATCTTGTACGCGACTATTTGACCAAAAACAACGTTAATACTGTTCCGCAAACTCGGTATTCACCTGACATGGTCCCGTGTGACTTTTCCCTCTTCTCACGACTCAAATTACTACTTCGCGGAAAGCGTTTTAAGACGATTGAGGCGATAAAGGAGAATTCGCAGAAGGAGCTGAAGGCGATTCCAAAATCGGCCTATGAAAAGTGTTTTAAAGATTGGAAGACGTGTTGGAATATGTGTATTGCTTACTATGGAGATTACTTTGAAGGGAATAAAATAAATATCGATGAATAATTGAACCGTTTTCGTTTCATTGACAAATTCCGGGTATTTTTTGATCGTAACGTATATTGGACATGAAAAACTGGCATATTGGCGCCATGCCAGTGAAAGGCATACTCCCTTTTTTTGCCCTACGGGCAGTCGGGAGTAAAAAATGTAATCTTCAAAAATTATTTGCACCCAAATTATTGATGCCGACAAAAATATAAGCAAAGTCTAAAATAAAGTTGGAAGGTCATAGTTTTTTCACATTTAATTGTAGAATAAATGCACTACCTTAGGAATAATTCAAATTTCGATCCTGATGCTTTACCGAATTACTATTTGAAAAAAACATTGTGATCATGCTGAAAGGAAAATATCCGGAAAATCGCGTTAGTACGCAATCATAATACTTCATATTATATGCTCCACCTCCAAGTGTGTGGCGCGCGGTCGGGTATATGTGTGTGCGAGACAACAAGTCGCGTGCGGTTGTAATCGCGCTGTTTCCACGATGTTGGAAGTTTTCTCTCTACACTTTAGAATCCGATGTACAGATGTACTCAGCCGAGCGATAGAGAGACATTCATCATTCGTCTTTTTCTCACTGGAGCACGTGGTGATCATGCAGCTTGTTCAGTGTATCGTGATATGAAAGAACGTGGGATAGAACGGAAACAAATGCCGGTGTCCTTTTCTCATCGTGGCACAGCGCATTACCATAAGTGTTTCGATTTTGACTTTCAGATAACACAATAAGAAAGCAATTTGCAATTTTCTAATTTGCATGCTTTGTTAATTGGCGCATGCTGGTCGCGGGCGTCAGTGTAATCAGGTTCATGTAATCGCGCTGCTGCCGTGATGTTCCAAGAGTTTTCTCTATACTCTTTAGAGCATGATGTACAGATCCATAGCTGAGCGCTTACAAACAATACTCCGGGTATAAGGCGGAGCATCTAAGAAATTTTTTAAATAAGAATATTATTAGGTGCGCAACTAAGTTCCCGCTGTTTTTTTTTTATGAAAATGCAACTTTATTGTGGAAAAATGTTTACAAATGAATCATTCAAAATATTGCCCATCGCTAGCGACAACTTTTTCCCATCTTTCTGGCAGAGCTCGAATACCGTCACGGTAGAAGTGTTCGTCTTTTGAGGCTATCTATGAATGAAGCCATTTTGAGATGTCTTCATATGAGCTGAACTGCTGATTAGCCAGACCATGTGCCATCGAACGGAACAAGTAATAATCGGACGGCGCAATATCTGGGGAATACGGCGGGTGGGGTAGGACTTCCCATTTGAGCGTTTCTAAGTAGGTTTTAACGGGTTTGGCAACGTGAGGCCGAGAGCGTTGTCATGCTGTAGAATCACTTTTTCGTGCCTCTGCTCGTATTGTGGCCGGTTTTCGCGCAGTGCTCGGCTCAATCGCATCAATTGAGTTCGATACCGTTCCCCAGTGATTGTTTCGTTCAGTTTCAACAGCTCATAATAAATAACACCGTCCTTGTTTCACCAAATATACAGCAAAATCGTCGCAGCGTGAATATTCGGCCGAGCCGACGACGTAGAAGCATGACCGGGCAGTCCCCATGATTTTGTTCTCTTTGGGTTGCTGTAATGAATCCATTTTTCATCACCCGTAACGATGCGATGAAGAAAACCCTTCTTTTTTTGCAGCTGGAGCAGTTGTTCACAGGTAAAAAAACGACGCTCAACATCTCTTGGCTTCAAATCATAAGGAATCCAAGTTCCTTGTTTTTGAATCATTCCCAACGCATGCAATCGCTTGGAAATGGCTTGGCGGGTAACTCCTAATGCTGAAGCAAGCTCTTTTTGCGTTTGGCACGGATCCTCATCGAGCAATACCTCCAATTCAGCGTCTTCGAAGGTTTTTGGCCTTCCTTCACGCGAACGGTCGTCCACATAAAAATCACCATCTTTGAAGCGACGGAACCAATCACGGCATGTTGTTTCACTTAGAGCAGCATCTCCGTAAACTATTTGGAGTTCTCGATGCGCTTCAGCCGCCGTTTTCTTCGAATGAAAGAAGAAAAGCAACACTTCCCGCAAATGACGATTATTTGGCACAAAATCAGACATTTTCACACAACCAAAAGTATATGACGCAAAAACAAAATCACTAATGTGTCAAAGCGGTTTGTTTACCATATGTCTAACCTTGGTTCATGACGTTTTGGATATGTCCCAATCGACCAGCACTTACTACTGGAGCCATCTCTTGAAAAACAGCGGGAACTTAGTTGCGCACCTAATAAATAAGAATTTTTTAATTCTTCAAAAAAAAAGCATGTTTTCTCGATTTTTTTTACATTATATATAAATTATTTTATTCAAAATGTTAAGTACATCAAAGAGTAATATTTTAACAGGATTTTAAAAAATGTTCATACAAAAATGTTGGAAATTCAGCAGGTGGGACCTGGTTTCCGGAGACCCCTAAAAAAAGTGTTCTCGCGGTGGTCACTCTAATTCGTGATAGCTTTATCTGAAATTAAAAAACAACATATTTTCTGTTAGTTGATATGTATAGCTCGTGATCGAACGAAGAATTTTTTTTCAAAATTGAAATTTGAATTTTTGGCAGAGTTGTATGCAAAATAATACATTTTTCGGTACAATTTACACTACGTATAGCCTAGTGAAATTAGTTGTAAAAAAAAATCATTCGTCCAATCACTGATCAATGCTATTTTGAAAAAGTGTGCAAAATTTCAATAAGATCGGTGCATTAGTTTGTTCGAAATCGTGTCCACCGACTTCAACAATAGTGTTTCGAGAAAAACGCGATTAAAGGTTTAAGTAGAAATAAAACGACGAAATTTTTTTTTTTTAACTTACATAAAATCGTCGATTACAGCTCCATTAAGTAAAGATCCTGCTGCGCCTGCGATGTCCAGGGCATTCTTTTATTCCTGCCTGAGACGAATTCTTGCGTCTCGAGTACAAGTCTTAGCTTTTTTCTCAGCTATGAATATACGAAGTTCATCCACTTTTCGCGCGTACTCGTGGCTATTTCGGCCAAGGTTGATATCCATCCCGTGCAAAACCAGTAACAGAGCTGAAATCCCTTCATTAAAAGTACAAGCACCAACAGATGCAGCAATTTCAATTATTTTGGAACCAGCAGGAAGTATTTTTGGAGTGATTTTCCAAATTAAGTGGTTTAGACTCATTATTATTTTGCGTAAAGCCACCAACACACCGCTCTAGAAGCACACCTTTGCTAAGGTCCTCATAAATAGGCTTAATAGCTGACAAAACATCACTTGACAATGGATCATAATCGTGTTTGAATGATGATAAGGCATTCATAGCTGAAGCACGCTGCCAAACGCACCATGAGTCAGGGCCGCTTGGGCATTTGTCGTGCTGTGAGTTTTGGTCCGTAAAGCTATAGTGGAAGTAAGTTGCCCATATAGCGTTCTTCATGATTTGAACTGAATCACAATTTCTTCTTATTGCCAGTCCATAATAAACTGTTCATTTATCAATTAATTTACCCGTATGTTTGCCTTTGCCGGATAGAGTTTTTTACTAACCGTTTTCCTTTGATTTTTTTTTTCATCAACAATTTTTTTCACTAAATTGCGTAAACGGGTGCCCCTTCCCTTTTGGACGTGTCCTATGTATTCTTTTTTATTTATTTGAACATTTTCACCATAAGGTTTGGAATTAAGAACTTCGGAATATGTTTGGGAGTCTCCGTCTCCAACGTAATTGACGTATCTCAGGTCGTATTTTTCAAACGAACGTTGAAACATTGCAACGATTGATGAAACTTCCATATTACCAGCTGGTCCTTGGTTATTGGCACTGCATTCGTTTTTTTCTAAATGCTCCTCTTGTCACTCTTCAAATTCTGCCGAATCTAGTTGTTTCTTCCAAGTCCCACATAATTTACAATATGAGCTTTTCACAAATACGTCCAAAACTTCCAGAATAATAGCCAATCAACGTGGCCACACCGTATAATGATGAATAATCGCGCTTTTTCCAAGTGCCATCGCCTGATACAGTAACATCTGTCGTATGTTCAACACCGTTTTCATCGCACGTTGGGTCTTTTTCTCCTTTTGCAGCAGCTGAGGAAAAGAGTTTCTCGGCAACCGTCTTCATGCATTCATGTATCTTACTCATGTAAAAATCGTACGTTGATTGATTCAAGAAAGAACTACCATAATTTTAAAACCAAGACCTAATTTTGTGCATTGTTTCAATTCAACTTTACCATCCCAAACTTTTTCCTCTCCATTTTCATTTATAATGTTCGAGCATTTCACAAAACTATCAAATGTTGAAAACACTAAAAAATAGTTTATAATCGCATATTGAAGAGTAGCGTACCTCCGATACGTGTTTTTATTCATCGTTTCGAAGTTTTTTCGCCGATGTGCTGGCGAAAGATGTATCGTCGATTTCTCCAGTTTTAGGATTAAATGATTGTCTCCTTTTTCTTGGTTTTTTTCTCCTCTGTTCGATCAACTCTACAAACTTTATACGGCTCCATTTTGCAATTAAATGAATAAAAATCTCGGTACAAATTCACAACGCACATGTGTATAACCTCGAAGCAACCTCGTGGCTCAACGGGCAATGTGAAATTAAAATATAATAAGTGATCCTCAGAAAGTGAGAGAAATGAGCGAGAGAGACAGACAAACAATAGCTATGCAGCTGCCTCGATATACCTGCGTCGCGCCTGGTCGGTTCTTCCCACCGGGGTAATTCCCAAAGGCGCTGTCTCCTAGAGTTTTAATCCGATTGACTTAAAAATTTGGGAGTATATTCTAGATATCGACGCTGCTTACGAAAAGTAGCACGATTCAAATTTCTTACGAAAACTAACACGTTTCCAATTCCACCGCGAAAACCAACACGTTTCGATATTCGACGCGAAAACTAGCATGTTTCGGCTTCCACCCCGAAAACTAGCATGTTTCGGCTTCCGTCGCGAAAACTAGCACATTTCGATTTGCACTGGAAAAAGTAGTATATTTGCCGAGCTAAATCGAATAAGATTCAGAACTTTCACGAATGTTTTAATAATTTTTTCGGGATCACTATACGGAATAAATGAAAAACATTAAGGGTGTATCGCCCGTACACCCTTAAAAATTTATATTTGTTTTCTATTTAAAAAATAATAACATTATTGAAAATACGATTCAACAAATTTCCTGGAATTTTAGAGATCGCTATCGTCTAATATTTTCGAAAAAGCTTGATTATGTTCCATAGGAATGAAACCTCTGTCGAGCATTGCTTGTAAATTTTTTTTTTCCTTGGAGCAAGAGGCAATTTCCTATGTGATGTCTGTTTCAATTGAAACGAATGAACATCATTCATATTTTATGTTTTTTTTTTAAAGATTTTCATCTCCCGTCCTTGATCGAAATCATATTTAACGCAGACTGTATCGATGTAAGGTTGAACGAATATTTCCCGAATACTCGCAATTTTTATTGGCGTCCAGTTAAAATTTTTTGAGATTTCTAAAAAATCGTGAATTTCTCTTTGTGCTACTTCATCGACGGAATAAGGCATTGTTGTTTTGGCCTCTGTCATAAGTGTGCACCATTGTTGCTGTGTGTACACCAATTTGTTGCGACAGTGCTGCTCGATGCGTGCATATATGGAGTCCCCGTCACATTGAGTGTGACCAACTTCCATATTCATCGAAAAATAGTAGCACTACGGAGAGGTTTGTCGGAATTATACACTCCTGACTAAAAGTATAAAGTACAGTTGACAAAATCTTCAAAACAATCGATTGAGATATCTCGAGAAATGTCAGGTCTTGGACGAAGTATCGTGATAGCAAGAGGGAAAAAAACTGACATTGTTAACTTTGCATACACTGAAATTGTTTTCGATTTTCTTTTCTCTAATTTTTTTGACTATGGTTTTTTTACTCCGAAATGACGAGGCATTTACTGTTTGCCATCTTATGATAAGCCTAGCAGACCAAAATTCAAACAGTAAAATATGTATGAAATAAATTCAAACAAAAAATAAAACAGTATAAAATGACCAGCAAAAATACTTCGTCAATTTGGAGTAAAAAAGGATGTTCAAAAAACGTGGAGTAAAAAATGAGAAACAATTCCAGTGATACTGAAACGTGATAATTTTCGCGGTGAAAGTCGAAACCTGCTAGTTTTCGTGGTAAAAGCCGAAACATGCTAGTTTTCGCGCTGATATCAAACGTGCTTGTTTTCGTAAGAAATCTGAAACATGCTAGTTTTCGTAAGCAGCGTCGATATACTAGTAGTGTACTGTAACGGTAATTTTTTATCGTTAGGATTAATTTTTATTTCCCAGGGGAAATTCGAACCCGAACACAAAAATAATTAATTTTAGACTTCGAGTTAGGTAAAAGTAGGGTTTATTAATACAGGCAATTAAAAATAAAATGTCAATGTTCGGTTTCTTGGTACCGATAGCCAGTATAATGCATCTACATTCGATATCTCCTGCCATTATTTTACAGCTCTTTTCATGTATCTCGTTCACGTAATTTCTCGGTACACCCAGCTCGGTAATTTGTTATTGTTCCGTGCGTTCGTAGTGAGCCTGTCACTCGACACACACACGCACACGAAGCGCGTCAAACTCGCTCTTGAAACCGATATCTCAATTATACCTATAACTCTCTCTATCTCTCACGCATTTCACTTCCTTACTATCCTCTTTCAACCTGACCTGCTGTTTACGGCAGCAAGGGATTTCCTCAGTTGTGCTGTATCCCCTTTTTTTGTCATATTTCATACTGGTTCGATGACCTAGTACCCGTAGTGCTCGGTACTTCCGAAGGTACTCTCGCCTGTTTTGGCAGTGAAATATAATAAAGCAGGCTAACGGGTGTAACTATGTTACAGTACTATTAGATAAAAAAAATGTTGAATTAATTTTTTGACATTTCCAAACCAATGTAACCCCTTAATTGTTATTGACAAATCAATTGTTGTGTTTTTAACTGTTTCCCTCGTTAAAATTTACCTTAAAGCTTTTTTTTTATACACAGCCAAACCGGACGCGGATATTCAGGATTGCATTTGGCGACAATCGCTAAAAGGTGAAGTTTTTTGTCTTTATTTCGAATGTTTCGAAAAATAGTAATGTCCACACCACCTTCCGCACGTTTTGCGACATAGGGCTTCTTTTTAAATAATAAATAGTCGGCCTTGCGCCATCTGTTGGTCGAGGAAATAAATTAATAGCGACGTTTAGTAGTGCCATCCTTCACATGACTGTTGTCAAAGTTTCAGCTAGCTGTGATGTTTAGTTTGCGTTTGACAGCCATCGAAAGACAAACAACTTTTGTGTTTTTACAAAAATGGAAAAAATTGAGTATCGTGTAGTGATTCGATTTTTGTTTTTGAAAAAGAAAACGAACAATGAAATCAAAGCGGAGCTAGACGAAGTTTATATGGACCTTGCACCTTCGTTATAAACCATTAAATATTGGACAGCTGAATTTAACCGCGGTCGTACGAGCATTGTTGACGATGAACGTCCAGGTCGTCCAAATGAGGTCGTCATACCAGAAACAATTGAAAAAGTCCACGATATGGTGTTAAATGATCGGAGACTAAAAGTGCGTGAGATTGCTGAGGCCACAGGCATATCATATGGCTCAGTGATTTCAATCCTGAGTGATCAGTTGAGTATGAAAAAGTTATCCGCAAGATGGGTGCCGCGTTTGCTCACTGTCGACCATAAAAGAAAACGTGTAGCTGATTCAAAAGTGTGTTGGGCGATCTATAAGCGTGATCCTGTTGAGTTTTTGCGTCGTTACTTAACTGTGGACGAAACATGGATCCATCACTATACACCAGAGACAAAGGAACAATCGAAACAATGGACTTCACCGACCGAACGTGTTCCGAAGAAGGCGAAGACGGTGCCATCGGCCGGTAAGGTCATGGCCACAGTTTTTCGGGTTGCACGCGGCATATTCTAAATCGGTTACCTTCCGCCGAAAAAAACGATTAATGGCGAATACTATGCAGCCGTACTGACCCGATTCAACGACGAATTGAGGATAAAACGTCCACATTTGGCGAGGAAAAAAGTGCTCTTCCATCAAGACAATGCACGCGTTCACACGTTGCCATGGCCAAAATTCATGAATTTAAATACGAATTGCTTTTGCATCCACCGTATTCTCCAGATTTGGCCCCCTTCGACTACTTTCTGTTTCCAAACCTGAAAAATCGGCTTGGCGGAAAGAGATTTGGTTCCAGAGATGATCTCATCGCTGAAACAGAGACCTATTTTGAGGACCTTCCGAAATCGTTGTTGTGCCGCGGAATATTCCACTCCGTATTTCATATATGCGGGAATATTCCATAGCAAATAAACATTGGAATTCGTTCAAGACAGGAAACGAAGTCCAATGCCCGATCGTACAAACGACCCCAAGAATGCCGACGCAGCATGAGCGACTCGCTTGGCGTTCGACGATAGGCTGTTGTGCCGCGGAATATTCCACTCCGTATTTCATATATTCGGGAATATTCCATGGCAAAGAAACATTGGAATTCGTTCAAGACAGGAAACGAAGTCCAATGCCCGATCGTACGAACGACCCCAAGAACGCCGACGCAGCATGAGCGACTGGCTTGGCGTTCGACGATATGCTAACGCTAAAATTGCGAATTAAGGGATTTTCGTGAAGACAGTTAACAACTGCTTTACGAAAAACAGTATTAAATTAGACTCAAGATAGAACGGGTTGGTTCCTCGTCAAATACTCGAAACAACATATTATTGTACATTCTTACATTGACTTTTAAATAGACAACGGAAAGTTACTGTTGCCTATAATAAATACTTCCTTTTATATAAATTCGCGTTTTCATCCGTAACTCGAGATTCATCTCCTTATCGGCAAACGATCCCAAAAATAATAACTTTTTAATATTATACCGAATACCGAATAATCCAATTACGCGGTACCGGCATAACATTTGGTGGCAGCGGTGGGATCTGCTGAAGTTAAGTGATACGTGATTTATTTGGACAAAAGTGTTTTGGACAAAGTTAAGAGTGACTCTGAAGTGACGACTACGACGCGTGCAAGGACACCAGTGTAGTTCGTGAAAACCCGACTAACCTAACGCGAAGACGCAAAGTGAATGTCGGTGCGGTGTGACAACGGTCAACCGTTTAAAATCCCGATTGACGGTGTTACGTCAAGTCGTGGAAAAACGCACAAAGTGTGCAAGCGAGTACCCGAAGCGGTAACTTGTTACGAAGCCGTCGCGCAGCCATTGCCGACGCACCGGAGACGAGCTCAGGAACCACCAAGAGATGGGTCAACGGTACCAGGGAGGATAACTGGACCAGCCTTCGAGGGAAGCTACGAGACAACAGGTCTACAGCACCGGAGGAACTGCACCCGAGAACACCGCCATGGAAAGGACCGTCTACCAGATCATCTTTCTGTAAGTGGCGGTTACATTACTATTACATATTGCCGTGATAAAAAAAATTGCCAAAGCCAGAGTAGAACCGATATTTGGGGAAATATTCCACTAGATATATATTTCTCTTGAGATTTTGTGGGAATATTTTAAAGTAGAGTTCGCCGAGAAATTAGCAAACATGTCAGAGTCTAGAAGAGCCCGATCAAGACATAGGGGCAACTCGCTAGAGACGACGTTGCCTGGCGCAGGAGTAGACCCCACAGTCGGTTCAGCTGCGGCCGTAGGGGACATCGTTTACGAAGCGCGCAGAGCGCTATTCGAGCTCTCGCCGTCAGGGCGAATCCCTTCGACCAGACAAGAGACCCTTGCAGACCGACTGACGGCCCAGTTCGGCGTAAACCCACGTAGGGGTGCGTCGTTCGGGGATTTTGACAGCGACGTTAGCGACGACGTATTTAATATGGCAACTGGCGAAAGAACGCCCGAGCGCGTCACCGAAAACATGGTTGACCAGGAAATAGAAAACATGCGAACCATAGATCGAGTAGGTTTCTCAGCAACTACCGGTACGACAGCCCGGTCGGTACCAGCTAGAGTACGCGATCGGTTGGAAGCGGTCGACCGAAGCCAACGCGAAATGAAAAGAGCGCGACGCCAGTACAAAAGGCTGCAGCGCGAGCACGATCGAGGCCAACGCGAACTCGATCGCAAACTCAGGGAGGCTAAAACACCGTCGGCAAGACGGAATTTGGCAGATACGCTAAACGAGGTTGGTGCGGACAAGTACGAGCTCATCCACTCCTTAAGAGAGCAAATTGCCGAGCTCCAGCGACGGTTAGGAGGAGCAGGGATGGAGGACATTCCGCTCCCCCCACTGCCCCCGAGACACACGCGGTTCAAGGAGACGCAGAGGCCCTCAAATATGCTCAGCCTCAGTCTCGGTATAAAAATAGTAAAAACGTTCGACGGCAAGGATACGAAGGCGTTGCCGCTCTTCTTAAAATCCTGCGAGACGATATTCCGCAGGGTATAACTGCAGCACAAAACCATCAGCACCATGGCGCAACTCAGGAGCGAGTTGGAAGCGTTGTACGGACAACGGAAGTCCCTGGCCGCGCTGCAAATGGAGTTCAGCTCTCTCCGGCAGGGACAGAACGAGGACATCGCCGCCTACGCGGCAAGGACGGAGAGGATCACGGTAGACATCGCCGAAATACTCTGCGAACCATTGCAAACAGAGGATCAAAAGATCACCGTCGAGAGCGTCACACGACGAAGCGCACAGGCCAACTTCGAAAACGGCCTGCACGGCCAGGTGCAAGTGCTGATGCGTGCTAGAAATTACCAATCGCTGCATGACTCTGGCAGGGGCCATAAAGATAACCAACATGGTGCAGCCGAAGGGAGGGGTAGGTGGAGCACCAAGCCACCCCAGAAGGTCCCTAGGCGCACCATCCCGGCAGGGGGAAAATTGTTTCACCTGCGGGAAAGCGGGACACATGGCACGGGACTGCACCCGAAGATCGGGAAGAGTAAGCCTGCCAATGCCCAGTAAAAACAAATCAATACACAACGTAGACATCGTGTGCAACTACTGCCAGAAGAAGGGCCGGGTGTGGAGGGACTGCAGAAAAAGACTCGCTAAATAAGAACGAGCCAGCACAGACGCCACAGCATAATCGACGTCCAAGGAACTCCGGGGGCAAGAGTGAAAAATCCACAGTCAATGTCGGAACGAGTCGATTAGACACCGATGCCAGCCTGCTGGGCGCACTGAGACTGAATACGCTAACTGTCCAGCAGAGACCTGCGTGCAAGCAGAAGAAAACAACGCTGCAGCTCCCACAAGTAACGCTGCCGGCACCGAGTGCCACCGCCAGCGACCTCGATATCGATGCACCGTTGGCCACGACCGAGGTACTCACCCTCAAGGCGGACACCGGAGCGCAGTGCAGCATAATCAAGGAAGGCTGTATCAAACCAGAGACCATGGTGAGCGACTGCACCGTAGAGCTGCAAGGGGTAGCGGGCGAAATATTCACCCCCCTCGGGATAGCTAAAATTGTGCTCGAGACACCGGCTTTAAATGTAGAACATTGGTTCTACATCGTTCCGAACAATGTGCCGTTGAAGGTCAACGGATTACTTGGCATGGACTTTTTCAAGCAGCATAAAGCGGACATCCTGCATGGCGAGATGCTCAAGTTGTATGGGCACTGCATGCCGCTACGGGACGGCGCGACGAGGATATATTCGTCACCACGCAGTAGAACTGCCGCCACGTGCAAATACATAGGCCTGCTTACAAAGATAAATCGTCCTTCCGGATACGGGTCTAACATGGATGCCGCCAAGGAGAATAAATTTGTCGGACCACCTACAAGGAGCGGGATCGGCCGAGGCATCATAGAGAGACCTCGTGTCACACCGTCAAGAACCAAAAGAGTGAGTTTAGAAGTTTCTAAATGCGACGGGGAAGTGCAACAGCCGACGGTGACATGCGAGCCGTCGGAGATAGCGAAGACCGTACGTAGCCGCCAGGTCAAGGCACTGCGCGTTAGCTCAGAGAGCACGGGGAAGAAGGTCAAACGGTTTGCGCAGCGCCAACGGAAGCCCGACTTGGTGCCCCCCAGCAGTGAAAAGCAAGCAGCTCGCGCAGGAATAGTGTGCGAATACAACGGTGTATTCCAACTACGAGGAAACAAGCGACAGCGCACGCACGAGGTGCAGTATCGCGCACCCTTCAAGGTCGGATCGAAGGACCTAGGATCGCACCCCTTGCCTGGGAAGACCGTAAAATCGGGGCATGGGTCCGGTAAAATGTAGAAAGCCGGAAAAAGAAATATAGATGCGACGCTCTGAGTCGCATATATGCGACCACACGAGCCCAAGTCGGACAGGAAAGAAAGTTCCATAAGAAAGAGAAACATAGCGCAATCGGGTATACGAACAGCCGCACAAAGCGGAGAGTCAAAGATACCCAAGGCAACCACTATAACTCGTCGAAGCGAGAGGCTAAACTCGCCCACAAGAAAGAAAAGTGGAGATGCCGACAGACAAAATGCTAGCGGACTACAGGGCGTCAAATGCTATGTACACCTCGATGACATAAGTAAGAGCTACTCGCGATAATATGGGCCCTAGCTCAATTCCGGCCATATATTTATGGTACCCGTTTCACAGCAATGACGGACCACCAACCGCTCACCTGGCTGTTCGGAGTAAAGGACCCAGGTTCGAGATTGAAGCGTTGGAAAATTAAATTGGCGGAACATGAGTTCAACGTAGAGTACAAGGCAGGAAACCGCAATACGAATGCAGATGCGCTAAGTCGAATATGCCTTACTACGAGGGCCTAAGCGAGAGCGAAGAGCGAAGTCTGTGTGTCGAAAGAGACAGCAAGCCGGGGCAAGTAGGCACAACGAATGACCGCACAAAGCGGACAGCCGAAGATACCCCGTATAGCCATGGTAGCTCGTCGGAGCGAGAGATCGAGCTCGCCCACGAGAAAGAAAAGGACAGCATGCGCCCGGTTACGGACAGCCACACAAAGCGAAGAGCCGAGAATACCCCGGGCCAGCCCAGCAACGCGGCAGAGAGAGAGAGAGAGAGGCCGCGCTGGCCAATGCGCCAGAAGAAGATAGAGAGATCCGCAGCGTGCATGCAGATCGCTCTACTGAACTCCACAGCCCCGCCGAAAAGCCGTGCTGTCGGGGAAGGGGCAGAACACGCAAGCTACATACGCAAGCCACTGGTAAGACTGCGAGCACCGCTGACAAGGACGGAGCGGGCCCAGCACAGCATGACAGACCCGCAAAGCGCGGAAGGCCGCGAAAAGCAAAAGTTGCAAGGCCGCTCGAGACAGAGAGCGACCCAACGGCGGAGCTAACGATGGGCACACCGAGCGACGAAATTGCGGACAGAGCACCGCAAAGGCCTGCTGAGGAAGCGAGGCACAGCGGGGCTCGTAGCCCACGAACTTCTAGCAGCGCGGACGACGACGGCGTTATAAAAAAGTATAGCGACTGCCGCAGTGGCGTAGCCACTCCTTCTGCCAATGGTCGTCAGAAAATAATTAGAGAATACCACGACACCCCCATAGGAGGGCATCAGGGTATACGGCGTACGTTACATCGGATTCGGACCAAATACGACTGGCCCGGCCTGAGAAGAGATTTAGAAAATTATATATCGTCCTGTGAATCCTGCCAAAAGAATAAAATCAGAAAAAAGGAACGAGTGCCGATGGTGGTAACCGACACTCTATCAAGGTCATTTGAAAAAGTCGCGGTCGACATCATCGGACCGCTACCGGAAAGCGCTTCCGGGAAAAAATACATACTCACGTTCCAGGACTTGCTTACAAAATACAGTGCAGCGATATCACTGCCGAACCAAGAGGCTTCGACCGTCGCTAGAGCACTCGTAGAAGAATTGATCTGCCGGCACGGAACGCCGGAAATAATATTATCAGACCAGGGCACGAATTTCCTCAGCTCGACCTTCAAAGGAATGTGTCGACTGCTGCGAATCAAGAAGATACAAACGACGGCCTACCATCCGGAATCAAATGGCGCATTTGAAAGATAGCATCGCACCCTCGCTAAGTACCTGAAAAATTTCATAAACGAGGATCAAGGTAATTGGGACGAGTGGCTGCCGTACGCGGTGTTCACGTACAACACCACTCCACATACGGGGACCGGATTGTCACCCCATGTATTAGTGAACGGACGCGAAGCGGAGTTACCGACAGCCGTGAAACAGGAGCCCCGCAGCACCTATGCTTACGACGACTACGTCCAAGAGTTACGCGAGCGATTACGCGCCGCGTGGACAGTAGCTCGTGATAATCTCGAAGGCCCAAAAAGACGGTCGAAGACCACGTACGACCACGGCGCGCAGGTGCAAGAGTACCGCGTCGGCGAACGCGTACTCCTCCGCGACGAGACGGTGCGCAGGGGCGGTCAGCCAAGCTGACCCCGAAGTGGACAGGGCCCCACGCGATATTGGAAGCGAGGCCTCCCGTCAATTACAAAGTCCAGAAGGTACGAAAAACGCAAGCGGTGCATGCCAACCGCCTAAAGCTCTTTATAGAGCATTAAAACTAAGTAAAACTAAGTAATGAAAATGCTTACCCCACTTCTCAGCAGCCCGGGCGTGAGGTCGCCCCCACGGCAGATTAAAACGCCATTAACAGCATCTTTCACCAAATAAGCCATAGTGAAATGAACGAAGCGGTAGAGCGGACGGTTAGAGTAAGAATGAGCCAAAGAGCCCTTACACCACAGAACCCGCGAGACCGCTAGAGAAAAGAAGGAGTACTAACGCAGTAAGCCTTCTCACGCTTTTTCCTCCCACCTCGTTACAGGTTGATCGCAGCCGGGGGTGGATGAACCGTAGCCACGCAGCGTAATCCAGACTACATCGTCAGCGCGTTTACCAGCACTCCGGGCATCTACTACGAAGACATAGGAAGCCTCACGATAATCCAATCGACATGGCGGTTGATTGTCAGGCTGGACCTCGCCGCTCTAATGCACCGAGAAGCAGAAATCAGCAAAAATCTACAACGTCTCACAGAGCTGTGCGAAGGCGAAACTCGCGTAAATGATATATGCTCCATCATCAGCGATTCCGTACTAAGAATTAAGAGAAGGATAGAGCTGGGGGCATCCACCATATTCGACCTCCTCGGGACGCGCTCCGTCCGAGAACGCAGAGAATTGGTAGACGGCCTAGGAAGCATATTCAAGGCCATCACGGGAAACATGGACTCCACCGACGTGCGGGAGCTCCATGAAGAGACAACGCACCTTAAGGCATCCCACCAGACCCTGAAAAAAGGGCTGAAAAATCAAATACAGGTCATACAAACCACTCTCAGCCTATTTAATGAAAGCGCACATCACGTACAGGCTAACGAACGGACTCTACAGGCCCAAATGCAGCATATAAACCGCACACTCAACAGCGACATATACTACGTAAAGAGACGCCAACACTTAGACGAGACGCTCAACGCAATAAGTATTGCGGTCGAAGCATTACTCAGCGACGTACAGGAGTTAGTGTGGCTAGTGGACGATATAGCTAGCGGTAAGTCTAGAGCAACGTCCCTGCCGCACGCACAGTCGTAAAGCACCTCGTCGAAGCACTACCACACCTACTATCAGGCAGTAGTTTCCCAGTCGCAATAGCACACGACCAAGTGCCAACACTTATGCGACTGGCAGATACCAGGGCCTACAGCGAAGGCAACGCGGTAGTGCTCGTGCTGGATATACTGCTAATCGGGCAGCAACGGTATAGTATACAAAAAGTATATCCTATACCCATGCGTGCGGTCAACGGCAAACACTACTACATAGACGCGACCGAGAGCCACGTAGTAATAGGTCCCGAGAATCGCAAATACTTAATGATGACATCTGACGTCATAAAAATTTGCAAGGCACTGGGCAAATCATACATCTGCCCACCCACGTTTCCAACAATTCCAATTACGAACGACGCTCCCTACGAAGTCCTCATCTACGCGAAAATGGATACTGATAACGGCAAGAAATGCGGAAAAAGGGTCATCGAACTAAACCATCTCCTTATCGTCCCAATGCAACAGCGAGGGCGATGGCTATACATCGTGCCAACTCCTGAACCCGTAGGAATAAGTTGCGGAAAAACTACTCCTACTCAGCACGAAATACTATACAATTCAGGTATACTGGCTTTGGTAGGCGTATGTATAGTAACCGCCCAAGATTTCAGCATCAAAACCATCGGGCGGACATCGCAGATCATCCGGGAAAACTACCTCCCATCGTTCAATTTAACATTAACGGAAATTGAAGCCCAGGCACCCCCTACGCAGACCGAGAGGACAATTCCATTACAGAGCGTGCTGCGAGACCCAGAAGAGCTTCAAAAGCTCGGAGCTCGAGCCGACCAAATCATGGACAACCTCAATACTGACGGAGACGGGATACAACACATCCACAATCTGAGTTTCTACTCACTGGGTGCAGTAGCACCAATAGCCTTGGTTGGCTATGTTCTGTTTAAATGTTATAGGTACCAACGAAACCGAACACCAACAAGGACAAGCGAGGCAACGACCCCGGCAGCAGCCGAGGTAAACATCAACCTCGAGCAGCTCGGACGACAACAGCCAGAGGAGCAACTGCGATCCGAGCTGGCCAAAGTATGCGACCGTCCCCCCAACCGAGAATGACTCGCTCGGCACGAAAGACGATAAGAAGCAAAAGGAAAAACTTCATCGTTAACAAATGAAAAAATAAAAAATTTTATTGTATTGTTATATAACATCAAACTGTAAAATTGTATCAAATTGTAAAAGGAAATACGGGAAACCAATCAAAGAAAAAAATTTTCCTTTTAAGGGGGAGGGATGTTGTGCCGCGGAATATTCCACTCCGTATTTCATATATTCGGGAATATTCCATAGCAAAGAAACATTGGATTCGTTCAAGACAGGAAACGAAGTCCAATGCCCGATCGTACGAACGACCCCAAGAACGCCGACGCAGCATGAGCGACTCGCTTGGCGTTCGACGATAGGCTAACGCTAAAATTGCGACTTAAGGGATTTTCGTGAAGACAGTTGACAACTGCTTTACGAAAAACAGTATTAAATTAGACTCAAGATAGAACGGGTTGGCTCCTCGTCAAATACTCGAAACAACATATTATTGTACATTCTTACATTGACTTTTAAATTTTATATAAATTCGCGTTTTCATCGATAACTCGAGATTCATCTCCTTATCGGCAAACGATCCCAAAAATAATAACTTTTTAATATTATACCGAATACCGAATAATCCAATTACCCGGTACCGGCATAACATCGTATTATTCAGAGGGCATCAAAAAATTGGAAAATCGTTGGAATAAGTGTATCGAGCTAAAAGCAGATTATGTTGAGAAATGAAAAGGTTTTTGTCCAAAAAAAACGCGATTTTCTTTACCAAGCCGACTATTTATTCATCGACCCTCGTAGTACAGAATTTTATCAATACACATTTAAGAAAATTTAGAACTTTTCTAAAAATTGTTGTGTTCGATATAACTGTAGCACACTTTGAAATATCGAACCAAAATATGACACATGAATAGAATTATGGTCATTACTTAAAATTATGGCTTTTCCGAATTTGAATGATGTTCCTTTGCTCGTTGGTAGATAATGTACAAAAGTAAACGGAGTCCAAACTCATCGTACATTCATTTTTTCCGGGACTTTTCAGGATTTTTGTCTCACACCCTTTAAATTAGGTTTGTTTGGATTTGTTTGGTGTTGCATTTCGATTGTACGGTTTTCAATTATGCTACCGTTTAATTTGCCAGGCCAGTGGCGTAATTGGTAAGGCCCCAGGCGGAAATTATGGGTCTTCCAGGTTCGAACCCGGCTAATGACAGGATTCTCTCCACAGTTCCTTTGTCAAAAAATTGTCGAACCTGGTTGCTGAATCAATTTTTATTTAATTGGTTTAACCAATTAGATCCTATTTTATAAAGATTCGCAAATGCGAAATTTCAGGGAAGCTTTTTTCCGCGCTTAGAATCGCGAATGAAACACCAGTTAGCGGTTTTGGCAAAAATGGCAGCAATCTGACTAAAATTGTGACCCAGCTGCACTCGTGCGCAAATTTTCAGGGAGATCGATCAATCAGCTCTCGAAATATAGCCATTTCAATTTTTCATGCCCGTCACACACGCGCATCTTCTAAATATGATTTTTCGATGTTTAGGAACATTTTGAGAAGGGTAGTGTTAGAGCATTTTAATTATTTCAGCGTGAACAGAAAATCTGTTGTAAAATCAATTCTTAACTTAATAGAGTGCAGAATGTGAAATAGTTTTACCAACCCATTTGACCTATATAATATTCATCTTATGGAGAAGTCACTGCGTTACAACGTTTGAACAGGAGTGGAAAAAATGTGGCAACATTTTTCGTTTAAGAAAACGTATCAATGGCAAGGGCTAAGAAACGTACATTCACAAATATCGAAGCAAGTTATCGTCTAAAGTTTAAGCTAGCACAAGTAAAACGGATCTTCCAGTTTTTGTCTCGGCACGCTCGGGGTTCCACACGGCGGACCTATCGCTCTCACACTACCTGTCCCGCACCGCTCACGCAATTTGGTCTATTGCCCGCCAGCCTAGTACTCAACCCTCCTCAAGTATATTAAGACATCAAAATATCAAAAAAAAAGTTTCTACGAAAGAAAAGCTTTCTCTGTGAAGAAGCAAATACTAGTATATATGTTACAAATCTTTTTTGTGCCGAAACTCTTTCACATGCACAAACTACTTCTTCGTGTGCTTTACATAAAAATTCCACATATTTAGTCCAGCGATGCGAGTTTATGTTCCTCGAAAAATAGCCTGGAAATTGTCAAGAGTTCTTTTTATGATTTTTTTATCGAGAAACCAACATAGGTACTATACGAATATTGGGTCAGAATAAAAAAAAATTACTTTGTCTCGAGGGCCGCTTTACGCTAATGTCTTCACTGCTGCATATCCGTTCTTCCTGACCACTACGCCTAGCGAACCTAACGTCAGGAGCTGGAAATATAAATTACATATCATATACACAGCATATACTGCAATATAGTCGCGAGCACGAATTTGATGTATGTGTCTTTATATTTCGGATTATCGCTTTGTTTTATCATGTAACAAGTTAGATTTTTCAAACTGTACTACACTCTGGTACGGTGAACGGTGGCAAATGTGTTTAAAATTTATAATAAAATGAATTCGTCAGTTAGCGAGAGAAGTGTCAAGGCAAACGATCGTCGCCTCGAATTTTCGATAATTTATTGTGCGTAAAAAAATTTTTTGCCGAGAGGCGGACCAAATGGCACTTCTTACTACACAAACAAATAGATTTTTTGTTTAATTGTATAATGTTATCGTATTTTCAGCGAAATCCGAAATATAAATATCGTACTTCGTTTATTGGTCACTTGGCGCTTCCTATCTCCTCACTCGATGGTTTAACATGTCGAAAATCGAGGATTAAAATAATCCCAGATGAATCGATTTGTCCAACAGACTAACTTTTGATTTGCAGAAAACGAACAGAAGAACTCATATCGGATCTGGACAAAAAGCAGGAAAGACACCGTGAAACGTTGGACAAATTACAACAGGTGTTCCAGCAGGCGCAACTGAAAGCGTCCAAAAAATATTAAGTCTTTAAGTAATGTAATGTTTGAAATAAATATTGATACAATTGGTTAAAAAGTCTAAGGCTCCGAAGAAATATTTCCAAAGACCAGTATGAGCAGTACTTAAACTTTCATTTCCATTTCCCATAATTATCTCAGAATAACTAAATCCCGGATCGAGTCTCGGAAATCTTGAATTTCGATTCCACATACAGATGTTGTATCATTCAAATAATAATTACTGTCTTATGCTGTACATTTTATTTATAATTATACAAATGATATATCTAAGACAATTCACCGCACGCGCTGATCAAGATTTTTTGTGACGGCATGCCTGACTTGCTTCCACATTTTTCCATTTTCTTGAGCACGTCCAGACCGCTGATCATGTGACCGAATACAACGTGCTTACCATCGAGCCAATCGGTACGCGCCGTGCAGAGAAAAAATTGCGAGTTGTTGGTATTCGGGCCTGAATTAGCCATTGACACGGTTCCAGCGCCTGTGTGCTTGAGCTCGAAGTTTTCATCGTCAAATTTGTTTCCGTATATCGACTTTCCACCTGTTCCATTATGATTCGTGAAATCTCCGCCTTGGCACATCTGTTAACCGCTTATTAAGGGGTCATTCCACTTTGAAATCTTCCAACAACAGAAACCAATTTTTTTCCATCTCTCGAAAGTATATGTACTTCAGAATGCACTGACAACCTTTCCGGGCCTGATTTGTTTTCATTTAGCTGCTACATGAAAGTTTTAGCACGTCGCATCCAGCATGACGCGCCGGCAACTAGTTGAGTCTCTCAAAATTTCTTTTGTTCAACTGCCGTATGTGATCATAAGAAAACCATTTGATCGGACTGAAATTTTCACACATTCAGCATATCAGTGGCTACGTAGCGACCAAGGAACCCTTTTTTCATTCGCCATTTCGTACTTTTTAACATGCAAAATGATTTTAAAGTTTACCCAATTTCGGAATTCAAACTTCGAACCAACGCCATTTTGTGAATTTTTTATTAATCAAAATAATTTCAGTCGACGATAACCACAAGACACTCATACTAATTAAAAATCTTTTTGAATTTTTTGCTTCAGATGTATACTTTTCCCGGGATAACCTACGTCAGCGGTCTATTGCTATTTAAAGACGCACAGTTCAGTGATATAACAATGAAAAAAAAAATATATAAACAATTTTTTTTAAATTTATACTGACATCGTGTATTCATAAATATTGCAAACGTCATTTGTGTTGGACATTTCATTCACTTAAAAAAAATTCCAATAAGAAGACAGTTTCAACGTTTGACGGTCGAATGGTCTCTTAAGAACTTAATTCCTGTTTTTATTACCAACCGAAGGGTAACACATCGTCTTAAACGCTGCAATAGCAATTCCCTCTAAAATTACAATCTCATAAGAACTCTAATATTTAACAAATACATTCAAACATTAGCGTAATGGCTGAAATCCAGTGCACTTGATACATATTGAGAGAAAAAATCTCTGACTTTTCACGGACCAAATAATAAATTTTTTTCGCTCTAAACTCAGACTAAAGTTGATAAGGGTGTTTGAAAAAAATGATTTAATCGAGCCACATAGAAAAAAAATTGCGTGCTCGTGCTAGGAGTGAAACGGCTTTAATGGCCTTAATTTATAATAAATAGTAATATTTTCGATTCGAGAGAGAGAGAGAGAGAGTATTCTAAAAGGCATAAAGTATTTAAAGGATTTATATTATAAATATAAGACCTTGAATACAATATCAATAATATTAAATTTATTCTGTCGATTTCCATACTTTTGAGAGTTGGTGCTTCAATAGGTAAAGCAGATACTACGTCTCATATTTTAATTACTATGATGTAATTACCATAAAGTAATTAAAATATGAGACGTATGTTCTCGATTTTATATTTGCTAGATATCGCGAAAAAAGAGCACCTATCGTAGTTGCGGATTCCGCTGTTGCGACGTTGCGGCATTTATTCATATGTAAATACAATTGTTCGCGAAAAAAAGTTGATTAATGGTATCGAATCATTCGATGCAAAATTTACGTTAGAATTACCATCAAGAGTAAGTCATACATTGTCTTTTCCCCTGCCAAGAGCAACAGCACCTGGGCGACTGTATAACAGCAATGAGCCGTATATAAAATATATGATGTCATCAAGTTTTTGATTTAAAGAAATGTAGATGGTTACAATGACAATTATTTTTCCATTTAGTGTTTGACACTCAGCAATACAAACATCACCAACTGGTGTTACCACCGCTGCAGATAACTGGAATTGCGTCACCCTGCCTATCTTATTCTATCGCCTTGAACCATCTCTCTTCCTCTCTCTTTATTCTCGCCCAAATCGCTGCAGCTGGACCTTTCTTGGTGAGTATGCACACATATAGCAAAAATATATGTGTATATTAGTCCTACCATGCAAGGAGCAGAAAACCGAAGAACCGCTCAAAGCGGAGCCGAAGAATTAAAAACTCTATGAATAAGGTATACGACTTGTAACTCTCTCTCATTCTCTTTTTCCCTAAGTTACATTTTTCGTTTCTCAAATGTAACGAAACGTTGCAAAAAGTCGTGTGGCGCATCCTTGAAATTCTACTCGCAACATGGCTAAGCAAGTTTCACTTCAAAAACAAATTACCAAGGTACCTATTAATAACTTTGTCAATTGCATAATAAATTTTTATTTAAAAAACAATCGAAAATATCGAAACACCAGAAATATAGCATGTTAAAATTAACCATATTGACCAACAACAAATATCTTTCGATATATTATGTCGGCTTTTAATACTTCGATATTCATTAGAACATTAAATGTTGAAAACATAATATCATTAATATTTTATATACGCATTTTTAAATCTTTATGTGAAACTTTCCGTGTGTCCTTCAACAATTTTAGATACCCTGATATTTGCAGGGTTTTCCGAATGATTTTATTAATTTCAAATATTAACAGGTTTTCTCTGATCGTATCTACCTTTTTAAACAAATGCAATTGGTCTATAGGAAATAATTTTTTTAATTAGTCACCGCTTACTGTGTAAAAAAGCAACAAAAAAGAATATACTTTAGCAAAGGATACAAAATCAGGAATAATTCGATGAAAGACGCTCCCTTGATATCCAAAGCCTTTTTCATGAGTACAGAGACAACGGAAGTTCTCGGCTGTTTTCGGTACAACATCTGCCCGGAGCATTATTATCATACGTCCCAACTCTTGTTTGCCTATACTAATGTCGAGGTACACTTGAGGATTTTGCTTTGCCTTTTTGGGAGGCGATGCATCGCTCGTCGTGGAATCATCAGCCTTAAGAGTTTCACCCGCGTGCTCCTGTAACCAAGTGTCATCGGCCCATACTGGCTTCGAAGATCCCTCTTTGATTTTCTGTGGCTTAGCGATGTTGACTCTTATCGTACGACCGAAAAGTTCGGAATCGTTCTGTAACGAAAAATGTGAAATTACAAAATTACTAATAAGTGATTAGGACATTTTGTAACGTTCATTGCGAATATAATTGGTATGATTGTCATACCATGTTATCAATAGCTGCTGCCGCGTCTTCAGCCATTTCGAACTCAATGAAAGCAAATCCTCGGTGCTTCTCCGACTCGTAGTCCAATGGAATTTGTACATCCACTATTTCACCAAACGGAATAAAAGCTGCGTGCAATACTTGTTCGTCCACTTCCTCCGCAAGACCACCTGAAATAAATAGGTAACAATTAGCAGTGTCTACACACCTAAATTGTACACCTGTTGTTGCGAAACATACTGGATTAAAAGTGACGAAGCTGTACACATTATCGACTCGACATGACGAAACCGTACGTATCACTGACTACACCGACTTTCCACATCACCAATTTGACACACGCCGACTGCATCAGAGATTAGTAGGGAGGTCTCTAACGGGCTTGCTTTAAGGCGCGCCAAATCTTGGACGTTGAGGCGGCGTAGCGAGTACGATTTCGTGCTTATGCCGCCCCGATGTACATGAATCTATACTATCATCAGAGCATGCACACGAAATCGTAGTCGCTACGTGCGAGATCTGTAACACCTAAAACAGGCTCGTTGGAGATCTCCTTACTAACTTCTGCATAAACCACGTGTATAGCGACTTTTCGACTCTTTACGCTCCATATTGTATGCACAGCGGACGTGAATATGGTCATTGCGCAAGGGTTTCAAACGTGCATGCGTTTCTTGTGCATTAAATGGCTGCGCTTACAATGATTTGTTTTTGTCTTATTATAGTGACTACATAAAGGCGATTAGGGATGTACAGAAGTTTGGATACCTTCGAGCGCCTGGACGTTCGACTCAGCACGCCGCTGATCGAGCCTATTCGAGCTATCACAGCGCCGTGTCGATCGCCGAGCTAAGTTCGAATAATTAAGCTGTTCGACCAGTTTGATCCGATTATGTTGCTCAAGTTATTCTATTTCTTCGACGATATATTTAGAAACCACTTTCCAAAGAAGAAATATTTCAATAAAATATTGATGAATTAAAAACAAATACCTGGTCTTACTGTGTCTCTTATTCTATAGTGTAATAATTAGAGAATTATAATTGAAGTATCTCTCGATGATGTATCATATTCTACGCCTTTTACTGTAGAGCAAGCGTTTTGCGAGGAGTTATGCTCATGATATCCTCTCGCAGCATCCTGAGCATTCAGTCTGTCTTTAACTTCGTGAGCGATCAGTCTTTTTATTGTTCAAAATATATCCACGTTATAGCGTCGATGTACTGGGTGCGGTGTTTTGGTGTCGGCTTTTCATGTGGAAGTCGAGATGACCGTACATCTGCGTACGGAAAAAATGTGGGACGCTTTTGAGGAAGTTGCAAAAATGTTGAATACGATTTGTATATGCTAGAAATGGGGCAGTGCTGTTTTGCTAGATGAGTTATATAGTGGAATGTCATGCGTGGTGGTGCAATATGGGCGGGCAGTCCGTTGCAAGTTAGTCTATTCAGACTCCGACGGGTACTCGGAGGTGTTCTTAATAGCCACGGGGCGCACCATGTTGTCAATTGGGGCTAATTGTATCACCCTGACTCTCTCTGTGCCATGATACCGGTTTTACGTGGAGAGTGCCGCCTACACGGTTTCCAAAATTTGAACAATGTCTGGTTACTACCACACCTCGAAGCGGAATGCAACTCCGATGTGACAATGATCGGTGTGGTGGTGTCGGTTGAAAGACGTACACCCTGTGTGCGCCTCATAAACGAGGCCCGTGTCGATGTGGGGAGCCTTATATTCGAGGCCCTCGGCACCGAGATCGAGATCGGCTACAATGTCGGCGCCGTGGACGAGGGTTTCGCGGACCCCGAACTTCCTGACGTGGGCGATGCTTGGGTGTGAAAGTTCGCGCGCACGTGTGTATGAGAGTGCGTGAGTGCATTTGCGAGGCAGGAGCTTAAAATCGTCGCGGAAGGAAGGTGGAAGCTAACAACATCTGAGGTGGTGAGTTTATAATTTTATTAATTTTTCCAAGTATGCGAACGCGTTTACTCCATCCTGCTCTTATCTCTATTCTTCCTTGTCCACCAGAGTACCCACCTATCCCACTTTACCATCTCCACGTTACTGACACTCGTTAAGCAAAGTGGGTAGCGTGGCGGTGGAAAAGTAGGGTGGTGGGGGTAGCCGCATGGTGGGGAAAGGAGTGGGAGAGAGCAAAAGCGTCCACATACTACTTACATGTTTGAAAAATGAAATTCCTTACAAACATAAATCTGACTTTGGGTGATGCGCCGATACAAACTATTTCCCTCAACGAAAAGAGCAATGGCCCAGCTGTCTTTTTTTTGACAATTTCAATTTCAATTTGGACTTTTTTCAGCGGAATTTTTGACAAAAAACTGATGTTGAACAAATGTTACATTGTATTTAGTGCTCCTTTATCTGTCTGCTTCTATAATAACCATGTAATGGTTAACAATGTAATGTTCTGTAAAACGTAACTCAACATGTGTCGTCAGTATTCTTGACAAAATTTATTATAGCTCGATAGAAGTAGCAGAAAAAATAACCAAGGGTAATTCATCCTGATTGTTAAGATGATTAACAAATGTAGGGTAAATGTATTCAATTATTATCGCCTCATCATTTTACACATGTACTCATAATTAAGTTGTTGTGAACGTAAACATAACTTGTTGTTAACTGCATCTAATGAATTCATTCACATCACAGGTCATCTTCACACATTCGCAACCGGATGTTTTAACAGTAACTTCAATTGATGCAGAGTATGTTCAATATGGTGTTATGTAATCGCTTGGGGCAGATGAAGACAATCGTTTTCCTTCAAAAGTATTTTTCTTTCCTTATTCCCCCTCAACAGTACTCCACTGGTAAATTCCGCAGTTGCTTCGTTTGATGGACCTTGGCAAAAGATAGGTGCTGGGCGTGCTTACAATAGTAAAACATGTAAGTAGGCATTGAAAAAGACATCCTCCAACGATGTAATTTTCCTGTTATTGTTGCTACTACTTTTAGAAAACTCTTTTTTTGTCGTAGTTCATGCAACCTTAATCAGCGTTCCTATCAAGGAAGTTCTGAGATATACGACACGGAAAAAGTTTTACACGAAATGCAAGAGGTCATGCGACTGCCGGACACGATTGTTAGGCTGCTTTTCCAAGAAGCTCCAGGACTATAGAGCGGGACATGACCTTAGAACTAATGGCCCACAATAACATGCTGAAGAATGAAAACGTGATCGTTGGAACTCTTATGGGCGACGGAGAATCTTCGTCTATAGCTGAAGTTAAGAGGGAGAGCACTCATCACGTTATGAAGTGGGATTATCTTAACCACGCTTCTAAATCTGTGACAAGTCATATTTACGGTATAAAAGGTATTCCGGCCGATTCGATCAAATATCTGACACGCAACTTTGGGCGTGTATTGAAGCAAAAAAATAAGACAACGTCGGAATGACCCGCAAACCCTCACTCAGTATTCTTATACACGTCTTCCGCAGCTATTCAGACTGCATCGAGTGGTGTAGGTACGTAAAAGATCCCAAAAAATGCATTCACAAAGGATTGATAACTAAAGGGTGGTTAAATTTTAAGGGCCGATGTTGATTTTGAATAAAACACAAATTATTTAGGAAATTATTGTCAATTCTTTTTATTATGATAATATGGTATGGTTCAATTATGTATGAAACAAAATATCGGCCAAATGGCCGCCGCGACCTCGGCGGCACACCTCCATCCGATGGTCCAAATTTTCGATGACGCTTAGGCATAATTGAGGTTCTATGCCGTTAATGTGCCGAATTATCTCATCCTTTAGCTCTTGAATTGTTGCTGGCTTATCGACGTACACCTTTTCTTTCAAATAACCCCAAAAAAAGAAGTCCAACGGTGTCGAATCACACGATCTTGGCGGCCAATTGACATCGCCACCACGTGAGATAACACGGCCATTGAATTTGTCGCGCAAAAGAGCCATTGTTTCGTTAGCTGTGTGGCAAGTGACACCGTCCTGTTGAAACCACATATCGCCCACATCCATATCTTCCAATTCGGGCCATAAAAAGTTCGTTATCATCTCACGATAGCGAACACCATTCACAGTAACTGCCTGACCGGCCTCATTTTGGAAAAAATACGGCCCGATGATGCCGCCAGCCCATAAACCGCACCAAACAGTCACTCTTTGTGGGTGCATTGGTTTTTCGACAATCACTCTTGGATTATGATTCGCCCAAATGCGGCAATTCTACTTATTGACGAATCCACTGAGGTGAAAATGTGCCTCATCACTGAAGATGATTTTCTTCGAAAATTGATCATCCACTGTTGCCATTTCTTGCCACCATTCGGACCATTGACGACATTTGGAATGGTCAAGAGGCTTTAGTTCTTGAGTCAATTGCACCTTATAAGCGTGTAAATGCAAGTCTTTATGCATAATGTTCATCAACGACGAGCGTGAGAGGTGCAATTGTTGGGCACGACGACGAGTTGAGGTGGACGGCTCTTCAGCCACACTATCGCGAACAGCAGCAGTACGAGCTGTACGAGCATGCACTGGTGTTTTAATATCTCCTACAGACCCGGTTTGCTCAAATTTTGGCACGATTTTTCCGATTGTACGCACATTTGGACGATTAAATTGACCGAAAAAATCACGAAGTGCACGATATGCATTTTGATTTGAACGCCCATTTTCATAATAAGCCTGAATAACTTTAACGCGTTGCTCGATTGTGTATCTTTCCATGGTTCAAATTGAGTTAGTCTGAAATTGAGAAATGTCAAATGAAATGCAGAAAAAAACTTGACGTTTAGGTGTGGTTCACATTCAACATCGGCCCTTAAAATTTAACCACCCTTTAGTTAAGCAGCACGTATTGAGGACACTTAAAAAACACGGCTCACGGTAGTGTATACCAGGTGTATGCATAAGTTTTTTCCGGTTTTTTGGTAAAAAAAAAAACACGTAATTTTCAAGGGAAATTAATTTTTGTTTTATTCAAAATATTGGCCATCGGCTTCTACACATTTCGCCCATCTTTCAGGTAACTTATGAATACCATGCCAGAAAAACTGCTTGTCTTTTGCAGCAAACCATTCGTCGAGCCATTTTCTAACTTCCTCGAAATTGCTGAAGTGCTGCTCTGGGAGCGCGTGCCCCATCGATGCGAAGAGGTGATAGTCAGATGGCGCCAAGTCTGGCGAATACGGCGGGTGCGGAAGGATGTCCCATCCAAGCGATTTCAAGGTGTCTTTCACTGCTTTTGCTGTGTGAGACGGCGCATATAAAAAATATGCCACGCAATCCCAAATAGCAATAAATGTGTTACGTTCCGAGCACGGGTCTCGGAAAATTTTCCGAACTCGTCCCCTGGACTGATATGCGGCGCAGCCTCCTTCTTTCCTTGTCTGGAGTACGGCGCCCGCGAGGTACTTGAAAGTGTCACGCGGCGGGCTCTCAACAGGAAACAGCTCAGCGGAGAATAATATCTTCTCTCCTTGCTTCACCTAGGAATGATATCATCATTGCTAGGCAAAAACAAAGAAGAGTCAAATGGATTTTGCACAGAATTGAAGTGCTGAGTTCAGAATAAGCTGTCCTCCTCTTCTCTTGCACGGGGTTTACGAATCCTTATCCAGGCGAGGAGAACGGCAGTCTTCCCTTAGAAATCAAAGCGTGTAGTCCTAAGAGTTGAATCTCCGCAAGCGGTGCACAAGCACTGAGTTAATTTCCCGGTATACAGTTTTTGGCTCCGGGACACCAGACCGCGAGTCGATAGGAAACACCGAGAGTGAGGTGCCTCGCACGTTAGTCCCCCGCGTATTATAAATTTACCCATAAAGACAATATTATAACTAGTGTTATTTTAAGCGTCATTACAAAAGGACAGGAACAATTTGACGATACCATTTTTATTACAAAACAACGAACGAATTGTAAGTATGAGTGCGTGAGTGAATGAGTGAGTGTGTACTTCAATAAATTCAGACCTTGTTGTTTTCATATAATAAACTGTGACTTTCATAATTTTGTATTGCTCCGACCTTTCCAGCCTCGAGAGAACCGAGCCCGTGAAGGGGCGGACAGCCCAGCTCTCCCGACTAATAAAAATAAATATAAGCTCAGCGCTTCGCGCAGGGATTTGCTTATGTTCCACATTACCAAGCCTTCAGCTCGGGACGTAACAAATTGGTGGCAGCGGTGGGATAGCTGCTGTGCTTATCTCTCGAGTCTCATGGTTGCAAGCTGAGTATATCTGTTGCATAAATTCGCGATTTTTCTTGTGTTTTAGCCTGATTGTTGTTGTCGATTACGTAGAAAAAAAACATATATAATATATCATTTGCATCGTAGTCCTTTGGTCGCTATGCATAATAATACAGGAAATGGTTCCAGGGGCAGAATGAATCCACCCCCTTGAATTCTACTATTGATGCTACGGTCTTAATGACCACTATGTCGGGTATGGTGGAAAATTTATCTTTACAAAATAGAGTTGCTAATATTAGGAACTGGAGTACCATAAACGCGGTTGAACCATAAACATAGTGGAAGAGTTAATCAAGACATTAAAATCATGTTTAGCTCGCGGTAAAACCTTCAACTCGTATGCTCGAGAAATCTCGTACGAGCGTATGAAGCAGAGCGAGACAGTCGACAAGATCTACGACCGGGTGCGAATGTTGGTTAATGGTGGGCGCAGCGCGTCGAAAAAGGAATATGACTCAGACCCCCCCGCACTAAAAAGTGACCGCGAAGTATAGTAAATGGCGTTCTCCGTCGTCTTCATACCTACGAACTTCTTTAGCCACGAATACCCTACCAGGTCCGAATACATCATGTAGTAACGCGGCGAGATATTCGAGCGGTGCGTCCTCCTCACACGACGGCTTCCAACACGATCTCGCAGGGCTTTACAATAAAATCACCGGACTTTGTTTAATTTTTTGTATTTTTTAATTATTGGTACGACGGAGGGACAGAGGGACGGAGAGAAAGAAAGAGAAAAGCACCACACGCACCTGTTGTCGGCTTCGGGATCCAATCACTCCTTCTAAGGAAAGAGGATACAGACATTTTCCACTTCTCTCTGTCGGGATATACAGCCGTCCCGCTGACGTTCATCTACGAACAATATGCTACCATCTATTCTCTGCCATCTGATCTGCTAGCAATTACCAACCTATCTCATGCAGTTCACCGGCCGGACTGAGCTACACATCTCTATTATCTGTTGTTAAGTTATGCGTTGTCCAGCTGAGGCGCTAGTCGCGGTCATCGCGGAATATCCCTTTTGGAAATCTTAATTGAGCAGAGAATCGAGAGGAGACTATCTTGAGGCGATTCTAGAATTATCGTGAACCATTTGTCGACGTTTCGTTCCTGTGGAATTATCGAGGATTGTCAAGGAACAACGCAGCTGCATCGTCCTGGTGAGCTCTCTTTCCTTCCACGGTCTTTTGCCATTATCTTACCTTTATTGGCTGACAAGTCTATTCGAGCTTGGTCATACCTGTGATTTCTGTATACTTCGCACAGAGTATAAATTTGTTTCGGGACCGACTGCGTCTGTTAGCGTGTAAGATCGAGATCGTTTGGCGGTTATAGCCGGGAAGAAGTCACTTCGCTCTTTTTTTTTATACTGTTCGGTAGTCGGTTGCTGTAAAACCGCGCGCGCGTTAGTACATTATCCCGTGGTACGATTGTGTGAAAGGGATTTAAATGTTATAGGCCGTGTCGCGGATTTTCCAGAATAACTGACACTTATTAATTTACATTATTTTATTCATCTTATTTTATTTTATTAATTTTTATTACGATGTTGGACATTATTTTATTTTGCGAGCTTGTGTAGTGCGTGTTCGGCCGTCGTCCCATATTTTGTACTTGATCGCGAAGGATTAGTACGGTTCGAAGCGTATCTTGGTGTGATAAATCATTCGTTACGAGGGTCAATCAATAAATAGTCGGCCTTGCGCCATCTGTTGGTCGAGGAAAGAAATCAATAGCGACGCTTAGTAGTGCCATCCTTCACATGACTGTTGTCAAAGTTTCAGCTCGCTGCGATGTTTAGTTTGCGTTTGACAGCCTTCGAAAGACAAAAAAAACTTTTGTGTTTTTCAAAAATGGAAAAAATTGAGTATCGTGCAGTGATTCGATTTTTGGCTTTGAAAAAGAAAACGAACAATGAAATCAAAGCGGAGCTAGACGAAGTTTATATGGACCTTGCATCTTCACTATCAACCATTAAATATTGGACAGCTGAATTTAAACGCGGTCGTACGAGCATTGTTGACGATGAACGTCCAGGTCGTCCAAATGAGGTCGTCATACCAGAAACAATTGAAAAAGTCCACGATATGGTGTTAAATGATCGGAGACTAAAAGTGCGTGAGATTGCTGAGGCCACAGGCATATCATGTGGCTCAGTGATTTCAATCCTGAGTGATCAGTTGGGTATGAAAATTTATTCGCAAGATGGGTGCTGTGTTTGCTCACTGTCGACCATAAAAGAGAACGTGTAGCTGATTCAAAGGCGTGTTTGGCGATCTATCAGGAGTACAAATTGAAAATGCGGGATTTTTTTCTATTTTTGAACGTTTATTCTGAAAAAATGGTAACAAATGAATTATTCAAAGTATTGTCCATCGCTAGCCACAACTTTTTCCCATCTTTCTGGCAATTTACGGATACCGTCGCGAAAAAATTCGGCCGGCTTGGCTGCTATCCAGTCATCGACCCATTTTTGGGCTTCTTCGTAAGAATGGAAGCGCTGGTCAGCTAGGCCATGTGTCATCGATCGGAAAAGGTGGTAATCGGAAGGAGCAATATCTGGGCTATACGGCGGGTGGGGTAAGACTTCCCATTTCAGCGTTTGTAGGTATGTTTTGACCGGCGCTGCAACATGTGGCCGAGCGTTGTCATGTTGCAAAATTACTTTGTCGTGTCTTTGCTCGTATTGTGGCCGTTTTTCTTTGAGTGCGCGGCTCAAACGCATCAATTGAGTTCGGTATAGTGCTCCTGTGATGGTTTCGTTCGATTTCAATAGCTCATAATACACCACACCCAGCTGGTCCCACCAAATACAGAGCATGAGCTTGGCGCCGTGAATATTTGGTTTGGCCGTCGATGATGATGCATGGCCGGGGTAACCATATGATTTTTTGCGCTTCGGGTTATCGTAATGGATCCACTTTTCATCACCAGTGACAATGCGATGCAAAAAACCCTTCCGTTTTTGCCGTTCGAGCAGCAGTTCGCATGCAAAAAAACGGCGCTCGACGTCTCTCGGCTTCAGCTCATACGGCACCCAATGTCCTTGCTTTTGGATCATTCCGAGGGCTTTTATACGATGGGAAATGGCTTGTTGTGTCACTCCCAATGAATCTGCGAGCTCTTGTTGAGTTTGACACGAGTCTTCATTGAGTATTGCCTCCAATTCAGCATTCTCAAACTTTTTCACTTGGCCCGGCCGCTCTTTGTCCTCAACGTCAAAATCACCACTTCTAAACCGCACAAACCATCTCTCGCACGTTGAAACCGATGGAACATGACTCGGATAAGCCTCGGAGACCAATCGATGTGCTTCAGCAGCACTTTTCTTCAAATTAAAGAAGTAAATTAAAACTTCCCGCAAATGCTGTTTTGTTGGCACGAAACTCGACATATTGAGAGCTCAAAAAAACTATGAATTTGACACTGCGACAAATTGACACATACTGAAAATTAAAGCTATAAGACGTAGCTTTGACATGAACATAGTCACAGTACTGCCTGATGCGTATAGCGTTAGTAACGCCATCTGTTATCAAACCCGCATTTTCAATTTGTACCCCTGATATAAGCGTGATCCTGTTGAGTTTTTGCGTCGTTACGTAACCGTGGACGAAACATGGATCCATCACTATACACCAGAGACAAAGGAACAATCGAAACAATGGAATTCACCGACCGAACGTGCTCCGAAGAAGGCGAAGACGGTGCCATCGACCGGTAAGGTCATGGCCACTGTTTTTTTGGGATGCACGCGGCATAATCTACATCGATTACCTTCCGCCGAAAAAAAACGATTAATGGCGAATACTATGCCGTACTGATCCGATTCAACGACGAATTGAAAAAAAAACGTCCACATTTGGCGAGGAAAAAAGTGCTCTGCCATCAAGACAATGCACGCGTTCACACGTGCCCAGTTACCATGGCCAAAATTCATGAATTTAAATACGAATTGCTTTCGCATCCACCGTATTCCCGAGATTTGGCCCCCTCCGATTACTTTCTGTTTCCAAACCTGAAAAAATGGCTTGGCAGAAAGAGATTTGGTTCCAGAGTTGACCTCATCGCCGAAACAGAGACCTATTTTGAGGACCTTCCGAAATCGTATTATTCGCAGGGCATCAAAAAATTGGAAAATCATTGGAATAAGTGTATCGAGCTAAATGGAGATTATGTTGAGAAATAAAAAGATTTTTGTCCAAAAAAACGCGATTTTCTTTACCAAGCCGACTATTTATTGATCAACCCTCGTACTTTTGTTATCTATTATTTGAATAATTTATGGATGATTATTATTTTTGTTTGACGTTAATTATTTTATTATTATTATTTTCTTTTTGTATTTATTTATCTTATTTTATTGATATCCGTTATTTATCGATTCGTCGGTGACTTATGCTCGGTTTTGTCTTTTATACGTCAGACGATTTTCAAGTGGGAAGAATCGAACCATTAAAAGCTTCGCGTACCTGATCTTCCGGCGTCCCGTGATTGTCGAGTTATTGTGTGTGTGGGATTGACCCGGCATAGGCCGTATAGCGAGCTAGATTTTCGAGGAGGCTGTTTATTTGACGTTGTCTGATCTTGTTTTGTCGGTTCCTGCGAATATTTGAAATACGAATCGAGGGTCGGTGCCAACCGAGCGTAGTTAACGTATGGGAGTGAGAGAGATGATGTGAATGCCGGGATAATTCATGCTACCGAGACAATTAAGTCTATCGATTGTTAAAAAGCCAGAATTGATTTAACGGGATATTTTATTTATACTTTTCTTTGTTCTTTTTGCTGGAAAATTAGTAATCGCTTTAAACTATTTGTTATTGATTTTATTTTTATTGATTTTATTCCTTGATTTAGTCTTATTGTTTTGTTTTTTTATTTATCGCTTCTATTTTATTTTTATTGATTAACCTAGGGAATAATTTATTAATTAATTGAATGTTTGGATTTTATGGACTTACTTTATGGACCACCGTGTCAGTCCGAACCACCCACTCTGCCTTGAACAGCTGTAGCTAGCCTGGGCTGAGCCTGGTCGACCACCTCGTGATTTTTCCTTCCGGCGCGTAAGCGCCTGGCGCCCAGCTCGAAAGAGTAAAATAAAAGGGAGGAAAAATAGCTCGGACCAGCTATAGGTAACGTGGTGCGTTAGGGTGCAAATTTACGTTACAGTAGCTTCCGTCCGACGGGCATATTAAAGACTGGGAGACTTCAACGAGGAAGAGAGTCGAGTCCCCGTAACGACGGCAACCACAAAGGATGTGATCTGCCTTATTGCTGTCTGCGTGGCACTGGCTGCACTTGCTGCCTGTGGAATTGCTGGGCTTCTCATCGCATCCCCACGGTACATGAATTATCGGTCAACACGTGGCAATATCGGTTTCCTATCATATATCGGGATGAGGTTGAGACCGAAGATCGAAAAAAAAAATCGATAACCAAATGATAGAGGAGTCTCAATTTTCGTATAATTCCGCCGTATGGATAGTACCGAAAAAGGCAGATTTTCGAGGGCGACCCCGTATGCATATGGTGATTGATTTTCCCAAACTCAATGAGAAGACAGTCTCCGACGCATATCCTTTACCGAATATAACTGATATTCTCGATCAGCTGGGGGAAGCCCAGTATTTCTCGACATTTGATTTAGTGAGCGACTTCCAACAGATCTCTATGCACCCAGGGGATCACAAGAAAACCGCATTCTCATCGCCTAATGGTCACTACGAATATATTCGTATGCCAGGGTACGGAATTATTTGTGTACTTGAATGACATCGTAATATTTGCCAGGATGTTGGAAGAACACAAAAAAAGGTGCGTCGCCTCACGAGTTGATTGGAGGAAGCAAACCTAGTGCTTGAACCAGATAAGTCTGAATTCTTGAGAAAATAAGTCTGTTATCTGGGTCACATAATCGTTCGTGACGGATTAAGATCTGTTGAGAATCCCTGTGGTGTTGTTGGATTGAATCTGAAGGACATAAGTTTTCACTCAAGGCAGGTGTGAAATAACCAGACCAAAAGATGTAGGTAGAAAAAATAGTTTATTCTACCGTCGACTGTCAGACTACAAAAAAAATAGTACAAAAGAATTTAGGTTGAACATTTTTTGAGAAGCACACAATTGTATTAATTGTGTGCTTAGTTTGTGAGGTGGACGTGGTGCAGCCCGTGCTGGAGAGCAGGCCACGGTGTGAGACTTATGCGGATGCACTTATGAGATTTCGACACCTCACCGTCATTGAATTGAGATAAATTGTAACGATGCACTTTTACCGTGTTTGAGTCCTGTTGAGCACGAATAAGATGAGTAGATCTGGTGAAGTCGATGAAATTATCTGAGGTGATAGCAGAGGATTGTGTCGTGCCAGCGGGTTTTCACAGAAGTGTCAAAAATTGTCAAGATGGCTGTGCTTTACAAAAGCGTCGTCGTGCGACACTGAAGTTAAGCGAGAGAGACAGCCTCTCGCTTAAGCAGCATTCCTGCGAGACACTGCCTCGGCTACCTTCGTGATAGCCGAGCGCAGCACACTACCCAGAAATAATAGTTCGACGCACCGCGAATATCGATCGCCATGCGTCAGCTGATTTTCTAACAAGATCCGATCGAAAAATTTGTGGTCGGTAAAAAAATGTCCAACACCGAAAAAGAAAAAAAACGTGCGACGATTTCCAGGCCTTACCGGTTAATATCGACGTTTTATTCCTAATTTTCCGAAGATTGCAAAACCCTTATTAGATTTAACAAAGAAACACACGCCTTTCAGGTGGACCAGAGCAGCGGGTGGGAGCTTCTACTACTACTACTACTACTACTACTACTACTACTACTACTACTACTACTATATAATTTTTTACGACATATTATGGAATGAAATAAGTCTTACTCGAATTTAAGTATGTAAATATTGGTTTCTATAGAAGCATTGGGAGGAAATTGTAAAAATTGTAAGGGACGGGATGTCAAAGGCGAGTAAAGCCATACATTGGAATGAAACTACTACCACCACTCAGGCGTAGATGTGCTTTTCAAGCAACTTCTATATACCGCAGCCGAAATCCACAGAATTGATAGCTTCCTAATAAAACTCACACGAAACTATTTTAACAAACTAATGATGCGTCCCGAATTTCAATTGACATAAATTCTTCTTGTCAATTGTGCGATCGCAATGCCGCTCGCCCACATACTGGAATGTGCTGATGTAGTATAGGGCGACCATAGTGTTAATTGTTTAATTAAATAATATTGAAATTAAATAATAATGTAAACATAAACACATCGATTTTTAGCAAATGCAACCATCAGCTACATTTATGAAAATCAGTCTAAGTTTTTACATCAACCAGAACGGGTGATCTTGGGTGGGACTCACGCAAAATATTAAAGTTCACTATTAGTCTTTGAACGGGACACGATTGGTTTCTCGTCTTGGAGACTCAAAAACATTTTAAAAAATAACTACTGAACAAATTTGTAAAACTATAATTCTATTTATATGATCATTAATTGGACCAATCCCAATTATTATAATAAAACTATTCAACCTGTTTTTTACCTAAGCAACCTCGTGTATCTACTACGATCACGCGAGCATCAACTCCTTATCAGTAAACGATCCCGAAATAAACTTTTTTAAATATTAAGAATTACGACTGTACAATTCTATTTACGCATCTACCGGCATAACACTGCCTAGCAGAGACGATCCGATTATATGAGAAATCAAAGACCAGGCTGTAACTGAATCTAAAAGATAACTATTAATAGGATACACAATTGCGCAAGCGGTTTTGTCTTAGGATAATCTCGAATTAATTCAAAATGCCAAATATATACCAACTTTTTACCACTAAAAGCGAATCTCGCTAAGCCCCTTAGACCATGACACTAATAAAGATAATTTCAGTTTCTCTATTACACTCAAAACTGACATAAATAATTCTGACAAGCTCAATTTTAGAAAATACCGGAGGCTATCATTTGAAAGTGGGCATGTTCCTCATCTCTGTGATCGCAAGCTGCTCCTTGCTTCAATAATTAATTTAATTTAAGACCAAGTATCCATGCCTCGTAACCAATTCGTATTCCAAATTTTGGTTCAAAAGATGAAAATTTACGAAAGTTAGAGCAAAAGTAGATTTCTTTCATAAAATTACGAAAATTCATAACTCCATAAAATCTGTACAACTTGATATATACATGCAAAACTCAATAGCGAACAATCTTATTCCCTCGTGTTCTCTTGTAGAAAGTTTTAGCATGGTAGCTCAAAATTTATACCAGTTCAATTATCTAAAAGAGGGCTAGGGAAAAAAATGTTTTTTTCACCTTAGGCATGGATTTTATTAGAAATTTACTTTTCTGGAACAATGCAGAACAATAAAAAATGGGGGGCTAACTACATAGACCTTGACTTTACCCTTCAAAACTCTTTACCAGCAGATAAAAAAAATAATTATCTCTTAGTTTTCAAAGCTGCACAACATAGTTTCATTCAAATTGGAGAGGTACACCAAAATTATATTCCTTGTAAAAAATGGCTTATGCCACTATCTATCGGGTAAGTATACTTATCTTGCAGCTCCAAAGAGAAACTGAACACCTGGGTCTAATGCAGCTATATATGATAATTTGGAATTTTCAGCAGCATTATGAAGACCAAGAGATCGCTTTTGCCATGTGACACTGCAAGAAAACTATACTTACCTGATCCTTAGTAATGAAAGCCTTCTGCAGATCTTAACACTTTATAAGCTATCATTTGCATTGTGAATACATATATTTGATTTTCTGATAAAGCTGTATTACAAGTACACAAAGAAAACTATACACTTGGAATCTGTGAATAATAAAAACTATACACCTGAAAATTGTTCATTAAGGTAGACTGTCAATAAGTCAGAGCTGTCAGGACTTGTGGATAACTGCTAAAGTCGTCCAAAACTGTTTATGACACATATACTATGGAGGTTTAAATAGTTTTGGTAAAAAGACAAATATACCTTTTCTTGTATTTTAAACTAGAACTACATTAATGATGCTGATCCGTAAAGCAAAATGACTGTATGTACACATGGTATGATCAACTGATAAATAACCAGTGAAATCTCTGTATAAACATTTGGTTACGTAACCACTACTCACCCCAGGGGGTACTTGGTTTTTTGTATGTTCTAGCCAAACAAGTTACCACCTAGCGATTTAATTATATTATTCATGACCACCAATTGATTCTGCTACGATTGAACTCGAATTGAAGCATTTAAAATAAAATTGTTTGGCTCGATTTACACTTATTTTCTTTTTTTATGATGGCAATGAAACAATTGACCACCAAATATTTTAGACTACCATTTACTACCAATTAATCAGTAAAAGTTAAAAATAAAAAATGGCATTAAAGTGATATAGCTCGTCCCACATACTTAATTAGAAAAAACGAAAGAATCTGATAGAGACAGAACAAATGAACGACACCCTAACGGCTGATCTCCAGGTATTTCTACCATGAAACGCAGGCAGTTTTGAGGGTTATGGCTGAAATTATCGTCATAGCTTCTGCAGTAGTTTTTCAATCAAATTTTTCATACATACCTACGTATATCGTTCGCTTCGTATTGTTCATCATATACCGATGGATTTCTCACGAATTGTTACTGCAAATATTACTCGAAAGCAAATCTTTGCGCGATTTTCCTGGTAAAAATTTTTTAAGTTTGTTAAAGACGCCCGTCGAAATCGCATTTATGGCCTCTACACACTGCGCGCGAACTGCGATGACCGATAGCCAATGAGAGTTCTGCTTTTCCGAACGTCACATCCGTCGCGAGCTTCCTCGCGAGTTCTCATTGGCTATCGCTCATCACGCGCAGTGTGCTATTAGAGATTGCCAGGACACGATCCGAATCGCGCGCACAGCGAATATAGCCAGAGAACAGCGATTACATGGAAGCACAGGGCCCGTGTTAAAATTTGGCATCGAAAAAGTAGTTGCGATTTCCAACCGAAGGCTACGTGGCGATGTATCGATATGACACACGCATAGAACGAATCTTATCGCACGCCCCTTTTCTATCGTCTCTCTCTTCTTCATGCCTAACAGGCTACCACGCATTCTCTCTCCCACTAACGGTGTAATATTCAAGCAATGCTTGAGCGGGAGATCGTTGGATTAGCCTACTGTTCTCTCACACACTCATGCATCCATAATGCTAATATTTGCGGTGATCATGTTTATCCAAATAAGCGAAGATCAGTTATCAATGGGGCTGTTGTTTAATAGTAGTATAATAAATAATTAAATAATCGTTAAGAGTCATCGAGCGAGGGCATACGAAGCGCCAAGTGGCCAAATAGCAAACTACGATTTCGTAGTTTTCGGATTTCGCCGAAAATACAATGGTATTATATAAAAAAACATTAAAAATGAATTCTTTCGTTTAGTATGATTTGCGGTCTGGTCCGTCTCTCCATGCAATTTTTTTTGCATAGACACAATAAATTATCGAAAATTCGAGACAGCTGTCGTTAGCCATGACGCTTTTCTTGCGAACTCATTAATTCATTTAACTACAATTTTAACGCATATCTGCTACACTTCACTGGGCCAGACCGCAAAGCTTACCACTGCACTGCACTCAAACAAAAAAATTCCAACTTGTTTCATTGCAAATCCAAGCGATAATCCGAAAAGTACGAACGGATATGTCAAAGTCGTGTTCGCGGCCATATTGCAGTCTATGCTATGTAATTGTTAGTTCCAACTCCTGACGGCAAATTCGCGATTCACGGCTGTCGGTATAAGCGGATAAGCAGGCGTGAAGGTATAAGCGTAAAGCGGGCCCTGAGACAAGACATTTTTTTATGCTGAGTCAATGTTGCTGTAGAATCTATGTTGGTTTCTCGATTGAAAGTTTATTTACTGTACCCGGCCACATGGATCGGTGGGATACGACTCGGCGCAGAACCAACGATACTTCAGAGTTGCAGGATCAATCAGGGCGACCAGGGCCCACATGTACCATGGCCCGCCACTGAAAACCTTACAGCCTGCAATACCGATAACTGTTACTTTTTGCTGGATGCCTTGGTTGACAAACTTGCCACAAGCGGCGCTAGCTACAATGTATATTTTTTCCGCGAGAGGCGCTACCCTCGATTCTGAGTTGGTCACGTGTGCTCGATGACTCTTAAGGTTGCGTGGCGTTCAAACCAAGCGGACTAATAACTCACCAGGTACTTTGATACAATTTATATACGAGGTGTGTTCAAAATATAACGGAATGTTTATAATTTCACGTGTAGTATTGGTCCGATTCGCGCGATTTTTTCGTTGTGTTGGTAAACTTGTCTGAAAAGTTGCTGTACTGTGTTAGCTATATTGAATATTTAGTCTATTGTCAGTTGTCAAAAAGGTCACATGTGTTTTGGTAGGATCGGCGATTTTGAAAATGGACCAGAGAATTTGTTAGAATTATGAATCTATGCGACACTCTCGACCAATTGTTAAGATGGAATTTTTGGCGAATCGCCAATCAGAGAATTTGTGTGCAGCACAAAGTGCAGCAACGTTTTAAAAATGTTAAATATTACTTTTCGTGAGTCTGCTATGAGTAAAACAAAGGTTTACGAGTGGTATAAGCGTTTTTAAGATGGCCGTAAAGACGTTGAAGATGACGGGCGCCCTGGACAGCACATCACATCACAAACCGATGAAAACGTGGAAAAAGTGAAAGAAATGACTATGAATAATCGTCGAATAATAATCAGGGAAGTATCTGATGATGATGGCATATTAATTGGCTCATGCAATGAAATTTTTTCAGAGAATTCGGGTATGAAACGTGTGGCAACAAAATTTGTTCCAAAATCGTTGAATTTCGAAAAAAAACAACGGCGAATGGAAATTGCTCAGAAGCTGCTAAATGAAATCAACAAGGATGCAGAACTACTGAAACGTGTCATAACAGGTAATGAAACATGTGTGTATGGATATGACGTCGAAACTAAGGTTGAATCGTCCCAGTAGAGGCATTTTAGATCGCCAAGACCGAAAAAATCTCGTCAAGTGCGGTCGAAAGTGAAGGCCATGCTCACTGTGTTCTTTGATTTTAACGGCGTAGTGTACCATGAGTTCTTGCCCCAAGGTCAAACGGTGGATAAGGAATTAATAGTAAGTAAGTAGGAAAAATACTACTTATAAGTTCAACGCCGTTTCCGTGAAGCAATCCGAAAAAAACGCCCGGATTTGCGGCGAAATAATACATGCCTTTTGCACCACGATAATGCACCTGTTCACACTTCATTGCTTGTTCGTAATTTTTTGGTCAAAATAACACTGTAGTGATCCCCCAGCTTCCATATTCGCCAGACACGGCTCTGTGTGACTTTTTTCTGTTCCCAAAAATAAAGAGAACCTTAAAGGGCCGTCGTTGTGCAAGCATAGATGAGATTAAAAACGCATCGCTGAGGGAGCTAAAAGCTGTCCCAAAGAATGAGTTCCAGAAGTGTTTCGGGGATTGGAAAAAGTGGATTGGAAAAAGTGTGGTAATATCTAATGGGGACTATTTTAAAGGGGATAACATTGTTGTAGACGAATAAATATACCTCTTTTCAAAAAACGAAAATGCCCGTCATTTTTTGAACGCACCTCGTATATATATCATGTAAGCAATTTGTCCAGCTCAACCACTTCTAGCTCTCGCGGATGGTTGCAAAAGCCCGTGCTCTCGCGTGCTGGGCGCCAGTTCCAAGAAATAAATTATTTCCCGAGACAAATTTGATTAGCACGCGGAATACACAGGGCCGGCTCGGCTTCGCCACAGCCTTGGTGATTGATAGAGGGGATGGGGCAGTCAGAAGTGTCGCGCAAACAAAATCTCAACACGGCAGTTAGGGAATCAAAAAAATATAATGAACCATTTATTGCAGTTGGTGAACAAAATATTAGCCGAGAGCCAAGGTGGTACTCTCGGAAGCACGGTCGGGAAGCGACAAATGATAACGTGCTAGACTCCGGTCAATTCAATTTTTCTTGCACAGTTTAACAAGATATTTCGGACTGGTAAAAACCATAAAACGTTCGCGTCAGTCTCCACACACACAGCCACTCGCCTCATAGGGTACGCGCGAGACCAAAATATAATATATACAATAAAAGATAATCCGAAGAGCGGTTAGAATAAATGAGGCAACAAAACTATTGAACTAACACCGAATAAATAAATCAACAAAAATAACTAATTAAATAAAACAGAATAAAGAGGGCAAAAGAAATAAAACTAAACAAACAAAACGAAATAAATGTCGTGAAAGAAATAAAACAGTATAAATGACACGACAGAAATCAAACAGAATAGTGGAAACGAAAATACTCAAACGGAATAAATAACACGAATAAGCTCTCAAGAATTATACGGTCAAAGTCATCGACGCATAGCTCTTCCACACAAAGTTGCTCTCGATCTTACAAACACACGTATACGACACACGAAAGCTTTTAATGCGCTCAAATTAACAATGAATAAATATTTCACAATAACAAAGAAATGGAACTCCTTCGGCGATCCTTTAATTCTCGGGGAGCGAGTTATTGCAAATTTGAAATACCGGGCGGTAGCTATTTGACCGCTAAAGCAAAAGACGTTAGATTTCCGGCACGACAGCATGCCGCCATGACAATATCGCTCGGGGTTTCTCACGAAAATTACTGGAGCTAACTCCCACACTCCAACCAGAGACGAACGACGGCCTTACCGAAAGGTTGCAGTATCGGGAGCCGCTCGAGAAATAGTCTCGCAGTGATTCAGAATCTCTCGTTGGACAGGCATGGTAGCTGACATGGTATAAACGTCCTCGTTGTACAAAATATGGTGCAAAAATCCTCGATAATACGTTGAAAAACGTCGATAATACCCACCCTCCATATCGTAGCCACCAATAAAATTTGAAATATTGTAACGGTACTTGCGATTGAGGTTAATATCTGAGCCAGCAACAGCTGTAGCGAGATCTTCGACACCTCGTACTTGGCAGCAGCATGAAGCGGACGAAACGAAAGTAGTAGAAAAGGCCCTTTATAGAACGACAAACAGGGGCGTGGCCCCCTGGCGCCAGGACGTGGCTAGACTAACCCCACTCCCTCCTCACCCATGCTGCTTTCTCATTGGTGGGTCCTATAATGTAGAGGGGGCGTGTTTGCGCCCACCATCTTACCCCCGTTCCTTATTGGTTCCTCACAACCCCCACCACCGCTACCTCTATCCCTGATTGGTCCCCAGCAGTACCTACCCCAGACGACCTATCCCAGTGTTCTGATTAGTGCTGCGTCGCCGCGCTATCTGACGGATTTTTACCCATACTTAATTTCCGATGCCCCATCTACTATTGGCAATAGTGTTGCCGACTGTCTGTAAAGTAGATCGAACATTGGTAGCCGATCAATAGAAAATGTATTTGCGATCGGTAAGGTAGATCGGTTTTCAACCGTCGGTATGTAGCCGACCATCGCCAGAGCAAATTTGGGACTTACGGGAGATAAGTAGATTGGGTCTTACGGTAAATAATATTGTGTACCCATCCACCGGTTAAACATGCCCCGTCGTTGATAACCGAGCCCCCTCCAAAGGCTTAAACATTTTTTTGTGAATTAAAAAAATTTTATAATTAAAACTACTATTTATAACAACGGTAAGTGAAAATACTCGTTATTTTTCAACTTCATAAAAATCTGTTTTATTTTAACATTATCGTAAAACAAACTTGCCTTATTCTTGTTCACCCGTAATTTTCAATGACATCCGGTGCAGTTACGGCGAAATGGTAGTGAACTGTTAATACGTGTTTTCATACCCGATTTGTTGTAATGTTATAGTGCCCCGCTGTGGTGAAATGCCAGGGATCCTTGCAGCAGTCGATCACAAGTATACAGGCAATTCATTATGGTTATAAAGAGAGGCAAATATGCTTTCACCCCGCAGTTTCTTTTTTAACTAACCATTCCGCAGCTGTTATGATTATATTGGGTCTAGGAAAAAGTTCGTGGCGCTTTAGGTAGATAGATGGCATCAGATACAAATAAGTGAGGAAACACAGATCGCAGCGACACCACTAAACGCTCGTTAGAAAGGTGATACTTCGAGCGTTACTTTAAGTGTATAAACATCGAAATTGGTGGAGTGGTTGGAAAGTTGTTTGCGTTTGAAAATGGAGAAAATTAATGAAAAATTGCGCTATATTTTGCAATATTATTACGACAAAGGGAAGAACGCTGCGCAGGCTTGTGACAAATTTGTGCTGTGTACGGTGAAGGTACTATGTCAAGATCTGCTGCGCGGAAATGGTTCGCTCGCTTTTGTTCTGGTAATTTTGATGTGAAAAATGAGTCACGCTCTGGTCATCCAATCACTGAAAAAGCTGATGAAATTATTGATAAAGTCCAGCAAGATAAGCATATCAGCAGTGTCGATATTGGTACGGAGCTAGGCATTGACCACAGAACTGTGTTAAACCATTTACACAAAGCTGGCTACAGAAGGATGCTCCATGTATGGGTTCCTCATGAGTTGCGCGCGAAAAACATGATAGACCGAATTAATAACATCTGCGATGCGCTGCTGAAACGCAATGAAATCGAGCCATTCTTGAAACGTGTCATAACCGGTGATGAAAAATGGATCACGTACGACAATCGGAAGCGTCAAAGACGGTGGACAATGGATAGTGAGCCGTCAGAAACGTTCGCGAAGCCAGGATTGACGGCGAAAAAGGTGATGCTATGTATGTGGTGGAAGGGAATCGCCCCCATGAGCTAATTCCAGTTGGTCAGACGATTGATTCTCAACTCTACTGTGGACAACTAAAGAGTTTACGCCAAGTAATTAAAAGAAAACGGCTCGAATTGATTAATAGGAAAGGCGTTGTCTTCCATCATGACAATGCCTGACCACACACTTATGTGATGACCCGTCAAAAATTGCGAGAGCTTGGTTGGGAAGTTTTGATTTATCCACCGTATAGTCCAGACATAGCACCCTCTGGCTATCATTTATTCTGATCTCTGCAGAACTCTCTCAATGGAATTAAGCTGCTTTTAAAAGAAGCCTGTGAAAACCTCTTGATTTAGTTTTTCAACCAGAAACCACAGAAGTTCTTCACGGATGGCATCATGGCTCTACCCGAAAAATGGCGAAACATTGTCGATAATAATGGGGCATATTTGGTTCAAATAAATCCATTTTCACACTATAAGAAAACCAGTTGAATTTTATGAAAAAAACGCCACGAACTTTTTCCCCAGACCCAATATATTGTAACGGTATTTTTTTTATCGCTAACATATATTTTTATTTATCGTGGGAATTTGGGCTCGATCACATAACTAATTAATTGAGACTTCAGGGTGGTTGACAGTGAGGCTTTATTCGAGAAAAACAGATTCATAAAAAAATGTCATTTTTTATTACATCCATTTGAGTGTTGCGTAATGATCTTTTTAAACTCGTAATTCTAGCGATTATTTCTGCAATTTATTATATTATTTTGGGTGCACGAATTCTCAGTATTCCTCGGAAGTCTGTTATGGTCCGGTACAACGGTATCACTGTATATTCGATGCGCAGATATATCGTACCACTGGCTATTTTGCCTCGCACTCACTCCTTCGATAGAGCGTATCAGCTCTATTTACGATTCTTTCTCTTTTACTCTTATTATGCTTTCTCTCGCTCCTCGTCAAACGGTATCACTGTATACCTGTTGCATAAGTATCTCGCTTCACTCGCTATCTTGCTACGCATTCGCTCCTTTTATAGAGTGTATCAACTCCACTTACAATTCTTTCTCTTACACTCGGATTTCGCTCGTACACACTTTATTCATATTTGTTAATCCTATGCATCTTAATTCTACCTATTTCTTATTCTCTACTATTCCTAATTCTATCTTCCGCTCTATATCGGAATTCGGGAATTCCTACGATTATTCGATTATAATTTCTCCTTATTTGAACAGAAATTCTCGGAATCCTTGGGCTCGTACCTTGATGACGCGTTGACGCCCTGGTATTCCCTCGCTACCCACACAGACACCGCCTCACGCACAAGCTCACTACTTGGACAGAGTGTATCAACTCTGTGTACAATTCTTTCTCACTTATTCCCGTCTCACTTTCTCTCTGTCTTCCTTCCATGTACACGATTCCGGCGACTTTTATTTATATTATCGGTTTAAAAGTCCATACCATTTCATCTTATTCTACGTTCTTATTTCGATGCACTCATTCTAATACAAAATGCTTACAGACTACTCACCTACACGTATTTATTCCCCTACGGATCTACTCTATTTAACTTATTGATTACCTAAATTGTGGTTATTTGATGATTTCCACAAATATTATTTGTTAACGTTTATGATTTCGGCACTTCCTCGTCTATAGCCACCTTTCACTGGTTTTCTATTTCTGATCACAACTTCCGTACCTTTTCCGTTTGAACGATTTCGCTAAGAGAGCTTCTCTCTCCCCGCACCGGCCTTTTATAGCCTTCCCCTCGCTCCGCTGAACCCTACGTCATCATTTTGCTCTTATTTCGAATGTAACGCATTTCCTGACTTCTGCGGTTCGCCGCTGCCACGCTCATCGCCTTCCCCTCGCCTCCCAGCAAGGCCAGCTGGTCGCTGACCTGCTGTTTACGTCAGCGAGGGAATTTCGGAGCGGCGACAGCTCTAGTTCTTATATCGGGAGCAATGGCCTATTGCCCACAAAACTCGGTACGCCTGTACCGAGTCTGTAGCACAGGTGTTTTCGAGACCTCTTAAATATTATTCGTGCTCTTCTAGCTGTTCGAACTAACGCTCGATGCTCGGGAATATAACTCTGTTATATCGATTATTATCGCATTCCTCCCTGCGCTCATGCATGTAACTCTGTTACAATATACATCTGGCGTCTCTTTGATACCTGTCCTAGATGAATATGAATATGTGTGTGACATGGTGAGGGGTACTTTCGAATAATATCAAGACAGAAAATACAAGGCTTCGAATTTATTCATAGTAATTCCAAATCGTTCTGTACACGTTTGTATATACGTGTTTTTATTATTATTTTACAAAATTATATAAATAAATCCGCATATATTAATCGTTTTTACACACATACATATATATAAACTGCAATAATATTCATAAAGAATAAAAATAATTTACAAAACTGTATACATAAACGTACGCATTTACACACACTTACTGCATCTACATTTACATTACACACATATATATACAAAGCAACAAGTATAAAAACACTTGTGAAAAATTATTTACAAGCTATATAAATAAACGACCATGAACGCACACACGCGCGCGCCCGCGCTATTTACATATTTACAAAGTTTATATTACATAGTTGTTTCTAGCCATCATCAGCATCGCTATCTTTAAATCCAAACGGTAGGAATAATCTGTGTGTAATATGGCGACGTTTACGGCATACGACACGACAAGTTTTGTACATTGTACGGGTGGTGGCGTTGTGGAGGGGTGTTCTTTGAATTGATTTCAATTTTTAATTAAGCGATGTATTACTAAACGACGGCATTTCTGATTTTATAAGTTAACTTATTAGAGTTAAAATTAATTGTTTGTGAGTTTTTATAATTCAAACTTATCCCCTTCACTTTGCAAACAGTGTCCACCATCGTTTTGGGATCCGCGGTAGTCGTAGCCGTATAACTATAAAATTTCGGGCCTCCGGAGACGAACGAGTTGATATATGCGTTCGGAGCCACCGATATCAACTCGTTGGTCATGTCACCGAGGAGATTCAGTCAGGAGGAGTCCGTGTCGTAGTACAAAACCCGTCTGTCCAATAGCTCGAGGTAGCTATAAAGTTTCAGATAGGCCAAGGTCGTTGTAAATGCAGCGATAACCACACCAGTTAAGGGTCTAGGGACAATAGCCTCGTCGCGAGATACCCAGTACAGATATAACAAATCATCGTTAACCGGTCGCAGGCGTTGAATTTATTTCTCATTGTCGTACAAATACAACAATAGCTTCTCACGAGTTTGAATTATTTCCGTGCACGTCAGGTTATCCCGCCGACCGTATTTACCCCAGAACGAATTTCAGCAAAGCTTAGCAACTGAGCGTAAGCCCTGATTACGCGTAATGTTGCTAGCGTTCAGCCGGATACCTTCTACGCACTCGTAATAATTTATATATTCCTCGCGAGACGCTTCGCTGATACAATGCTCGGGCCAACCGCTTGCCTCCTGTTTAATCTTCGAACATGTATTTACATAAGCGGCAAACAGTCCACCCTCGCGTGTATCAGGATTGTACATTGTTGTTTTGTACGCCCTGTAACGGGGCAGAATAGTTAGGCTGCGTCCCTCTCGCTCAACGGATGCCTACCCGATCCCGCAGGGTTGTAGGGGGTGATTTTCAGGTCTTATTTATTCTTTTTTTTTTTTTTCTTGTCTTATTTTTTTTTATATACATAATGCGATTTATACGACCGGAGGGACGATGGGAGAGTACCAAGAAGAGGAGAGCTTCGGGATTCGGCCTTTTATCTGGACCGACATTTCACACCTTTCCCGGTCGGGATGTATCATTATCCCGCTCGACGTACTAAAGGATACGCGGCTTTCTATTCTCAGCCGCCGTCGGCCCACGGAAATGTACATATCTCAGGTGATCATCTGCTGGACTACGCAACGCTGGTATTGTCTGTCGCTAATTTATACATCGGCCAGCTGAGGCGCTAGTCGCGGTCAGCGTGCGACACCGGTTCCCCCAATTAACCGAGTTTAGCGGGTTAAGTGGGGATCATAGTTCACGGGCACGCGTGTCGGCAGGACCTCGGGGCTTTTTCCCGGTGACCGTTGAGCGAACCAGACGTAGCGTGCACTCTATCTGTGTCCCGCTCTATCTTTCGGCATCCCGCTAATAATTATTGAGGCGAGGAAAAGAGGTTGGTTCTTCGAGCCAACATCCGAACACTGTACGATCAACCTTCATAACTCGAGGAAAACCAGGAGGGATAATCAAACGTCTTTCGAGATTTCCCGGATTTCGAGGAACGTCACGGCAGCATCGTCCCGGTGAGCTCTCTTCCTATCCACGGTCTTTCGCTAATATTTTCTTATTTTATCATCTGATCCGTTTATTCAAAATTTATTCGTACTTGGTCACCCCTGCGACTCTAGTACACTGCGCGCAGAGTGTAACTTTGTATCGCGAACTGCGGCGTTCGTAGCATGTAACCGCGAGATCGTGTAACAGATAAAAGCCGGGGAAAGGTCATTGTATTAATTAATTGTTTCTGTTGCCGGTTAAACCGTGCGCGCGTTAGGCCGTTATCCCGGAGTCCTTTGGAATTTGTGAATTAGTTCGTGTGGGATCTGAACAGAATAAACCGCGTCACGTGTTTTAACGAATAGTGGGTCTTAGATGTACATGATTTTGTTCGAGTTTTCTTTCGTTTAGTTTTAGAGGGTCGTGCGCGTGTTCGTACGTCGTCCCGTCGTAAATTGGAGGTTGAAGGGACTGGTACGTTACTGACCGCGTCGCGTCGCTTTCGAATCAATCGGCATTTCTCGGGTTTTACTTTTTGATTCCTAATTTGATTTATTATTTATTTGTTTCTTATTGTTGGATAATCAGCTGGCGCACGGCGATCGATATTCGCCGTGCGTCGACCTGTTGCTGTGCTCAAGCACACGTCGTTCGGTTGAGCCGAAGATAGCCGAGGCAGGGCTTCGCGAACCCAAGGATGTGCCTCGTTGGCACGCCGCGTCGAGCGAGAGGATGTCTCTCTCGCTTGACTTCGGTTTTGCTCACCGGCTATCTCGCTCAACTGACTTCAGCGCTCAACGTTAATTTCATATTCCGCAGCCATATTGAAAATTCAGTCACTTTTTTGCGACGACATCGAGGAACAGCGCACCATTATCTTCGACTTTTCTCGTTGGCTTTTCGCTCAGGACACTCTCATCACTCTCAACAGGACTCAAAACTCAGGTAAGAGAACACCGTTACAATTTAACGTAATTCAATGACGGTGAGGAGTGAACTACACATCGGTACATCCTCATAAAGGTCTCACACTGTGGCGTGCTCTGCAGCGCGGGCTGCACCACGTTTTCACTCAACTATTAGCATGCTCGATTAATATAATTGTGTGTGTTTTACCAATTCACTGCACTTTCCCCCAATTAAACTTGCTGGGAGAGTGTTGTGAATTCAGTCTAATCATTTGTGCATCCTCAAGCTCACACTTCAGTGCTCTGCAGCGTAGACAGCATCACAGCCTGTCATAATAGAATTCCAAGTAATTGTCAGAATTGCATGTGCTAGCACACACTCTCTCTAAATTCTATTTCACCATCACATTGAGTATTTGCTGACAGGCAGTAAATTTGTCTACGCACTCATACATCTCACTGCGTTGTACGCTCCGCAGCACTGACTGCGGTGCGTACACCGCTCTCAGTACTCACAGCACACAATTAATATACTTGTGTGCTGGTTCTCAGCTCATGCACTCAAATGCAGCTCAGACAATCAAATTCATTTTTATTATTCTTGGAATTTTGGTGCATTTATTTCAATTATTTAATATATTTCTAAATTTAACTTATTTTGGTTTCTTTGCGTCACATAAAAATAACTGGTTTCAAAATGTATTATCACATTGTGTGTGCGGAAAGAAATAAACCACTTTCTCTGTTTTCCATCTATGCGTCTGGTTTTATTTCACCCTGTCGTGAGTGAAGACTCATTATTTTCAATATATTTCAGATCTGTCAAATAACACCACAGGCGGATTCTCAAACACTTATTTATTATTCTTTCTTTATTTGTTTATTATTTATTCGTTTCTTATTTGATATTCCTTCTTTACTATTGGTTATATTTTATCGGTTATAGTTTACTCGTTATATTGTCGTCGTTATATTTTATTTATTATATCTCCTTTGTTATATTTTATTTGTTATACTTTCTTTATTATATTTTATTTATTGTATCTTATTTATTATATTTTATTTGTTATATCTTATTTAACCAAGAGGTATTGATCGGGATTACTATTCCCATACTGATTATTCGATTGTTATTATTTTCCTTGGTTATCATGGAATTATAGAGCCTTATTTACTCGTTATTGGGTATTTCATGAGCCGTAGGAAATCTCGGTGCTTTGACTCTTACTCGGCATAGATTATTCGAAATTGTAATAGCAAGCCGCGGGTCGCTTCGCGTACGTGACCTTCTGACGTCCCGTTGTATGGTTTCTTTGGATGTATTGGGGATTAGCTCGGGATAGGCCGTATCGCAAACGGTGCGTAGAGACTACCGAATATTTGATTTTAGTCGATGAATATTATTAGAAATACATAGTGAACGAGATAGGCTATCTAGGGGCTACCGAAGTATGAGAGTGAGAGAGAAACGGGATAATTGGCACTGTTGAATCACAGATTAAGATTACGATACCCAACGACATTGAGAAAATTGTTGAAAGCCGAGACTAATTTTACGGGACATTTTGGTTAAATTCTAAATTGATGTTTATTGGAGAAATAAAGAAGTTTGTAAGTCCCGTACCTGCTGTTGTTTGAATTATTCATGGTTATTATTTTATTTATTTATTTATTATTTATTTAGCTGACTTCCTTGATTGTTCTCGTTTGGTCGTAGTTATTGACATTCCGTAGTTATTTTATTGTTTGAATTGTTTCATGAATTTTAAGGAATAATATTAATTAATTGATGTTATTTATATTTTATGTTTGAATAATTAGTGACTTGACAGTCCGAACCACCTACTCTGCCTTGAACAGCTGTAGCTGGCCTGGGTTGAGACTGGTCATCCAACTCTGTATTTTTTCCTTCCGGCGTGAAAGCGCCTGGCGCCCATCTCGAAAGAGAAAATGAAAAGGAAGGAAAAAATAACTTGGACCAGTCATAGGTAACGTGGTGCGTTGAGGCACAAATTTATCGTTACAGCCCAAAACATCGAAATTTTAAAGACTTTATAGCCCATATCTATTGCCTTCCGCACCTCATCCGTTATCCAGGTACCAATGAAAGTTCTGTCATCGGGGTTCTCATGAATGCACGAATCTTGAACCATACACTCTGTAGACTTACGGCACATAGCAAATAACAGCCTCTAGTGCATTCGAACAGGTAGCACGGGGTGAAAGAGGTTCTTTGCTCGCTGTATCCACAAAATATCGTATATTTGAAACCGTGAACGTTTGACGCTGGTATTCACAAGTTAAATTTTGCCGGATATCCCACCGAACTCACGAAAAATTGTTTTTTCGCACCGTGTCCTTTTGTCCGTAAAACTCGATCAATCTTGAATTCTTTATTCTTCTTCACACGCTTCTCATGAATACTCGACAATTCTTCGGGGTCAAAGAAACCATCGATAGTTTCGTCTTCGAGATAACACAACACATACACATACAATCCCTGCCTACGTAAAACTTTTCTTGATACGGAAAATTTTTTCACTCCAATTTTTCTCGTAACCTTTTTCGAAGGTGTCTTTAGTTCTACTGATTCGAACGTAATCTCCGGGTTTGTATTCATACGTTGTGAAACGTCTCTTTTCACGTCGTTTTACGGCACTAATTGTCATATTGCGCACCGCTGTATCGGCATTATATAGTGTTACGGCAGACGGCTGCATTTTAATGCTCGAGTGTATAGCATGATTGTACGCATAAACCATAGGTACCATAAACCGTAGGTAGCCGGCCATACTACAATTGCGCTACCTACTGTAATTCGTTGACCATCGACATGTAACCGACAGTCGGTAAAAAAGATCGAATATCAGCAGTCAGATGGGTAGATTATGTACCAGCGGTCGGATAAGTATATCGTTGTCAATCGTACGTATGTGACCGACCGTAAATAATGTAGAGTAGGCATACAGTTGGCAAGGCAGGCTATAGACGTACAGTCGATAAGCATATTGGGCCGGACCGCTGGTAAAAAATGTTGCGCTCTGCTGCCGGTAAAACGTTATGCCCTGACGATAAGCAAATTGGACCGGACGGCTGGTAAAAAATCTCGCGCTCTGCTGTCGGTAAAACGTTATGCCCTGCCGATAAACAAATTGGGCCGGACGGCTGGTAAAAAATCTTGCGCTCTGCTGTCGGTAAAACGTTATGCCCTGCCGTCGATAAATAAATTTGGGGCCTACATTCTATAAACGCCTTATCGACGGTAAAGAAGATTGCATCCAGCCATAGATAAAAAACGATGTCATGTCATCGAAAAACAGATATGGATCCTACGACCTGTAAAACAGACTTGAATTATTGCTGACAGTTAGATTTGGGTCTTGCCTTTAATAATCAGACTGGTATCCTATCGTCGATAATCAGATTAGGTCCTTCGTATCGACATTTTTTACCTTTCGATCTTTCTACTTTAAATTCAATTTGATTTTTCGAATTTTTGCATTATGTAGCGTTACGGCAGCCGGCAGCATTTTTATGCTCGAGTGTATAGCATGATTGTACGCATAAACCATTTGTGGTAGTATATCGATGTAACGATGATTATTACGGTGTGTGAAGTAACGCCACATCCGCTCCTTGAGAGTGCGATTAATATGCTCGACAATCGAGGCTTTTACATCCGGATTACGAGCAACGTGAAATTGTATGTTTTCATCTTTGAGAAATTTTTAGAATTTACCACCGGGCAATTCTTTTTCACGGTCGGTTTGTAGTGAAACAGGTGTACGACCATCGTTACGCTCGAGAATACGTTTAAATGCCTTTGTAACCTCGCACACAGTTTTGTCCTAAAAGAGTTCAACCCAGGCGTATTTGCTGAAAACGTCAATTACAGACATCGTCAATATTTGTAACAATGTAATACAGTCGTGGAAAGACACGGTGCACGGATCTATGAATGGTATAACTATCCTGCTGAGTCAGACAGTCATACACGGAGTCTGCTTTATTTTTGCTACTGATTAAACGCCGCGCACCAGTGTATCCAGCTGGATGCGAAGGATCACAGTACACTTTTTCGAGTCATCTTTCACCGCTCGTTGTACAACTTGTTCTAAATCTTTATCTACTTTTCAAACACTTTTATTACTTTAGTTTTCCGACATTTTGAAGAAGTATTCCCCGTGTATATCGTTGCCGTCGTCATAGTCGTCGTGAAAAGTTATATTGTATGTCATGGTCATTATTCCGATTTGTCGAGTAAATTATATCTCTGTGAGAACAAGAGAGAGAGCAAATAATCTCTACTACCGAAAATAAAGTTAAGCGTATGAAAGGTTTTGGCACAACGCAATCGTTGAAGCTTTTTGATAACTGTTATTACTGTTGGAAAATCAGCTGGCGCACGGTGATCGATATTCGGACTCTCGCACAGGGTAGAACCAGGGTTTAACAACCTTCCGCTCGCATCTCTCGGCTCATCTCGACGCGGGATTCTGCGGATATTCCTCGTCGTCTCACCTCATCGACTCATCCTGGTACTCGTCAGCCAAGCAGATTCGGTAAAGTAGAGCTCTGCGGAGCAGTTTCGTTGGTTTTTATTTGTTCAAGGAGGTTGTCAGGACAACAAAGTCGGAACGCAACTCATCAGACACCGGGGTGGCACCCAGTGATCATAATGAGAAAAAGGCATTGTTGGTCCCCGATGGCGACACCACTGCAGAAAGGACCCGATCACCAGCTCTCCTGGCAACCGAGCTGGTGTTGAAGGTCCAGTCTCAGCACAACCGGATTAAAGCGCTCCGCCACATCTGCACTACGCTAGCTGACGAAGCTCAACCAACCACGCTGGCGTTGCTCGACATGCTGATAACGCAGATACCGCTGAACCAGCTGGATCCACCCACACGAGAAGCTTGGGAAACATCTGTGGGGCGTTCGTCGGAATCTCGGACCTTTGCCAGGATCAAGGAGTTCGTTGAAATGAGAATACGAGCATTGGAGATGGTAGAAGCCACTCCAACGCAATCAACCAGCTCTACATAGTCATCGTCAGCAAATCTTGCTCTTGCGAAGGTCGGCACTCCCCAATCGACTGTGCACCATGCGACGGCAAGCACAGACCACACGCTGCTGCATCGAACGGCACGATCTGCAACCTCCGATGCCGTGCAACCACACAATACACAGTCGTCAACACGCTAGGGTGTTGATGCAGTCGTTCTCTCATCGGTGGAAGGCACTCAACGTAGACACATGGTTCGGTTCAACTCATAATGTGCTCCACGTACTCCAGGGAGAAAGTCACGGTTCTAGCTCACATTCTCAACATCATTACAACACATTTGGCATCATTTGAGTCGCCAGCATGAACATGGTCTCACATAGTGAAGCTTTAGCTGGCGGACCTAGAATTTCTCACACCACGATCGATCGACATCATAATTGGAGCAGACATCTATGGACAGGTTATTAAGCCTAACATTATCAAAGGCACACCATCATCACCTATTGCACAATTATCGATATTTGGATGGCTCATCACTGGACCGGTCAACTCATACCAATCTGACGCACTCACTGTTCATCATGCTGCTGTGCAGTATGACGACCAGGAATTACAAGACGTGTTCACAAAATTCTGGGTTCAAGAAGGGCCACCAACGGACACAGTCGGTCAACTCACACCAGAGGAGCAGGCATTCGTGGTTCATTTTCGCAACACGCATCAGCGTGATTTTATAGGTCGATACATTGTTCGGCGTCCTCTCACATCTTCGCCTGCACATCTGGTAAGCACAATCTGGGAAGCTCATGATCAAAAGCACATCGGTGTCTGCAGCACACTATACGGAAAATGACAAAGGATGCTGAATACGATCAACTCTATTCACAATTTATGGACGAATACGAACATCTTGGTCATATGGTGAAAGCTTCAAATCATCTGCAAGAGAAACACAATATTATCTGCCTCACCATGGTGTTCTAAGACCGGACAGCGTCACCATCAAATTACGGGCGGATTCTACTCATCAACTTATTGAAATTGCTCAACAACTCGAGGACTTGTGCCTGGCGGGCGGTTTCGACTCGCTAAGTCGTACTCGGCGAACCTCAAGGCCCTTGCTAGTATCCCATCATCACCGTCAAAGTCAGCTATCTCAATGGACAACTGCGAGACAAAAATTCTTGGTTTGACTTGGCTTTCTCATGAGGACAGATTAACATGTTCATCTCGGTTCAACTCAACACAGGAATTTTCACAAAACCCCTCGTTCTTTCCGAGCTGGCTCAACTCTTTGATCCGATTGGTTTCGTCTCACCAGATGTGATCAGAGCCAAAATACTTTTACAAGAGCTTTTGGCTTCACAAGCTCAACTGGGATGATCCACTGCTATCTGAGGTCTCAACACGATGGATTGCAATCAGAGAAGATCTCACTTATCCGGCCGGAATCTCAATTCCTCAGTGGTTCAACACATGAAGCAACTCAACAGTGGTATTGCATGGCTTCTCTGATGCATCTCAACTGGCCATGGCTGCAGTGATTTACAGCACTGTCAACTCAACTTCCACAGGAAAGATGGCTTCACTTGTTTGCTCAAAAACACGCGTGGCACCACTCAAGAAGCTCACCATACCACGGCTTGAACTGATAGCTGCGCTGTTGCTTGCAAAACTGGTTGCATACGTTCAAGCCACACTCAAGGTCGAAATTTCATCTACTCACCTGTGGACGGACTCATCAGTACCTCTCACCTGGATCAAAGCTCATCCTGCGCGGTGGAAAGACTATGTCCGAAACAGGGTAGCTCAATTACAAAAACTCACACCCAATGCTCAATGGCGTCGCGTGTCAGGCACAAGCAATCCAGCTGATTGCGCCTCGCGGGGTATCTCAACATCTCAATTGTCTTCTCATCAGTTGTGGTGGTCAGGTCCACCGAGGATGGTGAAACCAGTTGAATTCTGGCCGAAAGTCGCAACTGATACTGACGATTTGAGCATTATGGAAGCCCGACCGGGGGTAGTTCTTCTCGCTGCAACTCTGACGCCGGAGTACCATTGGGATCTCATTTATCGCTGTTCTGCACTCACAAAAGTGTGTCGTTTCACCTCGTTTTGTGTCGGAGTTATGGCCAGAATGAGGAAGAGGTTAGAATCGGCAGGAACAGCTTCACTCACACAAAATAGATGACTGCAGCTAACGTCTTTTGGACGAAAGCAACACAAACCGTGTTTGTTAAGCACGAGTCACAAGTGCTGCAGTCAGGCTCTTATCTTCCATCCTCTCACCCCTTCAGTCGACTAACAGCTTTCATCGACCAGGAAGGTGTGCTCAGAGTAGGAGGTCGCCTTGCTCAATCAGCACTCACGTATGAAGGAAGACATCCTGCCATTCTACCTCGTCACTCTCGATTCTCAACTCTCATTCTTGATCAAGCTCACGTGCGGACTCTTCACGGAGGCACTCAGCTCACACTGGCCCAAATTCGGCTAACTCATTGGATCGTCAGTGGACGAGCTCCTGTGAAATCTCACGTTTTACATTGTGTTGTGTGTGCACGGCAGAGAAGAATTCGGGCTCAACAATTGATGGGTCAGCTTCCTCTGTTGCGAGTCACACCAACACGCGCATTCACTCATACAGGAGTTGACTACGCCAGCCCTCTCACACTCAAAACTTGGAAGGGGCGAGGTAGTAAAACACATAAAGGCTGGATCTGCGTTTTTGTGTGTCTCGCCACTTCAGCTCTGCATCTCAAGGTAGTCAGCGACTACCCAGCTGACGGCTTCCTCTCAACGTTCAGGCGATTCTTATCTCGGCGCGGCATTCCTTAAATTTCATATTCTGACTGTGGCACCAACTTCATTGGCGCTCACAAAGCCATCCATCAGCTGTTCAGGAAGGCCTCTCAAGAACATCACATCATCGCTTCTTCTCTCGCAAACTACAAAATTGGGTGGAAGTTTAATCCACCTGCTGCTCCACACATGGGTGGCAAATGGGAAGCAGCAGTAAAATCTGTGAAATTCCATCTGCGTCGAACGGTGGGTGATACAGCACTCACGTCCGAGGAACTCACAGCACTGCTGGCTCAAATCGAGGCGATACTTAACTCAAGGCCATTGGAACCACTCGGCGATGATCCGGCTAATTCGTCAGCTCTCACGCCTGGACATTTTCTCATTGGTGAAGCACTCACAACTGTCCCAGAGTCAACTCTCGAAGATTTGGCAATCTCTCGGCTCTGAAGGTGGCAACTGTTGCAGCAGAAAGTTCAACAATTTTGGCATCAATGGTCGGCTCATTATTTACAATGGCAGCAGCCAATCTCAAAGTGGCATCACCCTAATGACATCATCAAAATCGCTCTTTGGTTCTGCTCACGGATGAGCGCTTCTCCCCGTGCAAGTAGCCACTCGCATAGGTCACAGCGTTGCATCCAAGCAAAGATGGGCTCACTAGTATGGTGACACTCCGAACTGCTACTACGACTCTTATCAAGCCGATCTCAAAATTAGCTGTCTTGCCCGTCTCATCCAACGCATAACAGAAGGGAATCTAATCATCAACCCCGTTGCTGATGGCGGGCGGAAATGTTGGAAAATCAGCTGGCGCATGGCGATCGATATTCGAAAAACTGAATCAAGTGGTTTTTACAGGCTTCTTTTGAAAGCAGCTTAATTCCATTGAGAGAGTTCTGCAGAGATCGGAATAAGTGATAGTCAGAGGGTGCTATGTCTAGACTATACGGTGGATGCATAAAAACTTCCCAACCAAGTTCTCACAATTTTTAACGGATCATCAAAGAAGGGTGTGTTCGGGCGTTGTCATGATAGAAGACAACACCTTTCCTATGAATCAATTCAGGCCGTTTTCTTTCTATTGCTTGGCGTAATGTCTCTAGTTGTCCACAGTAGAGTTGAGAATCTGGAAGTAGCTCATGGTGGACGATTCCCTTCCAGTCCCACCACACACACAGCATCACCTTTTTCGCCTCCAATCCTCGCTTCGCGAACGCTTGTGACTGCTCACCATCCCTTGTCCACGATCTTTGACGCTTCCGATTGTCGTACGTGATCCATTTTTCATCACCGGTTATGACACGTTTCAGAAATGGCTCGATTTCATTGCGTTCCAGCAGCGCATCGCAGATGTTAATTCGGTCCATCATGTTTTTCGCGCTCAACTCATGAGGAACCCATTCATCGAGCTTCTTTTTGTAGCCAGCTTTGTGTAAATGGTTCAAAACAGTTTTGTGGTCAATGCCTAGCTCCATACCAATATCGACTCTGCTGATATGTTTTTCTTGCTGGACTTTTTCAAGAATTTCATCAGGTTTTTTAGTGATTGGATGACCAGAGCGTGACTCTTCTTTCATATCACTGAAAGTAACGCTCGAAGTGTCACCTTTCCAACGAGCGTTTAGTGGTGTCGCTGCGAACTGTGTTTCCTGACTTATTTGCAATTGATGCCATCTATCGGGAAAAACGCCACGAATTTTTTCCCCGACCAAATATATGTATTGTAACGTCTGATATAGACGCTGGGTCTGTGTTCGCGTTCGCGTTGTTTTTGAGATAGTTGAAATTTTTCGATTTTCGTGTTGTTTCTCGTTCGGGTTCTCAGTTTGTAGTGTCTGTGCCGTTTCCGTTGATTTTAAGTGTGTTTTTCCGCGGTAATACTGTCCTTGGATCGCGAGTGATGTTCTTTCTGTTGTCTGATATGACATTTCCAAAAATTTTATTTTCCTGTGATTTTATTAATTTTTTATTTATTCAATGGATTCCTCAACAATCTTCGGTGGTGGACATGGACGGTTCCGGTTACACTTCTATCTTGGTGAGTTGATCTCTTATTTTCTCTTTTTCTTATCCTTAGTGTCTTGTTGAGTGGTGTCGTTCTTATCCGATGCGCTTGACCATGCTAGTAGATTTGTTTCGCTCCTAATTATTGTTCTACCGGCTTTTAAATTCTTAATCTCCTTTTCCTGGGTCCAGTTGGATAGTGATCCCAATAATTCTTCTTACTAATTAATTTTCCTAGCTCTTTCAAAATTCTACTCCAAGAGTCTCTCTCTTCTTGGTGCGGAGACTTATTACATTATTCTAATTCTACCATACCCTGAATTTATGTTATAATTTTCTTAGATGTTGTTTATTTCTATTTCTTCTTTTTCTGTGTTACACCACTATTATCTTTCACCAGATTTTGTTTAGAAACCTCTTGGTGCTTATAAAAGGTCTTCCGCTTTGACCGATGTGTCGCCCTAATAATTCCTGTTACAAACTATTATCCTACTTATTTCTAATTATTCTACTTAATCTTCCCTATAATATTTTTCTTAACACTCCTAAACTAACTCTATTCCTGTGGTTTAATGATTCCGACTCTCTGTTCTCGGTTTGGTTTTCCAAAATTATTTTCTTACTTTCTACGGTCCGATTCTGTTTTATTCCACTATTAATCTTTCGTTAGTCTCTCCACTCACTGAATTTCTCTTTGTAAAAGTTCCAACAAATTGAATGGGTTAATTCACACCCTTTTTTATCAAGATCCTTAGATTTTATGTAAAATACCTGGTATCTCAAAATTTTTACTGTTGCGCACAAGCGAGTTCTTACTTGGTAAACAGTTTGAATGGATAAGAGAGCTCTCTCTTTTCGCACTTGCCTTATATATCCTCCACCATCCTTTCCCACTCTCTTATTCTAACTCCTCTCATTACCATATCTGATGTAATTTCTTCTGTTTCAGATACCCCGCGACCGTGCCCTGCCATTCCCCTCACTGGTTCGAGCAAGGTCAACTGGTCGCTGACCCGCTGTTTTTCGACAGTGAGGGAACATTCCGGAGATGTGACGTCTCGCTGTGACTTACAGCAGCTTTTATTTTGTATTCTATTAATTTTCTATCTCTTTGTAATCTTTTACTGTCCTTATTATTGTTTCGTAATAAATGAAGTTTTTCAATAAATGTTTTCTTTTCATTTAAGTATTTAATTATTTTCTTCTTACAGGTGACTTCGTCACAATATAATATACTTTGTTTGCTACAATATACCAATGGCGGTAACAGCCACGTCATCTGCAGTGGTAAGAAAAATAAATCAGAGTAACCTGTAAAAAAAGTAAATATACTATATTTGATTTGTATTCTTTTTATTTAATTATATTATAGTGATTATATAGTAATAAATTTGTGATTGCAATGAATTGTTATTTAAAAAAATATTAAGTGGCGTGCTGTTATATAAATGAAACATAGAGTTATAAAATATGTCAAATGTCAAAATATGACAGTGCGCGAGCTTGTCATTTGAATCAATTAAAATGTATTATTTATGTCGCTGTTCTGCAGATAATAATGATTAATTTGTATGAAGCCCAAAATATTTGATTCAGCATTTTTTCTATCAATAAAAACATCAATATGTGAATATAACCTATAAACGTACTGTACATAGTTCTAGACATATTTGGAAAGAAAATTATGCTGTATTTTTTAAGTTATGCATATCAAAATTGAAATTTTAAAGAGCAGTAAATATCACTTTAGACGCATATAGCCGTTGCCGGTAGATATCTAATCAATGGATTAGGCAGCATGTCCCATAGAGCGATTTTTGCGTATCGCATAACTTGCGTCAGCCAATCGTATATCCCCTTTAGCTTTTTGGTAATTAATACAACAGCATTAGACGATTTTTGTAATTAGTCGCGCAAGTAACGAGATGGGCAAAGTACGCGCCACGTGAATATTAACGTATGTAATATGAATTTTGCAATATACCGACAAATATATGAAAAAATACAATGTGTAAAACATTTATATAAGCGATCTCTTAAATTAACAAAAAGTTAAGAATATATTAACAAGATTCACGAAGCATGTGTTATACAGTAAATATTTATTAAATACATAATTGAAAGTGAAATTGAAATTAGATTAGGTGAAAATGTATCTATGTATTTGACATTATATATTATAAGCCAAAATTATATTAGGTGCGCAACTAAGTTCCCGCTGTTTTTTTTAATGAAAATGCAACTTTATTGTGAAAAAAGGTTTACAAATGAAACATTCAAAATATTGCCCATCGCTAGCGACAACTTTTTCCCATATTTCTGGCAGAGTTCGAATACCGTCACGGTAGAAGTGTTCGTCTTTTGAGGCTATCCACGAATCAAGCCATTTTGCGATGTCTTCATATGAGCTGAACTGCTGATTAGCCAGACCATGTGTCATGTAACGGAACAAGTAATAATCGGACGGCGCAATATCTGGGGAATATGGCGGGTGGGGTAGGACTTCTCATTTGAGCGTTTCTGAGTAGGTTTTAACGGGTTTGGCAACGTGAGGCCGAGCGTTGTCATGCTGGAGAATCACTTTTTCGTGCCTCTGCTCGTATTGTGGCCGCTTTTCGCGCAGTGCTCGGCTCAATCGCATCAATTGAGTTCGATAACGTTCCCCAGTGATGGTTTCGTTCGGTTTCAACAGCTCATAATAAATAACACCGCCCTGGTGCCACCAAATACACAGCAAAATCTTCGCAGCGTGAATATTCGGCCGAGCCGACGACGTAGAAGCATGACCGGGCAGTCCCATGATTTTGTTCTCTTTGGGTTGCTGTAATAAATCTATTTTTCATCACCCGTAACGATGCGATGAAGAAAACCCTTCTTTTTTTGCCGCTGGAGCAGTTGTTCACAGGCGAAAAAACGACGCTCAACGTCTCTTGGCTTCAAATCATAAGGAACCCAAGTTCCTTGATTTTGAATCATTCCCAACGCATGCAATCGCTTGGAAATGGCTTGGCGGGTAACTCCTAAAGCTGAAGCAAGTTCTTTTTGCGTTTGGCACGGATCCTCATCGAGCAATGCCTCCAATTCAGCGTCTTCGAAGGTTTTTGGCCTTCCTTCACGCGAACGGTCGTCAACATCAAAATCACCGTCTTTGAAGCGACGGAACCAATCACGGCATATTGTTTCACTTAGAGCAGCATCTCCGTAAACTTTTTGGAGTTCTCGATGCGCTCAGCCGCCGTTTTCTTCGAATGAAAGAAGAAAAGCAACACTTCCCGCAAATGACGATTATTTGGCACAAAATCAGACAATTTCACACAACCAAAAGTATATGACGCAAAAACAAAATCACTAATGTGTCAAAGCGGTTTATTTGCCATATGTCTAAGCTTGGTTCATGACGTTTTGGTTATGTTCCAAACGACCAGAACTTACTACTGGAGCCATCTCTTGAAAAACAGCGGGAACTTAGTTGCGCACCTATTATTTCGAATTTATAATTTAAAATGGTAAAAAAATTGAAATATAGTACCTGGCATGTTGATATGTGTTGAGAATTCCTTGTACTGTTGTTGGATTGAATCTGCAATATATTATCAGGGGTACAAATTGAAAATGCGGGTTTGATAACAGATGGCGTTACTAACGCTATACGCATCAGGCAGTACTGTGACTATGTTCATGTCAAAGCTACGTCTTATAGCTTTAATTTTCAGTATGTGTCAATTTGTCGCAGTGTCAAATTCATAGTTTTTTTGAGCTCTCAATATGTCGAGTTTCGTGCCAACAAAACAGCATTTGCGGGAAGTTTTAATTTACTTCTTTAATTTGAAGAAAAGTGCTGCTGAAGCACATCGATTGGTCTCCGAGGCTTATCCGAGTCATGTTCCATCGGTTTCAACGTGCGAGAGATGGTTTGTGCGGTTTAGAAGTGGTGATTTTGACGTTGAGGACAAAGAGCGGCCGGGCCAAGTGAAAAAGTTTGAGAATGCTGAATTGGAGGCAATACTCAATGAAGACTCGTGTCAAACTCAACAAGAGCTCGCAGATTCATTGGGAGTGACACAACAATCCATTTCCCATCGTATAAAAGCCCTCGGAATGATCCAAAAGCAAGGACATTGGGTGCCGTATGAGCTGAAGCCGAGAGACGTCGAGCGCCGTTTTTTTGCATGCGAACTGCTGCTCGAACGGCAAAAACGGAAGGGTTTTTTGCATCGCATTGTCACTGGTGATGAAAAGTGGATCCATTACGATAACCCGAAGCGCAAAAAATCATATGGTTACCCCGGCCATGCATCATCATCGACGGCCAAACCAAATATTCACGGCGCCAAGCTCATGCTCTGTATTTGGTGGGACCAGCTGGGTGTGGTGTATTATGAGCTATTGAAATCGAACGAAACCATCACAGGAGCACTATACCGAACTCAATTGATGCGTTTGAGCCGCGCACTCAAAGAAAAACGGCCACAATACGAGCAAAGACACGACAAAGTAATTTTGCAACATGACAACGCTCGGCCACATGTTGCAGCGCCGGTCAAAACATACCTACAAACGCTGAAATGGGAAGTCTTACCCCACCCGCCGTATAGCCCAGATATTGCTCCTTCCGATTACCACCTTTTCCGATCGATGACACATGGCCTAGCTGACCAGCGCTTCCATTCTTACGAAGAAGCCCAAAAATGGGTCGATGACTGGATAGCAGCCAAGCCGGCCGAATTTTTTCGCGACGGTATCCGTAAATTGCCAGAAAGATGGGAAAAAGTTGTGGCTAGCGATGGACAATACTTTGAATAATTCATTTGTTACCATTTTTTCAGAATAAACGTTCAAAAATAGAAAAAAATCCCGCATTTTCAATTTGTACTCCTGATAAAGAAGAATGAGTTTCCACTCACGACAGGTGTGACATAACCAGACCAAAGATGTCAAAAGAGAAAGTGGTTTTTATTTTTTGCCATCGACTAACATACTACAAAAAAAATATATAAAAAAAAGCATAAAAGAATTTAGATTGACAATTTGGTGAGAAGCACACAATTGTATTAATTGTGTGCTTAGCCTTGTTAGGTGAACGTGGTGCAGCCCTCGCTGCAGAGCACGCCACGAGATGAGATTTGTAAGGATGCACAAATGAGAAATAATCATCCCAATAAACTCTGAGTGAGTTTATTGAGAGAGAGTGAGAATAAATAAGTGGAGAGCACATACAATTATATTAATTGTGTGCTGTAGGTTTTGAGGTGAAATGTGGTGCAGCGCGCGTTGCAGCGCCACGAGTTGAGAGCTTTTGAGGATGCACAAATGAGATTTCGACTCCTCACCAACAGTGAATTTAAATAAATTATGAAGGTGTACTCTTACCGTTTATTTTGAGACCAGTTGAGCACGTATTCGATGAGTAGATCTGGTGAGACGATGAAAAGTTCAAGGTGCGAGCAGAGGTACTAGTATGTGCTGTCCAAGCGGGTTTTCACAGAAGTGTAAAAAATTCTCAAGATGGCTGTGCTTCACAAAAGCGTCGTTATGCGACGCTGTGAAGTCAAGCGAGCGAGACAGCCGGTGTGCGATGCTGAAGTCAAGCAAGATAGGCAGCTTATGGCTTAAGCAGCATGTCTGCGAGGCACTGCCTCGGCTATCTTCGTAATATGAATTTTGTAAATATGAATTTTGTAAATATTAGAATCAATGAGTTACTATGTTACACGAACTAAGTAGTGCAGTCAAGCTTTTTTACCATCAAATTTATAAAATAATAAAATGTTTACTTATAATGATTAATTGGCCGATTAATTGGCCTGCTAGGTCGCCTGATTTGACATCGCCGGATTTCTTTCTGTGGGGTCATCTAAAAGATAAGGTTTTTCAACAAGCACCACCAACTCGTGAAAACATGATACAACGCATACGAAACGCTTGCGTAGAAATTCCCGCAGATATGCTCCTGTCCTGTGAACAATCATTCGAGGAAAGAATAAATAAGTGTCTAGAAGTTCAAGGTTACAATTTCGAACATTTAATCTAATTTATTGAGCAGTGAGAGGCAAGGGGACTCACCTAAAACATTCACCCCGATGGTGAAAGGCAAGGGGACTCACCTAAAACAAGCACCCCGATGGTGAGAGGCAAGGGGACTCACCTAAAACAAGCACCCCGATGGTGAGAGGCAAGGGGACTCACTTCTAGTGTGGGTCTGACATTACAGATGGGCTCTGGGTATACCAGTGCGACTGCAGCTAGCGATGGCTCATTTGGGCTTCCTTCCTGGTAGATGGACTTCTGCGTTGGCGGGACTTGCGAACATAACTGTTCCCCAAATGCCAAATTTCCGACCTTTTTATACTAGTATCCCCTCTGTCCGTCCCATGCTTCTGATATCACTATAGCTGGTGGCGGTCCTGTAGCCCATCTCCTGTAGGCCATCGATAGACTTAGTCCTTTTTAAAATTCGTCGTTGGTCTTTAATTCTCTACTGGTGCTTTTTGAAACGAGTAACGGGACTTGGCCTCCGACGTGCCGGCTTAGATGGTGCGAGTGACGGGCGGTAGCGGTACTTCGTTGTGTGCACCGCGCGTCATGAGTTGACAAGTATAGGCCGGTCCATTCGGTGTGAGTGACGCGCGGTAGCGGTGCCTCGATGTGTGCACCGCGCGATATTCGATGACCAGTACGGTACAAGGTATTTACTGTTGTAAAGTTCTTTATAACATCTTTCTAGGAAATGTGCATAATTTTTGAGGTGATTCATGAGTACACTACAAATATTAACCATTTTTTGTCATGCATTTTAAAGTTACAGCGTTATACGCATTTGATCTTAAATTTTGGCCTAAAAAGCACGTTTTTCAGGTAATAATCTATACAGACAAGTTAAAATCTTTCACCAATTCATGGGTATAGTTCCCATCAATAATTATGGTAGCGCTCCAAGTTTGAATTCCATCGGTCTTCACTATTTAGAATTACTACTTGCAGTGGATGTCCCGGTGAGCATAAAATCTTTTTTCAGTGTTGCGGACTAGAAAACAGAACATATATCTATTTCTGTGGCCGTAGAACGTTTAATATAGCAATATGAGTGATAATTGCAGCCAATACAAATGGATAAAGTGGATAGAAATGAAAATTTGTCCATTTATTCCAATTATGAGGCATTGATGGTGAGATTAATAGGCACTATTTGAGATTTTTCATGATAACACAAAAGTCAGTGCACAAAAAGGCTAATTGTCAGCACGTTGCTGGAAGCAAGAAGTGCTTTGCTTACAAAAAAGCATATGCTCATCCGAAATCGCAAATGAGAATTCTGCCAAAGAGCAAAAGCAACCACGACGGATCGTCATATCGCCCTTCATGCACGTTGGACACTTGAAGAAAAATCTTCGGGAGGATAATTCACAATCAAATAGAGGTCGCTATTAGAAACTCCCTATCGAAGAATCAATGCGGCTGCAGCAAATTGTCATCGACGCTAGACGCCATAAGCTACGTGGTCGATAAAGCGGGAGGAGCAACCTCGGGCACAACGTGGGAAGGAGGGACAAAGAAATGCTCTCTCGGTATCGCCGTGGACGTCAAAATGCAGCTAGGTAGAGTAACATCTATATTACGCTAAACAAGCTGAACGTGCCACTTTACCAGAAGAAAATATTCAAGGGCTACCTTGCCAACCGATTTTTAAAGTACGATACTGTGACGTAGTCACGACCTGAAAAGAATAAAGAAAGATAAAAAAAAAAATAAATAAAATAAAACACAAATCACGGCAAATAGAGCCATTTATTTGCACATTCAGAAAATAGTACAGATAGAGAATAAGAAAGATAAGAAGTAAGAAATAATAAATTCACAGAGAAGCCTAGGCGAGACCACGAAACAGGCTGAATCCTGTCGAATTCCTTCGCTGCCGAAAAACAGCGGGTCAGCGACCAGCTGGCCTCGCTCGAGCAGTGAGGGGACGTAGGGGCACGGTGGCGGGGCGACCTGAAACAAAAGAAATCACATTAGCTATGATAAGAAGAAGAGTTGGAGTAAGAAAGTGGGAAAAGACGAAAAGAGTATATAAGCGAACTTCAAACAGAGAGGAGCTCTCTATTCTGTTAAAACCGCCAACTGAGTCAGACTCGCAGGTATTCAAATTTAAAAATTCTACTAAAAATTCAAGAATTTGGTATTAAATCTACGGATTTTAACGTGAAAGGGTGTGAGTAAGCCCTACGAAGTTATTAGGACATTGACAAATAGAGAAACACAGCACAAGTGAGTGGAGGAAATAAAATAAAGATTAAGAGCGAACGGTATTAGACGGTGTGAATAAAACTGGAAATATTCTGAAAAATAGACGAAGAAAGGAAAGTTAGTGGTATAAAAATAAACAATTAGGGTTTAGTTTAGGAGAATTAAGAGAATAGGATAAGAAAGCTTAGGTAGAATAATTAGAGATAAATCCGGATAGTTTATAAGAAATATTGTGAACGCGGCGCATCGTTAAGTGTAAAAGACTTGGTTGCGGTACCTAGAAGTTTCCAAATTAGAAACTTGGAGAAAGGTAAAGGCGGAACAACATTGAAAAAGAAAATAGAATGATAAACAACAGTTAGAAAAATTATAACATGAAGACTTGGTACTGTAAATTTAAATTCGTGATAAATCACCGTCTCAAGAAAGGAGAGGCTCTTGGAGCAAGATTTTGAAATAAAGCTCAGAAAATTAATTAATAAATAGGATTAGGAGGGCACTAATGAGCCCGACCCATAGCAACTCAATTTCGAATTTTAAAATAACTAGAAAAATAATTAGAAGGGAAACAATTTGCCAGCTTTGTCAAGCGCGTCGCATGAGAACGACACCACTCAACAGACATAGAGAGGATAAGAGAAAGATATATTAAAAGACTAGACTCACCAAGAGAGAAGAACCGCAGGAACGTCCACGTACAACATTGAGGATTCCTTGAGAGAGCTGATCACTAATTAATAAATAATTAAGGGTCACTACAAAATTGGCGAGACGAAAAACTGTCATCGTTCAAAGCGCAAAGTCCATTATTCGCGTACCGGGATCACGATCACATCTTGAAAACACACTGAAATCACGCGGGTCGGCACGGCTGTCACAAACGAGAAGCCCGAACGCGGAATAACCCGGAAAACGAAGTATTTTAACTAAAATACGAAAGAACGCGGACACGGACATAGACCCGACGTCCATACCAGCTGACCGACGCGCCAGCGTATCAAGCCCAGCAGACCGCGCGTCAGCATTCAGGCGAGAGAAAGATCAAGACGGCTGACTCGATATTGTCTAGTTGGGATATCCACCGCTCCGCGCAGAAGTCGGAATCCGAACACCACGGGTAAAGAAGAGCGTGGAACCATCAGAGCGACTAAACGTTACAAAGAAATTGTACGGCGAACGGCGCCAAAAAGCCGAACACTACTGAATTCTATGATAATTATTGAATAAATCCTAATTATACCTCCTATAGAAGTCTACAATTAATTATCTTCGTGTTCGAGCCCGAATTCTTCCCCTCAGAAGAATAAAATTTAATGCTAACGGAGAAATACCGTTACAATACAGAGGATGGTCCACAAGAGTACAGAATTATTGGAGGTGTACCCTAGGGCCCTGTGCTTGGCCCACGTCCCTGGAATATAATGTACGACGACTTGCTGAAATTAACGATCAGATACAGCATTGAATGCGTTCAGCCGACCTAAAACTGGCTGAGCACAAGACAGAGGCCGCGCTGATTACCAGCAGAAACGTGATGGAGACAATCGAAATGACAGTATGACAGCATAAAATAATGTACCAGCCCTTTATACTCGTACCTAAAGGTTATCATCGATGCAAAGCTCACATTTAAGCAACACATTGAATTCGCTGTCGCGAAGGCACCCAAGGTAGGAGCGGCGCTAGCGCGATTCATATCAGGCATAGGCGAGCCAAGATAGTAGAGGAAGAAAGTATTGACATCAATGGTCAATTCTGTCCTGACGTACGGCATAGCCATTTGGGAAGACGTTCTTAAAATGGAGATGTATCAGCGGACGGCGGTAGTGGTCCATTCAAAAGAGAAGATACTATATACTATATCATCAGAGGAGCTCATTAGCAAGATGCCGAATAAACAAAGGAATCTAATCGATCAAAACAGCTTGCTACGCTGGCACTAGAAGTGGGACGCATATGCGAAGAAGATATGGACACACCTTATTCTTATTATATAATATTATATTAATTATTCTTATTATATTATCTATAATTCCTTAGTTGGGTGGTTGAGTGAACCGCAAACGCGGGGGGTTTAACTACTAACCAAGATACAGATGCTCTCAGGACATGAATGCTTCAGAGCCTACCTCCACCGGTTCAGATACAAATCGTCTTCGGAGTCCAGCTGGATGTAGCATATCGGAGAATGCCGAAAACGCATTTTTCCGGTTCTCACGCTTTCGGAACGCGAGGAAAAAACTGGAAGAAGCTTCAATGACGATCCCGACTCTAGATAAAATGGGGGAGCAGATCATGATATCGGAGGATAACTGGGAGGCGACTAGCAGTTTCGCTTCAGTGGTACTGAAGCACTTGCGCGAAAAAAGAAAAAAAGAGTAGAATGGAAACAGCAATAATGGCTGTCTCTCACTAAAAAATCAGCAGCGACAGCTCATATTAACATAGGAAAAGCTACGGCTGCGACCATCTCCGATACGAAGTAATGCTTAGCGGCGGTCCCGCGGGGGTTAGATAAATGTCAATGAAGGAAAGATCTTAGGGTTTTAGTCTGAAGAACACACACATGAGTCTGACACACGGTGCATAAAGTATTTCCCTCTCAAACCCACCGCCAAACCCAAAGCTCTCTCGTCGGCAGCTCATTCAACAGAAATTCCAGCATTTCTGGGCTCAGTGGTCAGCTCATTATCTTCAGCGGCAACAGTCAATCCCAAAACGGCAAAATCAAAGTGGCCACTTGCACGGGTCACGACGCTTCATCCTGGCAGTGACGGGATCACAAAGGTGGTGACCATCAAGACTGCTACTGCAACGCTCACTCGGCCCATCTCAAAGCTTGCAGTGCTCCCAGTTCCTTCAGCAGAACACCACGTTGAGGAAAATCAGCAACCACATTGCTGATTGCGGGCGTAATGATTAAGAATACTTGAGCATTCTTCCGTGCGTTGCTGGACTGCGCACTGCAGGCTAACATAAGCAAAGGGGCTGCATAGTGGCAGCACCTCACGGGAATGAAAATTCTCTGGGTCAGCGTGCCAAGCAACAGGTCGCTGCGCGCACGCGCTTTTGACAGCGTTGTAAGACAACGGCTGCTTCGAATAAGGCAGCCATCTTGCGAATTTCTCTTGCGCTGCTCAGACGACACCTCGTGCCTCGCGCGTGCTTTTCTCAGTTTTGTGTATTACGAAGTTCTCATAGTTCTACTGTGCCGAACAACAGTGTTGCAGTACATTCCATTTAGCTCATCATCACGGTGATTTATAAAGTCGGCTCATCTGTGCATCAACATCGAGGCTCACCGTATCGTACTCTCGGGATCTGGGTCACCGCGTGGCCGACGTGTGACAGCACTTCTCATAGCATCTCACCGATTAATATAATCGTGTGCGGTAACGTACATCTCATTATTCAACTTGTTTAATTTTTGCGCAGATTTTTCCTACCCATTTGATATATTTTATGTGGTTTTTCTGTATTATATCTTCCACTGGATTTAACAGGTGCAGCAATAAACGCCAAGCTTAAACTACATCTGTGTAACGGTTTTAATTATTTCTTCAATATATTACAGTCCGCTTTCTCTCCATCTTCCTGAATTTTCGAACAGTAACAAAAATACCACTATATATATATATACCAGGTCTATAAATATAAAACCGGAATTTGCCCATAGATGGCCCTAGCTGTCAATGTATTAGGTGTACAAATAAGTTTCCGCCGTTTGACTAAAAATGGCGCCACCAGTAAGTTATTGTTATTACATAACCTTAAAATAATAGTGATTTTTTAAAAGTATAATGTATTCTTTTGTGTGCGAAAATGTCGAGTTTTGAGCCGAATAAGCGTCATTTGCGGGAACTTTTGACTTACTTCTTCAATTTGAAGAAATCTGCAGCTGAGGCGTATCGATTGCTTGTAGAAGCATATGGTGAGGCTGCCTTAAGTGAGAAAAGTTATCGTGAGTGGTTTCAAAAGTTTAAGAACGGTGAATTTGACATCGAAGACAAAGAATGTAGCGGAAGGCCGAAAGTGTACGAAGACGCGGAATTGGAAGCATTATTGGATCAAGATTCGTGCCAAACGCAAGAAGAACTTGCACTTACATTAGGAGTGACTCAACAAGCAATTTCACATCGGTTGAAATCATTGGGGATGATTCAAAAACAAGGAAGTTGGGTTCCATATGAACTGACACCGAGAAACGTTGAACGCCGATTTTTCACGTGTGAAATGCTATTTGCCAGGCATAAACGAAAGGGTTTTCTGCACCGTATAGTCACTGGTGATGAAAAATGGATCCACTATGATAATCCAAACAGGAAGAAATCATGGGGACCACCTGGCCATGTTTCAATATCTACAGCTAAGCCAAATATTCATGGAAAAAAACTCTTGTTGTGTATTTGGTGGGATCAGCTTGGTGTCGTGTATTATGAGTTGCTCAAACCGAACGAAACCATTACTGGAGCTGTCTACCGAACACGATTGATGAGATTGAGTCGAGCACTCAAGGAAAAGCGAGCCCACTACTGCTCCAAAGTTTTTCAACTCCCAACAATACAAGTTTCATACAACAGCATAGTTTGTCATAGCGTTGAACATGTCGAATTTTTTGCCTGGAAACTACGATTTGCGGACAGCATTGATTTTCTGTTACCAATTAAAGAAAACTGCTGCAGAATCGCATCGAATGCTTGTCGAAGCTTACGGTGAGCATGCTCTTGGTAAATCACAGTGCTTTGAGTGGTTTAAAAAATTTAAAAGTGGCGATTTTGACGTGAGAAACGAAGAACGTGGAAGACCACCGAAAAAGTTTGAAGACAGCGAATTGCAAGCATTATTGGATGAGGATGACGCACAAACGCTACAACAACTCGCGGATCAATTAAATGTGACACAAGAAGCCGTCTTCATACGCTTAAAAGCCATGGGAAAGATCCAGAAGATGGGAAAATGGGTTCCACATGAACTGAATGAATGACAGCAGGAAAACCGAAAAACCACTTGCGAAATGCTGCTTGCCAGGTACAAAAGAAAGTCATTTCTCCATCGAATTGTGACTGGCGATGAAAAGTTGATATATTTTGAGAATCCTAAGCGTAAAAGATCATGGGTAACTCCAGGTGAACCACCGACATCGACTGCAAGACCAAATCCCTACGGACGGAAGACAATGCTCTGTGTTTGGCGGGATCAGAAGGGTGTGATCTATTATGAGCTGCTAAAACCTGGCGAAATCGTTAATACTGAACGCTACCGACAACAAATGATTGATTTGAATCAAGCTTTGCGTGAAAAACGACCAGAATATCAAAAAAGGCAACACAAAGTGATTTTGCTTCATGATAATGCACCATCACACACAGCAAAACTGGCCAAGGAAACGATTGAGGCGTTTAGTTGGGAAATACTTTCGCATGCGGCTTACTCACCAGACTTGGCTCCGTCCGATTACGACTTATTTGCATCGATGGGACACGCACTTGCTGAGCAACGCTTTACTTCTTACGAAAATGTACGAAAATGGCTCGATGACTGGTTTGCCTAAAAAAAGCAACAGTTTTTTTGGCGTGGCATCCACAAATTGTCAGACAGGTGGGAAAAATGTATAGCTAGCGATGGGCAATACTTCGAATAAAATATTTTTTATCATTTTCATACAATAAACGTGTATTTTCTATACAAAAATTCCGGTTTCATATTTATAGACCTGATATATAGAAAATGCGATGAGAAATTCTGTGGTGTTGTTAGATTGAATCTGAAAGATATCGAAAAAGGATGAGTCTTCACTCAATGCAGGTGTGAAATAACCAGACCAAAAGACGTAGGTAGAAAAAGTGGTTTATTCTACCGTCGACTATCACGCTACAAAAAAATATATATATATAAAAATAGCACATATAAATTAAGAGTGAATTTTGGGTGAGAAGCACATGCAATTATATTAATTGTGTGCTGAAATTTGTGAGGTGAACGTGGTACAGCCCGCGCTGCAGAGCACGCCACGAGATGAGACTTATGAGGATGCACAAATGAGATTTCTCCACCTCACCAACATTGAATTTATATAAATCATGAAGGTGCACGCTTACCGAGTTTTTTGAGTCCAGTTGAGCACGTATGCGATGGGTAGATCCGGTATGAGGCGGTGAAAAATCCGAGGTGCTGAACCAGCGGTTCTCACGAAAGTGTCTAAAAATCTAAAGATGGCTGCGTAGTACAAAAGCGTCGTTGTGCGATGCTGAAGTCAAGCGAGAGAGGCAGCCTGTCGCTTGAGCAGCATGCCAGCAAGGTGCTGCCTCGGCTACCTTCGCGATAGCCGAGCGCAGCACACCACCCAGTAGCAATAGGTCGACGCATTCCAACGACGATTTTCCAACAATATATTATATGATATATATAGTAAGGATAAATGAAATATTAGGACTATTTTTAAGTAGCAATAGGTCGACGCATTCCAACGACGATTTTCCAACAATATATTATATGATATATATAGTAAGGATAAATGAAATATTAGGACTATTTTTAAGTAAAATGTCGAAAAGTAGACGAAACAAGAAAGAGATGAGTCCGTAACGAGTTTCAATAAAGCTTATTCTTGTAGGAAAGCAAAGCTGGCCGACTCTCGGTGCAATGAAAAACGCCCTCGCGCAGGTGTTGAACAACGATCTAACCGACTTGGGTACAGACAAAATATACGATTAGCTGAGTCGGGCGAGTCGGTTTCAGCCAACATAAGCTGTCTCTCTCTTTCGTTTCTATGACATGAGAATAGATGTCTTACAAGCAGGTTATATGTGCAAAAAACATAACGATAAGATCATTAATTACTAGTTATCCCTAGCGGGTTTGGCGAGCCAAAATTTGACTGGTTATTCTAAACTGGTTACGTCGAAAACTTTCACTCAAATATTGACTGGTAAGTTACTACCAGTCATATTTTGGATGGTAACGGTAAGCGAGAATCAAATAACCATCGAAAATGAAACTGGTAAGTGGGATTAACCAATCTATGCATGAAAAGAGCCTACCAGTCAAAATTTGAGTGAATGTTTTCGACGTAACCACTTTGCAAAATCGCACAACCCGCTAGGGATACGAACTGTCAATAACGACTAGAATAAGTTATCATTCAAATAAAATATTCGTACAAATAGAAGATTAACGCGAAAATTTGCTTGCGTATGATAACACAAGCTAACTACTATTGGGTCTGGGAAAAAGTTCGTGGCGTTTTTTAAGTAAAATTCAACTGGTTTTCTTATAGTGTGAGAACGAATTTATTTAAACCAAATATGCTTCATTATTATCGACAACGTTACGCCATTTTTTGGAAAGAGCCATGATGCCATCGGTAAAGAACTTTTGTGGTTTCTGGTTGAAAAACTGAATCAAGTGGTTTTCACAGGCTTCTTTTGAAAGCAGCTTAATTCCATTGAGAGAGTTCTGCAGAGATCGGAATAAGTGATAGTCGGAGGGTGCTATGTCTGGAGAGAGTTCTGCAGAGATCAGAATAAATGATAGCCAGAGGGTGCTGGACTATACGGTGGATGCATCAAAACTTCCCAACCAAGCTCACGCAATTTTTGACGGGTCATCAAAGAAATGTGTGTTCAGGCGTTGTCATGATGGAAGACAACACCTTTCCTATTCATCAATTCGGGCCGTTTTCTTTCAATTGCTTGGCGTAATCCAGGTTGTCCACAGTAGAGCTGAGCATCAATCGTCCGACCAACTGGAAGTAGCTCATGGTGGACGATCCCCTTCCAGTCCCACCACACACACAGAATCACCTTTTTCGCCGTCAATCCTGACTTCGCGAACGCTTATGACGGCTCACCATCCGATTGTCGTACGTAATCCATTTTTCATCACTGGTTATGACACGTTTCAGAAATGGCTTGATTTCATTGCATTTCAGCAGTGCATCGCAGATGTTAATTCGGTCAATCATGTTTTTCGCGGTCAACTCATGAGGAACCCATCCATCGAGCTTCTTCTTGTAGCCAGCTTTGTGGAAATGGTTCAAAACAGTTTTGTGGTTAATGCCTAGCTCCATACCAATATCGACACTGCTGATATGCTTATCTTGCTGGACTTTTTCAAGAATTTCATCAGCTTTTTCAGTGATTGGACGACCAGAGCGTGACTCAGCTTTCACATAAAAAGTATCAGAACGAAAGCGAGCGAACCAATTCCGCGCATCAGATTTTGATAAAGTACCTTCACTGTACTGTAACGGTAATTTTTATCGTTCGTAATTATTTTTATTTTACGTGGGAATTCGGGCTCAGACACAGGACTAATTAATGTTAGACTTCGAGGTGAGTGAGAGTAAGGTTTATTAACAAAAAGAACAATTTCATAAAAATGTCAATTTTCGGTTTCCGGCCACTGATACCCCGTACAATGCAGTTTAATTTAGTGATTCCGACGATTATTTTCACGATTCTTATTTTATATTTCGTTTACATCAATTCTCGGTATACCCAGTGTTGAATATCTATTACGCTTCGATACGTAGGTATTGACCCAGTAACTTCATCACACACATACACAGCCACACGCATCGAACTCGCTCCTTGACAAACTGTCTCACCTCTGTTTATAATGCTCTCTCTGTCACAATCGTTTCTCTTCTTCGCTGACTCTCTTCCACTCACACATCTGTGCGATTCCTGTTTATAGTACTGGTTTAAAAACCACACGACCTAATTTTAATTTTCTTATACACTACTTGCTTAATTCTATTTGATTAATTTCCTACACATTATCGTATCCACGTATCCTATTTATCTTAACCTATCTACTCCTAAATCGATCTCACTTTAACATATCCACTAATTATTCTTCTTTAGTTTATTTAAATGACTCGCCTGTCCAATTCTCCTTCCCCGGTCTTTGTTAATACCGACTTAATTTCTTTTCCTAATTCCGGAACCACGGATTTTAATGAAATGTAATTTTGCTTGAATTTCTAACTTTTTTACTTTCAGGAATAATCACTCCGTTGTTAACCGCCGAGACTTGTGCAAAAATGTATTCGTTCAGAAAAACTTGTACTAAGAGAGCTTTGATTGACTGCAGGCTCTTTTATAGACTCTCCCCCCAACCTGGTCCCCTCTATGTCATCAGTGGCTTCGCTCTTAAAATCTGCCAAATTCTAACGATTTTGCGAGATACGACGTTGTCGCCCCCCCCCCCCCCCCCGTTTCCCCTTCGCCGCCGAGTGAGGCCAGCTTGTCGCTGACCTGCTGTTATTCGGCAACGAGCAAATTCCGGAGGCGTGACGTCACCTGTTTTTACGCTAGGTCCGGGTTCGGTGACCTAGCGTCCGCTGTACTCGTTGCTTCCGAACATAATTCCGGCTATTATAGCCGTTCGGAATAATAAAAATACGCTAGCGAATGTAACTATGTTTCAGTACATAGCACAAATTTTTTCACAAGCCTGCGCAGCGTTCTTCCCTTTGTCGTAATAATATTGCAAAATATAGCGCAATTTTTCATTACTTTTCTCCATTTTCAAACGCATACAACTTCCAACCACTGCACCAATTTCGAGGTTTATACACTCAAAGTCACGCTCGAAGTGTCACCTTTCCAACGAGCATTTAGTGGTGTCGCTGCGATCTGTTTCCTGATTTATCTGCAATTGATGCCGTCTATCGGGCAAAACGCCACGAACTTTTTCCCAGACCCAATATAAAACATGTAACACCATAGAATTATTAACATTAGCTTGTTGCGAATCATTTAATTAATCTCCGTACAAGCATCAAAATCTGTAGATACACCCATATACACATCGACATAGAAATGATCATAAGCATATTACCTATACTAAGAAACCCTGCCGAAAGTAGGCCAAGAAACGGGGTGGTAAAAATCACCTCATTTTGAAGGGGAGCGACTCGGGCGCTGTATACTCTCACCTAATCTGTGTACCACATCGCGTAGACGAATCAGAGCGCGACATACCGATGTACTTGCATTGAACCACTGTTCTCCATGCCTGAAAGCTATTCTGAGGGGTAAGGGGAACGAATGCGTTTATGGTTAAGACAGACCACAGGGAAGTCCTTATAATTAGCATTTTATTGCCTTTTTTTCTTGACGCACTTGACAACAAAACTGTCGACGCTCAGGAACCCTCCAAAACGCCGCAAAAATCGTTCGGGGAGACAGTTCCACGGGGAGTCAGACAGTTTCACGAGAAGTCAGACGTTTTCGCGGGGAGTCACGCAGTTTCCCACAGTTTTTACGAAGTTTCACAGTTTTACACGGTTTTTCGGCATTCCTTCTTAAAGTTTTAGTTTAGTTTAGTGAGAATACAGAGTACTGGACAAAGAGTACAGAGAACGGAGATCGGAAGTGTGCGAAAGGAAAGACTTAGTAAAATACGGTCAAACGAATTATAATAAGTTATTCTTCTTGGCAATAGTACGGAAAACGTACCCCGAAACGTGCATCTATGTTAAATTCTTGAGTTTGGTAAAATAGGCCGCGATTTTGACGTAACAAATTCTGGAGTCTTGTCCGGGATCTTAAAGAGTAGTATTGTAGTTTTGTTCAAATTCATTTTGTAAAATTCAACAGGCTAAAAATGAACCTTTCCCTTTTTACCGCGTTTTTGTGAGTTGATTTATTATAATTCGTGAATATTGATTTATTACTCTTTACTGAGTTTAAGTGATTCAATTTATTTCATGAAAATGTATTTTTTTTTTCCCGAGTTTTCATAAAACGTTTTAATTCATAAAATCTGACATTTCGCTTTTGACCGCGTTTTCGTGAGTTGGTTTAATTCAGAACATTGATTTTTTATTTTTTATTCAGTACCAGGGATTTGACACAGTTCATGAAAAAATATTATTTCCTTTCTACCATGTTTTTGTAAATCGATTGAATTCGTAAATTTTGACTTTACCTTTTTCTGACTTAGTTTGGCAAAATTGATTTTGTCGGACGGAACACCGAGTGGTCCCAGGATCTTGAGAGTGCTTGTTTTCCGTTAAAATTAATTATAACAGTATTAAAAATTTTTCGCAGATAATTCAATTTACAAGAAGTTATTAAATCCGAAGTAAAAGGAAAAGGTTGAGTTGACAATTGATCCACGAAATATATTTTTTAATACACGTGCTTTGAAAATAGCTCAATTTTGACCCGTTTCCATGGTAGAAAACGAGTCATTTTTGTTTTGCAATCAGCTGTTTACATTCCTCCCCTGTTTTTATATTCCTTCATTCTAATATTATGATTATTTCATTCCTTCACTGTTATTCTTCTGTTTTTCTGTCAAGAATTTCCATGTGACAGGAATGAACACAACTGTTTTGTTTACGTCAACTGCTAACCTAGCAGACGCGATGGTGTAATGAAGTGACGTGGGAAAACGTTGATTAATTGTCGAAAATTGAGCTATTTCTCGCACTCATGTCAAAAAGCACTGTACGCAACTCTTTCAAAATGTTGGTCATTCTGAAAGAGTTGCGTAATGTACTATTTCTTCCTATCTTTCTCCATATACAATTCTTAAAGTGTCAATTTTATACGGAGACTCTAAAAAATTTGGTGGACATTCATTGTGTCTTGTGGAGCTCGAGGATAGCATGCAAAAACTCATTATTCAAGTCACGTTGGAAATATCCGTAAGGAAAACCAGTTTAGAAAATGTGCAACAAAAAGCAAGAGCTAGTTCAAAAAGACACTATCGAAGAACTACGAGAAAATAACGAGTCCCAATATTGAGTGTAAAAAATAATCGTATTCGTTTCGGTCTGCAGCTGTCAGTTTTGTTGTCTTGTTTTTATACGGCTCGTTCTGCATCGCTGCTGCATGTAAGTTCTCATCCAGATACAGTAGAAGTTTTTTATTTTATTTGAAAATTTTTTTTCTCTTTCCTTTCCTTTGCAAAATTAGAGCGAAAATAAATTTTGAAAATGTTAATAATTCAAATAACCTCTGTCACTCTGCGAACTAACCTCGTCAAGCGGACCACCGCGAATTTGCTTCCTTGCTCTATACACCTCAAAATAGTTACCTCCCACGATCCCGAAACATACCACACTCACACACACACACTACACTAGCGAGAGCAGAGCTGCATAAGGTGGCTCGCTCATAAAACACATTACACTAGTAGGAGAAATCCTATGTGTTGGCCCCTCGCGTGAGTAAGGTTAAGGGCCGACAAGGTTTACTCGCAAAACACATTACACTAGGCAGAGCAGAGCTGCACAAAGGTTGCTCGCACAAGTTTTAGACACTGAAATATGGAATTACTTCAAATTCCAGAGTCTCTAGTATTGAAATAGAAAAAGATAATAAAACTCAGCTGTTTTTTCTTTCTTGAGGATAAGAACCATTCAGACAATACAATTGCAGATTGCGCGAGTCTGCAATTGTATTGTCTGAATGGTTCTTATCATCTACGGGATACTGGCTCGGTAATCGAAGCAGTCTCTCATAGACAAGCTCGTATGGTGTAAAGTTTGTCGCCTCGTGGACACACGTATTATACGAAAGTTTATAGAAGGGCAATTGATGATCCCAGTCATCTATGTCGCTGCGCTCCTGCGAACCGTTCGTCTAGGTACGATAACCAGATGTCGTTAATTGTTGTGTATGAAAAGTTCGAGTTCAACAGATTACTAGTGAACGAAGCTCCTCGATCGGTAAGAAAGGCCCGAGGGGCGCCGAATTGACTAGTTAAATGACGCGCCACGGCCTCGGCAATTATCATGGGCTTCAGATCCGATATAGCTTCAGCCAGGCAATATTTTGACAAGTTGTCTTGCATGGTCAATATAGGCTTGTATGCATGCGGGGTCATGGGGAGGGGCCCCACTTTATCAAGAGCAACCTTGTCGAACACGTCAGCTGGCATGTCCGTAATTAACAACGGCTCACGGACCTTAGAGCGAACCAGTTTCTGTTCTTGGCAGCCCTTGCAAGAGCGTATATAATTTTGGACTTCGTTTCGTAGCGAATGCCAATGAAATCGTACACGAATTTTTATATCGGTGTTCGTTACTCCTTTATGACCACCTAATTAGGCTTTCGTGCTATTCCATGATTATAACATGTCTTTGTTCCTGAGGGGTTAGTATAATCCCGACATAGCACATAGTTATAGTAGGCTCGGCACCTCTGAACAGCTCGTGTATCATTATAATGAATTCGTCACTGGGCAGTTCGTCCGTAATATCACCTGACCTGAAAATTCGAACAGAGTCTACGCGCTGATGTTGCAGGACGCTGTTCAAATTTTTCAAGTAGTTATAAACCGTTTCCTTTGACGTTTTGTCATTATATTTTTCTTATACGACCACGCTGTAATATTTGCCGTTGGGCGTAATTGAAATTTGCCCCGTCATGAGGCCACTGGCCTTCATCGCTGATGTATCTATCAAGCCTAAATCAGCTTAAAGCCTTCCAATGGAACCCGTTAACTCTCTATCCATAGGGATGAAGTGGGCGTAAATTGCGACATCGCTGGTACTGCCACTCGGGAAGGTGTTACCTTTGAAAGGTACATCTATTGACTTAACCTCGTCCTGCATAGACTTAGTAGGAGAGTTTGACTCAAAAATTACACATATCTATTCGGGACAATTAATACCCTGTCTGATATCACTAGGTATGATGGCCGCGAGTGACGTTGTCGCTGTGGGGCGGGCCGCAGCGGCCGAAGAGCCAGACGTTAGCAGCCTCGGTCCTTGGCTCATCGCTACTCCTTGTTCTCCGCGTATGCGAGATAGAGGAGGTAGTCGTATTGGGAGCAGGGTGAACCTAGCGGTGGGGCATTGACTCAATGGAGGCAGCAAGAGCCTCGAGTACTAAGCCCCAGCGAACGTTGTGTCCGACGAAGGAGGGGTAGCGGACCCCTCGCTCTCCATTTCTCTACTGCTCTCTCTCTCTCTGTCGCACGCGCGCCAGTTTTGCTCAACTCGTTCTCAGTGATAACTTGTATGCGCTTGGAGAGTATACTGATATGCCGTTCGAGCTCTACATCGCCTTCTTTGTCGTTATGTGTGTCCAAATTGATGAGTCAATCACGCGTTTTCTCAACAACTGTATTGCCTTCTGACAATCAATCTATGAAATCCCCTCGCACTGCTCATCTACTTGAGGAGCTTTTCCCGCTTGGAATTTTTCCTCCTGCTCTCTAAGGGATTTTTCAAAATTTTAAAAAGCGTGGATACATAGGTGCTGCTGGCCGATCGCTAGTATGCCTTGCTTTGGACGTGCTTTCGTCAGAGTCGCTGGTCGCAGGGCTTGTCATTTCCATTGCGATCCCACTCTCATGAGGAGGTGGGATGGGGAGCATCTCAGTGTGAGGCGCAGCGCTGGACTCAGGCTCCCCTGCAGCGGCTACTACTGGAGTCCTCTCTGTCGCTGGTTGCCGCTTGGAAGGGAGGAGGGTGGACGAAGCATGCTACGATGCAATCGTTATATGGGAACCCCTGACGATTCGGAACTCATACTTTGGCCCTCGTGCTCGACCGTAGGTTCCTCTAGATCTCGTACGCGTAGCGATCGCGCTGGAATTTGCCGGTACAGCCTTCTTGGGACTTTCTTTATTAAAGGCCCGGTTTATTTTGCCGCGGGCGTGCGTATTGGGTCAGAATATAATCTTGGCCTGCCCACGCCACGTGCTACCGGTCGCACGGGTCCCGAAACCTTAAGGCATTTCTCATCAAAATCTAATTTGCTGGTACATAAAGATGACTCTGTATTACTGGAAGCGGTATTCTCGTCTATAACCACCGGATTGCGTGAAAGAGCATCCGCGTAAGTATTCAGATGACCAGGCTTGTACAGAAACTCATAATCATTCTTTCTTAATTTTAATCGCCAATATCAGCGACTTACCCGGATCGTTCATCGAACCAATCTACTGAAGCGGTTTGTGGTCCGTGACCAATTAAAATTTTCGCCCATACAAATATGGCTAAAAATTTTCTAGAGCTTTCACTACGGCCAAGCATTCTTTTTCCGTGGTGCCGTAGTTACACTCGGCAGGGCTGTGAATTAAAAAAAAATTATCGATGGGTCAATCTTGCCTGTCCTGCTCCTGGCTAAGCGCAGCCCGGACGGCCACGTCAGAAGCATCGGTGGTGAGAATGAAAGGCCGACCGAAATCTGAATACTGCAGAACAGTTTCTCTGCGGAGGACCTTGTGAAGATATCAAAAGCTTTTTAGAGAATTATACGGAGATTGAGACTCTTCAATCACCTGGGCATCGAGTTTTTTTGGAAGTTGAGTCTCTACCTTGTCCTGATAAATCGCTCAGGGAATTCTTCGACTAATCGACATATGTGTTTCTTTTCCAAATCATTTCGACCCTCGAAATGTAGGGCCTCTAAAACCACCTCCATTCGATCCGTCGGTGGCGACGCCCCATTGTCTGAGGAGTCGGTTTCGTCCGACGTGTAACCCGAGATCGAGCGACAGTACTCGAAGGGCTTCAGCTCGACCGGTGGAACTGATAATTCCATGTCTTCGTTTCGAGTGTCTATAATTAGTACGTGGCAAATGCCATTCTTCTGGCCGACAAGTGAATTTTCTAGGAATATACCACTCGGTGCTTCGACACGTGGTAGATACCCCTCCGACAGATCGCAATCCATAGTAGTAGCAAAGGTATCTGAGTTCGCGAGCTTGCCTTCACCAAGAAAATGTGCTTGTCCGGGGTTCTTTGCCTAAAGACCCCATTCTTTACAAATTCCTCCTTCGTACGGAGAGAGGGTTTTGGACGTATGGGGTCATTTAAGGTCACGAGTGTTTCATGATGCAAGGAAACATCTGCCTTTTCCTGACGCATATAAGGTTTTCCCAACACTCCATTACTTTGCGTGGGAAATTCTGTTACAGCATGAAATATCGTAGACTCGTCTCTGAAGTGGATTCCCACTGTGTCCAGAGTCGGAGTCTTTGATTATGTTGAACCTTAAAATTCCGTATTCGCACTCTCATCCACGAGAACTTTGTCATGGGGCGCAGATAATTTGATAAAATTGAGGCTGGAACCCGAATCGCAGTAAAAATTGTCGGAGCCGGTTTTCAGCTCAGGAGCCGACATTTTTACCACCGGAGATTCGACCTCTCCTTCATTAAGATCATGAGAAATCGTGTTACGTCCTGACGTAACCATGCTCCAATATCTATCTTTCTTTTAAAGAAGATCATAAAACCTGCACCGTTGTCGAGTCTTATAGCTACCAGAGATTATACAGGTATAATGACGGCGGGTGGAGTGAAGCCTGCAGCTACACCGAGGAGGGCAGTGGGAATACATGGCGCGCGCCAGGAATGGACGGCCAGGTTCACCACTGTACCTAGCAACGAGAAACCAAGAGTTGGTAGGCCACTGCCTCACTCTAAACGACCAGCGTAGAGGGACCTGAATCTTGTATCAAGAGTTTTCACTCTGCGGCCGGTGGATATCATTGGCGGCGCGTGTCATCGAAATCTTTAATTGATTCGTGTCCGCGTGTTCTATTGGTGACTGTCGGGTGGTCGCTTCCTTCCCCCTGTCATGTACCGTATCTGTCTCACGAAGATAGACCAATTGCCGTGGCAACTTTTTCGTTGCTGTGGAAGTCCCTATATGCTACAAGGAATGATGCAATGAACAAGAATATTACGCGAAGATAGACTAACTGCCGTGGCAACGTTTTCGTTGGTTTGGAAGTTCCTATATGCTGCAACGAATGATGCAATGAACAAGAATATTACGCGAAGATAGACTAACTACCGTGACAACGTTTTCGTTGCTTTGGAAGTTCTTATATCCTACGACGAATGATGCAATGAACAAGAATATTACACAAAGACATATGTCTTATTAGTGGTATTGTTAGAAAATTGGAATTTGTTTTTGACTACGGAACACCAAAAGCCCAAAAGGCAGTTCTTCAGAATCTCTGAACGTTTAAATAAAAATTTAAACACAATCGTAGCAAAGATTTGGTCCTTCTCGCTCGACGGCTACCTACACGATCACACCGGGTTGTAGGGGGTGATTTTCAGGTCTTATTTATTCTTTATTTTTCTTTATTTTTCTTTGTTGTATTTCTTTTATATAATGCGATTGATACGCCGAGGGATGGAGAGGGAGTAAGAGGAAGAGGAGAGCAACGCAACAACGGGAAACTTCGGACCGATATTCTATGTCTTTCGGGGTCGGGATATGCCATTTTCCCGACGATGCACCAAATAATACGCGGCCTTCTATCCTTAGCTGCCATCGACTCGCAGGAAAATATATATCTACGAGAGTCATCTGCTGGGCTACGCAACGTTGATATTGTCTGTCGCTAAGTAATACATCACCCAGCTGAGGCGCTAGTCGCGGTCATCGTGCGACACAGGTTCCCCCAATTAACCGAGTTCAGCGGGTTAAGTGAGGATCATAGTTCACGGGCACGCGTGCCGGCAGGACCTCAGGGCTTTTTCCCGGGGATCGTTGAGCGAACCAGACGTAGCGTACACTCTATCTGCATCCCGCTCTATTTTTCGACCTCCCGCGAATTATTATCAAGGCGAGGAAAAGAGGGTGGTTCTCCGAGCCAACATCCGAACATACTACTGTACCATCAGCTTTCGTAACCCAAGAAAAACCAGGGAGAATAATTCAACACCTTTCGAAGTTTCCCGGATTTCGAGGAACGTCACGGCAGCGTCGTCTCGGTGAGCTCTCTTCCTGTCTACGGTCTTTCGCTAAGATTTTATTAGTTTATCATTTAACTGGTTTATTCTAAATTTATTCGAGCTTAGTCATCCCTGCGGCTCTGGTACACTGCGTGCAGAGTGTTAATTTGTATTGGGAATCGCGGCGTTTAATAAATGTAATCTCGAGATCGTTTAACGTGTAGAAACCGGGGAAAAGTCACTTTATTAATTGTTTTTTTTTAATTAAATCGTGCGCGAGTTAGGCCGTTATCCCGAAGTGTGTTGGTTTGTGTGGGATTGGAACGGGATAGACCGCGTCACGGATTTTAACGAATTATAGGTTTTGGATTTACGTGATTTTGTTTGAGTTTCTTTCGTTTCGATTTAGAAGGTCGTGCGCGCGTTAGTACGTCATCCCGTTGTGAATTTGCTGTAGGTGGGACTTGCACGTTATAGACCGCGTCGCGTATCGTTCACATTAATCGGCGTTACTCTGTCTGATTTATTTACTTGTTTATTGATTTATTTATTATTTATTATTTTGTAAGAATTATCGTCGATATCCTACCGACCAGAATTCTCGATATGTAGATAGTTGTAAATACGATAAGAGCGTTCGAAGCAAGTAATATAAGAATAGCGGATGAGTTTACCCCTCCTAACCGAAAAAAAGGCTTACGAGGCCTCTCGGGAGCGAGCGACGCCGAACAGCCTAATCGTCCGCCGACTGATTTCTAGATAGCATCGCGTTGCAAATCACGAGCGTGAAAGTAAAGGGTAGTTACATTTTAAGGGCCGATGTTGATTTTGAATAAAACACAAATTATTTAGGAAATTATTGTCAATTCTTTTTATTATGATAATATGGTATGGTTCAATTATGTATGGGACAAAATATCGGCCAAATGGCCGCCGCGACCTCGGCGGCACACCTCCATCCGATGGTCCAAATTTTCGATGACGCTTAGGCATAATTGAGGTTCTATGCCGTTAATGTGCAGAATTATCTCATCCTTTAGCTCTTGAATTGTTGCTGGCTTATCGACGTACACCTTTTCTTTCAAATAACCCCAAAGAAAGAAGTCCAACGGTGTCAAATCACATGATCTTGGCGGCCAATTGACATCGCCACCACGTGAGATAACACGGCCATTGAATTTGTCGCGCAAAAGAGCCATTGTTTCGTTAGCTGTGTGGCAAGTGGCACCGTCCTGTTGAAACCACATATCGCCCACATCCATATCTTCCAATTCGGGCCATAAAAAGTTCGTTATCATCTCACGATAGCGAACACCATTCACAGTAACTGCCTGACCGGCCTCATTTTGGAAAAAATACGGCCCGATGATGCCGCCAGCCCATAAACCGCACCAAACAGTCACTCTTGGTTTTTCGACAATCACTCTTGGATTATGATTCGCCCAAATGCGGCAATTCTGCTTATTGACGAATCCACTGAGGTGAAAATGTGCCTCATCACTGAAGATGATTTTCTTCGAAAATTGATCATCCACTGTTGCCATTTCTTGCCACCATTCTGACCATTGACGACGTTTGGAATGGTCAAGAGGCTTTAGTTCTTGAGTCAATTGCACCTTATAAGCGTGTAAATGCAAGTCTTTATGCATAATGTTCATCAACGACGAGCGTGAGAGGTGCAATTGTTGGGCACGACGACGAGTTGAGGTGGACGGCTCTTCAGCGACACTATCGCGAATAGCAGCAATATTTTCTGCAGTACGAGCTGTACGAGCATGCACTGGTGTTTTAATATCTCCTACAGACCCGGTTTGCTCAAATTTTTGCACGATTTTTCCGATTGTACGCACATTTGGACGATTAAATTGACCGAAAAAATCACGAAGTGCACGATATGCATTTTGATTTGATCGCCCATTTTCATAATAAGCCTGAATAACTTTAACGCGTTGCTCGATTGTGTATCTTTCCATGGTTCAAATTGAGTTAGTCTGAAATTGAGAAATGTCAAATGAAATGCAGAAAAAAACTTGACGTTTAGGTGTGGTTCACATTCAACATCGGCCCTTAAAATTTAACCACCCTTTACAACGAAACGAAGTAATAGTAATAGTAATGGCCATCCGAGCCAAATAGTCAAAATTTGTATAAATAATTTTCAAATTAGTAAAAAATACTCAAAAGGACGGTTGTGTCGGAAAAGTCCGACCGTACAACGCCCCGCCAATATTAAGGCGCATTACAATCATATTAATCATACTCAACAATAACGAGGATCTCGTACGTCGCTCGAAAGAACTCATTTTCAACTTTGGAATAAATGAGTAAATCGAAACCTTTCGCTGGGAATTTGGAACGGAGCCGCACCCACTGCTATCGCGACTACCGAGTATCGATGGACGTACCGAAGCCAAGGTCTGGTAGACTCACCAAAGCAGTTGTCTAGGCCTGCTGATGTATGGACATGGTCGACTGCCATAGTGGAACCGTCGATACGTGGAATTACCGGGACGCGCACGTAAAGCCTCGCGCCAATAAGATAAGTGACGCGTCTCTAATATATTGTCTATCACCATACAACATTTCCCGCTAAATTACAATTAATGATATAAGATTAATGGATTCGATTATCCATTAACGTGCGTCGCGTTTTTAATCTGTCATTAGTATTTAACTGGCCTTGGTTTAAAACTAATCAAAGTCGGTTTGTGGCATGTATAAATCATAAATTTGTGCAATCAATTTGTCAAATCAAGATGACCCGCATTTGATTAAATACGTGGTATGGAGTATAAGAAACGATGTTGTTAGAAAACTATCACGGACAAATATTATTAAATAGGTGAGTGTGAGTCAATGGGCACAAATTCCGTAGCAAAGACACGTCTAATAGTCGAATATATTGTTGCGTGCGGTTCTAGATGGACTTAGCGCCGTTGGATTAGGCTACGTGCCTACTTGTTTACTATCAATGTCTATTCATGTGTTATTAATGCGGTTCTAGATGAACTTAGCGCCGTTGAATTAGGCTGCGTGCCTACATGTTTAATATAAAAATCTATTCATATGATATGAATGCAAGTCCAGATTGGGCGAAGCAAGATATACCATGATGCGTGCATACCTGTTGATGATTTGTGCTAATATCTAATGAATTATGTCTGATGAAGCGTGATATTTGAATTATGCCAAAGATTGATATTTCGAATATTAAGAAAGCCTCATTAATGTGTACATTGTTGTTCTGAGTGACTATCTTGTCCCGCAGTATTCGGCCGGCAAGCTTCATGTAAACAATAGGGCGAACGTCTTATATGATAATGAGATACATTCATTAAACTATGCCAAATGCTTGTTCGTCTCGCGTTTCGAACTCACTTATAAGCGTGCTTGCCCGAATTGATTGAATATGGATAACAATTATATGGTTTGCATTTGGAGCTGATTGGTCATCCCAGGAGATCATCAGATATTGTGATAACTCCTCAATTTATAATCAATATAAAGACAATAAACAAATAAATAAATAAATAAATAAATAAATAAATAAAAAGAAAAAATTATTACTACAATTTATTATTTTTGGACTGTGTGTGACCGTTATCGTAGAATCGCGGAGAGCGTAATCGGCCGTCGTCACGTATTTTAGACGTGGATTCGAGGGACTTGTACGGTCCGAGGCGTATCTCGCGTAGTTGGATTGCGTTTTATTATATTTTATTCAACAAACTAATTATCGATTGATATTATTATTCTGATGTTAATTATTTTATTATTATTATTTTTTGTTATTATTTAATTATTAGTCATCATTTATTCGTTATTTTATATTTTATGAACTGCGGAAGATCCCTGGGTTTCTGTCTTTTACATGATATATAAATCTCAGGATTGAAATATCGAACCGTCGGTAGCTTCGCGTACGTGACCTCCCGACATCCCGTTGTTGTGGTTTTTTTGGATGTATGTGGGATTGGCTCGGGATAGGCCGTATCGCGGACTGTGAACAGAGACTACCGAACGTCGAAAATTTATCGATGAATATTGTTCGAAATTCGAAGCGAGCGAGACAGGCTATACAACATCTACAGGGTATGAGAGTGAGAGAGAGAGAACGGGATAACTGCTACCTCCTAATTGAAGATTAAAATTAAGATATCCAACTAGATTTAGAAAATTGTTATAAAGGAGAGACTAATTTTACGGGACATCTTATTTGAATTCTAAATTGGTGTTTATTGGAAATGAATAACTATTCGCCAGAAATAAAGAAGTTTGTAAGTCCCGTACCTGCTGTTGTTGTTTCAATTATTTACTATTATTATTTTATTTATTTATATATTATTTATTTAGATGACTTCGTTCATGGTTCTCGTTTGGCTTATTTATTGACCATATTTTATTATTTGATTTCGTTCATTAATTCTAATGACTCATTTTAATTAATTGATTTTATTCGTATTTTATTTTTGACCAATTAGTGACTTGACAGTCCGAACCACCCACTCTGTCTCGAACAGCTGCAGCTGGCCTGGGTTGAAGCTGGTCATCCAACTCGGTATTTTTTCCTTCCGGCACGAAAGCGCCTGGCGCCCATCTCGAAAGAGAGAATAAAAAGGAAGGAAAAAATAACTTGGACCAGTCATAGGTAACGTGGTGCTTCGAGGCACAAATTTACGTTACAATATATATATATATTTAATAAATAAATCTGTTGGATATGAGCTGGCGCACGGCGATCGATATTCGCCGTGTGTCGACCTGTTGCTGTGCTCGAGCACACGGAGTTCGGTTGAGCCGAAGATAGCCGAGGCGGGGCTTCGCAAAGCCGAGGCTGTGCCTCGTTGGCAGGCCGCGTCGAGCGAGAGGATGTCTCTCTCGCTTGACTTCGGTTTTGCTCACCGGCTATCTCGCTCAACTGACTTCAGCGCCCAACGACACTTTCATATCCCGCATCCATGTTGGATATTTTTGACACTTACGTGAAAATCCGCACGGAACAGCGCACGCACTTTTCAAGGCTCGGACGATTTCACTCTTCTCAACCGGATTATCTCACCTTCGTTTGCTCAACAGGACTCAAAATCAGGTACGAGTACGTTGCTATAATTTACCACAAATTCAATGGTAACGAGGAGTTGCGTGCTCATCGGTACATCAACATTTTTGGCCTCACTTTTTGGCGGCATTGCAGCACATGTCAAGCCACGATTTTCTCACCGTAATTTGCCGGTATAATTAATATAATTATGCAGGTGTCCTATATTCGCTGTACTTTTCCCCAGGACATCTGCTGGAAGAGTACAGCGACTATACACTGCTCATTTTGTGCATCCTCATTATGTGTTGTATTGTGCTACGCAGTGCTGCCTGCGTAGCTTGTCTCATACATGTAGTGCACTCAAGCAATTCAATTGCAAGTGCTCTCACCTATTTGCTGCAACTTCTCTCAGATAAATCCGCTGAGAGCTTGCAGTAAATAATTGACACATTTTAAGCACTCATTTTTCTCATAGCGTGGCGTGCTCCGCAGCACTGGCTGCAGCACGCACACCGCTCTCATTATATACAGCATACAATTAATATAATTGTGTGCTGGTTCTCAGTCCAAATAGTAAAATCAAATTTAGCCTATTTAATTAAATTCAGTTTTCTAATTCTCAAATTTTTGGTGTATTTATTTTCATTATTTTGTATTTTTCTAAATTTAGTATATTCTGTGTTTCTTTTCATATTTAAAATAACTGTTTTAAATTGCATTATTACATTGTTTGTGTGGAAGGATAATAAACCACTTTCTCCAAATTTCATCTACTAGTCTGGTTTTATTTCCACCCTCTTGTGAGTGAAGTCTCATATTTTTCCAATATATTCGCAGGTTCAAGATCTGTTGAGTTACACCGGATGGATTTCTCAAACAAAATCAATAATTTAAAAGGAATAAACCATCTAAACGCAAGTTCGATAAAAGAACTAAGCAATAATATCATACAGATAATCAGAGTTAAAATAGGATAGGATAAGAAAAGACGATTCATATTAGTCATTGGATAGATGGCAAAGACGACTCGAAGCTACGGTACCAGTTGTTGGCGTAGGAGCATGCCGCTCAACACTCTCAGGTCGCACCCGAGCCGATGCCGTCTTTCCCGTCTCTCTCTGTATTAACACCATAAGACGAGGAGTGTTCCCTCGCAACAATTTATGTTTATAGAACATATACTTTGCGACCCAGTGTGAATCTAAGCAGCCATTTGATATAGAATAATTTGGACTGCTGAACAATTTTAATCTAAAATTATGATAGGAACTCAGAAAAGAAATGCTTACTTACAAGGATATAAGAAATAATTGCAAATATGAAAATAAAACATTAACGAACATCGAAAAGCCAATACATTATTTTAACTAAACAGTTAGGATAGTGAGAGGATATAAAAACCATAGACAGTTTGTTACTATAGTAGTTATATATGCCCATTAAGGTTATACGCTATTAAGAATTAAAATAAGTTTAACATTACCGAAAAACTATATTCGGTATTAGTCATAAAAGGGACAGCGGAAGCGTCTCGGATCTACAGCGCAGCGTGGCCCAAAACCCTCGACATCTCGCTACCTGACCAAGGCGCTTTTCGCTCTCTCTCTCTCTCTCTCTCTCTCTCTCTCTCTCTATCTCGACGCGTGCCACCGAAGCAAGGGATAATCCTTCAACTACTTCGCGACATGTGGTATCGCCTCGCATGCAACTCAGGAAAAGAATCGAACGACGACGACGTCACAGCTAGAAGAAAAATGAATCGTCAATAAAGTCCAAAGTCCGAGTTCTATTGTAATTCCAAGAATCCCCCGCATAGAAAATTAAGCCCTCCAGGACCTATATAAGGACGGGAAAATGCCCGAAAAAAAGATAGTCAAGATAGTTCATAGTGCAGTCAACAGTCGATATTCAGTCGCCGGGCAGTCAGTAGACAGTCAGTTGGCGATAATTACCGCGGAGGAACCCCACCCTGTAGAGTCAGCTAAAGTCCAGAGTGAGCACTGAAAATAAAAACGGTCGAACAGTCTAAATTCAGTTCGAATTTACTTTTTCTCAGTTTTAATCATACGGAATTTATCTAAAGTTTAGAAGACATTGAATTCAATTGTTTTCTGCCGTTTTTGTACAAGTCCACACTGTTCATTTCGTTTTATCGAACCATAAGAATCGCGTTAAGAGTATTGTGTCGAAAAATAACGAACGCTCGCGCACGGTAATAGCGACCGTACGTGTATCACTTATTCGGTTATTTGAATAAATTCTAACAGCTTCACGAATCATCAAGTGTAACGATTATTTTTATTTTAACAAACGGTTGCCATTAATTTTCCCTTCAACGCATCGGTTACCGGCGAAACAACTTCACCAGCAAACCAAACGTAAGTACCAACGCAATTTTTCTAATTTATTTTATCTGATATTTCCGTAAATTTTTCCTCAAGTGAAAGCAACCTACCATTTTCCTTCCCCCTAAAACCCCTCCTTCCGCGGGTTAATTTATCAATTTAGTTTATTGAGACGAGTGACGGGTTAACGCGAATAATCAACGAGCATTCTCAGCCCTGTCCCGAGTAATTTTCCGAAAGGTTAGACTCAAAAGGGGGCTTGCGTCTTCGGTGTTTCTTGTCAGGTGTGGTAAAGGGAGAATTCATTCTCCTTGACCAGAGTACAGAAAACTCACGCCGAAACGCCTCACACGTCTTAAATTTGTCGGTTTATGTAAAAACACCGCGCGGGTTTGACGTAATAATCGCATACTCGGTGTTCGACAAAAAGTTCACCGTTGTTTTCGGATTTCCCAACTTCTTCGGCTGGCTCGCCACCGTTCGGCCGAGGCGAGCCGGTTACAAGTTTAATGGTCGGACAAATTTTCTGAAAAATCATTTCGGGAGGGGATAGGCGAAGCATTTCGACGGGCCCGCGTCAGGCGGGGAGCCCAGCTGTTCCGCGGGCAACATGCGCATCCCATCCCTCTCACACAGCAATTGCGGTGCGAGCAACAGTCCCCTATTCCACGCTCACGTCTCGATCCTCTGTTCCACGGGCAGCAAGTGCAGCCCGTCGTGCCACGCAGCAGCAATAACGCAGCTCATATCCTGTGTGGCTGCCGTCGTTACGAGGACTCGACTCTCTTTCTCTATAGGGTGCTGCTGATTTTAATATGCCCGCTGAATGAGGGCCACTTGAAGAATGCGAGATCATAAGAGCCACTGTGGCTGAAGGGGTCGTAAGTATGACGGTGATTTTGGTTGATTTTCGTCGCGGGGCATCGTTTACACCAGCGCGCGTCCGCTTGATTCGAATAGCGAGACTCTCTGCGAACTTAAACGCGTTTACCAGAGGCTTTGGTCCTTGGATACCTACCGTGTCACTCATGTGAGTGGGTAACGCGTCTATGAACGCAAGGAGGGCGATCTTAGACAGAGGGTCATGTTCTAATGAAGGGGGGTCTGAATCATATTCCTTTTTCCACGCACTGCACCCATCGCTAACCAACATTCTCATACGCGCGCGTGAGATTTCTCCTGAATAGTGGTCAAACGTTTTACCGCGAGCTAAACGTGATTTTAGTGTTGTGATTAATTCTTTAACTGTGTTTATGGTCTGACCGTAAACGCAGTTTCGCGCATCACCCCGTAATCCCGAGATTATGGCGCTCACAAATTCTGGTTCGGAACCAGAGGGAACAAACGTACTCCAGTTCCTCATGTCTTGAAGGAAATCTTTCAGGGACACGTCGGCTCCGTGCCGTCAAATAGGGGAATATTAGCAATGCTATTTTGTAGAGATAAATGTTCCACCATACCCGACATAGTGGTTATTAACCGTAGGGTCAAAAGTAACATTCAGGGGAGGGGAATCATTCGACCCCCCGGAACCATCTCCTGTATTATTAAGCATGGCGATCAAAGGATTACGATGCAAATGATATATTATACATATTTTTTCCTATGCAATTGACAATAGCAATCAAGCCAAAACACAAGACAAATAACGAATTGAAGCAAAAGATTTACTGAGCTTGTAACCACCAGAATCGAGAGATAAGCACAGCAGCTATTCCAACACTGCCACCAATTTCTTACGTCCCGAACAGAAGGCTTGGTAGCGAACGCAACAAATCCCTGTGTGAAGCGCAGGGTTTATTTTTATTTTTGCTTGTGGGATTGCTGCACCACCGCCCCTAAACGGGTTCGATCTCTCGAAGTGGGTGGTCGAAGGAATGAAATAGAAGCAAATATCTTACGTTGTAAAGGTGAAACAATATTGGAATTTATTCACTAAAATTAATTAATTCAATCATTCACACATATGTTACATATAATCTTTTGTTGCTGCGCCCGCCGCGCGATATTCTTAAGTGACTCGCGCGCCGTGATCCGGACAGGGACTGCAGTAGGCGTATTGTATTTCAGTCCAGGGGACGAGGGCGGTGTTTGCACGTGCATACGTTTCAATCACGGGTCTCGAAAAATTTTGACCGAGACCCGTGCTCGGTAGTAACAAAGCAACGTTTTCGAGGTCGTTCGCGATTTTTTTGTGAATATTCTTACCCCTTGAATATTCACCCGTTTCGCATATTTTCGCGAGTCTTCCCGACCTTGCAAACTCTTGTGAACTCTACCGAATAAGAGCAGACCTCGACAAATATCGGCCGTGTTCATTAAACCTAACGTAAACACAGTGACTCTATAAGCTCCAAGTGCGACCAATCGAGTCAAGTGCACGGAAGCTTCGTGCTAGTAACACCTCCGCGGTCATTAAACGCGGCTCTGCCAATGTACTCATTGAACCCAATGGCCTTACCGCACTACAGCTTATCTCGCCTGCCGCTGCAGCTCCCATTCGCTCAACATCTGGAAATCTCAGCATCGCAGTTCTACCTACTCACCATCGGCATGGCCCGTTGGATCATCATCATTCTCCAACTGCAGTGAATAGCGTGAGTACTTTAAAAAAATAGTTGATTTTGTGCCTGCATCTCGTTTTCATGCCCATTAGCCTAAACAGTAGTCCATACCCTTAGGAGAATGAGAAAACGTACACATACACGGAATAACTTTTTACATCTGAATACAAAAAATATAATAATAATAAATAAAAAATATAAATAATTCCATAAATAAATAAGAATGTTCCGAGTATAATAATGTGTTGCTAAACCTTACAAATAGTTTGTACACCTATATAAAAGGATCAGCCACATCCGAACAAATTATATATATTTGGTATAAAGAAATAATAATAACTATAATACGGTAACGATAAACCTTCTATTCACCTTATCAACAGTAAATAAAATAATTCCGGCTTTTTCTTATTTTTCACGAGGGTATGGACCTTTTTCCTTGTTCCCCTAAACGCTTTACTAGGACACGTAAGATAAATAGCAGCTGGTTCCGTAAGTACATTCGAAAGTGCAAGGAAAATATTTGTACTCAGTTGCGTATTCCACTCACCATGAAATTCCGCATTCAATTCGAATCTCCGCGTGAAATGATACGCGACTCTCTAATTATCATTGATTACTCGTCCGGAACAGAGCAATATTACGACCCTACTAACGGCCACTTGCGATATTCCGTACAGGCAGACATCGACTCTACCCCTACAATCACTATTTACTAGACCTTGAACTTTAAGTTCTCTATATATCTCCGCACTTTATACAGTCTCGTTTATATGGTATTCGTGTCTCTAAAGGCCCCTAGAGCCCAGTTGTCGGTACTAGGTTTACGGACCAACCGATAGCTCTCGTTGTAAGCCCCGGTACTGATTCGTACAACCAGGATCTCCGAGACTTAGACGGACCCGTGAGAAATAACTGTAAGTCGACATCTCTGGAATTTTCAACGTGATTGTTAATATTCTCCTTACTCTGTCTTCATTCCATTATTGTAGTGCGGCCGAGTTGTCAGTACTAGGTCTACGGACCAGCTGATTGCTCTCGTCGTAAGCCCCAGAGGTGACACTGGCACAGGAATTCTTCGAGACCCAGGTAGACTAATTACTAGTGCAGGCAACAATTAACGGTCAGCGACTCTAAACCAGAGCCTCTGGAATCGTGATCTCTACCTTCTAGCTTCTCGTTTTATTCAGGTTCGTGCACACTCTTGGCGCCTGCGGCCCAGCTGTGAGTACTAGGTCCACGGACCAGCTGACAGCTCTCGCCGTAAGCCCCAGGTGCTTGCACGAGACTTGAGAAATTCTAAACATTTGGGCGGTCCAATTGACAAATGATTGTAAATCTAAAACCTCTCGAAATTTGAACACGTTCCATAGTCCTTCCGATTCTCTTACCGCCTAATCCCTCGTTCCGTTTTTCTTCCCTTCTTTCTCTTCACCACCGACTTTGCTACTCCCCGTATCCCAATATGCCTATTGATTCACACGTACAGTCACCTCCTTACCGGGATAACACGGGAGTTGAGCAATCGTGGAGATACAACACTAATGCTAATCGTACTATTCCTCCCGATGCTCGAGTGGCGCTATGCGAAGGTAGGTCGCGGGATGACGCTTTAATCGGTAAACCACTAAGAGCTCCCCTACAAGACGTTTCCTCGGAACCCATCAAAATCCGCATCGTAATAACAATTTTCCTCCGGATCTCTCTCGACAACATAATCACTTCACACCTAACTACCTACTCGATCGTTTTCAGATTACTAATAACCCTCAACATAACGATTACCCCCAAGTTCGAGGCCATGCCCCCCGACCTAGTCAAATAAGAAACAACGGTCAGTCCTAATATTTCAATCGGGAACCTGCTTCTGGCACTACCTTTGCAATAACTGATTTTCTACCTAACCGGCATCTCCCTTCTTCATACGGTATTTCTCTAAACTATTCTGATATGCAGGCTGACTCTGCCCCGAATCGCAGTCAGACTTCGAAGACCGTATTGATTATTTTGCGACGTGTGCTTAAAACCGCAATAATATTTTCCACGGCGGAACCGATTGGATTACAAAAGCTTTAATTCCAATACCCGATTTCGACGGCAAGAACATAACTGTCGAAGATTTTGTCAGCGACATCAAGCATGAAATGAGAACGCTCGCAGCTGAAGATTTGAACAAATTTCTATATCTACTACTCGACAAATTAAAAGAAGATGTACGTCGACAAATCCAATCTATGCGTCGTACCTACAAGAACGTTACTAAGCTGCTGAAAGATTTGCGTACCCTCTATACTCCTAAGACAGGGATGCTAACGCTCAAATTAGAACTAGCCAACATCTCTCAAGGTTCCAAAGATAGCATCCACGATTTTGCCGCCTGCATCAAGGCTATCGGTGGCAATCGTCATATCTGCGAGGAGCGGAACCTACCGGTAACCAATCTATTGCGCGCTGACAACGAACAACAGGAACTGGAGTGTTTTGTTAAGGGTCTACGTAAAAATAGAGGCACCTACGTGTGGTTTAGGAAACCAACAAATTTCGAGGACGAGATATCGTGCGCACACGAAGCCGAAGAGCTTATTCGAAACCGCGTACTCACCAATCTAAATAGTAAAGATTTCGATTCTTAGTCTCAGCTCAAAGTTCCCACCGGCCGCGAATCTGCGAATATTAAGCCAAGCGCAAGCTTCGAAGACAGCATCGATACCCTAAATTTAACAATGCGTAACCAGCAACGCTCTAGATCGCGTTCAACCAGCCTCTCCACTAGGTACCTATACGCTCTAAACTCCAGAATCGTAGTTGGTACGAAGATCGCGAACGTGGACCCCACGACAGGCGCCGCGACTCTTCGCGATCCCGATGGTCATATCGCGAACCGCGTGATGGCTATCGTTCCGACGCTAGTCATCCCCGGATCGCCGTCATTTCCGTAATCGTAACTATTTGCGCAATACTTATTTCAATCGTAACAAGGAACACTCTCACTCCCGTTACGATGACGATAAACACGACCGCTATCAATACGACATCAATCACGAAAGTGTTCGTTCTCGTTACGATCGATATAAACGCGATACCTCACGTTCTCGCAACGGCAATCGGGTAAATCACGATTCGCGAACACGTTTTACTAACCGCGACGGAATCGTCTCTCGCCCGCGCGGTCAGGGAAGCCGTACTACCATTGGAACTGTCGTGACCCTGAAATTGAACGAAAACGCGTCTCCATCGCTAGTCCATCATGCGAATTAAATTTCTCGAGTCGCCATCGAATCGTCGACTGTCAAAAATTTCAGGAAAAACGAAACACATTTTCCGACAACTCAAGCGACTCCGACGTCGATTATACTAAAAGGCAAAGGTTCTTTAACAAATCATACCGGCGTTCGGGAGATGAAAATTCATCTCACGAAAGCGATAACTGTTCAGTGCCTGAGAGTAGTTTGCGCCCGGGCCATTGCGATCGCCGTTGCTAGCCGCGCTCGACTAACGCGCGTCAACAGGTATGCCAAATCTCTTGTGAACGAGGAGGGGAGCGTGAAGATACATTTTAAACAGTGCAGCGCGGGCGTCCGTCGAGTGACGATCGTTGGTGACGCGCAGGGCGAGAGGGCCCTGGGTTCTCTCACACACGACTCTACCGAGTAAAATTACATTCGATGGTCACTGCGGTCGGGTGAACGGCCGTATGGTCCTAGATTCTCCGAGCACGGGTGAACGGCTATGCGGTCCTAGATTCTCCGACCGTTGACCATATACCTCTTATTAAAAAAAGGACAGCAACAGCTGACGAATCCTCGGTAAAGGTTATGAAGCGCAAAATCGAATGTTCAATACGAAATAACGCGCGAGATCGCAATGGCACAGGCCAAACGGGCCCGACACATTCTTATATACGCAAATACACAATCGTTCCATCGTCGTGGGTTTTTGTGCCGCAAGGCTTTTCCCACACGAGCCAATAAACGTAGAAAAATCGATGGCTCAAATGCGAGTGTTTTTATTTATTTCTAAAAAACCTCAACCTCCATCCTTCAACGAAAAAATATATATCCAAAACTACGAGGCAACTTCGCAATGAAGGAGCTTCGACAATGCGATAACAGTACCAATAAAACCAATCCTTCTAATCCTTGTAAGACCTCGAAATCGGAACCTTAAAACTCTGAAAGGTCCCGATGAAAAAGCGCGTCGTCGGGCGACAAGTTGAATGAAGAATTATCCCCTTTTTAAATGTGTAAATTGGTAAAAATACTAATTATAAATAACTTTGCATCCCATTACGTGCCTAGGATGAATCTGTCCCTGCTAGACAGGACAGTTACAATCTCAGTGTTTAAAAAAGGGATCGTTTTGAATGGTTTAAGCGGGGCTATCCAACCGTTTTGATAACTTATGTACACTTTGTATTGTTTGAAAAAGTCGCGACCGAGTAAACCATCTCCAGATATTCGGAATGAATTTGATAACACATTAAATTTCAGGTGTAGGAAGTATACTGGTTACATACTGCAGCGATGCTGTAGTCAAAAATCGCGACGGTACGGCACAACTATTTGTAATTAACTTTAAGGATATATATATAGATTTAGAAAATTCCGAATGCACCGACAAGACTACACTCAACGTTGCCCCCACAACGACTAAGAAACATGAATTATTAGAAGACTTATTGTCGCTATTACGACTCGATCATCTTACGACCACCAAGTGTAAGCGCGTGGTCAACCTCATCGAAGAATTCCCTGATTTATTCCAAATACCAAACGAACTACTCGATGCCACTACTGTGGTGAAACACCGAATCCCAACTATCGACGATTTACCAATCAACACTAAGCAATATCGATTTCCCCATCACATGAAGGGAGAAATAAGAAACCAGGTGAAAGACCTGCTTGGAAAGGATATGATTCAACCATCTAGTTCGCCGTTCAATTCACCAATATGGATCGTTCCAAAAATAGAAGACTCACACGAAGTAAAATTCTGGAGGATGGTGATAGGCTACCGTAAAATCAATGAAACAACTATTGCTGATGCTAACCTCTTGTCTAAGATATCTGACATCCTAGACCAATTGCGAAAAGCTCGGTACTCCCTTGTATTTTACCTCGCCTCGGGATTTCCCCAGATTCCAATGGAACCCGATGACCGTGTTCTTTACTCCACACGATCACTACGAATTTAACCGCATGCTGTTCGGATTGAAGAACGCACCAGCGACTTTTCAAAGACTAATGGACCAAGTCTTGAGTGGGCTACAAGGCATCTCGATGTTCGTGTATCTCGACGACATCGTCGTTTACGCAAACTCCTTCGAGGAACACGAAAAAAAATTCAGATGCCTCGCTGAAAGACTAATGAAGGCAGGTCTATCTCTTTAGCCTAACAAATGCGAGTTCCTCCATCCCGAGATTGTTGATTACCTGGGCCATGTAATCAGTTCCCGCGGAGTTCAACCAAATCCAAAAATCTAGAGGCAGTAAAAGACTTCCCTATTCCTAAGAAGGCTAAGAATATCGAGCAGGTTTTGGGTCTAGATCGTTACTACCGCCGGTTCATTGAGTATCTCGCAGCAATTGCTAAGCCTCTCATGCGTTTGCTGAAGAAATCTACACCTTTCATATAAGGCAACGACCAACAACATTCGTTTGAAATCTTGCGAGACAGGCTATGCGAAGAACCGATCCTGCAATACCCAGATTACGACAGCCTATTTATTATCACCACGGATGCTTCTGACTTCGCTCTGGAGGCTGTCCTTAACTATGGAGTGATCAGAGCGGATTTACCAATCGCTTTTGCCTTAAGGACGTTGGACGACCCGAAAACACGCTTCGACGCTACGAAAAAAGAATTATTGACCATTATCTACGCCATGGTTACAGATAATAAACCACTAACTTGGCTCAAAGGCTGAAAAACCCTAATTCTCAACTGCGTCGCTTGTCCGACATTTTGGGCGGTTGCAACCACAAAATAGTGCTCAAAAAGGGCTCCTAAAATACCAATGCGGACGCTCTCTCGAGAAACTCCGTCACTAGAAGACTAAATTCGGACGACGCTGGCGTCCGAATAATCTATGCAAAAAGACCTCAGAATAACCCAACCGGATCAGAAAGTTCATCCTTATCTGATGAACCAAGCGGCTTACTGCAATCTGCTCTTGACATAACAAATTCGCCAACCCAAAATAAAGCACCTCGCAGGAGATTGAGGAAGCGAATAGTCGAATCAAGTGACGAACAATCATGAACGCTCAACATGGTAAACAAGTGGCCACCTTTCTAGACAAAGCGTTCACATTCGTTTAGCGACATGTTTGACCAAATGCGACGACGAAAAAACGTTCACAGGAATCCGATTCGGACGTAGACTCCGAACTCTGGTGGGACAATGATCCTCGAGTCCAATCTGGATTCCTCAGCGGACATTTCTCGGACATTTCTCGGATATTTCTCGATGATCCACGAATGCTGGTCTACATGCCGAAAAACACTTGTCAACGTATTTAATTGGAAGCACAAGTAGATACCACATCAGTCAGTAATGGATATGAGCCGCGTACGCATCACACAAATCCTTGGCTTTCAACGAATCCATCTACTGTGAAACTGTAATAATAAGGGATAGCAGCACCGCGAAGAAAAAGAAGAAGAAAAATACACATTACATTCCATTCAATGAACGTCGTATGGCTCTTGTTAACGCTATTTGTCATTCAAATAAGAAGCAGCGAAAAGCAATATTGCGTTATGCTGATAAACCTCTAATCAATTGCATCTGTGCATGCGCGTTAAACATTTTAACGCGCATTAAAACATATAAAAATATACTTCGACAGCTTGTCTCAGGATGTGTGACAAAACAGAGTAGTGGTGGCTGTAGTACAGTCGCTCGTAAGCACTAACAACAAAAAATTTAAAAAATACCTATGGTCGGTTCTGGGCATAATCTCGCACCATCAGCTAACGAGAAAGTAATGCAGACCCAGGGTGATTCTGTTTCAAGACTAGACACTGAGCTACACAACATTTTTTAATCAAACGAGTATGATAAATACGACGCTAGTAAATCGCTAACGTATTTACAGGTGTTGCGGCGTTATCTTTATCTCGTTGGTTCGAAAAATGAATCGTATTCACTACCGACCCCACCACTGCATGAAACATCGTCTGAAGTAGATAATGCAGCAGCCACGAACAATTCTGACATCGTTAACAGCGTTCCAAATATGTATAAACGTCGAGAGACTGCGCTATTAATGTTTCTACGCAAACGATGGGACAGAAAAGGTTGTGTGACAATAGACGGTATTCTCGTTCCAAATTCTAATATTGTCGACTTTATAAACGATGCAGTACGAGCTAGCAAAAGCTTTAAAGCAACAGGCAGACGTGAGTTCATCGTTAGTCTACGAATAAAGAGCGTTTCGCGTGAATTCATAGGAAACAGTGCATTGTGGGATTTAGGTATATCTAAAGGTACTAAACGACCAAGAATAGATAATCAGATATTGCAGCATAACGACACGCAGTCCATGAATGTGGATGCGATCGGTGATAATTCTAATGACGACTAAGACGACAGCGACGAAATACACCCTGGGAATACTTCATCAAAACGTCAGAAAACAAAAGTAATAAAAGTGTTTGAAACGTAGATAAAGATTTAGAACAAGTTGTACAACGAGAGAGAGGTGTCAGATGACTTTCGAAAAAGTGTACTATAACCCCTCGCATCCAGCTGGATACGCTGGTGCGCGACGTTTGATGAGTAGCAAAATTAAAGCAGACAGCGTGCACGACTGGCCGACTCAGCAGGATGGTTATACCATTCATAGACCTGTGTGGCGTGTCTTTCTACGACTGTATTATAATGTTACAAATATTGACGACGTCTGGGAGGCTGATTTCGTAGATCTACGTTCTTTGAGGAGCAATAATGACAACGTCTCGTAGGTACGAGACCTGCAGTCAATCACCTACTTATTGTGATCGACGTCCTCAGCAAATACGCCTGAGTCAAACCCTTGCAGGATACAACTGTGTGCGAGGTAACAAAGGTATTTAAATGTATTCACGAGCGTAACGAGGGGCGTACACCTGTTTCACTACAAACCGACTGCGGTTAAGAATTCCTCGGTAGTGAACTCCAAAAATTTCTCAAAGATGAAAACATACGATTTCGCATTGCTCGTAATCTTTATGTAAAAGCCTCAATTGCCGAGCGTTTTAATCGCACTCTCAAGGAGCGGATATCGAGTTACATCACACATCGTAAGACTCATCGTTACATCGATATACTATAACAAATGGTTTATGCGTACAATCATATTATACATTTGACCATAAAAATGCAGCCGGCTGCCATGACACTGTATAATGCTGATACCACGATGCATAATATGACAACAAATTGCGTGAACCGACGTGAAAAGAGACGTTTCACAACGTATAAATACAAGCCCGGGGATAACGTTCGAATCAGTATCAAATAAGTTTTACATCGCCAGTGTTTGTCTGTGTGTGTTGTGCGATCTCGAAGATCTCGAAGATCGAAGACCAACGAAGACTATCGTTGGTTTCTTTTACCCCGAATAATTGATGAGTATTCATGAGAAGCGTATGGAGAAGAATAAAGTTCAAGATTGATAAAGTTTTATGGACAAAAGAACGCAGTGCGAAAACACTAACTTTCGTGAGTTGGGTGGGATATCCCGCAAAATTTAACTCGTGAATACCAGCGTGAAGCGTTCACGGTCTCGAATAAATGGAAATTTGTGCAAAATGCATGACGAGAATGATTTTTTTCTTGTTCTGTCGAGCAACAGCAGTATGTATTATTATACGAAAATACGACAACGCATTTTACAACTCAATTGAAATATCGTTGAAGGGTCACTGGGTTGTGGGCTTATCGGAAATTCATATACCCGGTACAATGACGCATTTACAAGAAGCCGATACGAGAATCGGTTGGGTGGTTTATGAGAATAAAGAAGTTACTACAAACCAAATACCTCGAGGTTTGTACAAAAAACATGAGGAGATTGTGGAAAATATCAATGATTTACCCGGGCTGCGAGAATCAGGCAAAAAAATTGTAAACGTTAAAAGTGCTGAAGGCTACGTTGGCCTTGAGGCTGAGGTAACAGAGTCGTGCCCTGAGCTTCTGAAGATATTACGAATGAATAGTAAAATAGCGCGCATGCTGGGCTTCGAAAAACACGAAGAACTTGACGGAGAAACCCCAAGGGGTCTCTACCTGCAGCTTATGCGAGGCGTTCCACGCGAATAAATAGGGCTCTATCTGATCAGCTTTTTCTCTACACCGATAGTTGTGTACCGTATACGGTAGGTGATACACCGACAGCGCTACTCAGGATTGTAAATTTAAATACAAAAAAACTACACTTATGGTACAACGCAAGTAAAATGTTTTTTATCGTCAAATTACATAGGTTTACTCAACAATTGCTTCAGGACGATCGAGGTGGACATAACAGATCATCTAGGTAATCCTATTGCATTCGAGTATGGAACGTTAACGCTCACGCTTTATTTCAAACGACTCAATTAGGCAATATGTGTACTCATTATACGACGTATTATGAGAATCAAATAGGGGGTGAAAACGGTTATATAGGTAACGTGTTTGCGGACTCCCTGCATCAGCAGGGTCACGGTATCGGTAGTTTTCTTGGGGGTCTGTTTCGAAGTGTTTACCACTGCTGACCAGAGCTGCTGAAGCTTTAGGGAAAGAAGCCAAGCGCACGGGTTAACACGTTATCGAGGATATAAGCGGACACAAAACACCATTCAGGGAGTCATGGCGTCGACGTGCAGCCGAATCTGGAGATAATTAAAACGAAAAGCCAATGAAAAAATTTCGCTTTTCATTAATGATTCAGGATATAACGCTGTAGGCACAGCGTTATCAAGAATTATTTCGAAAAAGTTGCTAGGAATGAAGAAGAAGAAAAAGTCAACGATGTAGACGTATTGCAGCAAAGAAATAGCGCGGTAGCCCGAAGAATAAAAAGAAGAGGATAACAAAGAGAAAGAGAGGTGTAGGAAGCAGCAGGCACAAACGAGCAAAGACCAATGATATTTTTGGAAGTGTCTAACAATGTCGTTCTTACACTCATACTCGTACGAATGTATGAAGTTGGAGCTCGACTTACCATATATACCATACCTCTAACGCAGACGGCTATAGAAACATTACAATGGAGACTCTACAAGCCTGTGTCATCCCTTATTGATGACGGACCCCTGAAATTTGTCATACCTGGCCACGGTGAAGTATACTTGGATCTGGCTCATACAATGATTATTGTAAATATTAAGGTTATACCAACAGGTGAATCACAATACAACGTAGCGCCTGTTAATAACTTTCTGCATAGCCTTTTTAATCAGGTAGACCTATATTTTAACCAGAAACTCGTGGCGCCGCCAAACAATACATACCCCTAAAGAGCATATATTGAAACGTTACTTAATTTTGGACCGGCGGCGTAAAACTCTCACTTAACGACCGCAGTATGGTACGCTGACACACCTGGTATGTTTGACACTCTACCAGGTACATCGAATAGCCCCAATATCAGTCTGAATAATCGTGAAAAGTACATAAAGAATGGCCGGACTCTAGATATGATTGGATATTTACACTGTGATGTTTCTAATCAGGATAAATTTCTGATGAACGGTGTGGAGGTACGTCTACGACTCGTACGCTCAAAAGACGATTTTTGTCTTATGGAGACTCCTACGGCTGGTGTGACACATAAACTACATATCACCGAGACTACATTACTCGTCCATCGAGCAAAAATTGCACTAGGCGTGCTGATAGCTCATGCCGAAATGCGTGCAAAAACAACCACAAAGTATCCTATAACAAGGGTTGAGGTTAAAGTTTATACGATGCATAGCGGGATCATTGGCGATGCTCTGGATAACGTTAGTCTAGGTCAATTGCCTAAACGAATAATTCTTGGGTTTGTGAATAACCGTGCATTCAACGGCAGTACAACGTTAAACCTGTTTAACTTTAATAATCATTCCATAAATTTCCAGTCTCGATACGTCGATGGTTAACAAATACCTAGCAAACCTCTTCAACCGTCGTTTGGTGGTAACGAAAACTGGGTAGATAGTTATCACACACTCTTTAGCGGTACTGGTATACACTCTCAAAATGAGGGTCTAGATATTACCAGGGGCGAATATCCAAAATGTTACTGTCTGTATGGCTTTGGTTTGACACTGGATTTATCAGCAAGTTGCTTCGGTCATTGGAATTTCGTAAGACACGGGAGTGTAAGGGACGAAGTACGGTTTGCAGTGCCATTGGTATCTACATTAAATTGTGTGGTATACGCCGAGTATGATAATGTAATAGATATAGATTTCACACGGCAGGTCATTACAGATATTAGTGCGTGAGGGGGCACCACACGCGCATCACTGTAGTTTAATATTTACAACTCGTCTACGCAGCCACACCTAATATCAGTCTACATCAAACCCTTATAATGGACGTTTTAATGGATATTCAAACACTCTATGATGCAAGTAACCGTTTTCGACGAAAGGAGATACCCTAGCAGATTGGACGACGCTGAAAAGACCGAAAAAACGACCGTCGAAAAGTGCGAGATTTTAGACCATAAAAAGACTGCAAAAAGACGACAGTAGACCATAAAAAGACCGCAAGACGACCAAGGCCATGAAAGGTCATAAAAGATCGTGCGTCTTTTCAAGGTCTTTTCTTGGTCTTTTCACGGTTTTTTAAAAGACCGTGAAAAGACCAAACCGCTGAATAAAGACCGTTCCAGAGGTCATAAGTACAAGGAAAAAGACCATGAAAAGACGTCGTTTCTCAAACACTGTTCGACCATTAAAAAAGACGTCTTTTTGTGGTCCTTTGTAGGATAAAGTATGGTCGTTCAATCTACTAGGGTAGGTATGACGACTCTTCAAGAAGAACATTATGGTTACTGGCTTATCGCATTGCCATACGGCTTCGGTAGTTTGCCAAAGAAAGTTCGTACGAGCAACAATAAACTAACGTGTCTTCAACATGGGCTGGAATGGCTTGAGCGTGACACGCCATTTAAAAAGTCTACGCTAATTTACGCTTGCTGTGCCGTTACGCCTTACGTATTTACACAAGAGGCTTGCAGAAAGCCGAGCTTTTACGTGATGTCCTGGGCCGTGAAATCATTAATCTGGAAGAATATGAAGGTCCGACGTTAAGAAATACGCCCATCAATAACGTTTACTGTATCCATCATGGTGTTTTGAAAGAAGACAATATGAAGTGTGCTTTAAATAACATGTCAAAAATCCGATCTTGGCTCCTTTTCAAAGACCTCGACGCAGTGAGCCCTGTTTATTCGCAGCCACTCGATAAATCAACGTCGATTAAAAATCAGCAAAAATCACCGAACCATGACACATCGAATAAAAAACGTGTTATTGTTTGAGATTCACTCCTGATGTTGTACGGAACCTGCAATATATTGAAAATTATGAGTTTTCACTTACGACAGGGAGAAAGAAACCAGACTGACAGATGTTTAACAGAGAAAATGGTTTATTCTATCAGGAGTACAAATTGAAAATGCGGGATTTTTTTCTATTTTTGAACGTTTATTCTGAAAAAATGGTAACAAATGAATTATTCAAAGTATTGTCCATCGCTAGCCACAACTTTTTCCCATCTTTCTGGCAATTTACGGATACCGTCGCGAAAAAATTCGGCCGGCTTGGCTGCTATCCAGTCATCGACCCATTTTTGGGCTTCTTCGTAAGAATGGAAGCGCTGGTCAGCTAGGCCATGTGTCATCGATCGGAAAAGGTGGTAATCGGAAGGAGCAATATCTGGGCTATACGGCGGGTGGGGTAAGACTTCCCATTTCAGCGTTTGTAGGTATGTTTTGACCGGCGCTGCAACATGTGGCCGAGCGTTGTCATGTTGCAAAATTACTTTGTCGTGTCTTTGCTCGTATTGTGGCCGTTTTTCTTTGAGTGCGCGGCTCAAACGCATCAATTGAGTTCGGTATAGTGCTCCTGTGATGGTTTCGTTCGATTTCAATAGCTCATAATACACCACACCCAGCTGGTCCCACCAAATACAGAGCATGAGCTTGGCGCCGTGAATATTTGGTTTGGCCGTCGATGATGATGCATGGCCGGGGTAACCATATGATTTTTTGCGCTTCGGGTTATCGTAATGGATCCACTTTTCATCACCAGTGACAATGCGATGCAAAAAACCCTTCCGTTTTTGCCGTTCGAGCAGCAGTTCGCATGCAAAAAAACGGCGCTCGACGTCTCTCGGCTTCAGCTCATACGGCACCCAATGTCCTTGCTTTTGGATCATTCCGAGGGCTTTTATACGATGGGAAATGGCTTGTTGTGTCACTCCCAATGAATCTGCGAGCTCTTGTTGAGTTTGACACGAGTCTTCATTGAGTATTGCCTCCAATTCAGCATTCTCAAACTTTTTCACTTGGCCCGGCCGCTCTTTGTCCTCAACGTCAAAATCACCACTTCTAAACCGCACAAACCATCTCTCGCACGTTGAAACCGATGGAACATGACTCGGATAAGCCTCGGAGACCAATCGATGTGCTTCAGCAGCACTTTTCTTCAAATTAAAGAAGTAAATTAAAACTTCCCGCAAATGCTGTTTTGTTGGCACGAAACTCGACATATTGAGAGCTCAAAAAAACTATGAATTTGACACTGCGACAAATTGACACATACTGAAAATTAAAGCTATAAGACGTAGCTTTGACATGAACATAGTCACAGTACTGCCTGATGCGTATAGCGTTAGTAACGCCATCTGTTATCAAACCCGCATTTTCAATTTGTACCCCTGATAGCATAAGGTAGTCTTAAATCGGATAATTAAAAATAAGTAGGATTAGTCTATGAGGAGAATTGTTACCGCAGCGCAACGACAAATGTGACAGAAACTTGTTAGTGACACCAAGAGGTTGAAGGATAAAGCAGGGTGGAAGAAATCGTGGTACAACATAGAGAAAAGAGGTAGAATAATAAATAATATTTAAGGAGATTAGGGAACACAGGCATGGTACGATAGACTTAAAATATGTAATAAGTCTACGCAACGAGTAGGGATAGATTTATGGAGTAGAATTATAAATACAGAGTAGGAAAATTACTTAATAAGTGGAATTAGGAGGTAAATACCAAACCAGACTTAGGAAAAGTTAATTGAGAATTTTAGGTCAAATAGAAAAATAATTAGGGAAGAAACAATTTTATTAGCCTTGTCAAGCACGTCGGATGAGAACAAAACCACTCAACAAGACATAAAGAATAAGAAAAAGATCAAATAAAAGACCAACTCACCAAGATAGAAGAATAACTGGAGCGCCCAGATCCAACACCGACGATTGCTGAAGAAATCCATCAAATAAATGAACAATAATTAACATCATTGGAAAACATAGAGACTGTGACTGTCATATTTCATCACAGAGAAAAACACAACTCGCGAACTTCTTAGTTCGCTCTTGCACCATTACCACGGGAAAACACGCTGGAAATTCACGGGAACGGCATGACCATAACAAACAAAGAGCCCGAACGCGGAACAACACGAAAAACAAATTATTTTGATTAATTAAGAAGACAACGCCGTCACGGACACAGACCCGGCGTCTATACCAGCTGACCGACGCGCCAGCAACAGCAAATCAAGCCCAGCAGACCGCGCAGCAGCAGCCAGGCGAGCAAAAGATCAAGACGGCTGAGCTCGATTCTGCCTAGTTGGGACATCCACCGCTGAGCGCACAAGTCAAAATCCGATATCATCACAGATAAAGAAGAGCGCGAAACCTTTAGAGCGATTATACTTCACAAATGAATTGTACGGCTAACGGCGCCAAAAAGCCGAACACCGCGGAATTCTCTATTTATTATTGAATAAATCCTACTTATACCTCCTATAGAAGTCTATAATAAATTATCTTAGTGTTCGAGCCCGAATTCCTCCCCTCAGAAGACTAAAATTTAATGTTAACGTGAAAATAGCGTTACAAGCTATTGCTAACTTTGCTAATTCAAATGTTCTAAAGCTAAACATCGTCAAATCTGATGCTCTTATTCTTGGTAGCAATGCGTACATACGAGATATCGACTTTTGTATGTTACCTCCGATGTCTTTAAATGGGGTGAATATTCCGTTTGTAGTGAAGCTAGAAATGTAGGAGTGATCATGCACTGTAATTTATCCTGGAAATCCAGTGTTTTGAATATCTCGCAAAAGTCCACTTTGCTATCTATAGGTTAAAATTTCATCGCATGGCTGTTCCTCAAGAATTAAGATCATTGTTAATAATTTCCTTAATTTTTCCGCTTTTAGACTATTACTGCTTAGTTTATCACAATCTGTCTTATGAATTAAATTTAAAATTAGAACGTCTTATTAATTATTGTATACGTTTTGATTTTGATCTTCGGCGTGGTACTCATATCACTCCGTTCAGGCGACAAATTGACTCGCCCACAGTTAAATCGTGGCATCTATACTTTCTTGGCATTTCAATGTATAACAATATATTGGGTTGTTCGGAAAGTAATTTCGTTTTTTTTTATAAAAATGGATTTTTACAAAATTATTTTTCCGAGTGGTCAAACTTGTATGTGGTCTCGCATTATCTTGTTGGAACACTATACCTTTCCTATTGACCAATTCTGGCCTTTTTTCTTTAAGTGGACCATTCAATTTGTCCAACTGATGACAGTACATCTCAGAATTGATCGTTCTGTTGCTCGGTAGAAGCTCAAAATAAACGATTCCTTTCAATTCCCTCCAAACAGATAGCATAACCTTTTCTCGATGAATATTGGCTTTCGAAGTGCTTTGGGCTGGTTCATCTTTTCTACTCCAGGATGTTTTGCACTTAACATTGTTGTAGACAAGCCATTTCTCGTCCCTAGTCATGATACGCTTCAAAAATGGATAATTTTTCTTGGCGTTTGAGAAGCAAATCACAAACGTCAATGCGACGGCACAAATTTTTTTCCGTAAGAAGATGAGGAACCCATATGTCGAGCTTTGAGGATAAACCTAGCCATTTCAAATGATCATGAACGGTCGAATTCGATAAATGTAATTTCTCAGCGATCTCACGAGTCGTTATTCGCCGGTTTGCATCAGTTAATACCTTTATTGTGTCTTCATCAGCTTCAACTGGCCTTCCAGAACGTGGTGCATTTTCGAGATCAAAATTGCGGGATCGAAATTTTGCAAACCAGTTTTGGCTCTGGCGCTCACTTAACACATCTTCCCCATACACATCGGATAATTTTTTTCTTGCTTGAACAGAATTTTTACCTTTTCTATAGTAAAAAAGTAAAATATACCAAAAATGCTGTTTTTCATTTTCCATATTTAAAAGGGTATCAACCAAAAACTACTGTGCAGAATCAATTAAATTTTTTCGCAAGTAAACCTTGCTATATTAGCTGTCAAAATACATATGATTATGCGGCTTAAGTGTGAAGTTGGTTATGAAAAAATACAATTAAGTTCTCTGTTGGGAAAAAAACGAAATTACTTTCCGAACGACTCAATACATCAGTAACCACCAACATATTTATTGGCTCTGTTCAATCGTCTCTCTCTCTCTCTCTCTCTCTCTCTCTCTCTCTCTCTCTCTCTCTCTCTCTCTCTCTCTCATTCGCTGTCTCTCGCACTCTAGCGCTTGCGTGTGATTATCAGTTCCGTTACTCATTTGGAGAAGCATATCAAATGTTGGTCGCTGCAAAACGATGTTTGGAGGGTATTTTCGGAAGCGTTTCCATTTCGGTTTTCCAGATTCCTCTTGATTTCTCTTGATTTTCGTATTCATCATTAGCACTTTCGCTTATTTTACAGAAGGAGACAGCTCTGTGCTGGTAATACTAGGTTCAAAGTGTGTAATGCACTATGTGTTCTATGGGGATATTACACATTTTCTAAGCATCAGCTCTATAGGCTTCGAAACATCGTTGTAAGCGAGATGTTACGTCCTGACGTAACGTCGCATTTATCTTTTTTTTATTTCGATTACGTTAAAGTTCTTCTGTTTTAGTTTCGCTACAGTAAAAGTAACCTCTCACATTTTTCTTTTATTCTCGAACTTCTTAAGAGGAGAGGAGAGCGATTTTAGCGACGGAGATCGGAACAGGGTGAAGATGCGGCCCTACCGACCGTCTCCCGGGAGGAATTAATCTTGTAAGGATGGAATTTTTCGGCGCTCCCGGTCAAAAGGCAAACTTTCAAACCATGGGATCTACTGCGTAGACCCGATTATCGACTGCCATTTATGGATCTATGATTCAGCGCGGCCTTACCCTCAATCCTAGACCAGAGGTTCGGCTAGTCGCCGTCGGGGCGTTGTTGGTCATAAGGGAGCGGTTGGAGGGAACGTTATCACGTGACCAAGCGACCGCACCCTTTCTTCTCGCTCTTGCCTGAAATCTTCTCTCTCTCTCTCTCTTTACAAACATGATGAAATCACGAACAATTATTAACTAAGCGGAACAATTAACAAAAGCAGAGGAACTGTTGATTTAAACGAAAAAGTTATGACTATTAAAATGTTCACACGAATACTGTAGATAAAATATCAGCAGCAAAAAGAACAATTATGCTTCCATATGGAAACTACCCATGGCTGTCACTCGAAAACGAGTACAACCCACATCGAATTAATGAGCTTACCAAGTATAGTCGGGTAATAGAAGAAAGATCAGTACATCAGGATTAATTCCCCTTCTCTCTTGGGATTACATTAATATGTCTCTCGTAAAATACTGGAATTTATAGTAAAAATACCATCATAAATATATAAAACATGTTATGCCTATATATTAACATGTCTCTCGTAAAATATTGGAATTTATAATAAAAACACCATCATAAATATATAGAACACGTTATGCCTATATAGAAAGGATAAAGGAAATATTAAGATTAATTTATGGTAAAATAGCGAAAAATAGACAGAAAAACGAGAAAGAGATGAGACTAAAATTGAGTTGCAATGAAGCTTCTGCTGCAGGAAAGCGAGGCTGGCCGACTCTCCGAGCAACGAAAACGCCTTGCGCGAGGTCTGAACAGCGATCTAGCTGACTTGCGTACGAACGAAATGTACGAGTAACCAAGCTAGGCGAGTCATTCTCAAGAGAAGAACTCTCTCGCTCTCTCTCGTTTTCATGTATAAAATTACTTGTTTTACTAGTAAATTATATATATGGAATATGTTATACATATATATATAGGATAAAATGAAATGTTAAGATTATTTTACAGCTGAACACCCATAAGTAAGACTAAACGAGAAAGAGAGAAAAACTATAACATGTTTCAACAAATTTTCCTCTGCAGAAAAGCGAGGCTAGGCGACTCTCTGTGCCACTACGAACGCCTTATCGCTAGGGCTGAACGGTGATCTAGCCGACTTGGCTACGAACGAAATGTACGAGTAACCAAGTTAGGCGAGTCGTTCTCAAGAGAAGAACTCTCTCTCTCTCTCTCGTTTCCATGCATAGACATACTCGTTTTACCATCAAGTTATTCATATGGAATACATTACACATATATAGACAGGATAAAATGAAATGTTAAGATTGTTTTACAGCTAAATACTAAAAGTAAAACGAATCGAGAAAGAGAGAAAACGGTAACGCGTTTCAATAGAGCTTCCTCTGCAGGAAAGCGAGGCTGGGGCGACTCTCTGCGCCACGACGAACGCCTTATCGCTAGGGCTGAACGGCGATCTAGCCGACTTGCGTACGAACAAAATGTACGAGTAACCAAGTTAGACGAGTCGTTCTCAAGTAAAATCTCTATCTCTCTCTCTTGCTCTCGTTCCTATAGTACGAGAATAATCGTCTAACTAGCAAATTATTTAAGAAAACTTATTAACTATAAGAAATCTAACGTCTAACTAACAAATTATTTAAGAAAACTCATTAGCTATAACTAGAGTAATCACTAATTTAACGAATAACCAATGATGTTTGGAATAAGCCATAACTCAACGAAACCATTTATACTAATAAGAGATTAACGCAGAAATCAGGTTGCATACGTCAAAGTTAACTACAGAAGCTGTAACAAAATTATTATTAGTGGTTTCATGTGAAGGGTTTATTTGAGTTCCGTAAAAACGCTGGAAAACTAAGCCATTACCATAGACACATCTACAGAGAAGCGAGCATAAGGATATTACCTAAACTAGGAAATTCTATTGAAAGTAGGCCAAGAAGCGGGGTGGTAAAAATCGCCTCATTTTCAGGGGAAAAACGCTTCGAACGCGTTCCCTCACCTAATCGCGTGGTCCTCTGTGTAGCACATCGCGCGGACAAATCAGAGCGCGCCATACCGATGCACTTGCATAGATCTATGGCTCTGCATGTCGAGAAGCTACTCTGCGGAGTAAGGGGAATGAATACGTGTATGGTCGAGATGGACCACGGGGAAATTCTTATAATCAGGATAGGGTTTTATCCCTTCTCTTCTTTTACGCGCTTGACGACAAGAATTTTCGACGCTCAGGAGCCCTATAAAAAGCCGCGAAAATCGGCCGTCGAGACTTTTTCACGGGGAGTCAAGTAACACAGTTTCACGGGGGGTCAACTAGAGGACTAATCACTAGCCTGGCAGTCAATAAGTCGCCGGCAGTGAATTAGAATTTTTCCAAGGCAACAAGTAGTACTGTTTGCCGGGAAATAAAGCAGTCCAGAACGATAAATTTTCACCACGGCTTAATTTTCACAAAGTATAGTTTCAAGTAGTACAGAGTAAGAGTACAGTACTTATAATTATTAACGCTTGTAAAATCGGGAATATTGAACGTGCAACATTCAACTACTCATGTAGTTTTATTTCAATAAATAATTATTAATACGCACCAACGCCTACGTTCGATTTTTAGTCTGTCTGACTACACCAATCTACGCCCAACCAACGTTCAACAGTAAGAACCACAGTAACAAACAACCGTAGGTATAATTTTCAATTACCAATTAAAGTTGAAACCTTGCTCCGCGTGAAATTGTCATTCAAGTCCCTCCCCATTATTCGTGAAGTGATTATCCCCAACCAAGAACAAAACGCACTCCAGCCCTATCCCGAGTAATTTTCCGCGAGGTTAGACTCAAAAACGGGCTTGCGTCTTCGGTATTTTCTCGTCGGGTGTGGTAAAGGGAGAATTTATTCTCCTTGACCAGAGCACGGAAAGAATACGCCGAAACGTGAAATTTATGTTAAATTCGTGGGTTCGTAAGATAGGCCGCGATTTTGACGTAACAAATTCTGGGGGCTCGTCCGGGATCTTAGAGTGTTAGTTTTGTTCAAACTAATATTGTGTAAAAGAATCAACTGAAAAGAAAATATTTTTACTTTGCCCTTTTTACCGTGGTTTTGTAAGCCGATTTAATCTTCGAAAATCGATTTTTTATTTTTATTGAGTTTTAGTGATTAAATGCATTTCACGAAAAATAATCCTTCTTTATTATTGAGTTTTTGGAAAACGATTTAATTTATAAAATCCACCCTTTCCCTTTTTACCGCATTTTCGAGAACTGATTTATTTTAAAGAAATTGATTTTTCACTTTTTATTGTATTTTAACGATTCAATGCATTTCAGGAAAATTATCATCATTTATTACTGAGGTTTAAGAAAACGATTTAATTTATAAAATCCAGCTTTTCCCTTTTTACCGCATTTTCGAGAATTGATTTATTTTAAAGAAATTGATTTTTTTTACTTTTATTGAATTTTAACGATTCAAAGCATTTCATGAAAATTTATCATCACTTATTACTGAGGTTTAAGGAAACGATTTAATTTATAAAATCCACCTTTTCCCTTTTTACCGCATTTTCGAGAATTGATTTATTTTAAAGAAATTGATTTTTTACTTTTTATTGAATTTTAACGATTCAAAGCATTCCGTAAAAATTTATCACCATTTATTACTGAGTTTTTAGAAAACGATTTAATTTATAAAATCCACCTTTTCCCTTTTTACCGCATTTTCGAGAACTGATTTATTTTAAAGGAATTGATTTTTTACTTTTTATTGAATTTTAACGATTCAATGCATTTCATGAAAATTATCATCATTTATTACTGAGTTTTTGGAAAACGATTTAATTTATAAAATCCACCTTTTCCCTTTTTACCGCAATTCCGAGAATTGATTTATTTTAAAGAAATTGATTTTTTTTTTTTACCTTTTTATTGAATTTTAACGATTCAATGCATTTCATGAAAATTTATCATCATTTATTACTGAGTTTTCAGAAAACGATTCAATTTATAAAATCCGCCTTTTCCCTTTTTACGGCATTTTCGAGAATTGATTTATTTTAAAGAAATCGATTTTTTACTTTTTATTGAATTTTAACGATTCAATGCATTTCATGAAAACTTATCATCATTTATTACAGAGGTTTTAGAAAACGATTTAATTTATAAAATCCACCCTTTCCCTTTTTACCGAATTTTCGAGAATTGATTTATTTTAAAGAAATTGATTTTTTTTTGTTTTTATTGAATTTAACGATTCAATGCACTTCATGAAAAACGATCATTCTTTACTACTGAGTTTTTATAAAACGATCTAATTCATAAATTCTAACCTTTCCCCTTTTATTGCATTTTTTAAGAGTTGATTTATTTCACAGAAATAGATTTTTTCTTCTTTTTTGTGAATTTTAACGAGCCAAGCCATTTCATAAAAATTTACCATCTTTTTAGAAGAATACCAGCTATAATTCAAGTTATACGGTAAGCCTTCTTCGTAAGTAAATTGACCTTGTGGAAATCAAATGTGGAAACTAATATTCGATAATGACTGGTGAATAAAAAAAAAAGGTAGAGAAGATAAAACTTGTATTGAAAGACATATACGTGGATGTATATATATATACATATATATATATATACATATTCATAAGTCGTACTCCATTATATGGGACCATTGGAAAAATTATTTGTACTTCAAGTGCGTATAAAGGAACTCGAGGTTCTCGCACAAGAGCTCATTGAAGAAGTCACGCCAGAAATTTTCTTAAATCAACTTGGTTTAGAACGAATAAAACAGCAAGAAAGAATAACTGCTAAAACATACGTGAGGAGAACTACAAGGAAAATAGCTTCACCAAATATTAATTATAGAGAGTAAGATTATATTTGTTGTAACCAGACAAACATCAGACTTCTTGTGTTGTTTTTATACGATTCGCTCCGTAACATTAACTTTTTGGTACTATCATTTACATAAAATCTGTCAATCTACCAAGCGTTAAAACAGTTTGCATACAATTCAGAAAATATTAATAGAATTACAAACAGTTCTGCTATTCACTCCTACGTTGCTCATCTTAACAACCCCCTCGAGCGATCACTAGAATCGTTCACCTCCATCCACCGCTCATAACATTGCACCTCCGCCTGCACGTGCTGCTCTTTCTGCCACAGACCTTTAACAAATCCACCGTCTCGCTTACACCAGCAGACATCGTCCTGAAAACCCTACCTCATCCATTAAATCCACCGTCTCGCTTACACCAGCAGACAGCATTCTAAAAACCCTACCTCATTCATTAAATCCACCGTCTCGCTTACACCAGCAGACAGCGTTCTAAAAACCCTACCTCATTTATTAAATCCGCCGTCTCGCTTACACCAGCAGACAGCATTCTAAAAAAACCTACCTCATCCATTAAATCCACCGTCTCGCTTACACCAGCAGACAGCATTCTAAAAACCCTACCTCATTCATTAAATCCACCGTCTCGCTTACACCAGCAGACAGCGTTCTAAAAACCCTACCTCATTTATTAAATCCACCGTCTCGCTTACACCAGCAGACAGCATTCTAAAAAAACCTACCTCATCCATTAAATCCACCGTCTCGCTTACACCAGCAGACAGCATTCTAAAACCCTACCTCATTCATTAAATCCACCGTCTCGCTTACACCAGCAGACAGCGTTCTAAAACCCTACCTCAACTATCCACTTTTCAACCTAACACATGAGACAACGTAGAGGTGGTCGACGAAGGGCCATACGCCGTTTCTTTTCTATGTTCAGGCAAATAATTAATACACAAAATCACTCTGCCAGTAAATTTTCGGAAATAGATCATTGTTCTCGCGTTTTGGGCATACCCTTAAGGTTGGACGATATCGCCAGTGTCGAGAGGGAAATCCAAGAAAACCTCTCTCAGAATATCAAAATTTCAAATGTGCGTTCGTTGCCGCGTATTACCTCCGACGTGCACTACAACGGTACGTTTGAAAGAATCAACACCGCAGAGGTAGTGACCTTCCACTGGAACTCCAAGATTTCGCAAAGTACTAGCAAGGCCCATACACAAAACACATTACACTAGTGAGAGAAATCCTATGTTTCAGCCCCTCGCGTAAGTGGGGTTAAGGCTGGCAAGGCTCGCTCACAACACACATTACACTAGTGAAGAGAAATCCTATGTTTCAGCCCCCCGCGTAAGTGGGGTTAAGGCTGACAAGGCTCGTTCACGAAACACATTACACTAGTGAAGAGAAATCCTATGTTTCAGCCCTCCGCGTAAGTAGGGTTAAGGCTGGCAAGGCTCGCTCACAAAACACATTACACTAGTGAAGAGAAATCCTATGTTTCAGCTCCTCGCGCAAGTGGGGTTAAGGCTGGCAAGGCTCGCTCACAAAACACATTACACTAGTGAAGAGAAATCCTATGTTTCAGCCCTCCGCGTAAGTGGGGTTAAGGCTGGCAAGGCTCGCTCACAAAACACATTACACTAGTGAAGAGAAATCCTATGTTTCAGCCCTCCGCGTAAGTGGGGTTAAGGCTGGCAAGGTTCGCTCACAAAACACATTACACTAGTGAAGAGAAATCCTATGTTTCAGCTCCTCGCGTAAGTGGGGTTAAGGCTGGCAAGGCTCGCTCACAAAACACATTACACTAGTGAGGGAAATCCTATGTTTCAGCTCCTCGCGTAAGTGGGGTTAAGGCTGGCAAGGTTCGCTCACGAAACACATTATACCAACAAGACAGACATAACCACACATACTACTTACTTATTCTAACAATTACCCTACTTCTATTAACCCTAATCCTTTATCCATGCCTAAAATCCATAGAGCAGGAAGGAAAATTCAAGCGCAGAAATTAAAACAACGAATTTTAAAAGAACAGTACCAAGTTCCAACAATTGCGTGCAAATCGTATAACGAGCAAGAATTTAGAGCCTTTAATATTGAAATAGAAAGCGATAATAAAATCATTCCTCTCGAAGGAAAAGAAATAACTGAATATAAGAAAGATTGCGACGACACAATTGCAGTACATAACGACTATTCGAGGCAAGAAAGGAATAGACGTTTAAATTCTAGTAAGACGAATCGTCCCTTAACAGTAACAGCGAATGAATCGTATAACGAGCAGAATTTTGGAGTCACTAGCATCAAATCTACAAAAGATAACGAAGGTATTTTCCTTAACCAAGAAAAAATAACAGGTTTTCAGGGACCTTTAGGTGAACAAACAAAGAAGTATAAAAATCATTCAGACAGTGCAAAGGCAGATTGCACGGGCCTCTCTAACAAAGAGATACCATATTTGTTAAGGGAAATTACGTACGAAGCAAGCAGCAGTAAAGTCACACAGGGCGTCGACACAGAAATACCGAGTGAATATAGAATAAAACGCCTTAAGCAAATCCAAGAAATTGAGCGGAAAAATTTTCTAGACGAACTTGTCGCTGATTACGAAGCTCACTCGATAGAAGGGATACGCTATCATCCGATAGTAACACCTTGCAAGCCTCGTATCACTAAGATCGAATCGTTGAATAAACATAAAGTTATCCTCTTGAAGGAAAAACCACATTTGATTTCATCTCAGGGAAATTTTGAAACAAAATTAAAGGAATAAAGTTCTATAATTTTTCCTCGTTACAAGTAACAAAAAGAAAGTTATTCCTATTTCCTCCTCCTGCGCAATTTTAGTCTCATAATATTCTTATGTATTGTTGTATGTCCCTTTGATGCGGTATAAAAAAAAAAAAAAAAGAGAGAGTAAATATACTATTATACTTATATAAAATACATCATAAATGAGTTCAACTCGATCAAAGGTAAGACTTGATGATAATGTAATACATGATTATCCTGAAGACCGAAAAAAGAAATCTCGAATACAGAGCCCTCCTAAATCCCGATTTGAAACAGCCAAAGAATCTTCCGACGAAAGTATTAACAGTTCGCATCCCAAGACTCCCTCCACAACGAATCCAACGGGAGAAATTATTGCGGATACAGAGAAAAGTAGCGACATTAATCAAGAAAATCCAGAATTAATTAAAGTAGACGAAAATAGTCGTATACAATCCTTGGAATTAACGTCAAGTCATTTAATTATTACAAAAACGGAAATAAATTGCGAGGAAGCAAGTGATTCTTCAAGTACTGAAGAAATTTTAGCAGACAATCTTGATAATTATAGTACAGCAAATAGTCCGTTACAGATTCAAGAAATTTCAAAGAATTCAGAAAGTTTTGAGCAATTCACGAATCGAGTGCAAGAAACACTTGCAGCGAGATCGGGAAACAATTTATTGTCTGTGGTTGGATTTTTGGAAGAACCTGGTCACCAATATTTACCACTTGTAATATATAGAGATCCCTGTAACGAAATCCCAGTTCAGATCCCCGCATCCCCCGAACATATTATAAAAGACGTCGAGCTGCAGCCCGCTACACAGGAGACGACAGGTACGAATACACCAGTCATAACTACCCCGAACCCCGTAGTCACCACGCCCACGTTAGGCCTTTCGAACTCCAGCGACATATTTTATACTCCTGCAGGGGGGTCTACCCCATTCAACTCACCCATCGGTACACCGCTCCTCGTGAGTCATAATAAAACACTGTCTACTTCAACAGGAAGAAGGAATACTTGTGAAAAATCTAAATTAAAATCAATAATTAAACCCTCCCACATTGTCCCACAGAATTTGTTGAAAAATTTACACCTGCTATCTGAATACGAACCTGCTATTCCTGGTTGTTCCTCCCACCTCACGGGAAAAAGGTCGAGTCCAGATAAAAAGCCCAGTAAAATACCACCAGTGAACTTTTCTCTTGAAACTAGCGACCCTGTACCCGACCCTCCTCCCATAATGGTTAATAATAACCAAACGTTGTCTCTTCGAGATGCATTGGCTTCCATACCGAATTATGACGGTCATACTTTGTCATTGGGGATGTTTATCCAAGGATGCAAGGAAGCCTTGGCCATGATGGGGCCAGGCGCCGAATCAAATTTAGTAAAAGCAGTCCGCATAAAAATAATTGGCGAACCCCGTCGCACTATACAAGGGCAAACTTTTGAAAAAATAGAAGATTTGGGTAAATTTCTCAAAGATATTTATGCACCCACGCGAAATGTATATCAGTTGCAAGGTGAATTAGGATCAATATACCAGAGAGAAAGCGAGTCTGTTATTGCCTATTCGAATCGTGTACGAGATTTGGGAAATTTGATACTTGAAAATTACGATGCGAGCAAAGATAATCCCTTGGCTGGTGCTTTTATTGATAATACTAAACAAAGCCTTCCAGCTTGTTTTCTACACGGTTTAAAACCGGAAATTGAACAACGATTAACTCCTAATAATAATCTTGACGAATTGATAAAGCTAGCAGTGCAGACCGAAAAGAGTTTAGTGTCCCAAGCAGCCTTGCGTAGCGGTGAGCAAGTAACGTCGAGTCCAAGGGTCCCTAAGCCCGAGGCGAAACGAGGAGTACACGTGGTAGCAAGCGAAGAAGTGCATTGCCAGTTGTGCAATAAAAAAGGGCACAATGCTAAAGAATGTTCGACTCAAAAGAATAGCCAAGCGTTGGCTGTTGGGTTATAAAATACGGGAAATGTCGATAAAGGACCGAACATATGTCAGATTTGTCAGAAGACTGGACACTCGGCAGACAAATGTTTAAAAATTTTTCCACCTTCAAATAACAATAAATCTAGCCTCGAAGCCCCTTCATTTATCATATGTCAGATCTGTGAAAGAACAGGACATTCGGCCGACAAATGTCTTAAAATCTTCCCCCCTTCAAATAATAATAAACCCGTCTTTGACGGTCCTCCGCTCACTATATGCCAGGTATGTAACAAGCGTGGGCACACTGCCGACCGTTGTTATAAAATTTTTCCTCCTGAAAGGAAGGAGTCGGGAAATACACCGATGTTTTGTCACTTTTGTAAAAATCATGGACACACAGCGAATAGATGTCCTCAATTACCCTCAGTCCCCCCCAAACTAATGTCTTTACCGCAAACACAGGTACCAGTCAATCTCCGATACCAAAATCCTAGCGATATTCGGTGCCAAATATGTAAAAAAGAAGGCCACGGGGCCCATATTTGTCCTTATCGCAACAATGATTCCCACTCTTTAAATAACAATCAATCGGAAAATCGCGGAAATATTAATAATTTCAATAATAACTCCATGAATTCAACAGGACCATGTTTTTATTGCAAACAACCCGGTCATTTTATCCGTGAGTGCCCCGCTCGAAGGGAGAACGAAGCAACATATGGAAGTACGGGAAACCGAAGTGGTCTTCCGAGTACGAGTGCGCCCAGGGAGACTCCGCTAAACATGCATCCGATCCGTACTATTTCAATCGCAGCTTCGACCCTCAACCGCGAGTAGTCCGTATCTTTAATATACAATTGCATCGAGAAAGTAGTGTTCCGACGGTTACGATAACGGCATTGGAAGTAATATCCCCTATCACTCTTATGGTTGATACGGGAGCCGGGCCGAATATTTTAAAGAAACAATTTGTAAATGAACATATCGCTATAAATCACGGAGAAATTTTACAACTTAATGGAATAACAACAAATTCAATTTTTACTTTGGGTCATATTACAATACAAGCCTTCGGACGTTTCGCTACTTTCCATATTGTAGATAATAACTTCCCCATAAAGGAAGCTGGTATATTGGGTTCGGAATACCTTGACGGCAATCGTGTGAAAATTGACTATGAGAAAAGACAATTGAAAATGCAGAATGTAAGAATACCATTTGCAACTCAGGAAACTATTGTTATCCCTGCAGAGTCCACCAAATTGTGCTTCGTGAGAGTAAAGAATTTGGATTTACGGGAAGGTTATCTGCCTCCCCTGGATGCAGGTGAAGGTATAAACATAGAGAGCGGGTTTGTCATTAATAATAATGGTAAAGCTTACATTTATGTGACAAATAGCAATAGGTATTCGGTTCAAGTCCAGGTACCAGTACTAGAGTTAATGTCATCGGAGGAATTAACTTACAGTACAGGAATAAGAGAATCTACTGACGATTCAAAGACGAAAAAGGAACAACAGGTAACAAGTAAAGTTGAATTAATAAAAGAAAATAAGTCCTCGGACGGACTGAGTCACGAAACTAATGAAGATAAAATCAATTCAAGTGAAAATATTGGAAAAAAATTCATTCCGACGGGAGAAAATGCGTTCTTATCAGAGACACTATCTCGCGGAGATTCTATGGTTGATTTTGTGAAAAAAATTATAAAGGAAGAAATAAGAAATTGTTCAAAAATTATTGAAGAAGTTTACGAAAATCGTGTGAAAAATGAAAAATCAAGTAAAGAAATTGGTAAAGTAAAAATAGAAGATCAAGTTGAAAAATTGCAGTCTAGTTCGCGAAATTTTACGGAACTTTGTACGTCGGATTCGAGCAAGGAGAGCACTTATATTGAACCTGTAGAGATTATTGTATCTAGAGAAAACGTTGTCTATCCGAATTCGATAGAGACGAAAGTAAACTGTGTTAATGAGGAGACTTGCCTTGGCTCCACAGGGGTGTCTGTGCCGACGAAACGGGCAGCGCTCGTTGGAGAATTAAGGGAGCTCAGCTCAAATTTTTTGGGACAATCTGTGCCTATGGAAAGGACAGAATCCTCTCAAGTATATGAAAATACTGTTCAAGAAGAAAACGTCGTTAATTCAAATCCAATAAAAACAAAAATATCGGCAAGAGATAGCGAGTCTAATTGTGTTAATTATGCGGGTTGTTCGAGCTTCACAGACGTAACTGTGCCGACTGAACGGACAGAACTTGTTGGAGATATGCGAAAACTCGATCCAGATTTTATAGGGATATCTGTGCCGATGGAAAGGACAGAACCTTTTGATGATATTAATAATTACAATGAGGAATTTGGAAAGTCAACCAAAGAACAAATACTCCGAGAGAATAGAAACATTGAAACAATTGAATCAGTAAAAGTCAATTATTCAGATTTTAGCAAAACATCAGAGTCAATAAAAGAAGTAATAACGATGGAAAATAAAGAAGTATTTTGCCAGAAACCTGTTGAACCTTTCGTGCCTGTGAACCATTGCGATCAAACTGTCAATTTCGAAAATTATGAAGACCCGAAGAATTTACGAACAGTTTGTACATTTGAACCGTCAAAAGAGGAAAATATTATAGAAAGCATTAAAGATAAACATACACGTTTGAGAAGCGAGAAAAATAGTCCAAAAACTTATAAAATCATGAACATTTCTTTAACACAAAAACTCAGTATAGCTAATATCACTCGCGAAATTCAACCTTTCATTCGCGAAAATTCATGTTACGTAATATCAGAATCGGTAATGATCGACCGCTATAATCAAATTAAGGAATTATTAAGACTTGCCGAATTGAACGAAGAAGAAAAAGCAAGTATCGAGACGCTTTTAAAGGAAAGCGCACATTTATACCAAATCCCAGGAGATACGTTGACATGCACCACTATACTGCAACATCGCATTCCTACTACCGACGATCTTCCTATAAATACTCGAGGATACAGATGGCCAGAATGTACTAAAGAAGAAATAGGCAAGCAAATAGAGGATATGCTCGGTAAAGGAGTAATAATACCTTCTACCTCGCCATACAATTGTCCTGTCTGGGTCGTTCCCAAGAAAGCCGACTCTCAGGGTAATAAAAAATGGAGAGTCGTGTTCGATTACCGATCGCTGAACGAAAAAACGATCGCCGACGCGTACCCCATACCCAATATCAACGATATATTAGATCAATTAGGCGGTGCACAATACTTTTCTGTATTCGATTTAGCATCAGGATTCCATCAGATAGAAGTCTCTCCAGAAGATCGTCATAAGACCGCATTTACTACACCACGTGGCCATTTCGAATTCGTTAGAATGCCGTTCGGCCTTCGGAACGCCCCTCCGACGTTTCAAAGAGCAATGGACCTCACACTAAGTGGGCTTTGTAAGGAATTATTTTCTGAATTCGAGTTCGATCATCGATTTGCTCAACGAGAGGTAAATCGATATCGACACCCCCACCAGCGGTGAGTGCTCACGCGGGGTTTAGATCAAGGCAAGTGCCATTGCGCATGATCTAAATAGGAATGCCGAGGAAACTCGTACCTCCCGAAGCTCTTTCTCTTTCTCTCTGGGGACGTCGAGTCTACAGGACGTTTTCACTTTCCACACGAGGACCACGGATTTTACATCGGACGAGACGTATCATCTCTGCTCATTTGGAACGGACTTGGCCAGTCCGTTCTCCAAAGTCTAACATTGTCGGCGTGGTCAGGAAATCAGCGAGCCCCAGAGTCAACGAAAGAGCCACCGATCCATCGACAGCAATCTCCAACATTCGAGATAAGTTCACACATATATGTCACCTTATTTTCTTATTTCAATTTGTATACCGATCGGGAAGTCCCGAACTTATCGAATCTGTCGTTCATAATTCTTATTTTATCTGATAAAAACCTATGTGTGGTGTGTTGAGACTCTGTGGAATTTATACACAGTTTATTAATATTCGCGATAATCGACCGTTAGCGTCGAGAGATAGATCGATATAGGATAAAACCTATGTTGAGACTTTGTGAATTATATATACCGTTTATTAGTATTATAAGTATGTTCGTGTCATTATTGTTATAACATGCTCCAAGCCATCTGTTGTCCTTCAATAATATCAAAGGAAAACTCCCACGGGATTTCACATAATAAATCGAATTTACAATTGGCGCCCAACAGCGGGGCCCGATAAGGTTACAGGTTAATAGTTGATACTAAATCAGTAACGGTTACCGGGAACGTTAAAAATAATAATAATGAAATAGAAATATTCTTAATAATGGAGTAATATAATGGATGGCTGCGGACAATAAAATATATGTAACCAAATTTGGTAGAGTGATTAAACAAAGGTTTGATTTGAAAAAATTCACAGAAAAAAAGAATAAAACCAAAAGAATGCCGATTGTGCCAGAGGACCGACAATTAGACTGCGAAGCAGCGCGGCGTAGGGAGTTCGAGGAAGAGCGAGAGAATCTATATAGACAACGGCTCGAATTGGAGCAATTGAGACGCGACTTCGAAGCAGAGAGAACTGCGGCACGACAACAAACACCGCAGCGAGTTATAGATAATGTACAAGAAGCTAACGGTGCGGTTCAAAACATTGCGAATAATGAGGATATCATAGCGATTGTAAGTAACATGACAAATTTTCGAATAGATATTAAGACGCCAAAATTCTCTGACGAAACAAAACAAAACCCGATGGAGTTCTTGGAGGAGATGGAGAGATTTTTTAAAGTTAAAAGCATTAACGAGGAAAAAAAATTGATGATAATCGGACATGTTTTAGAGGGAAGAGCGGGATTATGGTTAGAAACCAAACCGAATTTTGAATCGTATGAAATATTTAAGACGAGTTTTTTGGAGGAATTTTACTCGATTCCAATACGAGTCCAGTTCAAAAATGCGTGGATCGATCGTCGGTTTAGCGAACAAGATGAAAGTTTACAGACGTATTATTATCGCCAAATAAAGGAAGCGCGTTATTTTGATCCTCAAATACACGAGTACGAAATAAACTACAGTATAGTACAACAATATCCTTTATGGGTCAAGGAGAACTTGGCAACGGTAAATTATAACAATAGTAGTGTTATTGGTCAGACTTTGGCGAGTCTGGATGCTATTCGCCGAGAACGAGAAAAAAAGAAGTTGTCGTATAATTATGGTAGTGGTAGACAAGAGGTGAAACAAATACAGGTACAATCCAATGACAGGTACAATAATATGAGAGGTAGAAGCTCGCGTGAATATTATCAAAATACACGATCTAATGGTTGGCACCGAAACAATAATAATTACTCAAGGGGTCCACAATACAATCATCACCCGAACAAGACAATCGTATTGCCAAACACCCGGTACCCGCCGCCGAATTGGGGGAATGGTACGAATAAACAATATACGGGTCAGGGAGAAAATAGCCAAAATCAATCAACGAATTCTTTAAACTGAATAGTGGCGTGTTGTACACGGGTCCGACAACGCGTCAAGACTTTGATTTTATTGAGGAATTGGCTTCGGGAATCGAAGGGGAGGAGGACCATGAAGTAGTTAGCACCACGGGAAGAATTGCAAGATGCCCCCACGTTAAAATTAAGGTGGGAAATGAAACAATAACGGTCTTATTGGATTCAGGGAGTCAAATAACTGCGATTTCGGAAGATTTCTACAAATCCGTTGTAAAGAGTCAAAAGAATGTTAGGTTATTGCCCGTCTCGAATCTTCGGGTAACAACGGCTATCGGAAAAAAATCGACAACCATAAAACATCAAATATTATTAGACATTGAGGTAGAAGAACGAAAGTCTAGCGCCCCATTCATAATCATTCCTTATCTCACGTCGACGATCATTTTGGGGAACGACTGGATGTCGCGTAATGAAGTAATAATTGATTATAAAAGGCACACTATCGAGGTAGGAGGACGACTTTTTTCTCCATCCACAGTGATGTTCGAACGAGGCGCATCAGAAACGTTGTTGTGCAAACAACAAAAACAAAATACTCACGTGTTCATAATTAATTTGGACGAAGGAACTATAGAAAAGTCAGAGGGACAAAAAACCGCGGAATTAGAAAAATCAATGGGCACGAAGGGTCGAGTTGAGAGCATTGAAAGCGTTTCAGATGAGCTTCGGGCGGTCGCGTTGAAACTAACATCGCTGAAGGAGCCGGAGAGGGAAGTTGTTGCCGATATTTTGCAAAAGCATAAGACCTTATTTTCGAATAAACCAGGATGTGCAAAGGGATACGAACATCACATAAAAATAACACGCGAGGTTTCGAGCATTAGACACACCTATCCTATCCCATACCGGTTGCGAGAACCGACTAAACAGGCAATTGAAAAGATGTTGGAAACGGGAGTAATAGAAAGGGCTGTTAGCCAGTATTGTAATCCTTTACGAATTATTGTTAAAGATGACGGTTCGGCTAGAGTGTGCTTGGACGCACGATTTATTAACGACGTTATCGAAGACGATCACGAATCACCCCCTAAAATAAACGAACTATTACAAAAGTATTACAAAGCTCAATACTTCTCGAAGATCGATTTAACTCATGGTTACTGGCAAGTGCCATTGAGCAAGGAATCTCGTCAGTACACCGCATTTCTTTTTGACTCGAAAATATATCAATTTCGTAGAATTCCATTCGGTCTTAAAACCGCGGGGAGTGGGTTTATTCGGGCTTTAAGTTTCGCCCTCAGTAACGAATTTGATGCTTATATTTCTTGTTATATTGATGATATACTCATCGGAACGGGAACGTTTGAGGAGCATGTTAAAATAGTGGACAGGATTTTTCTAGATTGTCGGAATATAATTTCACGATTAAGTTATCTAAATGCGAATTCTTGCAAGATCAAGTACCCTTTCTGGGATTCATTGTGTCAAGTAAAGGAATCTCGCCGGAACCGCAAAAGCTAGACGTCATTTTGAACTTTGAAGAGCCCAAAAATAAAAAGAATCTACAACAATTTCTTGGAGTATGTAATTATTACCGGCAGTTCAACGTTCGTCATAGTTATGCGATCGATCCTTTAAGAGAGTTGTTGATGAAAGATAAGGAGTGGAGGTGGGAGTCGCGACATAGCGAAGCTTTCCGGACCTTGAAGCAGGATTTTTGTAGAGGTATTCGATTGAGCCACATCCTCCCGGATACCAAATTCCGATTACAGACTGACGCAAGTGATCGAGGCATTTGTGGGATATTGTACCAGGTCGATGCGCCAGGGAACCAATATATCATCGACATTGTTAGTAGATGCTTAAATCGAGCCGAGGTTAACTATACGACTACGGAAAAGGAGTTGTTGGTGATAGTTTACGCGATAGATAAATTTCGAATTTATTTAGTCGGAAATCCTTTCCTTATAATTACAGATCATCAAAGTCGTACTTTTCTGAAAACTGCAAATTTTCAAAACTCCCGCATAACTCGATGGTCCATACTTCTACATCAATATTCGTTTAAAATTCAACATTGCAGAGGAGTTGATAATGTTGTAGCCGATTTTTTTAGCAGAAACCCGGATAAAAAATTTAATGAGTATGATGATAAACGAATGGTAGTGTCCGCTTTACATCGATGTTTTTTGCCGTGGATAGTTGATGATGAGGATACGTCTTTGGTGATAATTGCTCTAGTAAAGGTTGATAAAGCTCTTGCTCAAGACTTTAAGCATTTGGAACAATTACAAAGCGCTGATCCCATAATTCAAAGATGTATTCAAGGTCAAAAGATGGAGTTAGCATCTGCATGTTATCAAGTATGCGAGGGGATAGCTTTCCATCGGCACCACGAGAGTGAGAATTGGCAAGTCATGATCCCACAAATGTTACAACAACCTTTAATTGAAGCTGTCCATTCCAAATTAGGCCATCCCGGAGTTTATAAAACCCTGGGGCATTTAAGGAAGTTTTATTATTGGAAATCTATGTCGAATCACGTAAAACAGTTGGTGTTATCCTGTGACCTGTGTCAAAGGGTCAAGTATCTTAACATTGCAATGGAGGGTGAATACAACCTTATTTTGGCGAAGGAACCAAATGAGCTTGTAACTGTTGATTTTTATGGGCCCCTTCCCATGGCAAGGGGGGGAACTCAGTATATATTCGTAATGCTTGATGCTTTCACGAAATATGTGAGTTTGTATCCTATGAGGAATGCAACAGCAAGATCCGCGGTGAACAGGATCACTAGCAAATTCATTCCGAAGTTTGGCAAGCCTCGGCGAATTTTGTCTGATCATGGCACCCAATTTACAGCTCATTTGTGGAAGAAATCTTTGGAAGAACAAAATATCAAAGTATTATATAGTTCGATACGACATCCTCAATCCAACCCAACCGAACGGGTTATGCGCGAGTTGGGACGATTATTCAGAACGCTATGTGCCGAAAAGCATACTAAATGGGTAGAGTTAATTCCTCGAATAGAAACAATTCTTAATATCACTGTTCATCAAACTACGGGCCTCTCCCCCCAGCAGCTCCACTTTGGAAATCCGGTGCAAGAAGACATTCACAAGTTAATCAAATTCCCTGAAGGGAAAGATCCATCACCCGAGTATCTAATTTCGCTTGCGCGGGAAAATATAGTTGAAAATTACGAAAGAAGAAAGAAATACCAAAAACATGTTTCGAAAGTAAAGCTTGGTATAGGCGATCTTGTTTTGTTGCGGGTGAGGCATTTGTCAAATGCACTCGGAAAAGTAATTAAAAAATTTTTCCATCTGTTCGAAGGACCGTATGAGCTTGTCAGACCAGTCGGAAATAATGCTTTTGTATTAAGAGATCCTAAAGATCATACAAGGGAAGTTGGAACTTACAATCGCTCAAACCTGAGGAAGTATTATTTCAGAGGTTAATACCGCCTCTATAATGAGTAAAGTAGATTAGTCGAAGTACATACTGATTCTCTCGCGTTCTCTCTCTGAGCGAATAATAACGACTGGAACCCTGTCGGTTCCTAATCATAATTAATTTAAGAGCGACGAAGAATAACGGCGTTATACGGCATGAGTTTATGTAAGACATGAGAAAGAGCATGTGAGTGGATGGATGTGTGGAATCCTCTTTAGTTAGGTCACGAATAATTGAAATCAAGAGCAATCAGGAGTTAGAGGAAATCTTAATCATAGCCTATTTATGTTTGTACCTTTTATAAGGAAATCACATAAAAGGGGGGGTTTGTAAGGAATTATTTTCTGAGTTCGAGTTCGATCATCGATTTGCTCAACGAGAGGTAAATCGATATCGACACCCCCACCAGCGGTGAGTGCTCACGCGGGGTTTAGATCAAGGCAAGTGCCATTGCGCATGATCTAAATAGGAATGCCGAGGAAACTCGTACCTCCCGAAGCTCTTCCTCTTTCTCTCTGGGGACGTCGAGTCTACAGGACGTTTTCACTTTCCACACGAGGACCACGGATTTTACATCGGACGAGACGTATCATCTCTGCTCATTTGGAACGGACTTGGCCAGTCCGTTCTCCAAAGTCTAACATTGTCGGCGTGGTCAGGAAATCAGCGAGCCCCAGAGTCAACGAAAGAGCCACCGATCCATCGACAGCAATCTCCAACATTCGAGATAAGTTCACACATATATGTCACCTTATTTTCCTATTTCAATTTGTATACCGATCGGGAAGTCCCGAACTTATCGAATCTGTCGTTCATAATTCTTATTTTATCTGATAAAAACCTATGTGTGGTGTGTTGAGACTCTGTGGAATTTATACACAGTTTATTAATATTCGCGATAATCGACCGTTAGCGTCGAGAGATAGATCGATATAGGATAAAACCTATGTTGAGACTTTGTGAATTATATATACCGTTTATTAGTATTATAAGTATGTTCGTGTCATTATTGTTATAACATGCTCCAAGCCATCTGTTGTCCTTCAATAATATCAAAGGAAAACTCCCACGGGATTTCACATAATAAATCGAATTTACAGCTTCTCGGGAAAGGACTATTTGTTTATTTGGACGATATTGTCATTTATGCCTACAATCTCGAAGAACACGAGAATATATATCGCGAATTAATTAAACGATTAGAAGCAGCAAATTTGAAATTACAACCAGATAAATGCGAATTTTAAAAAAGAGAAGTCGCGTATTTAGGACATATAATTGGGAATAACGAAGTTCGGCCCGATCCTAAGAAATTAGAAGCTGTACGTGAATATCCCGTACTTAAAAATGTTAAAAATATTCGACAATTTCTGGGATTAACAGGTTATTATAGGCGGTTCATAGAGGGATACACCAAGATATCAAAACCCCTCACGACTTTATTATGCAAAGAAAATATATTTGATTGGGGACCCGAACAACAACAGTCATTCGAAATTTTAAAGAATAAACTTTGTACGGCTCCAGTTTTGCGATATCCTGATTTTTCCAAGCCTTTCATTTTAACGACTAATGCATCGGGTTATGCTATCGGTAGTATACTTTCACAAGGAGAAATTAACAACGATCATCCATGCGCTTACGCCTCGCGAGCTTTGAGTCTAGTCGAAGAACGATACGATACCTACGAAAAGGAAGCATTGGCTATAGTATACTCTATACTTCACTTTCGGCCATATCTGTATGGGCACCACTTCACTGTAGTAACCGACCATAAACCGCTGTTGTGTTTCCGATGGGCTACAGATGGAAATCCTAAAATCCTGCGCTGACGACTGCAACTCGCCGAGTACGAATACAATGTAGTGTACAAGGCCGGAAAAACTAACGTTAACGCCGACGCGCTCTCAAGAAACCCCATAGAGTCATTGACTACCACAGACGATATTTACATGGTTCGGTCGAATCTTCCAAAAAGTCACAGTAAAAATAATCAACGCATCTTATCAGACACCGATATAGCTCGACTATTAGAAGAAGATTCCGAAGAGGAAGAAAATCTAAGCAACGATGTCCCTGGAAATTTCGGTTATCATAACGATGCAGAAGAATGTGACTGGGTACGTGAGTCGGTTGATCCTTTCGAACAGCTGGAAGACATAGCCTCTCCATACAAATCAACGACCACTGGTCACGAAAACAAAATTTTTCAGACGCCTGCAGCGAACAAGGCACCACTAAAGAAACCCACCGTAAAAATGAAAGCTAATATGCCTCGGAAGACACGCAAGAATGAAAACATCGAAACTAAGACTAAACAAGTGACCTACAGTGTCGAGAACTTTCCTCTGCCATCTGATACTTCTTCAGATCGACCGAGTAGCCAAACACATGTGCCGTTACCGGTCCTATCCCACAACGATATGCCTCTTAAGAACAACGAATCTAGCGACGAAAGCGAACTCGAGGACCATAACCCTTGGGAAAACTCAAGCAGAACAGTACTGGGAAAACATGCACGTGAACCCTTTCAAGGTAGCGAAACAGAACCCCCAAGCGACAACATGTCCGACGTAGAACCCGCGAATTCACTTTTATTGCCCGTCACCATCCTACATAAAATCACGAAGGGTAGGATTATTGCTTCCAACGTCAAACAATCACGAGATTTATTTCACACTCGAAAAGATAATTTAGTTTATTTTGTTTCCACCGACTGTGCACCGATAGACACTGGAGCTATTGCATTACGAGATAACGACAATTTTCCACACTTAAAGAATCTAGAATTAAAGAAAGCTCAATCTATTATGAAACGAGCTCACAGATTCAATATAGCTCTGCCTATCACAAATAATTTTGGAGAAGGTCCCACATTAATTTTGGAAAATATAGTAGAAGCTTTAAAAAGTGCTCGTTATTTAATTGATAAGTTATCATTGTAAACCGTTAGCATTGCAAAATCAAGTTTTATGTTAAACGTGCCATGGGAAAATATTATGACTCAAATTCGATTAATATTCGCGCAAAGCGACGTTAAAATCATTATTTGTCACGGGTTAGTTAGACAACCCCCAGTGGAAAGACAAAATAAGATTATTGAAGAAATGCATTCGTCAACCATAGGCGGACACAGAGGTGTCAGTAAAACATATAATCGAATTCGTCATTTGTATTATTGGAAAAATTTAAAAACCGACGTCCAATTGTACATTCAACGGTGTTTACAATGTCAATTATAGAAATTAGTCCGCGTAAAAACTAAACAACCTATGATCATAACAGATACTCCAGCAATAGCTTTCGATAAAATCGCAATGGACATAGTAGGCCCTCTGCTAAAAACTAAGCAAGAAAATGAATACATACTTACAATTCAAGATCAATTAACAAAATATTCAGTAGCAATCCCTTTACCTAACGCAAAAGCAGTAACGATAGCGGAAGCATTTGTCAAACGATTCATTTGTTATTTTGGCTCACCCAAAGCGGTACTCACTGACCAAGGTAGTAATTTTTTGAGTAATTTCTTAAAACAAATTGCGAAATTGTTCAAAATACGTAAAGTCATAACCACAGCATTTCACCCTCAATCCAATGGATCATTGGAAAGATCGCATCATGCTCTTGGTGAATATCTTAAACAATTCACCACTAAACAAAATAATTGGGATGAATGGGTTGAAATGGCTATTTACAATTACAACACGAATGTACACGAAGGTACTAAGCATACTCCATACGAAATGGTTTTTGGCAAGATAGCTCGTACCGCTTCTAGTATGCCCCCTGCCGAGAGGAAAAACTCGCCACGTACGACGAATACCTAACGCACATGGTCACGCAAATCCATGAAATACAGGGTTTGGAACGACAAAATTTGATAAAGGCTAAAGAAAATTCCAAAATATACCAAGACAAGAAAATTAATCCTGTAGCATTTAAAGTAGGTGAACCAGTATTTCTGCTTAAAGGACCAAAACCAGGAAAACTCGGTGACCACTACACCGGTCCGCACGAAATGAAGACTATATTAACGAACGGTAACGTACGTATTAAACTCCCAAACAGAGATATTATTGTACATTCAAATCGATTAAAAAAATCGAGGATTGCATACTAACATTTTCGAAATAATTTTTCCAGAAACATTTTTGCGTAAAAATATACGATGTTTAAATGGTACGCTTTCATGCGGCACTTTCTTTTTGGATATCATGTAATAGTAATCATAGAATTTACATAATAAAATTGACATATACAAATGAAAAATCAGAAAATAAAAATAAAAATAAAACCATATATATATATCATACGGGAGTAAATACAAAACTACAATGAGCCCTAATAGCAATCCTTATTTATTTTTATCAACGATATTTCAATACTAGGAGACAATTTTGGCAGAAAACAGTGCCAAGTCGTCCACCAAATACCGTGGTATAACATGTCAATCAAATAACCCTCTATCCGATAAATAAACATATTAATTATGAAAAGAAATAATACATACATATAATCATAGTAGTTATAATAATAGTAACAATAATAATGGTAATAATAGTAATAGCAATAATAATAATAACAATGATCAATATGTTCAAGTTTAAGTGAATAGGAATTTTTCTTAAAGGTTTAAAAACAAGGCAAACATAGTTACCAATACGCCGACGCAAACGAGATACCAGGAAACGCACTCAAAGACAAAGGTATTGAATAAAACCTCTTGAAAAAAGAAATATATATAACTTAGTGCACCCTGATCAGTTTTAGACTTCAAAGGAGAGAGAGAGAGTACAACCAAATATAAAGAGAATGCTATAATAACCATATTTAAGAACATTAACATATACCAGTAAATATACGCATAAATATGTTTATTAACATAACTAGATAAATACACTACTATTTATACCTGCATCTTGAAAAAAAAATTAATTATAAAAGTGTGCGGATTATCAATAAGCATGTCATCAAAAGACCCACGCGGCATGTACTCATACGAACAAGTGCGTCTCGACAGTTACCGTAGTTGGCCAGTAAATTTTCTAGACCCCCGGCAACTTGCCGCTGCAGGATTTTATTACACCAGACAGGACGACGAGGTCAGTTGTTTTGATTGCAGCGTTACTATTAAAAAATGGGAAGTTGGTGATATACCAATGCATGACCATCATAGGTGGCAAGAACAATGCCGTTTGTCCACGGCATACCCTGTGGGAACGTTCCCATCGGGGCTGATCCACTAGATGTACCCCTTTCTCGTGAAAAAGAACGCCACGATTGCAGAGTAGAAGTAAGAGTAAACGCGATCCCTGATTGCCACGAGGATATGCCTCCAAAAAAGAGCGATTTGACTCCCATGGATCCCGCATTCGAAGATTATGTTAAACGGGTAGACAGCTTCACTTACTGGCCTGGAAATTGTGAAATTAATATTGCACAAGAAGGCGTTTACTTATTTTAAAATTCGTTGCGTGAAAGCTCGACGACCGTGTGACTCGCTGTCACATAGCGTGGCGGTTAAGAATATGGCCACGGGACGATGCTCCGCATGCCATGAACGGCGCTTGTGCCGTATACGTGGATCGGACAGATCCTGCTGAGTCTGAATTTCTTTGCTTGGACTGGTTTATTTTTCCAAGATACCCTTTTTACACAACGTTGTTCCTCCAAAATATATATCTCATCGGGGTTTAAGTACGATGTGTGGAAGCATTCAACATTACCCCCTCAATTGTGCCCAACCGTCCTGTATTCATGATTTACAGGATTGTATTCGTTGTCAAATTTAGTCGGCCAATATTCCCTTGTTACTAATATGAATTTAATATCCTTTTCTTTTTACGCTTTGGGATTAAGGGATTTTGTTCGAAGTTATAACTCCAAACGCGTACGTCAATATATATTTTTTTGATTTATTTAGGAAAGAATATATTTATAGGTTTTCTTTTATTCTCTCTCTCGGTTTCGATACAATATATATGTATATAGATATATATATATATCAAAAAGAACAATATAAATTAAAAAAAAAAAGGGAATATATATACATAACCTAATATCATAAAAATACGTAATATAAAGTTCATAAAAATACATAGAATAAATTGCATAGAACTACGTAGTATAAAAATACATAATATAAATTTCATAAAAAGACAAAAACAAAAGAGATAAATTCAAAAAAAAAAAAAAAAAAAAATCACCGAAATAAGGGAGCATTATTCTCCGTCGTGCGCAAACAAGCGACACAAACCCCACGAGTCGTCTCCATAGAGAAACCTATCAGAAGGAGAAAAAAAAAAAGTTAAAAATCAATGCACTCGTCAAGGGAAAGTGGACAAAATAAACAGGTAACAGGTTCATAGTTACTCACTCATGATTGGCATTGCGCCTCGCTTGACGCCCCCGCGCAATGGTCCGTTCCACGCTTTCCTCCTTCGAGAGGCCCTTCTCTATCTCCCTCAACAGGAAGGACAGCATGTCTTCCGTCCAAGTCACGGAGGAAGCTTTTTCTAACTGCAGACCATCCAAGTCATAGAAGGCCGGTATCCATTTCACTAGGGCACCGACCCACAACTCTCGAGTAAAGGGACCCATCCCAAAAAGGGCCCTTAAATTGAACACCTCCTCTCCCTCCGTGCATTGGTCCTCCCATCTAGCAGGAAAAAAAAATATATATAAATAACTAAATAAAAATAGAATAGAATTCAAGTATATACTTATATAAAAATATCGGATAATAATAATCAAAATAATAATAATAATAATAGGAATAATAATAATAAGTAAATAATTAAAATTAAAATTAAATGAAACAAAATAGTTTATTCTTGGTTGTCTAATATATAAAAGATACTAACCCCAAGCTGTTCAGGTGCAGCAACATCGGCCGGAGAACACAGGTATATTCTCTCTCCGACAGCGAGTACGTTTCGCCCATTTCCGAAGTAAGACGCCGGTCTCGCATTAAATAGGAAATATTTTCCTCCAACGCAAACCGCATCTCTTCTACCACCAGGAACACCATTATAAAATCAGGAGCACGTAAACCGAAGAAAATTTTCCAAAAATTACGACACTTGAAAGTGATCCCGAAAAATGCGAAAGCGAGGGTTTATAAAGGAACCACCCCACCCCTTTTCTCAAACTATGAACCCCGAGTGACCACCTTTCTCATTCTCCCCCACCCCTTCTTACACATATCCCGGGAAACAAGGAGTATCCGTAATACCCTGTTAAGACACTGCCCACGTCACTAAGGCCCAATTTCCGCGCGTAGGAAACTAAGGGGAGTATACGCTAATAGAGGGCGGGAACGTAAACTCGCATGCGAATATTAGTATAAAAAAAAAATAAGCAAGAAAAATAGGATGCAACAACGGTATTTATTACACCTTCCATAAATAACAAGATTAGGTAACAGGTCTATACCCGCATGCCCATCTTGTAATAGAAATGAACGACACCTCTAGCAAACAATTAAACATTTATGATTCAAGGAGCCACGGGGCTATACTATGCATCGAATTCACATCCTTTTCTCACTCGGAGGAATCCTCGGGTCCCCATCCAGTGATATTCTGCAAATAAAAAACGAAGCTGGACTGTACTATGAACCCATGCAAGGGATTCACCTCGCGCAAGCGGAATGGCGACTAGTTACGTTCATCGAATTACAACCGTTCGGAGACAGACAACCAAGCTTCGCCCAAGTGCCCTTGGACGCTATGATGGACGAATGTTTTCCAATCCTACAAGATCGTTGCGCCACATTAATCAATAAAAAGGATATCTTGTTCAGAATAACATAGATTAATGCACGGCTAGACATAATCCGCGAATTAAAGAACGAAACTTTCTGTTCTTCCAAAAGAAAGGCTATAAATCTCCCACATACCGGCAGCAAAATGCTACATGGCGCAATAAACGAGGAAGACGTTACATATTATAATAAACTAATAAGCCAGTTGCATCACGGGAAAAAGGACTCTATTACAAAAAGGAAAACGAAAACGCAGGTAGTAACTCCCGAACTCTATTCTTTGGAATTGCGACTTGACGAAGTAGAATTCATGCACAATTTAACCTGGGAAACAGGAATAGAAGTTTTTCGGAAGCACGACTCCGAATTTGAAAATACTTATGCGACTCGTCTCCTCGAATGGAGATATAACGTAGAACGCGTTGCCGATATCTACTTGAGTAATCTGAAAACAATAGAAGACACCATCATATTCACCAAGCTGGGATTACTCCATCCAAATTTATTAAACCAAAATATATTAGAAGAAGCTGCCGAAGGATTCGCAAAAATTCATCACGAACTACGTTTTCCACTGCCCGCGGGAAAGGTGTATCCTGAAATATTATCGAAAATATCCCGATTCTCGGCAGTTTATCACGACGGAAAAATCATCATTGTTTTACACATCCTACTGCTCGAGCCTATCGGATATACATTGTATGAACTTCATCCCTGTCCTACTTCTCAAATTATTGGAATCAATGCAAATGCTGCCATGTATATACATCCTAAGACTCCATACTTAGCGATATCATGGACTCAAGACAAGTACGCACTAATGACAAGGGACGATTTGACCCAATGCCAAGAGCTTGGCTACGACAGAATTTGTATACCCTCATATCCCATTCATAGCATATCCGTAAGGCCCACCTGTGAGATGTTATTACTGATGGAAGATAATATTCAAGACTATAAGGATTGCGACATTAGAATTATAAAAAAACAAGAATCATATTGGAAGCAACTCGAGTACACTAAAGGATGGTTATTCTCCCTCCCAGGAACCGAAAAGGTTAACCTCACCTGCGCCAACGAAACTCGAGTCATACAGCTATCAGGAAAAGGAATTTTAAAATAAAAATCAGGATGCATAGCACGCACTGATTACGTAACAATTATTGGATTTCGGAACCCAAGAATAGATATCGATCGCGAGTATTTGCCATTAACCTCATTAAATATCACGGAGTTAATGCCCACTATAATAAATTACCAGCCCCTGCAAGTTATTGATATAACAGGAACACCCACTCCAAGTATAATCACCAGAGGAACCACAGGAAAAGAAGCCTACGACATCAGTTTAAAAGAAGTGGAACGCCTACTGAGCGAACGCACCAACCAGACCAATGAAGAAGCAAGGTATAGTCCCGCCATTGCCGCCCTCTTCATCGGAGAAATAATATTGCTAATACTAACGAGCAGCCACCTCCTATTGAATCTAGCCTCCGTCTTGTACAGACTACTCTCTTCAAGGGTACAGGAGGATCGGTACCCTACCTACAGTTACCAGCGGGCCGACCCACCCCCTTTAGATATTCGGTTTAGCGAAGTGGTATACAACGTGCCCTCGCGCCCACGACCGACCACACAAGTTTTCCCTCCCACGCAAACCAACGATGTCTACAACACACCCCGTCGGCTGCGACCTATCACGTCGACGCCTAGTGGGCCGGAAAATTCTACGGGTAGCCCAGAGCTCGGTGTAGCATTTAGTCCCCGTTTCTCCCCCTTTACCGTTTTAAATAGCCAATTCGGGCAGACCGACGATAGTGTCCTCGAAGGGCCGATGGACTCACTACCTATAGAAATGTCAGTCATTTCGACCCCTCCTACCAGTTAAAGAAAAAAAAGGAAAATGAAAAGAAGGAAAACAATAGGTCCCGAACCTGTAAAGAGGTGTACGTATGTACACACAAAAAAAAAGAAAAAAAAAGAGGAAGAATACATATCGCAATAATTTACTGATAGTTTTTTTTTACTTTGGTTGTTTTTATGCGCATATCTAATCATTACGGCGCGAGTTTAAAATTTGTCATAGATAAATTCTGCACGACAGTCTTAATCAACAAAACTTTATTTTTTTTTATCATTAATTTTTCTTCTAATAACGAGTAACTAGATGCAGAATATATAAATAGATTTGTTTTTTTTCTGGATAAAAATAATAATATTAATATTAGAATAAAAAAAAAAAAAAAAAAAAAGAATAAATAAAAAAATAAATTAACTAAATAAAAATACACCCAAATAAATGAACAGTACGCAGAATTAAATTAATTTGTATTTTATTCCGAAAACTAGATTATTACAAAAAAAAGAGAGATAAATTTAGTGTTTTGTTTGATTTTTTCGTTTGTGTGTGTGTTTATATTTTCGCTTTTTCTCCCCGGCTGATACATTCGTGGCTACATCGGCATGGCGAAAGGGGAGGGAGCCTACCCGGTCAGAAAGTTGTAGGATCGAAATCCGGATCACCCCAGAAATCAAGTTCCTCTTGGGACACGAAGATGACTGGTTCTGAAAAAAAAAAGCAAGGGAGAAAACAAAATTTTATTTTTATTCGGTTTTTTTTTGAAAAAGAAATGACAATTTAAAAAAAAAAAAGAGAGAGAAACTCACCCAGGCATCGTCTCCGCACCGAGCAATGTAAGCCCCCCTCGTCCTCCCCTCGCTCTTCCATTTCTCCCCTGGAGCGTTTGCCCCATCGACTGCGTTCTGAAGGAGCAATTATTTCCGGATTTGCTAAATTCCACGATTTCTTTAGAAGTTAAAAATCGTCAGGTCTGGTTGCCTCATTAATTCTTAATGAATGAGTGAGGCAATCAGAGTTGACAAAAATAATTAATGATTCGATTGTTAGAGATCTTTCTGAGATCGATAACACAGGGATCTAAGGTGGCGCTGACTCTAATCGGGTTGCGAACTGCCAGAAATTTTCCATCAAAAAATTTGGTCAAATCATTTGTCGCTTAGATTTATCACTCTTAAGAAACATATGACCGCGTACAAAAGGATTAATTAATTAATCTGCAACAAAGGTGTACTTGATGGTAAGTGCCTCGGCGTGCACTATTCGGACCCCTATGGCAATTGGGAAGACGTTATAGTAAAAGGAACTGTAAAAATAACATTGCGAGACTATACAGCAGAAGTAAATGTAGAGGCAAATAAAGTACATTTACGCTCAGGTACCAGTTGTGAATTAAACACAGGCCAATGTTCGGATATAGATGGCGGAGACACTTTTTGGGAGCCTTTACCTGAAGATTCGTGTAGAACAAAAAAGATACGGGTTGCTTTACGAAGAACTCGCTGACCAGACCGTAGACTTACACACACACTTTAAACAAACCGTATATTCCTTAACGGAAGGAGACATTATATTCGCACTGACGGCCCAAGGAAAACCACTATTTGTGGATATACACTGACGCGTATTGAACACCCGAAATTACTGGTTATCGAAATCGAAAAAGGAAACCCATTTGTAAAAAACGAAGTTATTAACGTAAATAATTTGGATATATTCGCTTATGTAAATTCCAAATTCGTCTACGTAGAAAAACATGTCAGAATGAAAATGAAATGGATGTATAGAGATATATTAATCCAGAGATGCAACTTGGAACGACAAGTGCTTCAAAACGCGTTAACCGTTGCTAGACGCTCCCCTGATGAGTTTGCTTACAATATAATGAAGGGACCGGGTTACATGGCCCTTCTAGCCGGGGAAGTAGCCCACATAATTAAATGCATTCCTGTAGAAGTAAAAGTTGCTCAAACCAAAGTATGTTACGACCAATTGCCCGTATCCATTGGCAATAATACCCTATATGTATCACCACGCACACATATTTTATGAAAAATAGGCACACACCTCAGTAAAAGACAGGCGATGCGTCCGTTGTCATTCGTGTGGGCCCCCCAGGGTGCAGACTTACCTACGAACATATACCCATCCCATTCTATCCCCGAAATATCGATGACCAGCGACCAAGAACCAACTACTTCAACAGAAACCCCTTCGATCTACCCCTCGCTTAAGGTTGTTGATCAACAATCCAACAACAAACCCATTTACTATCAAATTTTCTTTTGATGTATAGGTTTTGTTGTTCTTTCTTCTTCTCCCTTTCTCGCACGTCTTAAAAAAAAATATATATATCAGGAGTACAAATTGAAAATGCGGGATTTTTTTCTATTTTTGAACGTTTATTCTGAAAAAATGGTAACAAATGAATTATTCAAAGTATTGTCCATCGCTAGCCACAACTTTTTCCCATCTTTCTGGCAATTTACGGATACCGTCGCGAAAAAATTCGGCCGGCTTGGCTGCTATCCAGTCATCGACCCATTTTTGGGCTTCTTCGTAAGAATGGAAGCGCTGGTCAGCTAGGCCATGTGTCATCGATCGGAAAAGGTGGTAATCGGAAGGAGCAATATCTGGGCTATACGGCGGGTGGGGTAAGACTTCCCATTTCAGCGTTTGTAGGTATGTTTTGACCGGCGCTGCAACATGTGGCCGAGCGTTGTCATGTTGCAAAATTACTTTGTCGTGTCTTTGCTCGTATTGTGGCCGTTTTTCTTTGAGTGCGCGGCTCAAACGCATCAATTGAGTTCGGTATAGTGCTCCTGTGATGGTTTCGTTCGATTTCAATAGCTCATAATACACCACACCCAGCTGGTCCCACCAAATACAGAGCATGAGCTTGGCGCCGTGAATATTTGGTTTGGCCGTCGATGATGATGCATGGCCGGGGTAACCATATGATTTTTTGCGCTTCGGGTTATCGTAATGGATCCACTTTTCATCACCAGTGACAATGCGATGCAAAAAACCCTTCCGTTTTTGCCGTTCGAGCAGCAGTTCGCATGCAAAAAAACGGCGCTCGACGTCTCTCGGCTTCAGCTCATACGGCACCCAATGTCCTTGCTTTTGGATCATTCCGAGGGCTTTTATACGATGGGAAATGGCTTGTTGTGTCACTCCCAATGAATCTGCGAGCTCTTGTTGAGTTTGACACGAGTCTTCATTGAGTATTGCCTCCAATTCAGCATTCTCAAACTTTTTCACTTGGCCCGGCCGCTCTTTGTCCTCAACGTCAAAATCACCACTTCTAAACCGCACAAACCATCTCTCGCACGTTGAAACCGATGGAACATGACTCGGATAAGCCTCGGAGACCAATCGATGTGCTTCAGCAGCACTTTTCTTCAAATTAAAGAAGTAAATTAAAACTTCCCGCAAATGCTGTTTTGTTGGCACGAAACTCGACATATTGAGAGCTCAAAAAAACTATGAATTTGACACTGCGACAAATTGACACATACTGAAAATTAAAGCTATAAGACGTAGCTTTGACATGAACATAGTCACAGTACTGCCTGATGCGTATAGCGTTAGTAACGCCATCTGTTATCAAACCCGCATTTTCAATTTGTACCCCTGATATATATATATTTAAGTTATGATATGAACGAGTGCAAGTGCGCATGAAGTACATAAAAATTTATGGATAAATAAAATCTAACAACGAGTTTTTATAATTTTTCTTTCTGTGTGTGTGAGTGCACGAAGAGAACTAATAACACAATAGAGTAACAATAACAAACTAACGTTGATCAATGAAGAATTTAATAATAAATAATCATAAGAGTGTGGTCAATAACGAATAATTATAAGAATTTAATAATAAATAACCATAAATGTGTGGTCAATAACGAATAATTATAATAAATTACTATTGGAAAGTCGGTAATCACAACTATACTAACTATCCTAGCTACCGCCATGTCTCAATGGATTTATGAAGGGAACGCAGAGCTCCGTCATAAGGAACAACAACCAAAGCACAACGACCCGAAAGAACTAGCATTGCCCATACAATTACATTTCTTCAGACTGCGACGAACTATACCAGGAGCAGAAAGAATTTACTGCTACTGGCGGATCAGGTTATGGTTGGACCTTGCCAGAAGAACGTTTGATTTATATGTGCCCCCCGAGTGGAGAGACATCGATTTCTCTACTCTCAAGTCCTGGACACATCAACTCCGGGACAAACCTTTTGAAGACATATTGTTGGGAAATATTTACTACCAATGGCATATAGATATACTGGTCCCAATCGGGCAAGATATAACCCTAATACCTTTACCGGGCCTCGACGGGTGGCCGGTTTCCTCCGACGTGCCGCACGTGTGGAGCGACACGCGACCTAAAGGCAGGAGACTACACATCAGTACGAACCGCAGAGCGATCCCTGATGCGTTCAACTTACAAATCCTAACGCACTATTGGCAACCAGATGTCGAAGGCCAAACAGGCATTTGGGTCCCCCCCGAATGGAGAAGCCTCACCCAGAAAAAAATGTCCTCATGGATCCAGACTGCAATCTCCAGAGCACCAGGGAAAATCGAATTAGGAGGTGTATCATATTCCTGGATCGGTAAAACACTAGCACCTGTTACACAACACCCTTTCGGAATCCAATACGAAGCGATTCGGGAAAAGGAAACAAACCCGCCGGATCTTCAGGGAAACACACCCCAGTCTTCGAATCTCTCGAACCCTTTACTCGAAGAATCTTCTGAAAATATTTTACCTCCAGTCACCCAAATTGCACATTGCACAACAATCACGTCAAATACTCCTCCGTCTTATTACTTAGTCCCACCCCCTTCCGTTTCCAAAGCCTGGAAAACCGAAAACCTTAGCAGTATTTATACTCAACAGACGATATCTCCTGGCAACTATACGACAGATCCCAGAAACATTTTAACACCCATAGAAACAATGGATACAGAAGAAGACTCCAACAGCATCCTACTCGCAAGTATGATTCCTGGCCCTGTCACTAGAAGCAGGACCAAGATACCCACATCTTCTAATTTAGAAAGGCCAGTCACTAGTCCCACCGCTGTGTCTCCAATACCTCCCCTTCCTATTCCCAAAGCCCCCCGTAGTACCGAACAGATTACGATCCAGAACTTGGTGGATTACTTGTTGGAAAGCGACTCTACATTACGCCACCAGCCACAAGCCCCCACCGACGACATTCACTCTCTTATCAACAAGTCGTGTGACTATTCAAAAACGCCATAATGGGACATTGGTAACACTTTCGTTACACAAATGGTAAATATAAAAAAAAAAAAAGCATAAGCAAAGGAATAATGCAAGGAAAACTTCTCCCAACACCAAATATTCGCGTAAGTAAATCTATTTTGAGCTAAAAATATATAACCATACCCTTACATATATTTTTTTATTCATAATACACAGAATTATTCCAAAAAGGTGTTGCATTTTTGCTCTCAGAATAATAATAAAAAGGAAAGGGAAATATATATATATATATCATATAATATAACATATATCTACCTGTTATATTTAAAATAAAACAAAATAATATAAAAAAAAAGCAAAGAAAAAAAATACAATAATAATAATAATCGTTAATCACACTATGATATCGCATATTAGTAATGCACATTATGTTTCACAGATACAAGAGTTTACAAGTCACTCATTCCGAGGGCCACCGTACTGCCCTGGATATCTCAACCAAACATTTACATCTCCTCAGAGTAAAAGGAAGCATTCGTTTTATACTAGACGATCGTTGAATCCTTATACCAAGTCTTATGTAGCCAACCATCATGAAGGCGAGACAATACGAGAATCCACACGAACGTCCAGCATTATATGGACAAAAATTTTAAGAACTTCACGAACACCAACAACTCTAAAGAAACTTCACGAACGCCAAGAACTTCAAAACGCTTAGAACATCAAGAACTTCAAACGCTTAGAACATCAAGAACTTCAAAACGCTTAGAACATCAAGAACTTCAAAACGCTTAGAACATCAAGAACTTCAAAATGCTTAGAACGCCAAGAACTTCAAAAGGGCTAAGAACTTCAAGAACTCCAAGAATTTCACGAACTTCAGAAACCAACGTCCACGAGCTATTGAATTAACACCAAGTCTGTATGAGAAAATTCATACCAACATATTCTTACACACGTCAGTTGCTATTATTCAAATCGAGTTAACCACTCCGATGTGTGGTATAAGAAAAGGGGAAAAAGGATATTTTAACCGTGTCATTAGACATAAATAATATTTGAGTTACAAAAAGAGAGCCAGAGCAAATACTCTAACGAAGCAAATATTTGGATAAAGATTACGAATTATATCATAAGAAGAAGTAGAATTAAGAACACATACACTGTAACCAGGAAGTCACGTTCAATATTCACCGTTATTTAATCATAAGTAACATGTAAGAAAAGAATTCACTTAGCTTATTGTACGGTTGCAAAAAAAAGGGGGTTAAACATTTCAAAGAAAAGAAAATACAACAGTAAAATCAAGAAGCGAATAAACAAAGTAAACAAGCGAAGAAAATATTAGAAAAGGAAAAGAGAGAAATACAAATGCCCATAAACAAAGGGACGCATATATAAGTACAATAACATAACACCTATTATCGGGAAATATGAAGCAACGAAATAATTAAGTTAAAAATTAGGACCATATAATATTCCTACTAAGCATAGTACGGACAAATCCGAAGAAATATAATCGCACATATACATACACTTAACGTAGAACAATATTTAACCAAAGCAAGAATAGCAATATGACCAAACCGTTGCCAATCAAATATCCTTTCTTGAAAGTAACGTTTTGTTTGTGTTTAACGAATTCGTCATGGCACGAACCAAAAGCTAGTACCACATACAGATTCCAAGATCTTGCAAGAGACAAGTCGTTAAAAGAAAAAGAATAGTACGACAAGCATAATCGGAAAATTGTTAGCTTCATCCTCGGATTCGATTATTAGGCTTCTCCTAATAATCGTTTTAAAGGGGGAGATGTTACGTCCTGACGTAACGTCGCGTTTATCTTTTTCATTTCGATTACGTTAAAGTTCTTCTGTTTTAGTTTCGCTACAGTAAAAGTAACCTCTCACATTTTTCTTTTATTCTCGAACTTCTTAAGAGGAGAGGAGAGCGATTTTAGCGACGGAGATCGGAACAGGGTGAAGATGCGGCCCTACCGACCGTCTCCCGGGAAGAATTAATCTTGTAAAGATGGAATTTTTCGGCGTTCCCGGTCAAAAGGCAAACTTTCAAACCATGGGATCTACTGCGTAGACCCGGTTATCGACTGCAATTTATGGATCTATGATTCAGCACGGCCTTACCCTCAATCCTAGACCAGGGGTTCGGCTAGTCGCCGTCGGGGCGTTGTTGGTCATAAGGGAGCGGTTAGAGGGAACGCTATCACGTGACCAAGCGACCGCACCCTTTCTTCTCGCTCTTGCCTAAAGTCTTCTCTCTCTCTCTCTCTCTCTCTCTCTTTACAAATATGATGAAATCACGAACAATTATTAACTAAGCGAAACAATTAACAAAAGTGGAGGAACTGTTGATTTAAACGAAAGAGTTATGACTATTAAAATGTTCACACGAATACTGTAGGTAAAATATCAGCAGCAAAAAGAACAATTATGTTTCCATATGGAAACTACCCAGGGCTGTCACTCGAAAACGAGTACAACCCACATTGAATTAATGAGCTTACCAAGTATAGTCGGGTAATAGAAGAAAGATCAGTATATCAGGATTAATTCCCCTTTTTTCTTGGGATTATATTAATATGTCTCTCGTAAAATATTGGAATTTATAGTAAAATACCATCATAAATATATAAAACATGTTATGCCTATATATTAACATGTCTCTCGTAAAATATTGGAATTTATAGTAAAAATACCATCATAAATATATAGAACATGTTATGTCTATATAGAAAGGATAAAGGAAATATTAGGATTAATTTATGGTAAAATAGCGAAAAATAGACAGAAAAACAAGAAAGAGATGAGACTAAAATTGAGTTGCAATGAAGCTTCCTCTGCAGGAAAGCGAGCCTGGCCGACTCTCTGCGCCACGACGAACGCCTTATCGCTAGGGCTGAACGGCGATCTAGCCGACTTGGGTACGAACGAAATGTACGAGTAACCAAGTTAGGCGAGTCGCTCTCAAGAGAAGAACTCTCTCGCTCTCTCTCGTTTCCATGCATAGAAATACTCGTTTTACCATCAAGTTATTTATATGGAATACATTACACATATATAGACAGGATAAAATGAAATGTTAAGATTGTTTTACAGCTAAATACTAAAAGTAAAACGAATCGAGAAAGAGAGAAAACGGTAACGCGTTTCAATAAAGCTTCCTCTGCAGGAAAGCGAGGCTGGGCGACTCTCTGCGCCACGACGAACGCCTTATCGCTAGGGCTGAACGGCGTTCTGGCCGACTTGCGTACGAACGAAATGTACGAGTAACCAAGTTAGACGAGTCGCTCTCAAGTAAAATCCTTCTCTCTCTCTCTCTCTCTCTCTCTCTCGCTCTCGTTTCTATAGCACGAGAATAATCGTCTAACTAACAAATTATTTAAGAAACCTTATTAACTATAAGAAGTCTAACGTCTAACCAACAAATTATTTAAGAAAACTTATTAGGTATAACTAGAGTAATCACTAATTTAACGAATAACCAATGATGCTTGGAATAAGCCATAACTCAACAAAACCATTTATACTAATAAGAGATTAACGCAGAAATCAGGTTACATACGTTGAAGTTAACTACAGAATCTGTAACAAAATTATTACAAGTGGTTTCATGTGAAGGATTTAATTAAGTTCCGTACAAACGCTGATTAATTATGCTATTACCATAGACACATCTACATAGGAGCGAGCATACGGATATTACCTAAACTAGGAAACTCTTTCGAAAGTAGGCCAAGAAGCGGGGTGGTAAAAATCGCCTCATTTTCAGGGGAAAAACGCCTCGAACGCGTTCCCTCACCTAATCGCGTGGTCCTCTGTGTAGCACATGGCGCGGACAAATCAGAGCGCGCCATACCGATGCACTTTGCATTGGATAGATCTATGGCTCTGCATGTCGAGAAGCTACTCTGCAGAGTAAGGGGAATGAATACGTGTATCGTCGAGATAGACCACGGGGAAATTCTTATAATCAGGATAGGGTTTTATTCCTTCTCTTATTTTACGCGCTTGACGACAAGAATTTTCGACGCTCAGGAGCCCAATAAAAGGCCGCGAAAATCGGCCGGCGACACTTCCACTTTTTCACGGGGAGTCAAGTAACACAGTTTCACGGGGGGTCAAGTAGAGGACTAATCACTAGCCTGGCAGTCAATAAGTCGCCGGCAGTGAGTTAGACTTTTCTCTAGGCAGCAAGTAGTACTGTTTGCCGAGAAATAAAGTAGTACAGAACGATAATTTTTCACCACGGCTGAATTTTCACAAAGTATAGTTTCGAGTAGTACAGAGTACGAGTACAGTACTTATAATTATTAACCCGTGCGAAATCGGGAATATTGAACGTGCAACATTCAACTACTCATGTAGTTTTATTTCAATAAATAATTATTAATACGCACCAACGCCTACGTTCGATTTTGAGTCTGTCTGACTATACTAATCTACGTCTAACCAACGTTCAACAGCAAGAACCACAGCAACAAACAACCGTAGGTATAATTTTCAATTACCAATTAAAGTGAAATCTTGCTCCGCGTGAAGTTGTCATTCAAGTCCCTCCCCATTATTCGTGAAGTGATTATCCCCAACCAAGAACAAAACGCACTCCAGCCCTATCCCGAGTAATTTTCCGCGAGGTTAGACTAAAAAACGGGCTTGCGTCTTCGGTATTTTCTTGTCGGGTGTGGTAAAGGGAGAGTTTATTCTCCTTGACCAGAGCACGGAAAAGATACACCGAAACGTGAAATCTATGTTAACTTCGTGGGTTCGTAAGATAGGCCGCGATTTTGACGTAACAGTTGGCTCTAAAGAATTACGTATTAGGATACGCCTTTCGTCGTGTATAGGAATGGGTGTCTGCTTTTACTCTAAGGACATGTTGATACCTGGTTGAAATATGCAGTGCGGTATGGTGTCCCTTTGAATGAATGACTTGTAGATTCTTATTCCTGTGAAACATAGTGTGCATTACTAACATGCAATATCATAGTATAATTAAACATGATTATTACTTTTGTTCTCTTTTCTTTTGTTTATATATCACATACATATTTTTTGTTGTTATTTCATTCTCATTATTACTTTTTTTCGTATACATATGTGTATAAGAATTTCGTTATTGTTGTTATTATTAATATAATTTTTCTTTCTGTTTCTTTTTATTTATTTCTTTATTCATCTTTATGTATATATTATATATATATTGTAACGGAACGTAATTACAGCGATCCCCTACAAACTAGAATCCAAACTCTAATTGAACCAACATATCCAGCAAACACAGACTAAAAAAAAATTGATAAAACAAAGCAATCACTAAAAAATGATTATCCATTAAAAATACGAGGAAACAAGTGGCGAATAAGCACCCATCCGACAAGGAAAACATAAAAGATCAGTAGGTACACACAAGCAACCGCGAGTACCCACCCTAAAGGGAATGGCGTCGATAGTAGGCCCCACCTAGCGCGAAGACCACTATCAAAACAAAGCACAGCACACGAGGGGAACCCCTCCCGCACGAAGCGAGCAAAACAGGAGGCAGGACGGCTAGCGATACCACGTGCTGTATCTACCGGACCCCAGCGCAGTAACCCCCGCCCCTACGCTATGACCGGGCGGAACCACTCATAAAGCCAAAAACCTTACCGTGCAAAGATTAGCACAGTCGGCCCTACCTCCCATAGGTGATACTACTCAAACGGCCCAAGACATCAAGAACGCCACATTACGGGGAAAAGACGACAGAAATAGTGGAACCCTCGAGGTTACACAAATCCTCGAAACAAAACAATAGGGTATCGTCACATGAATCTTCACTACACACCCCCATTCACGAATAAACATTTACATTAGGAAAAACACATAAACCAAGGCAATCTCTCACCAAAATTAAGGAATAAATAAGTATCAAGGCATTCCCTAAACCTAGGAACCAACGAAATTTAGAATATCATAAAAACCAGCGAGGAGCATATAAAAAACTCCAAGAGAAAAACAATTTTGGCAGAAATTAATCAAAAATAAGACAAACTAACTCTCACGAGGTAGACAAAGACCCACATGTGACGGCAATATCAAAAAACCATGTTTGAACCAGAAAAAACATCAAAAGAAAGTTTGAACCTCCAGCAGATAGAGACTTAACATCGTCCACCATAATTCAACCTCGCTGGAACCTCCGTTCAAACCCCAGGAAAACAAAGAACCGGCTAAATATAGAAATTCAAGATATAACGGAATACCTACACGCCACCCCGCACCTCCCTCACCCAGTGAATAAGGTGCGACAAACATCACGTGACCTACCACAAAACACCCTCCCGGGGCTCATCCACTAAACTATATAAACCGCAACAGGACAAGCCTCAGGGCTCTTGTTAGAAATTACTTTTCAAGACGAAGAGCTGCTCGACAGCTCACCTAGATTTTATATTAGTAACGTCAACATGTAAAGAAACGAGTGTTCTTTCGATCAATTGATTCCCCTGCATTGCGCTTAGCCGTCAGTTGACCGAACGAACCGTTAATTGTAAAACTAACAGTTTGGGAAAAATTATGATAGAAACCAGTGTTCTTCCTCTCAACTGATTCCCCTGCATTGCGCTTTGCCGTCAGTTGACCGAACGAACTAATTAGGATACTCTGTGAGGAGTAAGGTTCCCCTGCATTGCGCTTGGCCGCCCCTACTCACAGCGTCAGGGCAATCTTCCATTACCGTGTCCCCACGCATAGCGTAGTGGCTACATGTCTTTTGGAGAGTGAAAAAGCACGTGTGTCACCAGGTCAAGGGAGTGGCATCCCGACTTGCTGCACTACGCGTACAAAATTCGTAGGGTATACCTGCGTGGGTGGGACCACGTCAGGGCCAGCGGCCAACTGCCCCCGGTTACGTACGGATATCTCGGCAAATCACGTTAATTAAGAGACCGAGTCGTAAGCCCCTTAACGACACGATAAGGTACATTAAACTAACGTGAATGAATGCCTCAGTATCTGGGGTACAGGACAGGTGAGTTAGTCATCGCTGCGAACCCGGTGTTTTGCGCGAACAGTGAGCTATAGCTAGGGACCCGAACAATAACAAAGACGAGTACGATAGGTAGGTAAATTCACACTCCTTATCTAACACTAGAATGCTCGCGATCCCACACTAAGCTCATCGCAGAAACACCCAGCAGGGCGGAGCCTCGAAAGACGAACCACGAGAACGGTCACACCTAACAAGAAAGCGTTACAGTAGCATATCACCAGCGAAATATCCTATGTTTATACAAGGCCGACCGGTATATCTAATGAACATACCACGGAACGCCCCGTATGAGGACAAAAGCAAGCAATTAGACCTAGAAGGCCACCCACCTCGTAGAATCGCATAGATACACGCACAATCACACAATTAACCAATCGAATGTAGAACTCCGGACATGCAATATCCTTTCGTCACACGAATAATAAAATCAGAACTAAAAATTACTGGAAAACGTGCCGCATACGTAACTTTAAAATAATCACGAAACGTGTTAAATCCACATTGATAAATAATCGAGTCAAAACCCGAAATACCGGAAACAATTTCGAATATGTAATTTTAAGATAAACGCGTAAAAGCGAAACGCAATAAACTCAGATTGATAAATCGAGTGTTAAGCTCCGTATGTGCGATATCTCATCGCCATACGAATAATTGAGTCAGGACATGAAATATCGGAAACAATTCCGCATACGTAATTTTAAGATAATCGCGCAACAGCAAGACGCGATAACCCCAGATAGATAAATTAAATGTTAAGCTCCGTATGCACGATATCTCATCGTCATACGAATAATAGAGTCGAAACCCGGAATAACTGGAATTTATTCCACATACGTAATTATAAGAAGAGGATAGCGTAAAACCAGGACGCAATTGATTGTTAAGATCCATATGCACGATATTAGATCGTCGTACGAGATATCAAAATTCCATTCCGATCGAAAATAGGGAGCCGTACGCAGAGATAAAATCGCAACAGAGATAGTTGACACCACCTCCACTTATCGAGGCCAATTTTTCCGATCTCCTCACAAACACTACAAAAACAATCAGCGCCTTAAGCACAATCAAATTGAAGAATTACCCGCCAAATACGAAGACCAATGATGAAAGGGTAATGAATCGCACGTCCTCCACGGGCATATGCAAATCAATAAAACCCAGACTGAGGTCTCTCAACAAAAAACAAAAAGTAGAATCGATAACACACTCGTTTACAACAATAGACTCAACAAAACACTCCGTCCATCCAGCCCAGAGCACGAATCTGTTTCGAGCCATCCATTCTCTCCCAGGTGGTGTACGAAAAGACCGCGCTTGAAAGAAAACGTAAACTATGCGATTTCGCCGCGACCGCCTAGTAGACGCGCATAAACTTTGCGCGAAGAGGGATAAATAAAGTGCATCAGACACAAGAAATTGCGAAACCCCGCACGTACCGCGAGAAAAACTAAATAGCCTAAATACAGTGTCGGTGACTTGGTACGTATTAGTACAGCTAAAGCAGCATTCGTGTATATTTTACACGATCTGAATAACGAGACTATCGATGGTATTTTCTACGAGGCAGAATTATCGCGAGTAAGAGTGCCTCCGTCACCTGAGAAGACGGAAGCGAAGAAAAGGATAAAGAAGAAGAACGCTAGGAATCACCGTCCCTGATAAATGTGCGCTCCAAACATAGCTATTTCTTTGTCATACTACCGAGCAACAGTATGCTGTACTTTCCGGATAATACGAAGACGAAATTTATTACGAAACTACTGCGTCAGATATGTTTGCACGGAGAATGGTCTGCTTCTCTTGTGGAAATTGCTTATTCTATGAGTCTTTTACATGTTCCTACTGTAGGAAATCTCGTTACTTTCAAGGATGGTGATCATGATTTATCGGGTTCAAATCATTTAACACGGCGACGCGTAGCTAGAGACTAGTTCCATCTAGTGTATATCGTTCTATAGACGCTCTTTTGGAGAGTATAAGTAAGTTACCTCACGTGGCCGGTCATCAATTCACATCTCACGAGCGTTCTCTGGTACAATGATACCCCTGGAAAAATGGATGATATCACTTCGGGAAATGCGGGTCTTGTAAAGAGAAAGCAATTTTTTATGTCGGAAAAACTGTAGATTTACTCGGCCATCTGCATTGCGATATATTCAATCAGGAGCGGTTTCCATTAAACGGTGTCGAGATGAGACTACGGCTGGTGCGGTCTAGAGATTCATTTTGTGTTGTGGGCGATACAAAGAATGGTCAATGCGGCTTAAAGATTCTCGAGGCATCGCTTCTCGTTCGTAGGACAAAAATAGCTCCTGGTGTGCTGCTTTCGCATGCTAGAACTCTGGCAAAATCTATGGCCAAATATCCTCTTACGAGAGTCGAGGTAAAGACCGTTTCAATACACTCTGCAATATTGCGATGGATACTGTCTGTTTGCTTTTGATTTGACACCCGATCTTTCGGCGAACAGTAATTCACATTGAAGTTTAATAAAGCACGGTAGTGTGAGAATAGAGGTTTGATTTCAGGATGCGCTTGCTTCAACGGTAAATTGTATAGTCTACGCGGAATATGATAATGTCCTTGAAATCAATGCCTCTCGGCAGGTAATGTTGGATTTTACTGGATGAGCGATAAATGTGCTGATGTCGGAATAAAATTGTTTCGTGTTAAGAGACGTAGAAGCGTCTTTGTGAGTAACTAATCAGTCGAACTTTAGCATCTGTACAGATTAGACGTGAAAATGGATATTGTCATGGATATATAGGGAATGCGTGGTAAAGACTCGGAATTTATTATATAGCAGTGGATAGACTGTACTCTGCTCATTGGATCATCGCACCACCGTGTCACTTTGCCGAATTACCACAGCATTCGAGAAGCCAGAATAATTTTCTCTCGAAATATTTTCACGGTCTTGAATGGTACGAGAGCGATGTGAACTGCAAACAAGCATATATAAACTTGTGTGAAATTTCACGAAAATCAAGACGTATCTATACACGCGGTCAAGAGAAGACTATACTTCTTTGCGATATCATGAGTCGTGAAATTTCCAACCTGGAGGATGAGGAGGGTTCTCCATCGTACACTTTTATGCCAAAATCTTTGCGAAAATGCTTCAGACACGCTATGATAAACGATACAGCGTCTTCGCTTTGTGCAATGCGCCAGGCTTTCCAAATAAAAAATTGGCTTCGCGAGAACCCGTTTAAAGGAGAATCATACATGGATGTTTGGTCGGCAGACGAAGAGGAAGAGAATAAGAAAGAGGAGAAATCATCACCATGTAGTCGTGACACGATCAACGATGCTGTGAAATAAATGTTGCATATATACGTCTATCAAAGCGTATGGGTCATCATTTATTCATTGACTATGTGTTCAGCATGAACACTAGACAAATCTACGAGAGTCTGCAGTATACCAGGTCTATAAATATGAAACCGGAATTTTTGTATAGAAAATACACGTCTATTTTATGAAAATGATAAAAAATATTTTATTCGAAGTATTGCCCGTCGCTAGCTATACATTTTTCCCACCTGTCTGACAATTTGTGGATGCCACGCCAAAAAACTGTTGCTTTTTTGAGGCAAACCAGTCATCGAGCCATTTTTGTACATTTTCGTAAGAAGTAAAGCGCTGCTCAGCAAGTGCGTGTCCCATTGATGCAAATAAGTAGTAATCGGACGGAGCCAAGTCTAGTGAGTAAGCCGCATGCGAAAGTATTTCCCAACTAAACGCCTCAATCGTTTCCTTGACGAGTTTTGCTGTGTGTGATGGTGCATTATCATGAAGCAAAATCACTTTGTGTTGCCTTTTTTGATATTCTGGTCGTTTTTCACGCAAGCTTGATTCAAATCGATCATTTGTTATCGGTAGCGTTCAGTATTAACAGTTTCGCCAGGTTTTAGCAGCTCATAATAGATCACACCCTTATGATCCCACCAAACACAGAGCGTTGTCTTCAGTTCATAGCGATTTGGCCTTGCAGTCGATGTCGATGGTTTGCCTGGAGTTACCCATGATCTTTTACGCTTAGGATTCTCAAAATATATCCACTTTTCATCGCCAGTCACAATTCGATGGAAAAATGACTTTCTTTTGTACCTGGCGAGCAGCATTTCGCAAGTGGTTTTTCGGTTTTCCTGCTGTCTTTCATTCAGTTCATGTGGAACCCATTTTTTCATCTTCTGGATCTTTCCCATGGCTTTCAAACATATGGTGACGGCTTCTTGTGTTACATTTAATTGATCCGCGAGTTGTTGTTGCGTTTGAGCGTCATCCTCATCCAACAATGTTTGCAATTCGCCGTCTTCAAACTTTTTCGGCGGTCTTCCACGTTCTTCGTTTCTCACGTCAAAATCGCCACTTTTGAATTTTTTAAACCACTCAAAGCACTGTGATTTACCATGAGCATGCTCACCGTAAGCTTCGACAAGCATTCGATGCTATTCTGCAGCAGTTTTCTTCAATTGGTAACAGAAAATCAATGCTGTCCGCAAATCGTAGTTTTCAGGCACAAAGTTCGACATGTTCAACGCTATTACAAGCTACGCTGTTGTATGAAACTTGTATTGCTGTGAGTTGAAAGTCTTTTTCAGAGATGTCAACAAGGAAATGGCGCCAATGACCCGGTTTGACGGTAACTACATTGACAGCTAGGGCCATCTATGGACAAATTCCGGTTTCATATTTATAGACCTGGTATATCACTTTCAACCGTTGGAGTATACCCAGCTGACAGAATTCCTCGTGTATGGTCTTTACCGGCCGGACTCGTAGTTAACATGGATAACCACGATGGACCTGGAGAGCATTGGATCGCCATTTACGATAACCACCATGGAAAAGGAATGCACTTTGATAGCTATGGGCTACCACCGATTATACCGCAACATCTTGCATGCCCACGAAGAAACTGCAAGTTCTATCGGTACGGCCTCAAGCAGCTACAGAGTAATACATCGGATGTGTGTGGACAAGGATGTGTGTGGACATCTTTAGCGATAATGTAATAAAAAACGATAAAAAGTGTAATATTATTTTATTTTAAATAATTTGAATAGTGACATTCAATATTATTTAATTGATTTTAAATAAAAATGAATATAAATAGTGATATGAACCGTAACGCAATGACGAAGATATATAAAAAGGAACAAGAGAAAAAAGATTACTACAATCTCTAGAACACGAATAATCAGGATTTGAGGCATATTCGAAATAAATCAACAGAATAAATGAAAAGCATGGCACAAATAAATATAAGTGGCTCTTTACTTTAATAGAACCTTGTGTGAGCTACAATATGGGAGCAATAAACGGTCTGTAATTATAAATATTTTCAAGAATGCTCTATTTAATTGGAACATAGTTCAATGTGTAAAGGACCATTAATTTCAAATATCCCGATGTACTTATACTAATCTCATGCACACAAATCCGCTTTTACATTCGAACTCATGAATGGTATCACATACGGTAATTTATTATATCGTTATCACTAGATTGTGATCGTCTCTGATATTTTATATTTTGACAAATGTATAATTTGCTCTTTGCTTTTAAAGTTGTCTCCATCCTTTGCAAAAGATCTGGCGCAAATGGTCAATACATATATAAATATTACTTATCTATTTTATAGTAGTTGTTCGAGAATCCCTTTTGAAGATATGTCGCCAGATCTGGACGTCGTAGGTTTCGCGTATAAGAGATAAGACGTCGAAGTAAATTTTAACGCCCAAGATATGACTATATTTAACTTTACATTACGACGACTGGAAGAAGAGTGCTAAATTTCTGCTCATGCATGAGCGTCTTTACTCATTAGAAGGTGGGAGACAATCGAGACGGACCAGGGACGTCGGTCCTTCTCGTCAATCGTCGGAAAAATCTTATCGTTACTACACGCTCTTTCATCACAAAAGTGATCAAATTAAATTAAACGGTGGAGGAATCTCCGAGCGAAGATTACCATGTTTGCAGGGATGTTGCATGCGACGGTAAATGTGTGTAAAGTAATTTAAATGAAAAATGTATTAATTAAAAACAATTACATCGTCTTACTATGTCTCTTACTTTATAATTATATATAAATTATAATCGAGATCTCTCGCGGGACGGTATCATATTCTGGGCTTTTTACTGCAGAGCAAGTGCAAAACCGCTGTCGCTGCATTCAGAGCGCTGGATACCTAGTTATGATTCAGAGAGGGGTTTGTTATCTTCAAACCCTGTGATATTAACCAGCAGCATCCTGAGCATTCAGTGTGTCTTTAACTTCGTGAACGCGCAGTCAAAAACGTATTTTTCGTAATGTCTCCTCGTTATGACGCTTGCGGGTGTTCGGAGTCCTCGGCGTTGAAATAGACATCAGGTACGATGGCGGCGACGTGAACGAAGACTTCAAGGACCCCGAGATTCCTGAAGCAGACGATACTCGGTTATGAAAGTGTCCACGCGCGTGTGTATGTGTGTGTTTGTGTGAGTGAGATAGTGAGAGATAGGAGTTTAAAATCGCCGTCGAAGGAAGGTGGACGCCAACAACAACAGAAGCAAGTACTTAATTTTATTCCGTTTTTCAAGTATGTGTACACCTTTGCTCTATCCTGCTCTTATCTCTACTCTTCCTTGTTCACCAGAGTATCCACACCACCTCACTTTACCATATCCACATTACCGATACTGGTTAAACAGAGTAGGAAGCGCGGTGGTGGAAAAGTGGGGTCGTGGAGGTAGCCGCGTGGTCAGGGAAACAGTGGGGATAGGAGTCGGATAAAGCAAAGGTGTACACATACTACTAACAATTATTTAAATGTTTTTATTATTGTTTCATATATAGATATATTTTTATTTTTTTCATTGCTACATCATGCTATGTAATTCCGACAGGGACCTCTGTTTACTACAATTTGGGAGTGGGAGGGGTTGAATTATTGTCTTTTTTGTAGCTATCACGTAGCTACTTGTAGGAGTATTGCATCTAATTTAATTCGGAGGAATATTCAGATTTTTTGAAAGGTTCAATTATGTATTTCTAATTATCACACTATAAAAATAAAAGACACAGTAAGATCAGGTAGTGTTTTTAATTAATCAATATTTTATTTAAATCACTTTACACACTTTTACCGTCGCATGCAACATCCCTGCAAACATTGGTAATCTTCGCTCGGAGATTCCTCCACCGTTAAATTTATTTTTATCAATGTCCGTTCGTCGAGAGGTAAAGGCATTGCAATATTCGCATACTATTCTATCGTTTTTCATTACATTATCGCTAAAGAGATTATTAAATCGCGACATGGTGATTCCTCACGACATACGATTTATAGTTTCTTCGTAGCGGTGCGAGATGTTGCGGTATAAACGGTGGTAACCCGTCGCTATCAAAGTATATTCCTTTTCCATGATGGTCAACGTACATGGCGTCCCAGTGCTCTCCAGGTCCATCGTGGTTATCAGTGTTACCTACGAGTCGGCAGTTAAAAGCGGCAGATACTGCAGAATCTCGTAGATTTGTCCAGTGTTCATGCTGAACACAAGTCAATGATTAAATGATGATTGTTTGAAAATCCTTGGTCTGATGTGTGTATGAGCTGGAAGATATTGAAACTGAATGAGTTCTCACTCATGACAGGGGTGAAATAACCAGACGAATTATGTGGACAGAAAAAATGATTTTTATTTTCCACTGTCTTTCCCTCAACTAAAAAAAAAGCATATGAAGATAAATGAGATGTGATTTTAAAGTAAATTGGTGAGTAGCACGTAAAATTTTATTAATTGTGTGCTAATGAATTATGTGAGAGAAAGCGTGAAGCAGCCCGCGCTGCAAAGCACACCACGAAGTGAGAAATTGCAGATGCACAAAATGAGTTTTCTCCACTTCACCTTGATTGTATTTATGTAAATTATCAATGTGTCGGCTTACCGTTCAAGTTGAGTCTTGTGGAGCACGTTTTGAGTGTGAGAATGTCCGATAAATGCAGTAAAAAGTCCGAAGCTGAGAAGAGCCTGGTGTTGCGTTTTCGTCGGTTTTCACGAGAGTAGCGAAAACTGTCAAGATGACTGAGCTATTCGAAAGCGTCGTTGAGCGCTAGTGCTAAGCGAGAGATAGATCGTCGTCTCTCGCTTGAGTTGAGTTCCCACGAGGTGCTGCCCCCGGCTGCACGCACGGCAGCCAAGCGCAGCGAAGCACCAGCAGCATCGAGCTACCACACAACGACTATAGTAGCTGCTTTCCAGTTGACTTTTCAACAATGACATATACGCTTTGATAGACGTATATACCTATGCAATATTTCTTTCTCAGCATCGTCCATCGTGTTACGACTGCATGGTGAACATTTCTGCTCTTCCTTATACTCTTCCTCTTCGTCTGCCAATCACACATCCGTGTACGATTCTCCTTTCAAACGGGTGCTCGCGAAGCTAATTTTTTATTTGGAAAGCGTGGGGCATTGCACAGTGCGAATACGCTGTATCGCTTATCATAGCGTGTCTGAAGCATTTTCGAAAAGATTTCGGCATAAATGTGTACGATGGTACGCCCTCCTCACCTCTAAGATGGAAATTTCACGTCTCGTGATAGCGCAAATTAGCGTATGCTTACTTACAGCTCGCATCGCCCTCATACTATTTAAGAATGTGAAAATATTTCGACAGAAAGTTATTCTGACCTCTCGAATTCTGTGGTAATTCGGCAAAGTGATGTGTTGGTGTGACAATCCTATGAGCAGAGTACGGTCTATCCACTGCTACCACGGCAATTTCTTTGCGAATAAATTCTGAGACTTTAGCACGCATTTCCTGTATATCCACGACGATATTCATTTTCACGTCTAATCTGTACAGATGCTCAAGTTCGACCGTTAAACGCTTTGTTATCGACAAATCCGATAATTATACGCTTCAGCAATTGACCTAACACGATATTATCGATCGTCTCTCCATGAACACCGGCGTGTGTTGGTTGAGTACTCCTTGCAGCTGAAATATATTGAAAATGAGATAAGTATTTACTTGTGACAGGTGGAAAATAACCAGACAAACGATGTTGGAAGAAAAAACGGTCTATATTCACTCGAATTAATTACAAATGCTACAAAACAAAAATGAAAATAAATTTGAGCACTGAATTTACAGGGTGAGCTGCACGTACAATTATATTAATTGCGTGCCATGTTTAACAAAGTGAGGGAGAGCGTGCAAGCAGCCCGATCGCTGAAGCACGCCGCGAGGCGAGACGTATGAGGATGCACGTATGAGTAGATTTTTACCATCACACTGAGGAAAGTTATTTAAATTATCATACGTCCTGTTGAGTATGTTTTGACTTGACAAGATCCGATGTATGATATGTGGAAAATATCCTGTATGAGAAACAGCTGTTGTGCACTTGGCGTTCACCATGGAAGTAATTCAAAACGGTGCTCGTTTCAAAAACGTCGTTGGCGATGCTAACGCTGCATAAGAGCACGATCGTCGTACCTGCGCGCGAGAGATGTGCCCGCGAGCTGCTGCTACCCCGCTAACCGCGTGACCGTTGAACGCAATAGCGCAACAGCACCGATACGCTGCTACGGAGCGACCATTGTTTTACCGTGAGAGCAGATTTCTCAACAGTATTGAAACGGCCCTCACATCGACTCTCGGAAGAGGATACAAGTATTTTGCCGCAGATTTTGCCAGAGTTCTAGCATGCGAAAGCAGCACACTTACACAGAATCTTTAAGCTGCATTGACCATTCTTTGTGTCGCCCACAACACAAAATGAATCCCTAGATCGCACTCGTCATAGTCACATCTCCATGCCGTTTAATAGGAACCGCTCCTGATTATATCGGAGTTCAGAGAGGCTAGCGGCTGTTTGTAACGATAGTGTTTTTACAATAGTCGAGGTTACGTTGCTCATACTTTTCATTAGTAATTAACATGCTTATTTTTCTGATGATGGGTTATTTGATAAATAAATGATCGCTCGGTATTTAATGGACGACCTGGCATTGCTTTCACTATCGTTTGCATCTTTCCATTGAGATATCACCAATTTCTATTTTTCTAGTAGTGTCTGTACATTTCGAACAAGTGACTATATTACTCTTATCGGTATTGTAACAACCTGCCGCAGCAAGTACGGTAGGGTCTGTAAATGTCCCTTGCCAACGAAAACTGTCAAAGCGCATCTGCTCGTGGCAGTGCTTGATACGCCCTTCTGTATGCGACATAAGCAGGGCTGGTGCTCAACTTGTTTTTTTTAAAATGTATGTAAGATAGATATGGAATATTGTTAAGAATTATTAATGTTTTTATATTTACTCATGAAAATGTATTGAAACGTTTCGCGATTATTGGTCCTCTTGATATTTTAAGGTGGATTTGTTCAAGTCGTCTTATTTGCTATTTCGCGTATTTCTTAACAAGTTCGGGCCGAATTCGCGTTGTTTTTTAGATTGTTTTGAATAGATTCTGCCTGCTTATGAATGTACAGGGTGCGCCATCTTTATGTCGGTATGTAAACATTGAATAACTTTAAAAAAAAAACAACCGATTTCCATATTTGAGGTATTTTCATTAAATATGGTCCTTTACAGTTTATTTGGACTAGTTTCAAAAATACAACATCAATCAAGTGGCCGCCTTTATTGGCCAAAGCAAATTGTGCCCTTTTTGCTGCGTTTTCCCTCACTTTTTCGAACATCTCGGACGGTATAGCGATGATTGCGGCACGAATGTTTGCCTTGAGCTCGTCAATGGTCTGACGCTTGTTGGCGTAGACTTTACTTTTCAAATAACCCCACAAAAAGAAGTCCGGAGGGGTTAAATCTGGAGATCTGGGTGACCAGTCAATGTCGCCATTTTTTGACATCACACGTCCAGGGAATTTTCGTTGCAGAAACTGCATCGTTTGATTTGCAGTGTGACATGGTGCACTGTTTTGTTAAAACCAGTAATCGTCCAGACCTTTTTCCCACATTTGTGGGCAGACATAATGAGCCAACATCCACCGATATCAATTCCCATCGACTGTTTCGCCTTCTCTCAAGAAAAAGGCCCAATGATGGTTTTGGCACAAACGCCGGCCCAAACAGTCACTTTTTAGTCATGCAATGGTGTTTCATGGATCTCGTGTGGATTCTCCGTTCCCCAAATGCGGCAATTTTGCTTGTTAACGGCGCCAGAGAGTCTGAAATGGGGCCCGTCGGTCATCAAAATTTGCTTCCAAAAATCAGGTTGAGTGTCAACCATTCGAGCGACTGTTTGACCGTATTCGCAAACTACAATTAAAATACTAGTTAACCAACAAACACAGAAAACACACCAAAAACAGACAAAGGAAAAGAAACATCAATAGAGAATCACCAAGTCATTATCTATAGACAAAACGGGCAAACAAGTATCGAACAAGCGCCCACCGGACTAGGAAACCAGCAAGAATCAGTAGGTACACGCGAGCAATCGCGAGTACCCACCCTAAAAAGAATGGCGTAGATAGTAGGCCCCACCTTAGCACTAAGACCACATTCAAAACAAAAATACAGAACATGAGAGGACCCCCTCCCGCACGAAGCGAGCAAAGCAGGAGGCAGGACGACTGAGATCACGCGCCGCGTCTGGCAAACCCCAGCGCAGTAGCCCCCGCCCCTACGCACTGACCAGGCGGAACTGCTCGAGAAACCACACACCTTACGGTGCAAAACTAGCTTAGTAGGCCCTACCTCCCCAATAGGCCACACTATCCGAACAACCCAAAACGCCAAGAACGCCACACAACGGGGAAAAGACGAGAGAAATTGTGGAACCCTCGCGGTTCCACAAACCAAAGAAACAAAAGATAATAGTGTACTGTCGTATGAATCTTCACCAATTACCCGCACTGAAACAACAAACATTAAAGTCAAGAAAACACCTAAAACTAAGGCAAATTATTTTATGAATCTAATGAATAAACATCTCTCCAAACATCAGCCACGCATAGAACCTGATAAAAACCCAGAGGATCTAAAAACAAGCGAAGTACACATAAAAAACTTCAGAAAAACGCACATTTTTGCAGAAATTAATCAGAAATCACGACAAACCAACTATTACAAAGCAGGCAAAGACCAACATTTCACAAAATTATCAAAAAACAACGAAACGACAACGAAGACCTCAGACAGAAGCTTGAACCTCCAGCAGGTAGGGAATTAGCATTGAACGTAAGAATTCAACCTCGCTGGAACCCCGATTCAAAACCCGAGAAAGCAAAAAATCAACCAGATATAGAAATTCACAGACATAACGGGACTCCTACACACCACACCGCACCGCTCTCACCCAGTGAGTAAAGTGTGACAAACATCACGTGGTCTACCACATAACACTCCCTCGGGGCTCATTAACTAAATTATATAAACCGCGACAAGACAAGCCTCGAGGCTCTTGTCCAAATTACTCTGCAAGACGAATTGCTGCTCGACAGTACATAAATTTAAATTTAATTATAATACTAACCGTTTTGGAAAAGCATGGCAGAAACCAGTGTTCTTCCGATCAACTGATTCCCCTGCATTGCGCTTGGCCGTCAGTTGACCGAACGAACTAATTAGAGATACCCTATGAGAAGTAAGGTTCCCCTGCACAGCGCTTGGCCGCCCCTACTCACAGCGTTAGGGCACTCTTCCATTAACAAGTGGAGTACCTTAAACTAACGTGAATCAATGCTTCAGTATCAGGGGTACAGGACGAGCTAGTTGGTCATCGCTGCGAACCCGGTGTCTTGCGCGAACAGTGAGCTATAGCTAGCGAACCAAAACAATAACAAAGACGAGTACGATAGGTAGGTAAACTCACACTCTCTATCCGGCATTACAATTCTCGCGACTCTATACTAAACTCACCGCGGAAACACCCAACAAGGCGGAGCCTCGAGAGGCGAACCACACAAATCGGTCATATACTGTAGATGCATTAGAAAAACATACAAAAAGTAGCCAACCGCCGTCCGAGGATTATACTAAGGCCTACCGGTATATCTTATGAAAATACCATGGGAAGCCATGTATGAGGACAAGCGGAAGCGGTCAGATAGGTAGACTAGGTCGCCCCACCAATCGCATAAAAGCAAACGGGATAAACCCCTACACTAGCAAATTGAGTGTTAAGCTCCGTACGCACGGTACCACATCGTCGTACGAATGGTAGAATCCAAACCTGATACATACTGGAATTTATACCACATCCGTAGTCTTAAGAAAACCCGCGTAAAAGCAAACGTGATAACCCCAGGCTTAGTAAGTTGAGTGTTGAGCTCCGTACGCACGATTCCATTTCGTCGTACGAATAATAAAATCAGACCCGAAATACACCGGAAGTCATTCCGTATACGTAGTTTTAGGATAATCGCGTAAAAGCAAGCGCGACCACCCCATAGTATTAAATTGAGTGCTGAGCTCCGTACGTGCGAAACCATTTCACCGTGTGAATAATCGAATCAAACCCCATACAGACCGGACTCATTCCGCGTTCCTAACTTTAAGTAACTCGCATAAAACAGGCTCAAATATCAATGTTTCCGAGTATTGTGCTCCGCACGTACGATACCAGCTCGTCGTACAAATATTCAAGGCAAAACCGAACATAGTCAAACCATACCACAAAATTTCACACAACATTGTAAAATCAATAAGTGCCTTACGCACAATGCAATTAAAGAATTACCCGGAAACTTAAAAGACCGATGATGAAAGGGTAATGAAACGCGTGTCCACCACGGACCCATGCAAATTAATAAAACCCAGACTGAGGTCTCTCTATAAACAGAGAAAAAGAAAATAAAAGGAATCAATTATAAACACTTTTGAAACAATAGACTTCAGAAAACTCTTTCAATCCAGCCCAGGGCACGAACCTGTTTTGAGTCATAAATCCCCTCCCCCCGTGGTATGGGAAAGGACCTTGCTCGAAAGATAAAGATAAATTACGTGATTTAGCCGCGACCGACTAACACACGCGCATAAACCTCGCATGAAAAGAAATAATTAAAGCGAACGAGCGTGCAAAAATCGCGAAACGTTTCATTGGCGCCCAACGTGGGGCTGGATAGCAGCAACAAGGAAGAACCAAGAAAGAAGATAGAAGAAAGAAGAAAGAAGAATAAAAATTCATTAAATTCTCAAAGAGTAGCATGGGAGAATCGAAAAATCAAAGCATGGATCCAACCAAAGAAACCACGTTGGCAGGCATACCAACCCCCACCACGAACACGCCCATCGCGAGAACAATAGGGATAAACGATTCAATAATACGGAATATGGGGCAAACACTGGCCATATAACAAGCGCTGCGAGGCAACACATCCCTGAACATACCCCCCATATCAGAAGCATTTCTCAATACAACAAGCATACGACCGCGGTTAACAAACACCACCGAAGGGGGGAACAATTAGACCAATAGTCGCGCAAAATTACAATAGCAATTCGCGCAACATAACGGCTAACACGACAGGGTACCCAGTCCCCACAACTTTAAGCCCCGCACCTCATGAAGCAGTACAACAACTGGCTATGCAGTCACTCCTGGCAATCCTCGAGGAAATGCAGCAGAAACAACCATCAGAAAGCGCAAACCAAGAACAACGCTTCCGCGCACTGGACCAAAATCTAACCACCCCATAAATCAACAGGAAGCAGCAAACACCAATGATGCTAGGGTCGAACACCAAGGCAGCCAAGAGAACGCGGGAATACCACGTCCACCATCCCCCATATTAACAAATGGTAGGGCAGGAACAAATCGCAAAACGTTTCAATATATTGTAGCGGCAAGACATTCGCGCGCTGCGTCCTCCTCGCGCTACGGCTTCCACACGATCTCGCAGGGCTCTATACTAAGATCGCCGGACTTTATTTAATTAATTTTTTTTTATTATTTGTACGACCGGGGAACGGAGAGAAAGAAAGAGAAGGAGCGCACCACACACACCGATTGTCGGGTTCGGGTTCCAATAACTCCCTCTAAGAAAAGAGGATACAGACATTTTCCACCTCTCTCAGCCGTCCCCCTCGACGTTCATCTACAACCAATATGCTACTATCTATCCTCGGTCATCTGATCTACTAGTAGTAACCAATCTGTAACATGGGGTTCACCTGCTGGATTGATCTACACATCTGTATTATCTGTTGTTCATTTATGCGTTGTCCAGCTGAGGCGCTAGTCGCGGCCATCTAGCGACATCGATTCCTCCAATTAACCGAGTTTGGTTCGTTAGGAGGGGATCATAGTTCACAGGCACGCGTGCCGGCAGGACCTCAGGGCTTTTTTCCCGGTTATCGTTGAACAAGCTGGACGTAGCGTGCGCTCTTTGGCTGTCCCGCTCTACCGTTGGCATTATCAGAGAAAACTGTTGAGGCGAGGAAGCGGAGCGCTGTCTCTCTATAACATTAAAGTCAGCCGTCATACAATCCCTACTCGCCGCCATACTATCAGGACGTAAGGAGCGTGGCTTTCGACGATAATCGAGGTTTTCCCGGATCCACAAAGAACTTCGCTGCAGCATCGTCCCGGTGAGCTCTCTTTATTTCCACGGTCTTTCGCCATTTATTGTTCGCTGACTTATAAGTCCATTCGAGCTTGGTCGTACCTGCGACTCTTGTATGCCACGCGCAGAGTATAAATCGTATCGGGATAGATCGCATCGATTAGACTGTAACATCGAGATCGTTTAGTGGTAAGAGATGGGAAGAAGTCATCTCGTTTCATCTGTATTCGTTTCATCTGTATTCGTTTACCGTGAAACCGCGCGCCCATTAGTACGTTATGCCGTAGTAAGTTCGTGTATGATGGATTTGAACGTTGTAATTATTAATCAATCATCGGTCGTGTATATGTTATTATTAAATTCTGAATTTCCGCGACAATTTCCGGCCACTTCTTCTAACAAGGACGGATAGTTTGGTGTCCCCCTCCGATTTTGATGAAACTCACGTATGTTGTAGAGCATCGAAAACTAAAAGACACGTATTTTTTTTTATCGGCGGAAAAAACATTTCTAAGGGGTGAAATCGCCCTTCAAAATTAGGGGTGATTATGCAGTTTCACCCCTGCAAATGAATTTTTTTCTTCAACTTCACGTGGAATTTTTATTGTCTTCAATGAGGAGTATTTTGGTTTTTGTTTCATTAAAATCGGTTAACGCCTTCTGGGTGAAACTGCATAATCTCCCCTCGACATGCCTAACTTTGAAGGGCAATTTCATTCCTTAGAAATGTTTTTTCGCCGATAAAAAAAATACGTGTGTTTTAGTTTTCGATGCCCTACAACATACGTGAGTTTCTTAAAAATCGGAGGGGGACACCAAACTATCCTTCCTTGTAAGATGGAAATTTGGCAAATCGCAACTCGGGGTTTAAGTCAGCGTTACCTAGATTCCTGCGTTATCGATCTTTTTTGGTCGAAAGATCTCAAACAATCGAATCCGTAATTTTTGTCAATTCTGATTGCCTCAATCATTCGTTAAGAATTAATGAAGCAATCACACTTGACGGTTTTTAACTTCTGAAGAAATCTGTGTTGATATTACTTCACGATTTCTGTCTTCGATTCAAGTCATATAATGAGCAAAATTCGACGGATGTTGACGAATTATTTAAACTCGCGGTTCAAACAGAAAAAAGTTTAGTGTCACAGGCAGTCCTGCATAGTGGTGGGCTGGAAACTTCGGGTTCGAAGGTAAATAAACCTGAGGCGAAACGGGTAGTACACGTGGCGGCAAGCGAAGAAGTGTATTGCCAGCTGTGCAATAAAAAATGGCACGATGCTGAAGAATGCTCGAACCAGAAGTCTAGCCAAACATTGGTTATCAGTCCACAAAATTCGGGAAATATCGATAAGGGACCGAGCATGTGTCAGATCTGTCAGAAGACTGAACACTCGGCGGACCAATGTTTTAAAATCTTTCCTCCTTCAAATAACAATAAATCTAAGTTCAAAGCCTCTTTACTTACTATATTCCAGGTCTGTAATAAACGCGGACATACTGCTGATCGTTGTTGTAAAGTTTTCTTCCGGAAAGAAAAGAACAGGCAAATTTATCTGCATTTTGTCAACTTTGTAAAAATTATGGTCATTTGGCTAATGGATGTTCACGTTCCCCCCCCCCCCATTGGTATCCTTGCCACAAGAACAGGTACCACAGAATCCTCGATATCAGAATTCAAGTGATATTCGGTGTCAGATATGTAAAAAAGAAGGCCATGGAGCCCATATTTGTCCTTTTTGCAATAATAATTCGCAACCATTGATTAGCAATTGATTTGATAATCAAAGGAATTTTAATAATAATAATGTTAGGCCCACAGAGATGGGTAGGGAGTGTCATTTTTGCAAGCAACCAGGTTATTTTATACGGGAGTGCTCCGTCCGACGTATTAAAGAGAATAAATACGAAAATTCGGGAAACGGCGGCGGTCTTCCGAGTACGGGTATGTCTGGGGAGACCCCGTAGAGTATGCATCCGATCCGTGTAATTTCTATCACAGCCGAGAATCCCAACCGCGAGTAGTCCGAATCTTTAATATACAGCTGCATCGAGAGAGTAGCGTCCCGACAGTTACGGTAACAAAATCGGAAATAATATCTCCTATCACTCTTATGGTTGATACAGGAGCCGATCCGAACATTCTAAGGAAACAATTTGTGAATGAACACATCTCTATAAATCACGGAGAAATTCTGCAACTTAATAGAATTATAACAGATTTAATTTTTACTTTGGATAATATTACCGTACAAATTTTCGGACGTTTCGCTACTTTCCATATCATAGACAATAACTTCCCCATAAAGGAAGCTGGTATATTGGGTTCGGAATACCTCGAGGGCAATCGCGTGAAAATTGATTACGAAAAAAGACAATTGAAAATGCAGAATATAAGAATACCATTGGCAACTCAGGAAACTATTGTTATCCCTGTAGAGTCCACCAAATTGTGGTTCGTGAGAGTGAAAATTTGGATTTACGGGAAGGCTATTTGCCTCCCCTGGATGCAGGTGAAGATATAAACATAGAAAGCGGGTTCGTCGTTAATGATAATCGTAAGGCTTATATTTATGTAACTGATAGCAATATGGAGGTTGAAGTCCAAATACTAGTACTAGAATTAGTGTCATCGGAGGAACTAATTCATAGCGCAAAAATAAAGGATCCTAGTGACGATTCAAGGAAACAGGAAAAGAATCTCGAGGTTTCTAAGGGGCTGGGTCATTTAAAAAATGAAGACAATGTAAAAGGAAACGACCAAGAGGATTTCTCTCTGTCGGATAAGATTGAGCTCCCGGTAGAGACAATATCCCGCAGAGATACTGAAAATTCTTGAGAGAATATTTTTAATTTTTTGGAAAATGTAAAAGAAGAAATAAGTAATTACGTGAAAATAATTAAAGTTACTTGTGAAACTGGTTTGGAAAAATATATATTGTGTATGAAGGATTGTAAAGTAAAAATAGAAGGAGAATTTGAGAAATTGCAAACCAAAGCCCAAAGTCTTACGAAAATTTGCACGTCGAATCTAACTGAAAATAACACTTGTATGGAACATGTAAAGATAAGTGTACCTAAAGAAAACGTTGTCTATCTGAATTCGATAGAGACGGAAAGAAATTCAGAATTTTTGGGGAAAACTGTGCCTACGGAAAGAACAGAATCTTGTGAAAAAATTAATAATTGTGTCATTGCTGAAAGCATTGTCTATCGGAATTCGATAGAGACTAAAATATCAGCAGGAAATAAAGTCAATTATATAGATTGTGTGGAAAAATCGCAATTGGTAATGATGAAAAAGGATAAAGAATTTTGCTGTCAAGAATTTGTTGAAACCTTCGTACCTACGAAAATCGAATCAAAATACCAGTTTAAACATTTGTGAATCATTAAAGAATATACAAACGATCTGTACCCTTGAATCGTCAAAAGCAGAAAGTATTGTTAAGAATGATAAAAATAAAGAAACAAGTTCCGAAACCCAGAAGTATAATTCAAAGTGGTATAAATTCATGGACGTTTCTTTCATACAGAAACTCAGTATATCAAATATTTCTCGCAACATTACGCCTTTTATACGCGAAAGATCGTGTAACATGAGGTCTGAAGCTGTAATGCACGACCGATTTGATCCAATCAAAGAATTGTTAAGAATCGATGAATTAAGTAAAGAAGAGAGGAAAAGTATTGGAACCCTTTTACAAAAAAGCTCACATTTATATCAAGTACCGGAAGATATGTTAACGTATACTACTATATTGCAACATCGAATTCCTACAATAGACGATTTTTCTATAAATACGCGAGGCTATCGATGGCCTGAGTGCACTAAAGAGGGAATCGGGAAATAAATTAAAGATATGCTCGAAAAAAAAGTAATCATACCCTCCACCTCACCATACCATTGCCCTGTGTGGGTGGTACCTAAGAAAGCCGACTCTCAAGGTAATAAAAAATGGAGAGTAGTATGCGACTACCGAGCACTGAATGAAAAGACAGTCGCTTATGCGTATCCCATATCGAATATTAACGATATATTAGACCAATTAGGAGGCGCACAGTATTATTCAGTTTTTGACCTAGCCTCGGGAATCCATCAAATTGAAGTTTCAGCTGAAGATCGTCATAAAACGGCCTTTACTACATAGCGTGGTCATTATGAGTTCGTTAGAATGCCATTCGGGCTACCGAACGCCCCTCCTATATTTCAAAAAGCCATGGACCTCACGTTAGGTGGGATCCTCGAGAAAGGCGTATTTATTTATTTGTATGAAAAGGAAGCATTAGCTACTAGGTGTACAAGTATAAAATGCGGATTTTTTTCTAAAAAAACATCTTAAATTCGGAAGAATGATAAAAGATGCATTATTCAAAGTATGCTCCATCGCTCGTTATATATTTTTCTCCTCTTTCGGGCAATTTGTGAATACCACGCTAGTAAAAATCTTCCTCTTTTGCTGCGAACCATTCATCGAGCCATTTTTTCACATCTTCGTATGAACCAAAGCACCAAGTGCGTGACCCATCGATGCAAACAAGTGGTAATTGGAAGGAGCCAAGTCGGGTGAGTAAGCCGCATTGGGTAGAACTTTCCAGCTGAGTGCTTCCAACGTGTTGCGAACCGGTTTTGTCGTATGTGATGGAGCACTGTCATGAAGAAAAATTAATTTGTGTGGCCTCTTTCGGTATTCTGGCCTTTTTTCAAACAGCGAACGGTTCAAATTGGTCAATTGTTGTTGGTGACGTTTAGTATTAACCGTTTCTCCAGGTTTTCACAGCTCATAATAGACCACGTCCCTCTGGTCGCACCATACACAGAGCATCGTCTTTCTGCCAAAGCGATTCGGTCTTGCGGTCGATGTGGATGGTGCGCCTGGGTTTACCCATGATTTTTTACGATTGGTATTCTTTTGAATCTTTCCCATCTCTCGTATCCGATTGGAAACAGCTTGTTGACTAACGCCCAATTACTCGGCGAGTTGTTTTTGTAGTTGCGAATTATCTTCGTCCAACAATGCTTGCAATTCCACATCTTCGTATTTTTTTGGCGGCTTTCCACGTTCCTTGTCTGCAACATCGAAGTCGCCACTTTTGGAACGCCGGAACCATCGTTCACACGTATCTTGCGATGAAGCATATTCACCATAAGATTCTCGAAGTAATCGGTACGATTCAGCAGGGGTTTTATTCAAATGAAAACAAAAAAATAATGCTGTCCGCGAATGCTCTTTGTTCGGTATAAATTTCGACATATTGAACACAACAACACAACACTATGCACACACTTTGCCAATTTATCACTCGCGCGCGTCTGACACTTGTTGATGACACAACAAAATGGCGTAGTGTCCAATCTTTCTAGCACAAACTGCATTCGTGCGCCATATGTTGCCTGAAATCCGCATTTCATACTTGTGCACCTGGTGTAGTGGATTCTATACTTCATTTTCGGCCGTATTTATATGGGCATTATATTATAGTAGTAACTGACCATAAACCACTGCTATGGTTTCGACGGGTAATGGACGGTAATTCAAAATTTTACGTTGGAGACTAAAACTCGCTGAATACGAATACGATATAGTATATAAAGCCGGGAAAACTAATAATAATGCTGATGCACTTTCTAGAAATCCAGTTAAAGAAACAACCGCGAATGACGGTATTTTCATTATCTAAATAAATCCCGTAACTGGCAATTGTATGACGCCTAAGCATCAACTGACGGAAGCAGAGATAACTTGATTATTAGAAGAACTCCCTGACAATTATGAGGATATTATGGAAAATTACCAGGATCATACACTATGCAATTATGAAATAGAGGAATGTGATTCGGATCGGGAATCTGTTGACTCTCATGAGCAGCCTACGGAACTTGTTTTTCCGCATGGATCACTCGAAATTTCATGCAACCATGAAACGCTTCAGGCGCGTATAGAAGACGAGATGAATTTACCTGATACTCCGGTATACGAGTATAACCCAGGTACTCTTGAGCCTATAGTATATCCGGAAACATCTACAAGCAATACCTATTCTTGCCACGAAGAGTCGACCGAAGAAATTATACTCGACGTTAATAACCCTCGAAACGAAACGAGCGTGATAGTCCAGAGGAAACGTACCCCTAAGCCTCTCGAAGTAAGCGATACCGAGTCTTCGAGCGACGAGGAATTCGAACTCGAAGCAACAAAAGCTAGATTATGAACCGCATCTACACTCGTGACCCAAAGGAAGGATTATAGCCTCCAACATTGAAGAATCACGCGATTTATTCTATACTTGTCGAGATAACCTGATTTATTTTGTTTTCACCAAATGTGAACCTATTGATACAGGAGTGATAGCACTCCGCGATAATAACGACCTTTCACATTAAAAAAATTTAAAGTTGAAAAAAGCTTAATCAATTGCAAAACGTAGTAATATATTCAATATAGCCCTACCAATCACCGACGGTACCGGTGGGAGCTAATCCCACGCTAATCTTAGGAAACATAGTAGAAACATTGAAAAATGCTCGACATTTAATCGACAAATTATCGCTCCAAACTATTAGTATCGCAAAATCAGATGTTATCTTGAATATACCTTGGGAAAATGTTATCACACAAATTCGATTAAATTTTGCACGGAGTAAAGTAAAGGTTATTATTTGTAATGGGCTAGTTAGACAACCCCTCGTAGAAGATCAGGTTAAAGTTATTGAAGAAATGCACTCTTCAGCTATAGGCGGACACAGAGGTGTCATTTATACATACAATAGAATCCATCACGAATATTATTGGAAAAATCTAAATGCTGGCATTCAATTATATATTCAACGATGTTTACAATGTCAATTAAGGAAACTAGTTCGCGTAAAAACTAAACAGCCAATGATCATAACGGATACTCCTGCCATCGCTTTTGATAAAATTGTTATAGACATAGTAGGCCCTTTGCCAAAAACCAAGCAAGAGAATGAGCATATATTGACCACTCAAGACCAATTAACAAAATATTCTGTGGCCATTCCTATACTTAATGCAAAAGCAGTAACTATCGCGGAAATATTTGTCAAACGCTTCATTTGTTATTTTGGATCGCCTGAGGCAGTGCTTACTGACCAAAGTAGCAACTTTTTAAGTAAATTTTTAAAGCATATAGCGAAGTTGTTTAAAATTTGGAAGGTTAGAACCACCGCTTTTCATCCCCAACCCAACGGATCATTAGAAAGCTCTAATCACGCACTTAGGGAATATCTCAAACAATTTACAACGAAACAAAGCGATTGGGAGGAATGGGTTGAAATTCCTATTTATAATTACAATACAGATGTACACGAAGGTACTGTAACGTGGCAGAATGTTCAAGCGCTGCGTCCTCCTCGCACGACGGCTGCCAACATGATCTCGCAGGGCTTTACGATATGATCGCCAGACCTTGTTTAAAGTTGTTCTTTTGTTGTATTTTTAAAATTATTTTTATGACCGAGGGACGGAGAGAAAGAGTACCACACGCACCTTTTGTCGGGTTCGGAATCCATTCACCCTTTCGAAGGAAAGAGGATACAGACATTAACCATTTCTCTCTGTCGGGATCTACAGCCGTCCCGCTCGACGTTCATCTACGGCCAATATGCTACTATGTATCCTCGGTCATCTGATCTACTAGCAGGGCGCACCTGTCGAACTGGACTACACATCTCTATTATCTGCTGTTAATTTTTGCGCCATCCAGCTAAGGCGCTAGTCGCGGTCATCGAGCGACACCGATTCCCCCAATTAACCGAGGTTAACTCGATAGGAGGAGATCATAGTTCACGGGCACGCGTGACGGCAGGACCTCAGGGCTTTTTCCCGGTTACCGTCGAGTGAGTAAGACGTAGCGCTGTCTCTCCTACTCGACGTTCACCTACGGCCAATATGCTACTATCTATCCTCGGTTATCTGATCTATAATACTAGCGGGGCTCACCTGCCGGACTGGACTACACATCTCTGTTATCTGCTGTTAATTTTTCGTCGTCCAGCTGAGGCGCTAGTCGCGGTCATCGAGCGACACCGATTCCCCCAATCAACCGAGTTTGACTCGTTATAAGGCGATCATAGTTCACGGGCACGCGTGCCGGCAGGACCTCAGGGCTTTTTCCCGGTTACCGTCGAGTGAGTAAGACGTAGCGCTCTCTCTCTCTCTTTGGTTGTCTCGTTCCATCGTTGGTGTAATTCGAGAAGCTTGTCCAAAATTTATATTTGGAGGAGTGAGGCTGGGAGGATATTCGAGACTTCCCGGAATTCAAGGAACGTCGCAGCGTCATCGTCCCGGTGAGCTCTCTTTCCTTCTACGATCTTTCGCCATTATTTTATTTTTATTGACGAATGAGTCTATTCGAGCTTGGTCATACCTGTGACTTCTGTATACTGCGCACAGAGTATCAATTTGTATCGGGACCGACTACGTCTGTTAAAGTGTAATATCGAGATCGTTTGGCGGTTAGAGCTGGGAAGAAGTCACTTAGTTTTTTTTGTTACTGTTCTGTAGTCGTTTGCTATAAAACCGCGCGCGCGTTAAGTACATTATCCCGTGGTACGATTGTGTGAGAGGGATTTAAATGTTATAGGCCATGTCGCGGATTTTCAGGAATAACTGACACTGTTTGAGAATTCGTCCAGATGTTGTTGGGTGAATCTGTGAATGTATCGAAAATTATTAAGCTTCACTCACCACAGGGAAAAATGAAACCAGACTGCAGGATGTGTAGTAGAGAAACTGGTTTATTTGCACCTTCCGCACTTCAATTACAAAAATAGGTTAAATTTAGGAAAATAAAAATGATATGAAAATAAATACACAAAAAAATCAGAGAATTAAAAAATGTATTATATATAAATAAATTAATTTAATTGAATGTGGCTTGAGAGACCAGCACACAATTATGCTAATTGTGCTGTCTTTTATTACATGAGGACCAGCACACAATTATATTTATTGTGTGCTATATGCGCTTGAGATCGAGCATGACGCAGCGAGTGCTGCGGAGCATGCCACGGAGTGAGAAATGTGAGTGTGTAAAAGATCTGACTTATTCTCAGTAAATTCTCTACAAAGTTATATGAGAAAATACAGGGTATAAGTAAGAGCACTTGCAGTTTTACTGCTTGAGTGCTGGAATGTGATATGAGACAGCGTGACAGCTGAGTCAGCGCTGCAGAGCATGACAAGTAAAATGATGAGGATACACAAAATGAGTGGAATAAATTCACAGTACTTTCCAAGTAAGCTTGGTTGAGGGAAAGTACAGTGAACTGATATGAACACACGCAATTGTATTAATTGGGTGAGCAAGAAGTAGTGTGAAGAGAATTCGTGGTGCAGCCCGTGCTGCAGAGCACGTCAACGGGTGAGACCTTTATGTTGATGTACCGATGAGTTTTCCACTCCTCACCGTCATTGAATTACACTGAATCGTAACGGTGTACCTTACCTTGTGTTTGAGTCCTGGTCAGCACGAAAATGCTGAGAAGATCCAGTGAGATGGTGAAAAGTCCGACCGAGTGTACCGAGGATGTGTGCGCTGTCCCAGCGGATTTTCACAGAAGTGTCAGATTTTACAATATGGTTGCGTGATACAAAAGCGTCGTTGAGCGCTGGAGTCAAATGAGTGAGATAGTCGGTGAGCGAAGTCGAAGTCAAGCGAGAGAGATAATCTCTCGCTTAACGCAGCATGCATGCGAGGCACAGCCTCGGCTCCGCGAAGCCCTTCCTCGGCTATCTCCGGCCCAGCCGAATGCAGCGTGCTCGACCGCAGCAACAGGTCGACGCACGGCGAATATCGATCGCCGAATATATCGCCGTGCGCCAGCTGATTATCCAACAATTATTTATGTATCAGTTATTTTATTTTATTCCATGACACAACAGTAATAGTTTTTTTTTTAAATGAAACTTAAAAATGATTTCTTTTTACTTTTGTGAACTTGAGAATTATATTTAATTAAATTAATTTTTGTTGTTATCTTCATTTTACATTTGGAAAAATCGTGATATCGATATTAGTACATGGAAGAATATTACTGGTGGTAGAATTCGGCAGTATAGTTATCCCGCTACGCACTGTAGTAGGCTTTCGTGAGGCGCACGGTATACCAGGCTCGCTCTTGTTGTATAGTGCCGAGCTCAAGGCCGGTCGTGTTTACGTTTTGTTGTGTGCCGTCGAGAGAGTAACAGTCTTCTGCATTGGAAACTAGTACTCCCGACTAATGTAATATTATTTCCTGTTTAACATAGAACTCTGAAATATTATTTGGAATTATATGTATATCGTATCGAAATAATTTCAGCCGAGTTGAGCGAATTTGCGAGTCCCGGGCATATATCGTTATTTACTTCAGTCCTTTAACTTCTACAATTTCTACATTATTATTATTTATTACCACTTATTCATTTGACGGCCGGTTTTAATCTTTGACGTTTATTTATTTATTCATTATTTATTCAAGCTCCTTCGTTTTAGGATCCGTCTTTTACCCGATGTATTTATTTTTTTTGCTGATAGTTGTAATTTTGTCCCGTTATTAGTTATTCATTAATTACTTTATTAGTTATTTGTTTTGTTTATTTTGACTAATACTTATCATTTATTTATTGATCTGTTTGGTTTTTTTTTTGACATTTATTTGTTTTATATACACTTGATTTTCATGAATTTTTTTTTACCGATATCCGACACATGAGGATTGGATTAATATCAGAATAAATATTTAGAATAAAAGTTTTTTCCCTTTTATTTATATTCGTTAATTTTATTTGTTCTGTTTTATTTATGTATTTATTTTCTTTTCTTTTCTTTTCTTTTTTTTTCGTTGGGCTTAATTCCATATTGTTGCATGGCATATTATTAGGAGAAACCTAATAATCGAAATAACTGTTTTTCAGTGTAGTGAATTGGAATCTATGATTGGTGACAGATTTCGTTTTCTCTTTTTTTTTAATCAAAGATTTGATTGAATTTACTTGTAGCAAAGAGATGGTAGGTATATGTATAATGTATATATATATAATTTTCTTAATACCAATATGCGTAACTTGCCTTGAGTACAATTACTGATTGATTACGCACTCGTAGGGATCTATCTCTCGCAACATTTTCTTTTTATGTTAAATTAATGGATTATTTCCATTTGTTTGATAATGCTCCAAAAAATGATTCAGAGTGCTATGAGTGAAACTGACTGATGTGAAAAAAAATACTATAAGAAAAATTAATAAGTCCGCAAAGTGGGCGACTAGTCAAATACGTGAAAATTACGAAATATCGATGAGTGACGTGTGTTGAGCAGTGGGACTGGACTAATTAAGTAGTGCTCAGCTGTCAAAAGAGTATATCGACTCAGCAGCTGCGGAGAATAATAGGTTGATGCGTTTGCACTTAGCGCATCAAGTGACAGCTGAGACTATTAATAGTGGGTCTGAGAAAAGGTTCGTGGCGTTTTTTTAGTAAAATTCAACTGGTTTTTTTATAGTGTGAAAATTAATTTATTTAAACCAAATATGCTGCATTATTATCGACAATGTTTCGCCATTTTTTGGGTAGAGCCATGATGCCATCGGTGAAGAACTTCTGTTTTTTCTGGTTGAAAAACTGAATCAAGTTGTTTTCACAGACTTCTTTTGAAAGCAGCTTAATTCCATTGAGAGAGTTCTGCAGAGATCGGAATAAGTGATCGTGAAAGGGTGCTATGTCTGGACTATACGGTGGATGCATCAAAACTTCCCAACCAAGCTATCGCAATTTTTGAGGGGTCATCAAAGAAGTGTGTGGTCGGGCGTTGTCATGATGGAAAACAACACCTTTCCTATTAATCAATTCGGGCCGATTTCTTTCAATTGCTAGGCGTAATCCCTCTAGTTGTCCACAGTAGAGTTGAGAATCAATCGTCTGACCAACTGGAAGCAGTTCATGGTGGACGATTCCCTTCCAGTCCCACCACACACACAGCATCATCTTTTTCGCCGTCAATCCTGGCTTCGTGAACGCTTGTGATGGGTCACCATCCCTTGTCCACGATCTTTGACGTTTCCGATTATCGTACGTGATCCATCTTTCTTCACCGGTTATGACACGTTTCAGAAATGGCTCGATTTCATTGCGTTTCAGCAGCGCATCGCAGTTGTTAATTCGGTCTATCATGTTATTCGCACTCAACTCATGAGGAACCCATACATCGAGCTTCTTTTTCTAGCCAGCTTTGTGTAAATGGGTCCGCGCAGCAGATTTTGATAAAGTACCTTCACCGTGCGCAGCACAAATTTTTTCACAAGTCTGCGCAGCGTTCTTCCCTTTGTCGTAATAATATTGCAAAACATAGCGCAATTTTTCATTACTTTTCTCCATTTTCAAACGCAAATAACTTTCCAACCACTGCACAAATTTCGATGTTTATACACTCAAAGTAACGCTCGAAGTGTCACCTTTCCAACGAGCGTTTAGTGGTGTCGCTGCGATCTGTGTTTTCTGACTTGTTTGCAATTGATGCCATCTATCGGGAAGAACGCCACGAACTTTTTCCCAGACCCAATATAAGCCCCTTCACGCTATACACTATTAAGAATTAAAATAAGTTTAATATTATCGAAGAACTGCATTCTGTAGTAGTCATAAAAGGGACAGCAGAACCGACTCGAATCTACAGCGCAGCGTGACTCGAACCTCTCGACACCTCGCTTCCCGAACAAGGCATTTTTCGCGCTCTCTCTCTCTCTCTCTCTCTCTCTCTCTCTCTCTCTCTCTCTCTCTCTCTCTCTCTCTCTCTCTATCTCGGCGCGTGCCACCGAGGCGAGGGGTAATCCCTCGAAATTATAAATAGATAGAAATAGTAATATAGACATATCGAATGCATTTCCTTAAAAATTAATAAGAAGAGTTATTATTGTTCATAAAACGCCTTTAACAGTCGAGTAAAAACTTGTCACACCCATATCTCAATTTGTTATCAACGATATCCAACTTAAAAAACTTGAGGAAAAATATTGAGAAATGTTGAGTCAATAAGACATTTTTAGATATTAACTAATAAGCGTTTGAATAAATTCCAAACATAAACCTTAATTAAAATAATAAGTCGTGTTATGCTGGTACCGCGTAATTGGATTATTCGGTGCTCGGTATAATATTAAAAAGTTATTATTTTTGTTTTATTATTTATCAGGGGGTGCCTGAGCTTCAATCTCCGTTAATTTCAAATTGAACGACGGAAGGTAGTTTTCCCGGATGATCTGCGATGTTCGCCCGATGGTTTTGAAGCTGAAATCTCGGGCGGTTACTATACATATGCCTACCAAAGCCAGTATACCTGAATTGTATAGTAGAATTTTTTCCGCAATTTATTCCTACTGGTTCAGGGGTTGGCGCGACGTATAGCCATCGCTCTTGCTGTTGCATTGGGACGATAAGGGAATGGTTTAGTTTGATGACTCTTTTTCCGCATTTATCGCCGTATCGGTGTCCATTTTCGCGTAGATGAGGACTTCGCAGGGCGCGTCGTTCGTAATTGGAATCGTTGGAAACGTGGGTGGGCAGATGTATGATTTGCCCAGTACCTTGCAAATTTGTATGTCATTGGATATCATCCTTAAGTATTTGCCGTTCTCGAGATCTATTACTAAGTGGTTCTCGGTCGCGTCTATATAATAGTGCCTGCCGTTGTCAGCACGCATGGGTATAGGATATACTTTTTGTATACTATACCGTTGCTGCCCGATCAGCGGTATATCCAGCACGAGCACTACCGCGTTGCCTTCGCTGTAGGTCCTGGTATGTGCCAGTCGCATAAGTGTTGGCACTTGGTCGCTTGCTATTGCGACTGGGAAACTTTGGCTGATCTCTGCTTCTCTGTGCATTAGAGCGGCGAGGTCCAGTCTGATAATCAACCGCCACGTCGATTGGATTATTGTGAGGCTTCCGATGTCTTCGTAGTAGATGCCCGGAGTGCTGGTAAAAGCGCTGACGACCTAGTCAGGGGGTTGCTGCGTGGCTACGGTTAATCCACTTCTTGCTGCGATCAACCTGCAATCAGACGAGGGGAGGAAAGCGTGAGTTCTCCCTCTTTTTGTTGCGGTCTTGCGGGTTTCGTTTCGCGAGACGAGCTTAGCTCATTCTTCATTTGACGATCTATCAGCAAGCATGGCTTCAATTATTTTTCGAATGTCTGGGGCCTCGCCTCTTGGAGCAGTCCTCTGCAGGGGAGAAGACGTGACCCCTGTGGTGCTTAAAGTTGTGGTGAGTGTTCTCCTTACCTCCTAGAATTTTTTATGTTTGTATAATTTTATGTAAAAATTCCCATTTTTTATTTTTCCAGAGCGGTCTGATCGTCGTACCCGGTCGAGTTGACCTGTATCTTCGTTGGTTCCTTAGCACGTCGCCAATGGTTACACGACGGCTTCTTCTCGAGTAGTTGCTTTGCGTATTCGGTTGCACACTTTGTGCGGTTCTCCGCGATTTGACGTGACACCGTCAATCGGGACTTTAAACGGTTGACCGATACGTCACTCCGCACCGACGTTCACTTCGCGTCTTCGCGTTCAATCCGTCAGGTTTTACGAACTACACTGGCGTCCTTTGCACGAGTCGTAGTCGACACTTCAGAGTCACTCTTAACTTTATCCAAAATACTTTTTGTCCGAATAAATTACGTATCACTTAACTTCGGCAGATCCCATCGCTGCCACCAAATGTTATGGCGGGACCGCGTAATTGGATTATTCGGTATTCGGTATAATATTAAAAAGTTATTATTTTTGGGATCGTTTGCCGATTAGGAGATGGATCTCCAGTAATAGATGAAAACGCGAATTTATATAAAAGGAAGTATTTATTATAGGCAACAGTAACTTTCCGTTGTCTATTTAAATGTTAATGTAAGAATGTACAATAATACGTTGTTTCGAGTATTTGACGAGGAACCAACCGTTCTTTGTTGAATCTAATTTAATACTGATTTTAGTAAAGCAGTTAGCAACTGCGTTTACCTAAAATCCTTTAGTTGGCAGTTTTAGCTTTAGCTAATCGTAGATTACCTAGAGACTCGCCTCATACTGCATCGGCGTCTACCTCGCATCCTGTCTTGAATGACAGCTATCTTTTAGAATTCCATCTCTAGCTATGTCCGCTAAGGAATATTCCTGAGAATACGTGAAGGGGAATATTCTGCGACACGACAGTCGTAATCTATAACGGAAAAAGAAAAAGAAAGAAAGGTAATACTAACGAAAAGCATGTTTGCTGTACCGGCATCCGAGTCGTTTTTACTCCTCGCTGTCTATCTCGACGCGTGTCGTCAAAGCAAGGAATAATTCTTCTACTACCTCGCGACACGTGGTACCGCAGCTCGGAATGGGAATTGAACGAGACCGGGTTCAGATGAGAATTACAGCATGAATCACCAAAGGCTCGGTGAATCCACTTAAAAGTCTGAGCCTTTTTCGAAGTAGCTTTATTTTACCGGGGATAAGTCACCTCACCCCAAGCAACTCGGAACGAGAATCGAACGAGGGCATGTCTAGAAAAAAAATTAGTCATCGCGATGAGCCCCAAAGTCCGAGCGCTATTGTAATTCTAAGAATCCCCCGCATAGAAAGATAGACCATCCACGACCTATAAAAGGACGGGAAAATCCCCGAAAAAGCAGATAGTCGGAGTGCAGTAAAGCAGAGTAGAGAGTAAGGGCCTCCTAGGTTAGAGCCCGGTGGAGAATAGCTTACACTGCGTACAGCTGCAGTGTCGAGCGTTCGATCGGTCGCAATCAAAACTGGCGAGCTAAAAAGGCTCCCACCGCGGAGAAACCCCACCCTGCGGAATCAGCTAAAATTCAGAGTGAGTACTTAGAATAAAAACGGTTGAACAGTCTAAATTCAGTTCGAATTTACTTTTTCTCGGTTTTAATGTCAATCATTCGGAACTTATCTCAAGTTTAAGTAAGGGATCTAGAAGAAATTTAATTCAATTGTTTTCTGCCATTTTTGTACTAGTCCACACTGTTTACTTCGTTTTATCGAATCATAAATATCACATTAACCCCTTGCCCTACCACGTAAGATTCAACAGCGTGGTCCCAAAACGCAAACCGAACTGCCTAGCCTTCGAGCCATTCCGCGCCTCGGCAAATCTATCTTGTACCAATCGCACACGACTTACGTCGGGTGTCGTACCTATTAGAAATACATAATTCGCGTAAAGAATAAATCAATAACACAAATATATTTTTATGTGCGAACGTAGTCAAGGATAACATGCAACTAAGTGCACTAGTCAACACGTTGTGTTTACATTTGGCCCGGAGGACGTACCACGAGCCAGGCCCGTGGTAGTCGTGTTTGTGTGATAATCAGTTATGGCTCAAAAACCTGACCACGAGCCTCACTCGTGGTTGTAGGCGAAAGGGTTAAGAGCATTGCGCCGAAAAGTAACGATCGCTCGCGCACGTAATAGCGAACGTACGTGTGTCACTTATTCGGTTATTTGAATAAATTCTAACAGCTTCACGATTCATCGAGTGTAACGATTTTTTACAAACGATTGCCATTAATTTTCCCTTCAACGCATCGGTTACCGGCGAAACAATTTCACCAGAAAACCAAACATAATTATAGACGCAATTCTTCTAATTTATATAATATTTTCTGATATCTTCGTAAACTTTCCCCTGTTACGTCCTGACGTAACCATGCTCCAATATCTATTTTTCTTTTAAAGAAGATCATAAACCTGCATCGTTGTCGAGTCTTATAGCTACCAGAGATTATACAGGTATAATGACGGCGGGAGGGGTGAGGCCTGCAGGTACACCGAGGCAGGGCAGTGGGAACACATGGTGCGCGCCAGGAATGGACGGCCAGGTTCACCACTGTACCTGACAACGAAAAACCAAGAGTTGGTAGGCCACTGCCCCACTCTAAACGGCCAGCGTAGAGGGACTTGAATCTCGTATCAAGAGATTTTCCCTCTACGGCCGGTGGATATCATTGGCGGCGCGTGTCATCGAAATCTTTAATTGATTCATGTCCGCGTGTTCTATTGGTGACTGTCGGGTGGTCGCTTCCTTCCCCCGTCATATACCGTATCTGGCTCACGAAGATAGACCAACTGCCGTGGCAACCTTTTCGTTGCTTTAGGAGTCCTATATGCTACGACGAATAATGCAATAAGCAAGAATATTACACGAAGATAGACTAACTGCCGTGGCAACGTTTTCGTTGCTTTAAAAGTCCCTATATGCTACAGCGAATGATGCAATAAACAAGAATATTACGCGAAGACATGCTAACTGACGTGGCAACGTTTTCGTTGCTTCGGAAGTTCTTATATCCGATGACGAATGATGCAATGAACAAGAATATTACACGAAGACCTGTGTCTTATTAATGGTATTGATAGAAATTTGGAATTTATTTTTGACTACAGAACACCAAAAGCCCAGAAGGCATTTTTCAGAATTTCTGAATGTTTAAATAAAAATTCAAACGCAATCGTAGCAAAGATTTGGACTT